>OX031020.1:14858046-16058046 GCA_943736025.1 Tenthredo mesomela | reverse complement strand
CCCCGACTTGGCCCAAGTTTGGCACAAGTTGGGCAAGCGTTGACAAAATGAGTCCGAATGCCTAATTAACCCCCGACTTGGCCCAAGTTTGGAACAGGTTAGGCAAGCCTGGACAAAATGAGTCCCAATGCCTAATTAACCCCCGACTTGGCCCAAGTTTGGCACAAGTTGGGCAAGCCTGGACAAAATGAGTCTGAATGCCTAGCTATACCCCGACTTGGGCCAACGTTGGCACAGATTGGGCGAGCCTAAACAAAATTAACTTGGATGCCAAAATAAACCCTACTTATGCCCCAGTGAGGCAACAGTGAGGATGCCTTTATAGTGGATGCCCTGTTGACGCCCAGAAAGGGCCTCTTTTATAATTGGGACGCCCTAACAATTTTCTACACGGGGAAATGCAGATTGCAGTAAAACAAAAGGTTCAAATTGCTGAAAATCAGATTGACAAACAGGCAACAGCCGTTACCTTGATGGAGCGAAATTCCGAAGATCAATATGTCAACACGAAAAGATCAGATGTGTCAAAATACAGAAACTGAAAGTCCCGAAAAAGCCACCGCAGGAATACTCGTTCATTCAATCAAGCGCAGTGCTATAATTTTTATTAAATCAGATTATTTTAACAGATATTTCTTGCAAAAAAAGCTAGGAATATATCTTCAAATCACATACGTAAGTCTGTCAAATAAGTTTGGATCGAAAGAGTTTCGGTATAGCAAGGGATATTGCATAATGTATACAAGTATCCATTTTCGGGATTCTGAACCTTCGGCAATTTGATCATTCCGTATTTTTACCACTTGCTTCTTTGATCATTCTGTAATTTCATTTCGGTATTTAATTTTTAGAAATTTTGGATCATCTAAAAATGGTTGACTTGCTTTTTCGAATATTTAGTACTTTAGTCTTTCGGGTTTTTGGCTGATCGGAAGTTCGCTTAATCTGAATTGTACTTAACTGATCGGTTTACCTTCGACATTTTGCTATTAGGCATTCTTCATCTCGGCTTGATGGAGCTTTTGTATAGGGCTTAGTTAGATTGTTAGTTTTCGGAACTTTGAAATTTCGGAATTTCGGTCATTAATTATTTTGGTCGGTTTTTCGACCCCCAACCAAAAAATGAAAGATATCTAACGATTATGAAAGGTGCCCAAGGCTGAGTGCTCGAGGCGGCCTGTGCCGCCCCAGGCCATGGCCCCCATGGCCCTAGGGTAAATACGCCACTGGTGCGCACGTCACAAATTCTCCTTTACAATCAGTCTTTGATGGTGAGTCCACAATGGGACTCGAGTACGCGGAGGTTCGGAGCTACGCGTAGTTCCGCCCGGCAAAACCTTATGGGTGACGTCAGGCCTACGCGTACATTTCGGTCCGCGGATATCCCATTGTGGACTCACCATGAGACAGGATTCAGGTAACCCACTAATATATATTCTAACTGCATAGCCGATCGACCAAAATCGACGTCGCCGCATGGTGGCGACGTTCGGAACTGGAGGACAAATGTTTTTATTTTTGACCAGCATTTTTGTCCTAGGACCTGAAAAACTAACGAATTGGATCCTGACTCAAAAAGACTTATTTTTCGATCTCAAATGAGGACAAAAAACCCCACTTTCGGTGCGCGAGTTATGAAAAGTAACTATTTGCGAAGTGGGAAAAAAGTACATTGTCAATAACGGTGTAGTGAATCGACTTGAAATTTTGGCAGTAAGCATTTCATTCATCTATATCTTTCGACGATGAAACTTTCACAGATTTCTTATCGTTTACATTTTGGTAGCCAACCTCCTTAAGGTTGTTGGCCTGTAACTTTTTTTTTCGACAATGTTTTTTGATTTTTTTATCGTAAATAGCTCCAATAATTAGCTACAAAATAAGCCTAGGATGATCGCAATTGACCGTCTCAAACTCGAGATAAAAAGTTTTGAATTTTTTCGAATTTAACATGTGTTTAAATGCAGATTCACCGGTTTTAAATATTAAAAAACGAACAACTCGAAATTTTTTGATAAAAAAAAATATCTTATGGTAAATTGTCATCTTCTGAATCGTTTGATTCATCATTCAGCATTTTCGCCCGTCTCGTTTGGATTTTATAGTTAAAACTGAAACATGAAGCGGCGCGTATCTCTCTTGCACTCGAGTGGATATCTCCTGGCTCTCACCCTCACAGAGCCATACATTGTCGCTGACTAGTACGAATATATATGGGTTTTAAGTTTTGGGTCGGACTGTAGCACGACAACAACCTTAAGCTTGGCCACCCTTCAAATCGCAAAGTGCACACAGTTACCCCAAATGACTCTACCTACATGGTAGCCATATGCCGCTGTTTGCAAGTAAACAAATGCAACAACTTTTCTCGTGGTTTTGAGCAGGAACAATATGAATTATAACTTTCTTGCAAATTTCGGCCGTACGATGAAAAGTCAGGAGATTCCATTTTTAGACTGTTGAATGACTACAAGATCGTGTTTTCGAAAGTTTCGCGAAACGCGAGCACTTTTGAGTTTTTTTTTTTTTTTTAGCCGACTTTTTGCAGTGTTTGCGGTGGAATTGGAAGTGGGATCGAGGCCAAAGCGCGTGAGGTGAGAATCTCTATACAAATTAATGGAATCTAAGGGATTTTGACACACGCTCTGATCACCTCGAAAACGCGATTCATTGTTTCTGTCATACTACACAACTGAGTGGAATGAATCTTTGGGGATTACTGCTTGATTACAGCAGAAAGTGCCTAAGTATTCCGTTTTTTTTTTTAATTTTTAATTTTTTTTCACAGATTCAGTTATCATCAGAGAAATCGTGGAATTATTAATAGTTGTACTATATTTATTGCACTTTTGAAATACTTACAACAAATTTCGCGCACTGTCTCATTTGATAAAGAAATAACCGAAAAACTACGATTTCTCGTCTCATACAAAAAATACCGACATCTTACGGAATCGACACTTCGTAGCCACGTAATCACATTAAGATCAAAAAAATAACATACTTAGACCATTCATGTTTAACAGTGTAATTTTAAAGAATTCAACATATACATACGGTACCGTATATAGGTACCTACTATACGGGAAATATTCACTACCTACACTGTTAAAAATGATTTTGAATTTACAACACATTTACAACACAAAAGTTTTGCAAAATTACAAATGCGGCGTAGTAAAGTGAATTGCTAAGCTTGTTCTATAAATTTACAAATAAATTCTTGATTTTACTGAACTTTTATAGGAGAAACACAAAATTGTATTTGAATTCGCTAAATTGTTTAGTAAAATACAAGTATTTGTGAATTAATTTTACAGGAAATGTCTTGTAAATTCACTAATCATGTATGTAAATAAAACTTCCGAACTATTTAGTAAATTTACAATAAACACTTTTTACAGTATATCTATTTTTACAAGATCGCGATTGAAATAATGATACCTGCACTAAATTAATGGTATCTTCCTTTTGTGACCGGTTTCATTAGTAGGGTTTAAGATCAAGGTAGGGGAAGATGGCCCAAAGTGGATAGGTTAATGTTCAGCGGCGGATATTTTTGGGAAAAAAGCAAAAAATTAAGTGAACAACAACTGATTTTCTCAAGTTGTTCAATGAACTATGCAAAACATCAATAGAAGTTGTGAAATTATTAATGCTATAGCGAAACAATAACATAAAGTAAAAAATGGAAAATTATTCACTTTGCCCGTGAGCCCGGGCAAAGTGAATACCAGTGTTTTTTTTTCAACGAATGCACCTTTTTCGCCATACATAGTGCATTTCTCATGTCCCTAATGCTTACACATGTTGCACTGGATCCAATTTTCAATAGGCTTGCCGCCTATTCCAGAGTAGGTTTCGTTACACACAATGGCCACGCAGTCTTCGTATTTTCCTGCTGAGCCTCTGCTATCTTTGTTCTTCTCATTGAGTGGATATCTATCCACTTTGCCCGGTTCACTTTACCCGGCAGCACATTGAGAACAAATATGATTAATTTCTTTGAATATATTTGATTAAAAACAAATCGGCATATGGTGTTTTACTCGAGAAAAGGACGCCGTTTAACATAAAAAATACGACAATTAGACCAGAGCAATAATTAAGTGAAATACATCGCAATACATACCTTCGGAAAATTTTAACAATTCAAAGTGTTTTGTTTAATCTTTTGCGTAGCTTTCGCACCAACGCGTCTGAGCTCATTTGCCACCGTTTTTGACTGATATTCTGACGTAAGATGATGCATTATATATGACAATAAGCAGCCGACTTCAGACACCGAGATATTCACCGAATTCGCTTTGCCCGGGGTATCCACTTTGGGCCATCTTCCCCTATGTTATTTATTTATCTATTTATTTATTTATTTATTCGATACAAGCCCAACAGACGAACCCATGTAAGAGCAACAGAAAATATAGAAGATTGCACACAGCAAACCAATATAATGCTTATTTGAGGATATAAAAACGCACCGAGGAAGCTGTCACTGGCAGTATTTTGTCGAGTTGGCAAATGAGTGGCAATGAAATGCGTAACAATACCATATTTCACTCGAGAAACACTTTGGAGATTACCGAAACAATAACACTTACAGAACTCGATCAGCAACAATATTTACCCTCGTATCGTTAGCTCCCTCCCGAGAATTGTTTTCTTCAACTAAATCAAGAGGTACACTCGACGAGTTATTTCTTCCAGCGACGATCTAATGAGGAAAAGGTATGCTTTCCATCGAATAAAACAACACTTGTGGGAAGATGTATATTGTATATGTGAATATCTCATTCAAAAATCAGGTTATTTTTAATCCACATGACCCGAGCGCACGATAGAAAAAGAAACTCATGTGATCATTTCATGGAAGCAGCCGAAAAAAATGGACTGTTTGCTTCGTAGCTTTTTTTTATAATTCACTTATAAAATTTGATTTTTCACCACACCTGCACGGAAAGTACGACTTTCGCTCCCTTGCATGAGCGGGAAGTCGTTCTTTCCGATGCAGGGGGTGGTGAAAAATAGTATACCTCACACGGGAGTGAAAAAGGCCATCCCAAACTGCGTTTTTGTCACCCTCGCCTTCGGCTCGGGTGTCAATCTCACACGCAGTTTGGATTAGCCTACTTTCCCTCCCTAGGTGAGTAATATACTATTAATTATTTTTCTGAATGGAGCCCAGATAATAATCCTGCGAGCTTAAATCACCTGGAACCATAGAGTGGATTTGCGACTCGTATAACAATCAAAATTGTACGAAATTTGAACTAGAGAAAATTGTGAAGCTTTTTTTTGTCTAATACATGGATTTAAAAAAGATGTGTGGAAACATTCGTCATCGAAGATGAGGAGTTAGGTTGTATATTTGTAAAATAGAATGAATCGTCATTCGTCCTTAACATTCCATAATTTACAGTCGTTCTCCGCGAATACCACGTTTTTATAATTCATAATTGATAATTGATTATGGTTTACGCATTGCAGTAAAGTGTTGGTTGCGTGACTCTGTGCAGTTTATATTATGATAATTATTGTAGCTACATATCGATACCAACGTTCTAATATGTCGTAACCCACATTTGGAAAAATTTTCAGGAGGCCATGAAAACGGTTCGCTATTACCATTGAGAAGATAGGACTTTACGGATTGTAATATTTATTCAAAAATAGTGTATCAACAATTTGACCGCTAAAACTTAAACATAAGTTGGGATACGACATATTAGAACGCGGGTATCGATATACAATTCAATATGATAATTAACATGTAATTGAAACTCCAAGTACTACTAGTACTCCAAGTACTACTAGTATTTTCTCAGTGATTGTCATAGTTGAATAGCCAACATTTGTTAAACTTCTTCACTACATGTACTTATGAGTTATGTGTGAAATTTTTTTCACATGCGGTAGCAGGTAGGTACAGACATGTAGAATAGCTTGAAGTTTAATTCCTCAGAGCTGTTCGACGAACCTTGAAGGCTTACCGCAATGAAGAACGTTAAGCCTGATTAAACACGATGCGGGTAATTCGGAATCTCAGTACAAATATGCATATATCCTGGATAACAATTTTATTTTTTGCTAAAACATTTAACGTGGTTTTTATTGTTACATTTGAAATGAATAAATTATTTTTTTATCCAAAACTCCGACGCAACGTCATGTTTTCAATTTATAGGCGGTATTCAGATTGAGTAAATCGTATTATTTTCATATGAAAAACGAGAATGATTCTGTATGCGAATGAATGCAACATCTTGATTCGTAACGTACTTTATTGAATTTTAAAATTATATCGACGAAAAACTACAATTATTCGCTGCTGCTGCTGCTGCTGCTGAAAAAAAAAAACAAAAAAACAAATGCAAATGGTTTTACAGTCGATAGAAATAATTCATCCATGCCATTTTATAATATTTCAGTCTTGCTTTTATGTAACCACACACAATCTTGAATTTTCTTTGAACAAGGGTAATTGTCAAGCGGGCTGATAACAGCCGGGTCCGAGGTTCTTAACAAATCTGATATATTTATTTCAAATCCATCAGCAAAATTTTTAATTAAAAAATATTACATTTTTAATTAAAAAAAAAAAAAATTAACAATTAAAATAATTTCAATTATTCATTTTTTTTCAAATGGATAATTAAAATAATTTAATTATTGCATTTTTCAAAAAATAGATAATCAAAATAATTTAATTATTGCATTTTTCAAAAAATAGATAATTCAAATAATTCGATTATTGCATTTTTCAAAAAAATGGATAATTCAAATAATTCAATTATTGCATTTTTCAAAAAATGGATAATTAAAATAATTCAATTATTGCATTTTTCAAAAAGTGGATGATTAAAATAATTTAGTTGTTGACTGAAAGATAATAGCAATGATGATGAACTGTTACTATTGGAGGTAGGAGAGGGGATGGAGGGAGGGGGGCCACCCGCCCACCCGCCCACCCACTTCTCCCTCTTCCTCCAGGGGGTTATTTGGACTGTGTCCACTGCTTGAATGATTATTCATCTCGACGTTTCGGGCGCTAAATATCTGCTCCCGTCCTCAGGATGGTAGTCTTGGACACAGTCCAAGTAACCCCCTGGAGGAAGGGGGGGAAGTGGATGGTCGGGTGCCCCCCCCCCCCCTCCCTCCAACCCCTCTCTTACCTCCAATAGTAACAGTTCATCACCATTGCTATTATCTTTCAGTCAACAACTTAACAACCGTTATGGACACGGTTTTAGCCTCAAATTCCGCAAACTAGAAGACCTATACCGGAAGGAGAATAAGGAACATCAGCACCTCACATTTCTTATGAGAGCAAAACAGGAAAACGTCATCCCCAAGGGTATAGCCCTAAAAAGTAGTATTGTCACTGCTAAGGCAAGGAAAATCCTGGACGGAGCCAACAAGAAACTGCGGCAGGAACGGATCAACTATCACAGGTTGAGACGATATTCGTTGCAGAAAGACATCAGTTTACAGGAACAGGACATCAAAGGTGTAATGGAGCCGTTGGAGTTCAATCGAATCAAGGAAACCATTGTCGCCAGAATACGAAAGTCAACCGAAGTCTTGAAGGCCAAACACATCAAAAAACTGGAAGCGCTGAAGCGAACATCACACAACAACAGGACATGTAAGCAGCTGGACACAATAGAACCAGTTGAATCCGTGGTAAATATGTCCAGGCGCAATCTCAGTCCTACGGAGGAGAGGGTACTGAGCAAAGGCTTGAACTTCACGGTGGCCCCGAAAAAAGTACCTGTGTTGGACACCATCAGTGCGACCGAGGGTGTACTCGCACGAATTCCGGAAGAACAGCGGGAAGAACTCCGCTACAGACTCAGATCTACCCTGGAGAAAGCCGTAAAGGTGGAACCTTTGTCTAATATAAACAGGACAGAACAACTAGCGATTCAAACATTGAGGCAGGACAGGTCTATAAAGATATTACCGGCCGATAAAGGTGACGCCACAGTAGTCATGGACGCGGATAGCTACGAAGTGAAGATCAACCAAGTGTTGCAGAAGGGTAAGTACAGTTTGTTAAAGAAAGACCCCACCACTAGTCATGAGGGCAAGGTGTACAGAACACTGAAGAAGCACAGCGGCGCACTGAGTGATAGGCTCAGAACATGGCTGACGCCTCACCATAGCAAACCACCCCATCTGTATGGTTTACCAAAAATCCACAAGGTTGGAGTCCCTCTCAGGCCAATTGTCAGCTCAAGGAACTCGCCGTGTTATGCATTGGCTAAGTATCTCGTACCAATTATAAGACCACTCATTGGAAAGAGCCCGTCGTACGTTAAAAATTCCTTGCATTTTGTAGAACTGATGCGTATCCAAAGAGTACAACCCGGAGACGTCTTAGTGAGCTTTGATGTTGAAAGTTTATTTACTAATGTACCTACCGTAGAAGCTGTGCAAGTTGCCAGAGAAAGGTTGGAACAGGACCTGACGTTGAAGAAGAGAACCGAACTGAGCGTAGAAGGTATTATCGAACTACTCGGTCTGTGTTTAAACACCACCTACTTTCAGGTATTGGACAAATTCTACAGGCAGGACGAGGGTATGGCAATGGGTTCCCCTTTGTCACCGGTGATGGCAAATCTATACATGGAACATTTCGAAGAACTGGCCTTACGGACGGCAAAACTCCAACCATCTCTGTGGGTCCGATATGTTGACGATACCTTCGCGATCTGGTCACATGGAAAAGAAGAGTTACAGGTTTTCAGAGACCACATAAACAGCGTCAGGGAGTCGATCCATTTTACAATGGAAGTCGAAGACAACAATACGCTTCCATTTCTGGATACACTAGTAGAGAGAGACTGGGAATAGTACATTACGTAACGATGGCGGGAAGTTGGTGATCCCTGCACGAGTGCGATGTTTGTGCGATGTGGCAAGAAGCACGAGTGCAGGGATGACCAACCCGCCATCGTTACGTATACTATTTTTTGACACGCGCAGGGAAGAAATCATAACATAACATAATAACCAAGTATTTCTAAGCACGTGTACGCTCGAGAAATAAAAAAGCTGATGGCCGGCTTGCAATAAACAGACGACAAACCTGGAGCGTATGGTGCCAAGTTGGCTATGACTGGGTGTCAACTCTCGCGATAATGCAAACAATGAAAATTTGTGGCTCATTACGGTTCACTTCAGCCGACTTCAGGGATCAATCACTTCCCGCACGCTCCACAGTCATGGGAAAACACTCTTCCCGCACGCTGTGTCAAAAAATACATTACAAACAAGTGTTTACCGGAAACCCACGCACACGGGAAAATATCTAGATTACCAGTCGAACCACTCAGGTAGCACGAAGAAAGGTGTGGCGCACTGTCTTATGGATCGCGCGTTCCAGATCAGTACCACGCCAGAAGGCCTAAGGAAGGAAATAGAAATAGTGCGAAAAACTCTACGTACCCGTGTAGAAATAACCCCACTTATCCCGATCAGAAGTGGGGCGCTAGCCGTGTGCTGGTCGGGCTATTTTCGATCAAGATTCCTGATCGGGTACTGATCAGGTACTGGTCGGGATAGTTTTGATTTACTAAAAAACCTCACTGGGTATTAAACGGAGGTTGATTGGGGTATTTTTTCCTATCACCTTGGTGGGTACTAGTCAGACTCTGGCCGGACTATCTTCGACCGCAGCTTAATTTCGGTCACTAACATGGGATAATGTTCATACCGGCCACTTTAATTTTCTGACTGTCCTATGAGACGCATGCGCATCGTCTTCTCCGTTATCGGGTGCGGCTATTTGCCGATTTCTAACCTCAATGTAATTGGTAGAGTTGTACGTAATATATATTGAAGCTTATAGTAGATTGCCGCATGCACCTTCCGCGTAAGATTATGAATCCGACTCCGATGAATGTATTGAAGTCGAAGAACCCGCACATGAGTCAATCCACGTCAAGCGGGACACCTTTTTGACCGCATGTATACCGCGCACGACTGTCTACGCGGGCGCGCCAGTGGCGCGCGACGTCCCGGACGGATCAATCGCTTTTTAAATATAGTTTCCATCAGATTTCCATTTTAAAACTTACAGATTTTGTAGAGAATGAATCAAGGAACACGATGGTAATTGTTTCAGGATTTTCGAAGGGTGTGATCATCTCGAAAATCACGTTTAAAGAATATAATTGTCAATAACAAATAGAAAATTGCTTATTACGTGAATTTAAAATTCATAACATGAAAGTGCGATTCAAGAGCTTCAAAATGAGTTTTTGGTGACGTCTGTACGACAAAGGGAACCGGAGATATTAACGTTTAAAGGAGACCGCGATTCCGATTTTTGGTGGTTTTTTCGAAAATTCAACCCCTTGTAGCTTCTAAGCCCTTCGACTTAAAAAAAAAAAAAATGTTTCATTCATTTATTGTGCTCACAAAATATGGCAAAAAAATTACAAAAGAATCAGAAACATCGAGGTAAATTTTTGGCCAAATCCGTCCCGCTTGACGTGGACTGACTCACATGCATTTCTAAAGGTATGCACGTTTTTGTGAACAGTTTCGTAATAAGAATAATTATTCGAATTCAAACTGAGTTCATTGGAATGCGTTGAAAACTAATAATAAATGAATAAATCAAATAATGATAAAATTTAAAAGTTCAACAAAATGAAAAATAAAAGAACAACAAAATGAAATAAAATAAAACAATTAAAATAACATAATAAATGAATAATAATAAATGTACATATGATAAAAATAATTCCAAATCGTAGTAATAGCTTACACCTATAAACCCTTTTATCAATCCCAGAGAATTTTTGGAAGAAAATCTTCCGATACTAGTGCCTGACCAGATCCCGGCTAGGGAAAAATGGCGCTAGTGTCCCTGGCCAGGGACTTAATGTTTTACCGTGACACTACTGGCTGGATTCTGGCCAGTTATCCTGGCCAGCACCCGACTTGAAACGGGGCTGACTGGTCGGGACCCGACCAGATCCCGATTTCAATTTCTACACGGGTAGTAACGGCTATCCTGAGAGTGTCATTCAGAAAGCGCAGCAAAAAGCGCAACACCGAACTACCAACACACAAAGAATGAGGTCAGAACACCCTGTGGACGTTGGCACTCCGAGTTTCGCCATGACGATTCCCTATATAGCGGGGACTGCGGAGAAGATCCGCCGCATATGCATAGCATACGACATTGAGGTACGGTTCAAATCAACGTCCACTTTGCGTGGCTTGTTGACAGAAACCAAGCCCCAACATGCTGCGCAAGAAAGCAAGGAGTGTGTATATGGAATCCCATGCCAATGTGGGGACGTGTACATCGACGAAACAGGAAGGCCCTTGAACGTTCGGATCCAGGAACACCGGAAAAACGTTAAAATGTGCGAACGATCGAAATCGAGATTGGCCGATCACGCCTGGGAGAATGAACACCACTTCCAGTGGGATGATGCCCGGATATTGTTGAAGGAATCCAATCCGATCAAACGGAAGCTGAAGGAATCAGCCTGCATAGCAGTGACACCAAATGCTGTAAGTCAACCCAGCATAGAACTTAACAAACTATGGTTACCTTTGTACAGGGATGAGTTGAGAGAAGTCATGAGCAAGCCAAGGCGGCGCCACCAGTCATAGCTGGCGCCACCGACAACCAACCTATATATACCGGTGGGAGCACGGAATTTGATCACTCTTTCATGGGAAGTCACCAGACTACCATCCTGAGGACGGGAGCAAATATTTAGCGCCCGAAACGTCGAGATGAATAATCATTCAAGCAGTGGACACAGTCCAAGTAACCCCCTGGAGGAAGGGGGGGAAGTGGGTGGGCGGGTGCCCCCCCCCCCTCCCTCCATCCCCTCTCCTACCTCCAATAGTAACAGTAAAATAATTCAATTATTGCATTAAAAAAAAATGAATAATTAAAATAATTTATTTGTTGCATTTTTGAAAAATGGATGTTTACAATTTTTTCAATTGTCAATTTGAAAAAAAAATGCGTTGGAAAATTGAAGCCTTCCATGCAACAACGTCCTTAGCGCTCGGCCCGTCGAGAGAGAGCCAAAATTATACTATAGTTTTACCACGTCAATTTTAGCTTTCTCTCGACGGGCCGAGCGCTAATGACGTTGTTGCATGGAATTCAATTTACCAATGCTATTTTTTTCAAATTGACAGGTGAAAAAATTGTAAATATCCATTTTTCAAAAATGCAACAATTAAATTATTTTAATAGTGGGAGAGTTTTTTTTAGGTATATCGGGTTTACCGATTAACTGAAGGAAGAAAAAAAAAATTATTTTAATTACCCATTTTCAAAAAAATGAAATAATTAGATTATTTTAATTATACATTTAAAAAAAATGCAATAATTAAATTATTGTAATTATCCATTTTTAAAAAAATGCAATAATTAAATTATTTCAATTATTGCATTTTTTAAAAAATGCAATAATTGAATTATTTTAATTATCCATTTAAAAAAAATGCAATAATTAAATTTCTTTAATTATCCATTAAAAAAAAAAAAAAATGCAATAATTGAATTAGTTTAATTATCCATTTTTGAAAAATTGCATCAATTAAATTATTTTAACTATCCATTTTTTAAAAAATGGTCAATTAAAATTTTTTAAATTTTAAATTTTTTGAAAATTGGATAATTAAGACTATTTTAATTTTTAATTAAATAAAAAATGGATAGTTATATTAAATTATAAGTGATCATTTTCAATTAATTCATTAATTAAGTCGAAAATGCAGTGAAAAAAAATGTATTTTTTGCAACCCTGTCCATCAGTGACTTCTCTAATCCGATTTAACTTAACTTTTGATAACGTCTCTGCTCTCTGTGAATTGTGATGAGCATAAAGCTAGAAGAGTGACAGTTCTATACGCTAGATTCTTTAAATCAGAGACATCGGGATTTTTCAAGTATTTTAACACAGTGCACACATCCCACGTATTTGAGTATTCAGGATTTTGAGACCTAGATCTAGAGACTCCTTTCATGAATTTTATAACATCGGGATGACTACCAACCTTGTCTTTTGTAAGCAAGAAGTTTGCACTCTGATACGATTTTACAGTATCATATAAGGCCCGTTCGTCTAAAGGCTATGTTAAGAATTCGATTAATGAATTTGGTTTTATATATAAAAAATTCAAGTCTTTCCTCTCGCAAAATATCTGCCATTGTTTTGGTGGACCAGCATACTGTTTTAATGTCCCTTCACTTTGAAGCTAAAAATGTAAAAATATCTGGTCATAATAGCTGACACACGGATATACACACCAACAGAATAAACATGGCAGCCGCGTGATTTAATGGTGTGTTATGCTTACATTTTTTTAATCAGCGATCCCTGATCCATACATTGGGCCTAATTCCAACAAAATACATTACAATGACCTACGGTTTATAGATTTCTAAGTACCTACATATATATGGAGTATAAAGGAGTTTTTCGAAGGGACTCGTCTTCAGGTAGTGGCCGACCGGCTTAGTTGCCACGTCACAGAATTCGCTGGAACTCCGAAAATAATTTGAATTTTGAAAAATCCTCTTGAGGACATATTCTTGAAGGTCTAAACTTTGAAAATATACAACAAAAAAAATCGATTCTTTCAAATTTCTAGACCAGAATACCCCCCTAATAACTATAATAAGCATGTATGAATTTTTCATTTGAATTTTATTAGAATTGAAGGTGATTTAGTTTGCTTTTGTAATATCTAGTTTTGCATGACCCTGAAGGTATCTGCATCAGACAAAATTTTATCTTTGGGAAGCCATAACTGCCATGTTTTTCATCCTACAGACTTCGCTCGGGAATCATTTTCTTCGTTTTGAAATTCTCTAGAAGAGCATTTTTTTTTTTTTTTTTTTTCTTATTTCGCTTCACCCAAGGCGTTGCATTGAAAGTAATCTTTAGGAAGCCACAACTGCCGTGTTTTTCGTCGTACCGACTTCGCTCAGGGGTCATTTTCTTAATTTACAAATTCTCTAGATGAGCATTTTTTTTTTTGTTCTCCTGATTTCGCTTAGTTAAGGCGGTATGGGGAAAAGTAATTTTTAAGACATACTTTATTCTATCTACATACTCTTTATTTTCATTTGCATTATATATGGGGAATCCCACGTCATCTCGATGAAGCAAAAACATTGCCTCCCTTAGATTTTTTTAGCGATTTATCTTACGATAGCTCTTAGTTTAAAACACTTCTTTGAATTTTTTCAAATTTTTTTAATCAACCGTTTTTGAGTTCTGTATTTTCGAAAATTCGGAACAGCGCCGTGATTGATTTTCTTGTATAAATTCTCCCAAATACTAGGGCCACCCTTACGGAAAAAAACCCTCAAAATATCACCCTCAACTGAGCCCTCAACTTTCAGGGTAATTTCGTACCCTCAACTTGGGGGTTAACCCTGAATTGAGGGGTACCTTCAACTTGAGGAACAACCCTCAAATGGGGGTCCCTTCAACTTCAGGGTTCTTGAGGTGACTTTTTGAAGTGACTTTTGAAGTGACCCGCCACTCATCAGGGTCGACCCCCAACTATTCAGGGTCATTCCTAAATTTTCAGAGTTGTCCCAGAACGTTTCAGGGTTATCCCTCAACTGTTGGAGGTTGTCGCTCAATGTTTGAGGTATATTCCTCAATTCTTGGGGGTTTTCCCTCAATTTTCAGTATTGACCCCCAACTATTCAGGGTTATCCTTCAATTGTTGGAAGTTGTCCTTTAATGTTTGAGGGATATTCCACAATTCTTGAGGGTCTTCCCTCAATTTTCAGGGTTGATCCACCAACTTTTCACGGTTGACCCTTCAATTGATGGTTCATCCATAGGAATTGAAGGTATTACCTTGAATATTGGAGGTTGAACCCTGAAATTTCAGGGTTTCACCCCCAGAATTGAGGGTGAAACCTTGAAAATTGGAGGTTCACCCTCAAACTTGAAGGGTTTTTTCCGTAAGGGCAACGACGAACATTTTTCGGTCATGCCAAGAAGTCGAGACATTGTTTGTTCTATTTTTTTTCGATTTTTTTCTATTTTTTTTTTTTTGTCATCACAAATATTCTTCCTTCCAAAACTTCGATTGATGACTTATTTCACATAGGAAACAGCGAAAACAAACGGAAATTTTATTTAATCAAATAATGCATTCATTTCAAGAATATTTAATTTAAGATATACATATATTTTATATTCAATTATTCAGATAAAAAATAAATGAACACAATTTTGTTTCATCAATGAACTGATTTTCGTTTCCTTTCGCTGGTTCCTATGTGAAATAAGTCATCAATCGAAGTTTTGGAAGAAAGAATGTTTGTGATGGCAAAAAAAAAAAAAAAAAAAAAAATAGAAACAAATCGAAAAAAAATAGAACAAAAAAAAATAGAACAAACAAACAAATCCACTTTTTGTCCGGACCTAGAAATGTTCGTCGTTGGCCCTAGTATTTTAGAGAATTTATACAAGAAAATCGATCATGGTGCTGTTCCGAGTTTTCGGAAATTCAGAACTCAAAAACGGTTGAATAGAAAAATTTGAAAAAATTCAACGAAGTGTTTTAAACCAAGAGCTATCGTAAGAAAAATCGCTGAAAAAATCGAAGAGAGTCAATGTTTTTGGTTCATCGAGTTGACGTGGAATTCCCCATATATAATGAAAATGAAAATGAAGAGTATATGTAGATAGAATAAAGTATATGTCTTAAAAATTACTTTTCCCCATATTGCCTTAAGTAAAGCGAAATTAAAAAAACAAAAAATGCTCATCTAGAGAATTCGAAATCGAAGAAAAGGACCCCTGAGCGAAGTCTGTATGATAAAAAACCCGGCAGTTATGGCTTCCGAAAGATTACTTTTCAAGGCAACGCCATAAGTAGAGCGAAATAGAAAAATCAAAAAAAAAAAAAGGTCATCTGGAAAATTGTAAAACGAAGAAAATGATTCCCGACGGAAGTCTGTACGATAAAAAACATGGCAGTTATGGCTTCCCAAAGATAAAATCACGAAGTAGGGGAGACCGGGTATGGTTGTCTCACGGGTTGGTTGTCACAGCGGTCATAACACAGAACTGAACGAACGAATAAATTTATCTATCGGTATCGGAGGATCACAAGAGCAACACCACCCTCCTTACTTCATTTTAGTCCGCTCCGAAATGCCGTGACGCAGATATGTGCGTTTGATTTTTTCACACAGTGAAAGTAATTTTTTATGTATCTGTGTCGAGTCTCCTAAGTATACTTAAATTTTGTATATTAATATAACTTTTCGTGTATTTATAACGTTAAATGTGTGTTTCATGATATCATTATATGTTTTTTTGAATATACATTAAATTGAATTCTTTTTGGAAGGTCATGTTCTAAAATTTGTATTGGGGCAGGTTGTCTCAGGTTGACGGGGGCTGGTAATCATATGTGACGACCAACACCATACACGTCTGCTGTCTTTTTTTATTGACTTTTTGGGTTTTTGCTACATGAACGTTTTTTTTTTTTTAATATTTCAATTTTTTTGATTTTTAATTTTTAATTTAATTTTTTTTTCTTGGGTAAAATTAGCTACGTACACCATTTTGTTTTCCACAAAAATATTTATTTTATTTTATTAAGGTGGTTCTCCACCTACAGTCCCACCAAACGTGGGTTTCAGAGCAGATTTTGAGTACTTCTTGATGGGGAAAAAATCTGAAAAAAATCAAGCATGTAGAAGATCTTCGGGAGATTGATTTTGCATAATAATAATTCAAAAAAGTTATCAACAAATTGATGGAAAAAAAAACTGTCCAAGTAATTAGCCGATGACCCAACTTTTTTTTTAGGTGAGAATTATTTTTTAATTTTTCTGAAGGTATGAATTTTTTCAGAATTTTGGTAAATCTTTGAAAATTGCGTTTTTTCATACTTGACAAAACGCGATTTTAAAAGATTTACCAAAATTCTGAAAAAATTCATACATATTCAGAAAAATTAAAAAATAATTCTCACCTAAAAAAAAAGTTGGGTCATCGGCTAATTTCTTGAACAGTTTTTTTTCCATCAATTTGTTAATAACTTTTTTGAATTATTATTATGCAAAATCAATCTCCCGAAGATCTTCTACATGCTTGATTTTTTTCAGATTTTTTCCCCATCGAGAAGTACTCAAAATCTGCTCTGGAACCCACGTTTGGTGGGACTGTAGGTGGAGAACCACCTTAAGCGTTTCTCTTTATATTCCCCCCTTGATTTACCATGTGACTACCTACCCCAGACAATGTGACAACCATCCCTGACACGGGGTTAAAAGTCACACTTTTCTTTTTTCACAAAAATTGTAATATATCCTCGATAGATAATGTTAGAGAAAAAGTCTTTATTTCTTTTTAAGCTAGAATAAATACACTATCCATTGATACATACATGTCACTGCTCAACTGAAAACATGGGTATTAAAAATGTAAAAGAAAAAAAATGTGACAACCATACCCGGTCTCCCCTAAGAGATAAGGAGACCGAACTTCGTACATTGAATGTGTATGAGTTGACCGAGCGATATATGCCAAGTCCGCTGAAATGAAAAGCACCTCAACGCGTAGCGCATGCGCAGTACGCAGTTAGCTATGTCCTTGTCTCTCTCACGAAAAGAACCCTATTCCATAACCTCGAAAAACTAGCTGTCATGACAAAAACCTATCACGCGCCGCATCTCAGCAGCTCTCACTCGCACTTTTCGTGAGAGAGACAAGGACACAACTAACTGCGTACTGCGCATGCGCTACGCGTTGAGGTGCTTTTAATTTTAGCGGAGTTGGCATATATCGCCCGAAAATCGGTATCCACTTTCGGGACGCGGTCTCGGCAGAGTTCGGTCTCCTTACCTCTTACTTCGTGGATAAAATTTTGTCTGATGCAGATACCTTCAGGGTTTGGATTCATTCTTCTTTCTCTGCCTTTTTGCTTGGCTTAAGCTTGGTCGCTTAGTACTGAGTGATCCTTGATTATATGCTAATTGCTACATAATCCTTTGAGATGATTCTTACGTGATATAGCGGAGGGATGGGATCGCTGCTATTGACTCCGTCAATTGCTACCGTTATCAAGGGTTCCCAAGTTACGAGATCACCGGGGGAGCTGGGCGAAGGGGCAGAGAAGGATCCCAGATTAAACAAATATATTAAAAAAAAAAAAAAAAAAAATTAACGTGATGGGATTAAAAAAAAGGCTACACTTACTAGGAGAGTATCGCACCTCCGGGTCATCGATCTTGACCAAACTGATAGGGGTGATTTCTTGAGATAAAATATTAATTACCCGCTGAATAACTCTCCGAAATGGGCACTCTGTCAATTTACCTAAATGTACTACAGAAATCAGCGTAACCTGGGTTTTGCAAATCGCCAGTTTTTGTGCTGCGTTAATATGAGATTCTACATTGAACTGAATATTTATATACTGAATACAGTCATTATTGTACATCAGATTCTTGAAATTCAACATCGCAGCTATAGAAAATCACCTTATTCTGCGCCTATCGACATATTGCTTCTCATCGTTTGTTGCTCGTACACATTCATTGGGTGAATTTGAAGACTTCCTCCCGCTTAAAAGATGTTGAAAATATGGTCAGTTTCAAAACTGACACTGGCAGCTTAGAAATCCTATAAATAAACAAATAATATTAGTTTGATCACAATACTAAAGTTATTATTTCAGAAGAATATACCTATATTAAGGTCAACGCGCACTACGTGGAAACGAAGCGAAAGTATCGGAAGCGATTGGATGCTGTGCGAGTGTCCACATCTTAAAAAACGTTCAAATTCAAGTTGAAGTGAATTCAAATATGATTGAGGGCTCATTTAGTTCGGGATAATTTTAATTTGTTTATAACTTCTGCAAGTGTTTATGAGCGGGTCGGGTATGAAGCTTTCGCACATTTTTCTGGACGTCATCGCGAAGCGAATGAACCTTCCATCATATTGGGTGCATTCGGCTTGCTGGCTTTTTCGCTAAAAGCGTGCACGAGCGTCACTTTCGCCGTTCGTCTTGACGCTTCGAAGCGCTGGGGCACAGCGATGACGTCATAAGTTCAGAGCGTTTACGTCATCAGCAGGGCCTGGAAGTTGGGGCCAACAATCAGACGTCAACAGAGAGCTAAAATGACGCAATAATCGCAAGCAAAAAGACGAACGCGAGCAAGTTACGCGCATAGATTCATGTCATAGCCTGTAGGTGAAATGTCGGAACCAAAGTGAGGTTGGCTGCAAAACACGTGGATTGAAACTGAAAACCCTGAAGTTGTCAAAGAGATGATTAAAAATTTTATCTACTGTCATTGGCGTGACTATGACTTTTCTCTGGGGGGGGGGGGGGGGGGGGCTGGCACCATCCTTCACTTCGCTTTACCCGAATATATTATAAAATCGATAAACATTTTGATTGCTCATAAAAACAACGTTCCTAAATTTAATTCACAGGCTGTAGTATAGTGCAAAGTATATGTCAGTATTTTAAACAAATTTTTTGATCGTGTCACACCCTGTTTTAAAAATCTTTTAAAACTTAATTGTTAAATAAACAACGGATGAACAAACTTTTTTCAAAAAACATATTTTTTGTACATTCTATGACTCTTTCCGCGTAAACTGAAAAAAAATAATTGAGTCTAGTGTCATTTTTGGCGGAGTTATGAATTTTTGAAAAAAACCTTGCTCGAATTTGTTTATGCAAATAACTCAACGAATTTTGCAACAATTGAAAAATCTTTTGGCACAAAAATCTAACTCCCCGAGGACAATCGACATGCAAAATTAAAAAAATATCTGAGAGGTGACTGGTCCGGTTCACGCGGAATGGCCCATATATATATATATATATATATATGAGGTATTCCATGCCAACTCGACCAGCCCGTGACCTCGACCTTTCCGATTCGGTCCGCGATTTTTTACATGGTTAATCCATCTCAAAAAGACACTTCAGATTTTTTTTAGATTTTTTCTATTATTAGGTTATTTTTAAATCGACTCGAAAGGTAAAAAAAGGACGCCCACTCCAAAAAATCTGAAAAAATTCACGAAATTTCTAAAAAACATAACAAATTTTTTCATATTTATTTCAAGATGGAGAAATCGATAGATAGGCTTTTTATGGATAGCACTTCTATGGTATTGAAGGAATAAAATTTTTTTGATGTTCTTTCTATATGTTTTTTGGCGCGCTGAATTCGAATCCGAAGATGGTTTTTACGTATCATGATTTTACAGCTATTTTTCATTGGAATGAGAAATTGAAAAATTGATTTGGCGCGCCCGCGTAGACAGTCGCGCGCGACGTCCCGGACGGATCAATCGCTTTTTAAATATACTTTCCATCGGAGTTCCATTTTAAAACTTACAGATTCCGTAGAGAATGAATCAAGGAACACACTGGTATTTTTTCAGAATTTTCGAAGGGTGTAATCATCTCGAAAATCACGTTTAAAGAATATAATTGTTAATAACAAATGGAAAATTGTTTATTACATAGATTTAAAATTCATAACATGAAAGTGCGATTCAAAAGCTTCAAAATGAGTTTTTGGTGACGTCTGTACGACGAAGGGAACCGGAGATATTAACGTTTAAAGGAGACCGCGATTCCCATTTTTGGTGATTTTTTCGAAAATTCAACCCCTTGTAGCTTCTAAGCCGTTCAAGTTGAAAAAAAAAAAAAATGTTTCATCCATTCATTTTACCCAGAGAATATGTAAAAAAAATTACGACGATTTTCAAGAACATGCGGTCAAAAAGGTGTCCCGCTTGACGTGGATTGACTCATATAGGTATATTCTTCTGAAATTATAACTATAGTATTGTGGTCAAACTAATATTCTGTGGTTATTCATAGGATTTCTAAGCTGCCAGTGTCAGTATTAAAACTGACCATATTTTCAACATCTTTTAAGCGGACGGAAGTCTTCAAATTCACCCAATGAATGTGTACGAGCGACAAACCACGAGAAGAAATGTGTCGATAGGCGCAGGATAAGGTGATTTTCTATAGCTGCGATGTGAAATTTCAACAATCTGATGTACAATAATGATTGTATTCAGTGTATAAATATTCAGTTCAATGTAGAATCTCATAACGCAGCACAAAAACTGGTTATTTCATGGCGATTTGCAAAACCCAGCCCGAGTCGAAATTTTAACCCTGCTTTGATTCTTCCAGCGCCTATTTAATCCTCCTATGATACTATTCGACCTAGAGCTCCTACAGTGAACCTCTAAGTTCTCCATTTACTACGTTTGCTCCTCCTTTGGACCTCCAACTCTTCCCGAGTCGAAATTTTCACCCTGCTTTGATTCTCCTAACGCCTATTTAAACCTCCTATGATACTATTTGACCTAGAGCTCCTACAGTGAACCTCCAAGTCCTCAAACGTAGTAACTGAAAGACTTATGGCCGATTTCATAAAGGATAAATAACTTTTATTCGTCGATTAACTTTATTCACTGATTCAGAAATTACATTTTCGCATCGAAAATACCCATTTATTTTACAAATTTTGTTAATCTATGGATAAAAATAACGTTTTATAACATAATTAGCCCGATTAAACTATGTTTTCAATGAAAAAATGCAATTCCAAAATCAGCGAATAAAGTTAATCGACGAATAAAAGTTATTTGTCGTTGGTGAGATCGGCCATTAGAGGTTCACTGTAGGAGCTCCAGATCGAATAGTATTGTGACGATACTATAATATATCAGAGTTTCTCTCCACCCTCACTACGCAGCGCATCCAACTCACTACGCTCTCGCTAGCACCAAATTAGGACTACGCTTTGCATATATACCGATCACAAGCGTCTACCAATGTCCACCCAAAACCACATCTTCATAGAAGGTTCGATCCCTTCAGTATCATAGGAGGTTTACATAGGCGTTGGGACAACAAGCATATCGTCGGTGATAATGCAATACTGCGTAACTAACATTTGCAATACCGCGTAAGTACAAAAAAAAAAAAAAAATGAGATTGTGTGCATTCGATGTATTTTTTATTTCTACATCGAATGCACACCAAATCTCGTTTTTTTTTTTTTTTGTACTTACGCGGTATTGCAAATGTTAGTTACGCAGTATTGCATTATCACCGACGATATGACAAAGTATGAGTCTGATCTGCCGCTACTATTTTGTTTTTTTTTGCAAATGGGAGGAGGTCGAGGGTTTTCCTAGGTGCTCGCGAGCTCCTACTTTGAACCTAAACATGGAAGATCGTCCAATAACGGCCCATTTGAGGTTCAAGGTAGGCGCTAATTACAATGCAAGTTAACCCTCCTGTGATCCTCCACATCCTGATTTGAACCTAGAAGTATAGGTTCAATGGAGGCGCTAAATTTCGACTCGGGAGGTTACGCTGATTTCTGTTGTACATTTAGGTAAATTGACAGAGTAAACCCGAGTCTAAATTTAGCGCCTTCATTGAACCTATACTTCTAGGTTCAAATCAGGATGTGAAGGATCACAGGAGGATTGTAATTAGCGCCTACTTTGAACCTCAAATGGGCCGTTATTGGACGATCTTCCATGTTTAGATTCAAAGTAGGAGCTCGCGAGCACCTAGGAAAACCCTCGACCTCCTCCCATTTGCAAAGAAACAAAATAGTAGCGGCAGATCAGACTCACACTTTGTCATATACTTGTTGTCCCAACGCCTATGTAAACCTCCTAAAATACTGAAGGGATCGAACCTTCTATGAAGATGTGGTTTTGGGTGGACATTGGTAGACGCTTGTGATCGGTATATATGCAAAGCCTAGTCCTAGTTTGGTGCTAGCGAGAGCGTAGTGAGTTGGATGCACTGCGTAGTGAGCGTGGAGAGAAACTCTGAGATATTATAGTGTCGTCACAATACTATTCGACCTGGAGCTCCTACAGTGAACATCTAATGGCCGATCTCACCAATGACAAATAACTTTTATTCGTCGATTAACTTTATTCGCTGATTTTGGAATTGCATTTTTTCATTGAAAACATGGTTTAATCGGGCTAATTATGTTATAAAACGTTATTTTTATCCATAGATTAACTAAATTTGTAAAATAAATGGGTATTTTCGATGTGAAAATGTAATTTCTGAATCAGTGAATAAAGTTAATCGACGAATAGAAGTTATTCGTCGTTTATGAAATCAGCCGTAAGTCTTCCATTTACTACGTTTGAGGACTTGGAGGTTCACTGTAAGAGCTCTAGGTCGAATATAGTATCATAGGAGGTTTAAATAGGCGTTGGGAGAATCAAAGCAGGGTGAAAATTTTGACTCGGGAATTTACTGTAGGAGCTCTAGGTCGAATAGTATCATAGGAGGTTTAAATGGGCGCTGGAAGAATCAAAGCAGGGTTAAAATTTCGACTCGGGAAGGCCCATTCCGGAGAGTTATTCAGCAGGTACACGAAAAGAAATTTTTCGCGTATATCACTATGCCAGTATGGGCGTGAAGGCCATGCTGTATGGTATCGACGATTTTCATTCATTTTAATAGTTCGGTCAACAGACTTTTATTCAGAAGTTTTTTGTATATCCACCAAAAATGATGGGCAAGGTGGCATTTGGTTCGGAAAGGCATTTAGAAGCTCTTCGAAAGGGTTCCGAAAAGGGCCGAAAAAAATTGCAAAAGTTATAAACAATTTATTAAAAAAAAAAGAGGGTGAGTTCGGTTTTTTGCGAATATCTCAAAAACCATTTAAGATATTCAAAATCGCAGAAAAGATCCTAAAAGAGCAGAAAATTTCCTACAAAAAGGCCTTAACTCCCCAAACTCTACAACCAATATTTATAATTTTAATTGTGCGGTGAAAAAAGGACTGAAATCGCGCGCGCGGCCGCCGCCTAACCTATTTTTAGTCCTTTTTTCACCGGACAATTAAAATTATGAATATTGGTTGTAGAGTTTGGGGAGTTAAGGCTTTTCTGTAGGAAATTTTCTGCTCTTTTAGGATATTTTTTGCGATTTTGAATATATCAAATGGTTTTTGAGATATTCGCAAAAAACCGAACTCACCCTCTTTTTTTTTAAATAAATTGTTTATAACTTTTGCAATTTTTTTCGGCCCTTTTCGGAACCCTTTCGAAGAGCTTCTAAATGCCTTTCCGAACCAAATGACACCTTGCCCATCATTTTTGGTGGATATACAAAAAACTTCTGAATAAAAGTCTGTTGACCGAACTATTAAAATGAATGAAAATCGTCGATACCATACAGCATGGCCTTCACTCCCATACTGGCATAGTGATATACGCGAAAAATTTCTTTCCGTGTAATTAATATTTTGGCTCAAGAAATCACCCCAATAAGTTTGGTCAAGATCGATGACCCGGAGGTACGATAGGGGAGACCGGGGCTAAAAGTTACACTTTTTTAAATAACTTGAAAAATTGAGTGGACAAAATTCGTAAAATATAAATATTATTGTTCTACAATTTGGCAAATATATTCTACTTTAGTATGCCCAACCGTTTTGGAATATATTTGCATAAGTTTTTTTGATATGATTTTTTTTTTTTTGCAACAAAACGTAAAGTAACAATTTGCCCCGGTTCGGGGCTAGTTGTGCATGAGCTGGGGCAAGTTGTTACAAGATTTATTGTGGGTATATTTCATAAAAAAAAACAATTATTTTAGATTAAATTTATGTATTTAAGAACGAATTAACAATATTCAAAGAGTTTTCAATTATTTGTCGTGCATAAATTAAACTCAAATTGAACGGTGAACATAAATATATAGTTTTTTTATATCCCAATAACTCCAAGTAATACTTTGAGATCAATTATTGTTTAAAATAATATATATTGAGATCAATCATTGTTAGAAATAATACAATATACTAAGATCAATTATTATCATAAAAGATATATCATTGATAATATGTCATTTGAGTTATATATGGGGGGTTCCACATGACACGCATCGGTTTTTGGCCGGAAGTCATCGAAAAAATAGGCAAGCTGACAATTTGATCCCTTTTTTTTTGTGCCTCTTCATGGTAATTTCGTTAACAATTTCAAGGCGATTCGTGTGACCCTTCAAGTAGAAAAAAGATGAATTACAAATTTCCAAAGTTTTACTTTTTAGCAATAGTTCTTAATTTTTCGCCATTTTCCTCACTTCATCTGGGGCTTTTTGTATGAGGCCTTGAGATATAGTACCCCGACTTGCTGTTCTATTATAAGTTCGCATTCTGTAATAAAAAATAGAAAAAACAAACAGTATTTTTCGTTGATGACCACGCGATAGGGTAAGTTGTTGCAAAGTAACAACATGCCCCAAAAAAGAGTAACAACTAACCCCAAATGGCATTTTCTCATATAAACGTAAATTTTAGGCTCGGTTGATGAAATAAACTTAATTTATACGTCGGTATATGAAAACTAGATGTATCTTTATATACCACATAAAAATCTAAAGGCTATTTATCAAAATGAATTAAATAGACCAAAAATATTTACTCACCTGTATTAGAAAGACACATGCTCTCGAGCAACGTCATTCGAGACCAATGGCCTTACTAATATGGTTGCCGTAGGTGCGCTGTTGCTTACTGTTTCACGACGCACTTGGACCACATTTTTATCTCTATTCGTTTAAGAGTTATTTTGATTTGAACAACTTACCCCGGTAACTTTTAGCCCCGGTCTCCCCTACTCGCCTAGTTAGTTGTGCAAGAAAGAGAAAAAAAAAAAACTATAAAGGGAAAAATAAAGTTTATAAATATATCAAGAAGGTCTGAAAGAAGAGGCGATATTAGATTCTAAAAAGATATAAATATAATCACTCAAGGTAAAATAAGTTTAAAAGTAGTTAGAAGGATTGCCAAGGCGAAGAAAGAATCATGTTTAAGGTGCCACAGTACTGGAATGTCCTATATATATTTTGTGAGGTCAGAAGCGTCAAATACGAGGAATTTCGTCGACAAATCGAGCCTTATTTACGGGACCCAGATGGGTGAAATAAGTTTTCCTGAAACAACTGTGTATTTCTACCCTGCGCTTGCTCCCTGTGTTTAGTGGTAGACGTATTAATCTCCTGGATGCAGCGAAAATACGACAAGTCGGTAATGGCCGGATTCTGATGCCGCCATGTTGGATGTGTGTCAAACGGCCTGTCACTTTTATTTATTCGCAATACACATCACTGGGTAATCTACGTTGAAAATCACTAAGCAAGCGCAGTACAGATTAATTTAAGCTTCAATAAAAAAATAATAGCCGTGGAATTCGTATCCTCGTTTAGGCTCAATTTGTCGACGAAATTCATCGTATTTGACGCTTCTGACGTCAAAAAATATATATAGGACATGCCAGTACTGTGGCACCTTAAGTAATTAAATTAAACAATATAAGGCGATGGGATTAATAAGTGGCGATAATTTATCGCGAAATAAAAGGGGGGAAAAAAATAATGATTAATTTCAGTAAATAATAAAGGATTACAATAATAAGTTGAGGAACTATAAAAGAGGAGATATCAGCTTATGATCAGTAGTAATATCACAAGACCTTCAAAATTGTCGGATATTTCCCTATTATTTT
This sequence comes from Tenthredo mesomela, assembly GCA_943736025.1. Lineage (NCBI taxonomy): Eukaryota > Metazoa > Arthropoda > Insecta > Hymenoptera > Tenthredinidae > Tenthredo > Tenthredo mesomela. The sequence continues at coordinate 16,031,464 of OX031020.1, read as the reverse complement.
GCTGCGTAACATCGAGAGGGCTACGTTTTGCAGACCAAAAATCACGAGCGCGCAGCGCGAGGGATTTTTGTGCAAAACTTGGCCCATTCGTTGATACACAGGATCAAAACATGGGGGAAATAACCGATTCATTTTGAAGGTCGAGTGGTATTAGACGGATTATTTTTCGCATTCGGATTTGGCCAAGCAGAGAGCGGCAGGTTAGAAAAAATTAGAAATTATTCACGATGTTGTCTGACTTTTATCACGGTGTTTGACAGTTATAAAAACATTTGCAAAGCTAGAGGTAAATTATCAAAAGCTGTAGGTAAATTATCAGTAGTAATATCACAAGACCTTCAAAATTATCGGATATTTCCCGATTGTTTTGCTGCGTGGCATCGAGAGGGCTAAGTTTTGCAGATCTAAAATCACGAGCGCGCAGCGCGAGGGATTTTTGTGCAAAACTTGGCCCGTTCGTTGCCACGCAGGATCAAAACATGAGGGAAATAACCGATTCATTTTGAAGGTCGAGTGGTATTCGACGGATTATTTTTCGCATTCGGATTTGGCCAAGCAGAGAGCGGCAGGTTGGAAAAAATTAGAAATTATTCACGAAGTTCTCTGACTTTTATCACGGTATTTGACAGTTATAAAAACATTTGCAAAGCTAGAGGTAAATTATCAAAAGCTATGGGTAAATTATCAGTATAATAACGAATTGGGATGTCCTTCACATCATCAAATACCGCGCTCTGATTGGCCAGAATCCGAATGCTAAAAATAATCACTATAATAATGAACTGGGATATCCTTCACATCATCAAATACCGCGCTCTGATTGGCCAGAATCCGAGTGCTAAAAATAATCAGTATAATAACAAATTGGGATGTCCTTCACGTCATCAAATACCGCGCTCTGATTGGCCAGAATCCGAATGCTAAAAATAATTACAAAAATGATTAAAGATATTATAATAAACAATAATATGGATTACAATTATGTAAAGAGGTATTAAAATAACAGGAGATTTCAGTTTAATATCACAAGGAATAACTAAAGATATAATTACAAATTTGAAAAAAGAATTATTAGTTTAAAAAGAGTTAATAAGGTTTCGACTACATGCAGTCAAGGCGATAAGTCATTAATGGATTAACTAACTTTATGTGTCATAGGCCGTAAAACCGCATTTTAACCTCGCTTCGCTCGGTTCAAACGCGGTTTTTGGCCTGGACACATAAAACTCTATATGCCATACGGCCCAAAAAGTATTTTCTGACGAATTTCATCATAATCCTCGCCTTCGGCTCAGATTATAAACTCAAATTCGTCGGAATAGTATATTGTGCACCGAGAGCGAAAACGAGCGTTTGCGAGCCGCGTACAAAGTTGAGTCCCCGGGGCAAAGCCGAGGGGTCTCAACTTTATACAAGGCACAAACGCCCGTTTTTTCTTGAGGTTCACATGCTATTTTCTTCAACAGCGGAGCGAAAACGAGTGTTTTCGCTCCGCTGTTGAAGAAAATACTTAATCGGCCTAGTGACATAATGTACTATTATATAACACAAGCATGCTTTCCTCGCTTTTATGATGCCTTTGTTTAGGACCTAAAGTAATACTTTTAAGTCCTAGGACTTGAAAGTGCCACTTTTAAGTCCTCGGGCTTTAAAAGTACCACGTTAAGTCCTCGGATTTTAAAAATACCACTTTAAGTCCTCGGACTTTAAAAGTACCACTTTTAGGTCCTATACATAGGCATCAAATGGCGAGAAAAATATGTTTGCGTTGTATACAGTATCGTGTGCACCATGGAGGTGGGCCTTTTAACGCCTCGCACGATGTTTTCAGTACTCGTCTACGACTCGTACTTAAAACATCGCACTCGGCCTTAAAAGTGCCACTTTACCTCCTTGGTGCACAATGTACTATTGATCCCGAGTCGAAATTTTAGCCCTCCTTTGAATGCTTCTGAACCTCTTTTGTATCGCGTAAGCCGCCACCCTCCGTTGAACCTACCAGGCCCTATTTGCAAAATTCAGTGCTGTCGGTGAACCTCCTTTCACTCCCCTTCACCCTCCGATGACCCTCCTAGACCTCTTTTAGATCGCAAATATCTCGCGGACATGAACCTACGTAGCCTCATTTGAATCCGAAGACCCCTGGCTTCAGCCTACGTAGCCTCCTTTGGATCCAATGCTGGCCAAGAACAACTAGAACCAAAAACTTTGGATCCAAAGGAGGCTATGTAGGGTCAAGGCAGTAATCTGGATTCTGGGATATGTTTTTTCGAAACTCTACTACTTTCAACTTCGGATCTTAGTTTATTATATCCATAACTCTGTAGTTTACACAAAAATACGTAATCCACAGATTCGTAAGCGTGCGCCCAACGCTAAAGTTTTGACAACACAAAGGCCCCTATCAGGATCAGTTGTGGATTCCACAATAATAGATCTCTATATGAGTCATTCCACGTCAGACCGGACACCTTTCAGACACTATGTTCTTGAAACTCGACATAATTTTTTTCACAGCTTCTATGAGTCAAATGAATGAATCAAACAATTTTTCAAATTTTTTTATCTTCAATAGTTTCAGAGTTACAGGGGGTTGAATTTCGTCAAAAAGGGGCAAAAAACGGAAACACGCTGTCTTTAAAATGCTCATATCTTCGGTTCTATCCATCCTACAGACTTGATCCTGTGTTCGTTTTGAAGCTCTTGGAACAGACTTTTATATTATATTTTTTTAATGTTGGTATAGCGACAACGACTATTTGTTATGAACAATTATATTATTCAAATGCAATTTTCAACGTGAAAACACGCTTTTAAAATTTTGAAAAAAATATGAGCGTGTTCTTTGGACAATTTCCTGAAAGATAGGTGAGTTTCAGAATGGAACTCGGATGGAAAGTATTTTTAAACAGTGATTGAATAAAAGAAAGTGGCGCTGCTGGCGCGCCCCTTACGTAGATCCACGCTGTTGCTTAATCAATCGCTGTTAAAAAATGCTTTCCATTCAAGTTGCATTTTTGAACTTACTTTTCTTTTAGGAAATTGTCCGAGGAACACGCTTATATTTTTTTCAACATTTTCAGAGCGTGTTCTCACCTTGAAAATCGCATTGAAATAATATAATTGTTTATAACAAATAGTAGTTGTTGCTATGGCAAAATTAAAAAAATACGACATGAAAGTATGTTTCAAGAGCTTTGAAATGAGCACACGACCAAGTGTCTGGGATGGATAGAACCGCAGATATGAGAGTTTGAAAAAATACGTGTTTCCCGTTCATGCCCCTTTTTGGTAGATCTACGTAAGAGGCGCGCTAGCAGAATGTGCGGGTGCCGCTTTTGCTTAATCAATCGCTGTTCAAAAATACTTTCCGTCCGAGTTCCATTCTGAAACTCACCTATCTTTTAGGAAATTGTCCAAGGAACACGCTCATATTTTTTTCAAAATTTTAAAAGCGTGTTCTCACCTTGAAAATTGCATTTGAATAATATAATTGTTTATAACAAATAGTCGTTGTCGTTATACCAACATTTAAAAAATATTATATAAAAGTCTGTTCCAAGAGCTTCAAAACGAACACCAGATCAAGTCTGTAGGATGGACAGAACCGAAGATATGAGCATTTTAAAGACAGCGTGTTTCCGTTTTTTGCCCCTTTTTGACGAAATTCAACCTCCTGTAACTCTGAAACTATTGAAGATAAAAAAATTTGAAAAATGGTTTGACTCATTCATTTGACTCGTAGAATCTGTAAAAAAAATCAAAAAAGAATCGGAGACATCAAGTGAAATTTTCGATTTATTTTGTCCGGTCTGACGTGGAATGACTCATATCACTGTTCGATCGGTTTACCGGATTTGTAAAATATGGTATATAAAGGTACACTATTAGAGAAAAAAATATTCCAGGAGATCCACTAAAAGTTTTACGGTAATTCCAACACTGTTTTTAGTTCATACGACAGAAGTGGAATTTTCCACTTCAAGTAAATTTATGTTTTAACTAAAAAAAAGTGTCGAAATAAACATTCAAATTTTTTCATAAAGTTTTTAACACGAGTAAATATAATAATAATATATGTATAAGAATAGCTATTTATGTATCAAGTCCGAAAAGTGTCACTATCCGGTGTGGGTTATTTCTAATATGAGCCGATCGAGTATGCTGTGACACAACACGCTCAGAGGCGAATTTTGGAAATTATTATTATTTCAAGTTGAATAAAATATTATTCAGGATGACGAAAAAAAAAAAAAAAATTCTCTGAAAGTTTGAGCTCTTAATATTAATATTAAGAGGTGGCTCATCGTGATTTTTGATTTCCCATTTAAATAACACGGGAAATGTTTTTTTTTTTTTTTTTGAATTTTATTCCGTTCTAACGAATCATCGTGTTGTAAAAATCAATACATATTCTTGTAGGGAATTGAACGATCTCCAAAAAAGGTCTGACACGATTTTTCGCTAAGTCGAAAAAAAAGTCGTCATATACCGTTTGAGGTTGAACTTTAACCTTGAATAACTTTCAAACGAGTGGACTTAGCGAAAAATCATATCAGACCTTTTTTGGAGATCATTTAATTTCCTACAAGAATATGTATTGATTTTTACAACACGATGATTCGTTAGATTGGAATAAAATTCCAAATAAAAAAAAAAAAACATTTCCCGTGTTATTTAAATGGAAATCAAAAATCACGATGAGCCACCTCTTAATATTAATATTAAGGCCCATCCCTAGTCGCCCACCTCTTTTTGGTCGAAATGTGCCACATTTCGATTATTATCTGAGCCCAGGCGTCAAAAACGCACAAAAGGCCAATTTAGCGCAAATTCTATTTCAATTACGAACACATACGTCCAAAAAAATGTTCGTTTCGTGCAAAAATAGAGTCTACAGATGGTTTTTACATTGTTACAAAATTATTCGAATTCGATTTCCTCGGCGAACAATGTAAAAACCATCTGTAGACTCTATTTTCGCACGAAACGAACATTTTTTTGGACGTATGTGTTCGGAATTGAAATAGAATTTGCGCTAAGTTGGCCTTTTTTGCGTTTTTTACGCCTGGGCTCGGATAATAATCGAAATGTGACACATTTCGACCAAAAGGAGGTTGGCGACTAGGGATGGGCCTTAAGAGCTCAAACCTTACGACAATTTTTTTTTTTCGTCATCCTGAATAATATTTTCATGGTAACTAAGGGAAAAAAAATTAGTCTTTTTTTTTGGCCCACCCTAATGTACATCCCCTCCCGCTATTGGATATTCGGTACTCACGATCGAAACACGTGATTTCCCCCCTCTCGACAAGCATGAAAGAAGGCTCATTTCATGCCCGTGATATGGAATAGTATATTGTGTAGCAGGGGCGTAAAGTGGGCTTTTTCAGACCAAGTGTGGAGTTTGCAGTACTAGTCGGAGGCGAGGGGGCACGAGTCGAAGACGAGTGCATCTGCGAGCCGAAGACGAGTACTGCGACCACGCGAGGTCAAAAGCCCACTTAGCCCTTGCTGCACACTATATTTTTTGTAACGCATGTATTGATTTCTGCGTTTTTTGTGCCTGATATGCATGTATAATAGGGTGGTCCTTATTTTGATGAATTTCGCAAAAAAATCGGGACGCCCCTTAGATAGCTTGCAAATAAATAGAAAAAAATCCCCCTAAAATTTCAGCCCTTGATTTTAACATTAACACGTTGCCCGAAATTCGGAAAGTTTAATTCGGATGATAAATGCAATTTTTTCTACCAGCTACTTTTTTCTCTTCTAACTTCGATAAAACTCGATGAAATAATTTGAAAAAATTTTTGTTTAATTTTTGTTTTCCAAAATTCTAATAATTTCGATTTTTTTTTTCAATTTTTTTTTCAAAATTCAGAAAATTTCGATTTTTTTTTTTTTTTTCGCTTTTTTTTGTCAAATCTGCATATTTTGTGACACATTACCAAAAACCTGCAGATTCATCAAAACAAAAACTTTGACCGCCTTGCGTGCGTATTCTTTTAATTTTTTTTCACAAAAAACAAATTTCCCCCATGTTTTCAGGCGCCCCCTTAATTTTCAGAATTTTGAAAACAAAAAATTGAAAATAAAAAAAAAAAAAATCGAAATTTTCAGAATTGTAATGTCTTATATAAGGGGTCTTGTCCCTGTTCTAAATACTACGGTATAACCGAGGGATATCGATGATAGGTAATTGGACAGTTATGTTGCGGTGAACTAATGGTTGTATTTAAAACGAACAGTATTATATTTTATTTAGGTATGATACATTGGTCTGAGTGGTATTGAGTTATATTTAGTAGGCCAAGTTATTTAGTTATTCTAGGTGTCTACTGTAACGAGTATAGTTGGGAAGTGAGTCGAAGGAAGGATAGTCAAGTAGTTGTTAGAATAGTAAGGTAAAAGGTTTTAGCTGACTCGTTGCATTTGGCAGAGCCGTGTGCAACGAGCGTTTTCTAAAATGTAGGAAGGGAAGTCGCGGAGATCAGGTAGCAAGTAGATAAGAAGAGTAGAGACGTAGAGATGTAGAGGAGTAGAGATGCAGAGGGAAAAAAGGGGGGGAAGCGTGTGAAGAGTTAGAGGACAGAGGTATGGGCGAACGTATGGGTGGTGATACCCAGACGTAACAGAATTTTGAAAAAAAAATCAAAATTTTTTTTTTCAAATGATTTCATCGAGTTTTATCGAAGCTAGAAGAGAAAAAAGTAGCTGGTAGAAAAAATTGCATTTATCATCCGAATTAAACTTTCCGAATTTTGGGCAACGTGTTAATGTTAAAATTAAGGGCTGAAATTTTAGGGGGATTTTTTTCTATTTATTTGCAAGCTATCTAGGGGGCGTCCCGATTTTTTTGCGAAATTCATCAAAATAAGGACCACCCTAATGTATAAGTATACTGCCGTGCTAAGCACAAAGGTGGTAACTGACTTTTTCGTCAAAAACGAGTTAGGACTCTCAGATGGTATAATAACAATCGACGAATATTTTCATCATATTATTAAACATTCTAATTCATTTTTTCATAATAAAATTACGCTATTAAAGTTACCGTATCTTCGTTAAAGTTGTCAATTACTAGGATAATTAGCCGTATTTAACAGTAATATTAATACAACAGTAACGAATAAGATAAGCTTTTATCTTTTCGATTCAAATCAAATTTTAAAATCGTTCGACTTTGAATATAATTCTTAATTACTGTGAAAATTGAAAATTGAAAACTGTCAATATCTCAAGATGGCCAAAAATGCAGTTACCACCTTTGTGCTTAGCACGGCAGTATACGTATATACGTTATGAATTTCGTCGCTTAAGAACGAATATGGGCCATTTCACGTGAACTGGATCAGTCACCTCTCAGATATTTTTTTAATTTTGCATGTCGATAGTCCTCGGGGAGTTAGATTTTTGTGCCAAAGGATTTTTCAATTAGTGCAAAATTCGTTGAGTTATTTGCATAAACAAATTCGAGCAAGGTTTTTTTCAAAAATTCATAACTCCGCCCAAAATGACACTAGACTCGTTTTTTTTTTTTTTTTTTTGTTTACGCGGAAAGAGTCATAGAATGTATAAAAAATCAATACTTCGAAAAAAGTTTGTTCATCCATTGTTTATTTAAGAATTAGGTTTTCAAAGATTTTTAAAACAGAGTGTGACACGATCAAAAAATTTTTTTTAAATATTGACATATACTTTTCACTATACTACAGCCTGTGAATTAAATTTAGGAACGTCTTATTTTTTGTTCTCAAGTAAAAAATCGCTGAAGTTGGCGGCGCGCGCCAATTCCGAGTCGACGCCGCGTGGAACGTAATGGCGGGCGTTTGACTGCTGTTCGCCGCTACTCGACGAACGCGTAGCTGCGGTATTCGAGAGTCATTTTCACAATAAGTGACACGATTTTAAAATCTGAAAAAAATACTGTAGTTTCCTAATGGCAACTATCAGCGATACGTTGAGTTTCGAGAACGTGTTCTTTTTCGTTTTTTAAATATTGCAGCCTAAAATTTTAGCATGCGTATGCTGAGCTGTATGCTAAGATTTCAAACTGCAATAGTTCGAAAACGGAAAAGAACACGTTCTCGAAACTCAACGCATTGCTTATAGTTGCCATTGGAAAACTACAGTATTTTTTTCAGATTTTCAAATCGTGTCACTTATTGTGAAAATGAATCTCGAATACCGCTGCTACGCGTCCGTCGAGTAGCGGCGAACAGCAGTCAAACGCACGCCATTACGTTCCACGCGGCGTCGACTCGGAGTTGGCGCGCGCCGCCAACTTTAGCGATTTTTTACTTGAGAACAAAAAATAAGACGTTCCTAAATTTAATTCACAGGCTGTAGTATAGTGAAAAGTATATGTCAATATTTAAAAAAATTTTTTTGATCGTGTCACACTCTGTTTTAAAAATCTTTGAAAACCTAATTGTTAAATAAACAATGGATGAACAAACTTTTTTCGAAGTATTGATTTTTTTATACATTCGATGACTCTTTCCGCGTAAACAAAAAAAAAAAAAAAAACGAGTCTAGTGTCATTTTTGGCGGAGTTATGAATTTTTGAAAAAAACCTTGCTCGAATTTATTTATGCAAATAACTCAACGAATTTTGCACTAATTGAAAAATCCTTTGGCACAAAAATCTAACTCCCCGAGGACAATCGACATGCAAAATTAAAAAAATATCTGAGAGGTGACTGATCCGGTTCACGTGGAATGGCCCATATTCGTTCTTGAGCGACGAAATTCATAACGTATATACGTATACTTATACATACATATCAGGCACAAAAAACGCAGAAATCAATACATGCGTTACAAAAAATATAGTGTGCAGCAAGGGCTAAGTGGGCTTTTGACCTCGTGTGGTCGCAGTACTCGTCTTCGGCTCGCAGATGCACTCGTCTTCGACTCGTGCCCCCTCGCCTCCGACTAGTACTGCAAACTCCACACTTGGTCTGAAAAAGCCCACTTTACGCCCCTGCTACACAATATACTATTCCATATCACGGGCATGAAATGAGCCTTCTTTCATGCTTGTCGAGAGGGGGGAAATCACGTGTTTCGATCGTGAGTACCGAATATCCAATAGCGGGAGGGGATGTACATTAGGGTGGGCCAAAAAAAAAGACTAATTTTTTTTCCCTTAGTTACCATGAAAATATTATTCAGGATGACGAAAAAAAAAATTGTCGTAAGGTTTGAGCTCTTAAGGCCCATCCCTAGTCGCCAACCTCCTTTTGGTCGAAATGTGTCACATTTCGATTATTATCCGAGCCCAGGCGTAAAAAACGCAAAAAAGGCCAACTTAGCGCAAATTCTATTTCAATTCCGAACACATACGTCCAAAAAAATGTTCGTTTCGTGCGAAAATAGAGTCTACAGATGGTTTTTACATTGTTCGCCGAGGAAATCGAATTCGAATAATTTTGTAACAATGTAAAAACCATCTGTAGACTCTATTTTTGCACGAAACGAACATTTTTTTGGACGTATGTGTTCGTAATTGAAATAGAATTTGCGCTAAATTGGCCTTTTGTGCGTTTTTGACGCCTGGGCTCAGATAATAATCGAAATGTGGCACATTTCGACCAAAAAGAGGTGGGCGACTAGGGATGGGCCTTAATATTAATATTAAGAGGTGGCTCATCGTGATTTTTGATTTCCATTTAAATAACACGGGAAATGTTTTTTTTTTTTTATTTGGAATTTTATTCCAATCTAACGAATCATCGTGTTGTAAAAATCAATACATATTCTTGTAGGAAATTAAATGATCTCCAAAAAAGGTCTGATATGATTTTTCGCTAAGTCCACTCGTTTGAAAGTTATTCAAGGTTAAAGTTCAACCTCAAACGGTATATGACGACTTTTTTTTCGACTTAGCGAAAAATCGTGTCAGACCTTTTTTGGAGATCGTTCAATTCCCTACAAGAATATGTATTGATTTTTACAACACGATGATTCGTTAGAACGGAATAAAATTCAAAAAAAAAAAAAAAAACATTTCCCGTGTTATTTAAATGGGAAATCAAAAATCACGATGAGCCACCTCTTAATATTAATATTAAGAGCTCAAACTTTCAGAGAATTTTTTTTTTTTTTTTCGTCATCCTGAATAATATTTTATTCAACTTGAAATAATAATAATTTCCAAAATTCGCCTCTGAGCGTGTTGTGTCACAGCATACTCGATCGGCTCATATTAGAAATAACCCACACCGGATAGTGACACTTTTCGGACTTGATACATAAATAGCTATTCTTATACATATATTATTATTATATTTGCTCGTGTTAAAAACAGATTAGAATAAATTTATCAGAATTTTATTGAATATTTATTTTCAATAGGTGGATAAATTAATTGGTCAGTCATCAGACGCGAGTGGTCATTCATTAGACCCCTGGTTTTTATATTCTTTATAGTTAATTTTGAAAAGCTTATGATCAAATTTTGATAATATTGTTACGCTGGGTGAAACGCCCTATAGCTCTCAAATTATCAATATGTAATTCGTATAATCATCTAGTATAGCTATGAGATGAATGAGCTACTTCTTAAAACATAGGAGCGAGGTTTCTACGTAAACAACGATTATTGTAAAAAGATAAGTCAGTCTTGCTCCAGACACAAACTCGAGCACTTGTACATCCAAATAAAACTAATTCGTTGAAACCGATTTATCAGTGTTCCATAAGTCTCCTCATTTCGCTCGAGGACTCACGATTTCCCTTTTCCTGTTACTCATCAAGTAACATTTGGTGTCAGGAGTGTGATTTTCCCGAGCCCGATAAGTTGATTTAATCTGACACTTTTCTCTTGGTTCCTTCTAATTGATTCTGTTTGCATTTACTGAGCTTCTTGCCACTTGCCTTGAGAATCAAACTTGAATTGAGCATTTGCCTTTGAGAATCAAACTATTTCACGAAAAATGAGCACCCGAAGAAATATTCGCTCCCACCGCCAAGTCTCCCCTGATACTGACCAACCTCAGGCCGCTGAACCCGAAGCGACCCCGATTGCTGCATTAGTCCAACTTTTACAACAACAGGCCGCCCAACAAGCTGCCCAACAAGAGCGTCAGCAGGCCGCACAAGAGCGTCAACAGGCCGCACAACCCGTGTGGAAATTCAATTCGGGGGCTGGCTAGGTGTTGCCTAGTTTCGCTGTTCACTAAGCGGGCGCTGAACGGGCGGGCTGCTTAGTGCCCGGCAACGCATGTAACGCTCAGCTGTACAGCGCGAGCTGGCCAGCGCCCGTCTAACATTCCCGACAAATGCTAGAAGATTTGTCGGGTCGGCTGTACAGCGCCCGGCCAGACCCCGGTTAGTTTATTGATATCAGAAAGGGTTAAAGCAAAAGTGGTATGGTTGACAAAATGAAACATTTCAGGAAAATATCTTTTTTACATTCAAACTGTTGAAATGCAAAAAAAAAAAAAAAAAAACTTTTCTGTCCTCCGGCCGAAAAGCGTCAACTTCCGGCCCGCTGCGCTAAACGAAGTTGCCGCTTTCCGGATGCGTCGAACAGAAAATTAGTATACACACCTTGGCCAGTAAATAAGAAAGACATTTCTTACTTTACTGGCCTAGGCGTGTAATCTACTATTTCCTGAAATGTTCAATGCTTGTCATGTTTCTTTTTGCTCTAACCTCTTTATTTTTAATATCTTTATATATTTCTCATTTATATAATCATTCATCAAAAATTGATTGAAAATAAGAAATATAAAAATTATTATTTTTTCTTCAAATTCATAGTATTTTTCATAATAATTCATGAATATCTATTAGAAGTTTATCAATTTGCTGCGTATACAAAAAAAAAAAAAAAAAAATTACAAAAAGTATTATCAAAACCATTTTAATCAGAAAAACTTTAATGTCCATTTTCTCAAAACTCAATATGTGTCGTTTGACACACGAATGCGTAACAGGGTCCATATATGGTTACCGTCGAGAATATCGGGTTAATAATGAATGTTGATCGAAATTGTAAGCATATAAATAGCTCAGCTACAATTTCGGGCTCTCCCAACTAGGGCCTAGGCAAGTTTTGATGTCAAAACGCATGCAGGGAAAATATCTGGCCTTGCTAACCGGGGGCTGCACAGCTAAACTAGAAAAAATTATTTACAATTATGCTATCTATTGCCCGTGTAGCACCCGACTAGTTGGGCCATCTTCGGGATTGCCCATCCGGGGGCTGGGCAAACACCGGGCCTTCCCGGAGAAATTTCCACACGGGAAGAGTGACAGCAAGCTGCTCAACTCGAGCAGCAGCAGGCTTTGTTTCAGCTTCTCCAAGATCAATGCGACCGAGACGAGCGATCTGAAGCACGCGTCTTAGAGGAACGACAACGATCTGAAGGACGACTGATCGGAGTCTTACAAGAGCAACAGCAGTCTTTCACGCAGCTGATTACATCGTTGCGAGATGACCGACGAGGATCCGGAGGCGAGCCCCACCGAATCCAGTCCTTTGACGACCCGATCCCTTCCACCTCCTCCTGCCGACCGACCCAGGTTTCCACAATCCTAAGGTCTGTGCCAATTATTAGGGAAGAAACTCTCCCGAATTCACCTTTACCTCAGGCGAATGAGGTGGTGACCATAGTAGCACCACCTATTCAGCCTATTTCAAATATAGAGATAAACGAAAACCGGGATTCCCAAACCCGAACCGAATCCTCGAAAAATTCTTCGACGATTAAAGTGGCTACTTTTGACGGCTCTAGTCCGTGGACTGATTATCAGAGACAGTTCCATTTAATCGCGAAAACCAATAACTGGAATAATTCAATTAAAGCGACAAATTTAGCCGGAAGCCTCAGAGGCCAGGCTCTTACAATCCTTTCCACTTTGGCCGACGATGAAATTCAAGACTTCGATAAACTTAGTTCAGCCATTAACCTCAGATTCGGTAACGAACACAAGGCGAATTTGTTCTTGACCCAATTTAATACTACCCAGCTAACAATCACAGAGGTTATTTAACAAGGATGTAACGGCCATGCCAAAATGTCCGGACATCCAGAGTCCGGCTACATAGCCGGTACTTTGATGTCTCAGGTACATACCTGCGATGTCAAAGTACCAGATATGTAGCCGGACTCTGGATGTCCGGACATTTTGGCATGGCCGTTACATCCTTGTTACATAACCTCTGTGATTGTTGGCTGGGTAGACGCCAACGTAGAGATGAAGACCTTGCCACCTTAGGGCATGATGTAGAGCGATTGTCCCGAATCGCTATGCCTAATTGCCCAACCGAAATCCGCGAAAGTTTAGCAACCGACAGGTTCATAAACGCTATTTTAGACTCCGAATTAAAACATGCCTTAAGTGTGTCGGAGCCAACTTCTCTGCGAGGGGCCATCATCAAAGCTCTTAAATTAGATGCCTTATCGAAACAACATTTAGGGTCAGGGCGCGTTCGCCAAGTGGAAGTTAAAAAACTTGTCCCCGAAAATCAAAAGGAAATCAATCAGGAACACCCTCCTCCCTGGCAAGATCATAAAAATAATTTAAATAGAGATTTTCAGAGATATAACCTCGAATGTAGATATTGTAAAAAATCGGGGCACGACATCGACCATTGCATTTCATTACAAAATAAAAATCGATCTAGGAATAGTCAGAGACCTTCAGAACAAACCTCGTGGAGAAATTTTAACGATAATCGCCGAAACGATAACCCTCACCAGGGAGAGAGGATGCTCCCTTTTAATAACTCTCGGTTGAACTCCGAACAAAAAAACTAGTTTCCGATGATTTTGGGGGGCGGGGATCATCGCCAATCTCGTCAGAGAAAAGCCCTATTAATGAACAGCTGTTAGTTAGAAGTCTAAGACAGTCCGGTCTTTATGCGCGGAGGACAGTCGATGGTATAGACTGCCTCTGGGTCATAGATACTGGAGCGGAAGTAACTGTGGTCCGTTCGGATCTCCTTAAGTCAATTCGAACAGATATTCCTTATACAACCCTAAGAACTGCGACAGGAGAGACCACCCCCGTGTTGAAAGAAGTTTCTGTACAAATAAATATTTCAGGCTGCATAAGTTCCCCTCATAAAATCTTTGTAGCCGACATCGAAGACGAAGGGATTTTAGGGATAGACTTCTTAACTAAACATCGATGTGTAATTTCAACTGTAGGCAATTCTTTAAGATCAGGGCGACACGAGATTCCACTTTTAACAACTAGAGATAAAATCCCAAACCCCCCCCCTCTTTTTCAGCTCTTCCAGCGCCGGTTCTACTTTTAGATGCCTCTGACTCGGCAGAGAGAGTTTACGAGAATTTTTGCGGGGTTATGGGACCCAATGACGATTAGGTTATAAATTTTGACAGCTCGTCTCTTTCTTTTTCTTTGGGAGAGAGAGGGACAAGAGGTTCGTTGCGTTGTGCCGGTGTGGCGCTTGCGGTGCCGATCGTGGGCGTTTTGGATTCTGAGTTCCGCGCTCCTTTGAATGTCCTTCTTATTTTATTCTTTTGTTTAGATTTTCAACCTTTCAATGTTCTCTCCTGTCATCAGTCCATTCGGATCTTTTTCTTTTACTTTTTAAACTAGCGAGATCCGAACCGTCCTTTTTCCTGTAATATTTAGGCTTAAGGTTTAATGAATTTTGAGTTTTACAGATTTTTCTGATTTATTTGAGAAAAAGATCAGCGAAAATTTGAAATATGACACAGAGTCCTCAGTCCGTCCCTACTTCCTGAAGAAACTTCAAAAGATCCTGATCAGATAAGACCGTTCCAATTTTATTCTTTCTTCTTTCATTTAACTTTAGATTTTGTTAATTTTTATGTAACTTAGAGAGAAACTTCAAAGAAACTTTCAATTATAAATTCAGGCCTTCAGCAAACCAATATTTCGATCTCTTTTCCTCAACATGAAACTAACATTTGTCCTCCAATCTAGGTCGTTTAATCAAACTTTTTGAAGAGGTTTGGAGCCCGGTTCTTCAGTCCTTGGCCCCTTTTCCCTCCAGCCGCTTCATATTACAATACGCAGGACTCGACTCTTTTCATCCTGATCTTCATTCCTGTTCCTGATCTTCATTCCTGTTCCTGATCCTCATTCCTGTTCCTGATCTTCATCCCTGTTCCTGGTTCCTGTTTTTTGAAGATTTTTATATGCACCGACCGTGCACCATGTTGTGATATTTAAGTAAACTCGACTATCTTCCTGTGGCTTTCTGTGGTTTACCCAGGAGACAAAAGACCGGATAGTGATAGGGAAATCGAACTGATTAATTTTCGAGCCACAGCTCAACTTTCCCTATGAGAGTAAAATGCTAAATACCCTTTCTGCCAACATTTTAATTATTTCAAGAGTCGGGACGACTCTTTTGCTAAGGGGGGAGCAGTGTTACGCTGGGTGAAACGCCCTATAGCTCTCAAATTATCAATATGTAATTCGTATAATCATCTAGTATAGCTATGAGATGAATGAGCTACTTCTTAAAACATAGGAGCGAGGTTTCTACATAAACAACGATTATTGTAAAAAGAAAAGTCAGTCTTGCTCCAGACACAAACTCGAGCACTTGTACATCCGAATAAAACTAATTCGTTGAAATCGATTTATCAGTGTTCCATAAGTCTCCTTATTTCGCTCGAGGACTCACGATTTCCCTTTTCCTGTTACTCATCAAGTAACAATATTATGATGAATATTTGAACAATAGTACATTACGTAACGAGTGCGCAAAATAGGTGATTTTTTTCATCGTAACCATTGTGGGTACCATTCCAAATTTTTTTTTTGCAGACTCTTTACCCAACGACAGACCTCCTGTAAAATTTGGACCGAAATCGAAGGTGTGTTATTGGGCTTAAAAAAAAATTATTCCCATTTTTCTGCCGAATTTCAGGTTTCCCAATGCAGAAAAATTATGATTTTGATTTTTTTCGATAAAGCGGAAAAAAATAAAAGTTTTCAGTTTCATGTTTTTTTTTGGTTGATGAATATTCTTTGAGATACAGTGTTTGTGATGAAAAATTAAAAATCCTGAACGGATGCCTGAAAAAATCTGAAAAAAATCACAGACGTTCCTTTTGACTAATATTTCAAACCGTCAGATTTTGAAAAAAATCGGAGAGGTTGAAAAACAAAAGTGGCCCGGTTCACAAAGAATGCTTCGTATCGATACCTGCGCGGAATAACCGGCTATCTCAGAGTCCGCTTGAAAAAGCGGCTATCTCAGAGTCCGCTTGAAAAAGCGGCTATCTCAGAGTCCGCTTGAAAAAGCGGCTATCTCAGAATCCATTCGGAAAAGCGGCCTGTGCCTATATTAATAATATAGGCTACAGTCGGTTTTTCGAATGGATTCTGAGATAGCCGCTTTTTTAAGCGGACTCTGAGATAGCCGCTTTTTCAAGCGGACTCTGAGATAGCCGGTTATTCCGCGCAGGTATCGATATATACATTTACCTATATATACCTATATGTATATTTTGTATACGCAAATTGTATTTTGCGTACGCTAAATGTATTTTGCGTACGGTAAATGTATTTTGCGTACGCTATAGTATTTTTCGTTACAAGGCCGTAAAAGGGATTTTCACGGCCGAGTATGCTGGGATCATGCGAGGCCGTGAAATCTTACGGCCGAGTGACGAACTTTATTTTTTGGTATTTTTGCCGTAAAATTCGCAACTGAAATCGTTTTTCATAAAAATAAAGGACAATGCGACGATGAAAATCGCCAAAAATATCTATTTTTGTGTAACGAGGTGCGCAAAATTCTACAGTAGTAACTTACATGGAATATTCAAAAACCATTGAGCATTCTCACCCCACTGAGGGGTCCAGGGGCGTAGCTCCTGGTGGGGTCCAGGGGCGAAGCCCCTGGTCGGGTCCAGGGGCGAAGCCCCGGTAGGGGGTTCGGGGGGCGAAGCCCTCCGAGTACCGGAAAAATAGATTTCATTTGATACAATAAGAATAGTCAACGTGTTGAGGATAAAATCTAAAAAAAAAAGTTAGATCTTGCGCACTCAGTTAGTAAAAATATATCAAGAAATACATACAAATAATATACAGGGAAGAAACCTTGATACTGCACAGTCGATGCGCCTAACTGCGCATGCGCCAAATAATTCAATTTTATTGGTCGGTGAGATGGTCCCGCGATAATATTATAACGTATGAGGCAGGGGTGCCAACTTGCGAGAAATGAAGCAAGAGCTGTCAAACTTTCGCGCGTAGACTAGTCAGTTGAGGTTATGTCGTTGTTCATTTTTATTTAACGTGAATTATCAAAATAAAAGTGTCATTTGAGATTTTAACCTCAAAAATTCGTAGCAATTACATCGCCGCCAAAAACAAAGTTTGACAGCTAAAACTCGGGATGGCTAACCTGCCTCAGCGGACGACGAAACTCGCGCATGCGCAGTCAGGCACTTTGACTGTGCAGTATCAAGATTTCTTCTCGGTATGAATAAATGAATAAAACAAATAATTTTTCGAAAAATAACTCAATTTAGAAATTTTTCATTTTACGGACCTACGTCCGTAAAATAATCATTTTTACGGACCTACGTACGTAAAAAAGTTATTTTACGGCCCCATGTCCGTGAAATAATTATTTTACGGACCTACGTCCGTGAAAAATTATTTTACGGACCTAAGTTCGTGAAAACTCATTTTACGGACTCAAAACAGGCCGTAAAATCGAATTTTACGGCTATGATACCAAAAAATCTATTTTGCGTACGCAAACCTATTTTGCACACGTGAACCGCATTTTGCGCACGCTAACGAAATGGGTTAGGGAATCTGGCATTTTGCGTACGCAAATCCGTACACAAAATCAAATTTTGCACACGGCGTTAGGGAAAAGTTTTTATATTTCGATACGAACAGTTTTTTTTTTTGCTATTCACAAAGTACTACACACTATGTATTCAATTTCGAGCCATACCGTGAGGTGTCGTGGAAAGAGCCCCGTCCAAGCGCGCAGGCGCTGATTTATTCGAATATTAGGAGGGTCGCCAATTTCAGACTTGCCACGATTATCCCTATAGAGTCCGTTTGCTATTTGATTTCGATTGTTGTCAAGTATACAAATGGCGGCAGACAGTGGCAGACAGTGGCGTAGCTATGTCTTCGTGGGCCCGTGTGCAATAGGGTGGAGCGATAAACCCTTTTTTCTTTTTCCGATGGTGTTCGGGCGAGAAAAATGTGACATTGAGGTTAGAAAAAAACCTCGCGCAGAGCCAATATCGTGCGTCAACGTCTTGCGGGTCCAGTCTTCGTTTGAAGCGGATTTCTGAAAATTCAGTATAAAAAATTCTCCAGATGTGAATATTCTGCAGCTCTCAGCTAATTTCGTTGTGAAATTACCCAGAACTCACCACGAGGAGGTGGTTGCAACGCGAGTTGAAAAAAAAATGACAAAAATTAAAAAATAAAATAAAATAAAATAAATTCAGATACGATTTTTTTTTTTTTTACCTTAAAAAAAAAAAGCTGGCTTACATTCATCTGCAATATATAATTTCAGATACCACCCCCTCGTGGTGAGTTCTGGGTAATTTCACAACGAAATTAGCTGAGAGCTGCAGAATATTCACATCTGGAGAATTTTTTATACTGAATTTTCAGAAATCCGCTTCAAACGAAGACTGGACCCGCAAGACGTTGACGCACGACATTGGCTCTGCGCGAGGTTTTTTTCTAACCTTAATGTCCCATCTTTCTCGCCCGAACACCATCGGAAAAAGAAAAAAGGGTTTATCGCTTCACCCTAGTGTGCAATCGATGATTCTAGGCCCCCCCTTCCCATCTTCCTCAGTACTTATCCACATTTTTATACGAAATTATATTTTTTGCACTCAAACTACGTATTTTAGTTGGCGCTAAGCCGCTAATAAACGTAAAATGGGGAAAACAAGTGAAAAAAAAACAAAAAAAAAAAAACACGTATTCAAAGGTCATTCAATAATTAGAATCATTAACTTATTATCGTAATCAATCAAACAAATCAATCAATTTCATTGGTTTTATAAGACTCGCAATTTTTCGAACGGAAACTTATCGCGTGTTTATCTTAAACGGAAACTTTCCCTAGTGGCCCGAGTCGAAATTTAACGCCTCATTAGAACCTCAAAATTTTACCGTTGGGAGGTTTTTGAGGGTCTAGAGAGGTTTATTTTGTATGGGAATTGAAACCCTCTTTAGCGCCTAAAACTCGTAGTTACCAGACAAATGCAGCATTTTAGGGTCAAATGAGGATCTCACGAGAACCTCGCGAGAACCTCGTAGAACCCGGCTCCCTAGTAGAAATCTCGGTAGAAGATTGGGCTAGCCGTCATATCGGAGCCCGTAATTTATTTTCGTGCAATTAAAAAGTAATGATAGTAGAAAAAAAAGTAGCAAATTTTACGAATTTTATCGTCAATTGACCGAACCTACGCATTATATCGATGAAACCGCATTTTACATCCATTGAAAAAACCGCCGCATTACTAGTCCCCGCCGGGATTTGAACCCACGTCCGCTCGATTTCTAGTCGCACGCCCTAACCACTACGCTAAACTACCATATGGCATGGGACTCAACACTTTCTTACTTGTTCAGGGCCTATCAAAGTGTCAAGTTGTTACTCGAGATATTTCAATGACATCAAAATGTTTCATTTGCAGGGCTAGATTAAAGTCCTTGCATATTTTATTACGATTAATTACTGAATATTATATGATATATTTTTTGTTTACGCGGTCATATGTGTTTATCCGAATTAAATATACCATTTTGATGTAAAAAAAATGTTTCAGAAGGTCCACTATAATTTTTATGTTTATTTCGGCAATTTTTTTTTTTAGTTAAAACAACATAAATTCACTCACAGTGGCAAATCGTTCTGTCGCAAGAACTAAAAACAGTGTTGAAACTAGCGTAAAAATTTTACTTCGTTTCCTGGAACATTTTTTTTTTTTCTCTAACAGTGTAACCTATGTATTTCATATTTTACAAATCCGGTAAACCGATCGAGCAGTGATATTGGGATTTATTATTGTATAATCCACAACTGATCCTGATAGGCGCCTTTGTGTTGTCAATTAAGCCTAATTACCGAACAAATTTCTACACGGAAATTTTCAGTAAAACGATTTACTTGAATTTTGACTTATTGCAAAAATGTATTTGCTGCAAGTAAATTTTTATCTGTGGCAGCCAAACTATATTTGTGACAGTGAGAAGATTTGTTCACTTTAAATATATTTATTCCGTAGATTCTGTTTCCGCCAATTAGAGATTTTTTTGAAGCAAATACATTTTTTTATTGTTACGAAAGAAATTGGGTTGCCAAAGATGAAAATGTACTTGGTGAAAATTATATTTTAAACAAAGTCCAGATTCAAATAAATCATTTTCTGAGTGTAGATTTCAATATTTATTATCATTCGAGTATACTCGACACTTGATCGAGCTCTGTGAGTATCAAAATAGGTCCTCAATTATGACTGCGGAGGACTTGGAGGTCCTAAACGGACGCTCGAGGTCGATCGGTGTTCAAAGAGATGCATATGTACGCTATGAGTACTAAAGTAGGCGCTAAATTTTGGCTACGGAGGGCCTGGAGGTTCAAAATAGGCGCTTCAGGTGATAGCGGGGTCTAAAGAGGTTGAGGTAGATGCTGAGAGGATCAAAATAGGGGCTAAATTTCGACTCGGGGGTGAACTAAACGGCTTGCAGATAATGGTTCCATGCATCGTGGCCGATGATCAAATGCTTAGACTGAAAGCTATAGTAATGCACATGATCGGGTCTGGTTCGTTATCTTGAGCTGCGTTCCAAAATGTCACCCGGGTGCTCTCGGGTATGTTGTATCTTTCTCTATTGTCATGGGTGAAGAAAGGATAAAGACACACCCGAGAGCACCCGGGTGACGTTTTGGAACACAGCCTTGGACCAGGCACTTTGTTTGGAGTCCGAGAGTGGAAGAGCTTTGCATTTGAACTCACTGTTTTACACAGTTTCTTGATCCGTCTATCGAACAGTTACGATACTTTTGTCTCCGCATGTTCATTTTATTACAGAAACTTGTTCGAGACCATGGACCTGCGTTTATTCGGTAGACGCGCTTTTAAGTCAGTTTGTTCTAGTACGGCGATCATACATATTTTTTGTCTCCCTAGTGCGTGGGCCCCTGAGCCCCATGGGCCCGTGTTTTTCGCACCCCTAAAACCCCTGGTTGTTACGCCACTGGTGGCAGAAAGCGGTTATGTTGGTTGTGAATCAAAGCGAATGAACTCGACAGCAAAACTAGGGATATTACTAAGAAGTTGGTGGAGTTGCTAGCGCGATTCTGCCGACCAAGGATATTCGAATAAATGAGCGCCTGCGCGCTTCGATCGGACTCTGTTCACGAAACCTCGCGGTATAATATGACTAAATGACTGTTTACTGATATCATTATTAGAATGTAACTAGACGGCATTACATACAATATTGAATATAAAGTCTGGATAGTTGTATCCGTGATGTTGACATATTATTCGATTTTCATGGACTTTTATGCAGATTTTCTTCATGCGAATTGATAAAAGAATGTGGGGATGGGAGAGGATGAAATTGTTTTTTTTTTTTTTTTATCACCTTGATGTATACCTGCAGAATAGAGATTTCGGCGATAAATTCCAGCCATCAGATCTTGGCCAGGGGTTATCCAGATAATCCGAATACGTGACTACAATTAAATAAAGTAAACTTAGAGGTGTTTGACCGTTTCAAGACTTGCCTCATTTCCTAGCTAGCACTCACTGTGAGTACATACAGCCCGTTGAGAGCGATATATGTGTCTCATTCTTAGCTTGACGTCCTATTCTATACTTTCCGGGAGAGCGATGGAGTTAGACAATATCGCTATTAAAGAGCGTCTATTGTAAATACCTAAATCGATTCATGGTCAAGATTTCTTTGTGTAACGGCGTCCTTGCCACGTTGCGGTTCAGCGAATGGACTTTGCAGTTGAGTAAGATTTAATCACTTCTTTATTACTCACAGCAAAGGATTGACCGCGACGAATGAGATAAGGTCACGATACAACCTTGTCCACTAGACATCAACGTACGGCGTAACGACTTCGATACCATGATGTTGAGTGACAATGATCTCCTTGCTTCCTAATTGTGAAGATTTGAGGAAATCTCGGCTTGTGTCGTGGGTATCACAAGCACACTGAATCCATTAAATATTGTAATATACATCCATGCGCCTATCGGTTGTTCCGGAAAAATTGATTATGAATAATTGAGTGAAACAACGGGAAAAAATTCATTTGCAGATACAAAAAATATGAGTTGGTATCGGCCCACTCTCGGAGTATGATTTTCGTCAATTTAAAAACGGTCTCTTTTGATATAGCGATATTAAAGAGTGCGAGACCGCGAATAGGTACATGGAGGAAAAATTTGAAAGAAATCGAGATTGTGTTTTGGGCCTGGAAGGATCCGAAAAAAATTCATGGTCAAAATCGAAAGAGATTCGGCTGATCACCCCGTGATTTGAGCTGGAATGCTTCATGTAGATTAAGATGGTCCTTTTTCGGGGTACGGACAAATTTTTTCACAGCTGCCACCTCAAATATTTTCCAAATAATTCAAAAGAAATCCCTCTAGGAATTCAGCTTTCTATTTTTATCCTTAGTCCTGCCGCACAGGAGGTGAATTTCACCATTTAAAATATAGGTGTTCTGATTTTGGAGGGATTTCTTTTGAAATATTTGAAAATGATTTGGGGAGCGGCCGTAAAAAAAAAAAATCGTTCATACGTTAAATAAGAAAGACCCTGATATACATATATGGCGATGTATAATAAATATGTGAGTACTTATATTTTAAATCGGGAGACGAAAAAAAGGAAGAAATAGTTTACCCGAGTCGAAATTTAGCCCCTATTTTGATCCTCTCAGCATCTACCTCAACCTCTTTAGACCCCGCTATCACCTGAAGCGCCTATTTTGAACCTCCAGGCCCTCCGTAGCCAAAATTTAGCGCCTACTTTAGTACTCATAGCGTACATATGCATCTCTTTGAACACCGATCGACCTCGAGCGTCCGTTTAGGACCTCCAAGTCCTCCGCAGTCATAATTGAGGACCTATTTTGATACTCACAGAGCTCGATCAAGTGTCGAGTATACTCGAATGATAATAAATATTGAAATCTACACTCAGAAAATGATTTATTTGAATCTGGACTTTGTTTAAAATATAATTTTCACCAAGTACATTTTCATCTTTGGCAACCCAATTTCTTTCGTAACAATAAAAAAATGTATTTGCTTCAAAAAAATCTCTAATTGGCGGAAACAGAATCTACGGAATAAATATATTTAAAGTGAACAAATCTTCTCACTGTCACAAATATAGTTTGGCTGCCACAGATAAAAATTTACTTGCAGCAAATACATTTTTGCAATAAGTCAAAATTCAAGTAAATCGTTTTACTGAAAATTTCCGTGTAGAAATTTGTTCGGTAATTAGGCTTAATTGACAACACAAAGGCGCCTATCAGGATCAGTTGTGGATTATACAATAATAAATCCCAATATCACTGCTCGATCGGTTTACCGGATTTGTAAAATATGAAATACATAGGTTACACTGTTAGAGAAAAAAAAAAAATGTTCCAGGAAACGAAGTAAAATTTTTACGCTAGTTTCAACACTGTTTTTAGTTCTTGCGACAGAACGATTTGCCACTGTGAGTGAATTTATGTTGTTTTAACTAAAAAAAAAAATTGCCGAAATAAACATAAAAATTATAGTGGACCTTCTGAAACATTTTTTTTACATCAAAATGGTATATTTAATTCGGATAAACACATATGACCGCGTAAACAAAAAATATATCATATAATATTCAGTAATTAATCGTAATAAAATATGCAAGGACTTTAATCTAGCCCTGCAAATGAAACATTTTGATGTCATTGAAATATCTCGAGTAACAACTTGACACTTTGATAGGCCCTGAACAAGTAAGAAAGTGTTGAGTCCCATGCCATATGGTAGTTTAGCGTAGTGGTTAGGGCGTGCGACTAGAAATCGAGCGGACGTGGGTTCAAATCCCGGCGGGGACTAATAATGCGGCGGTTTTTTCAATGGATGTAAAATGCGGTTTCATCGATATAATGCGTAGGTTCGGTCAATTGACGATAAAATTCGTAAAATTTGCTACTTTTTTTTCTACTATCATTACTTTTTAATTGCACGAAAATAAATTACGGGCTCCGATATGACGGCTAGCCCAATCTTCTACCGAGATTTCTACTAGGGAGCCGGGTTCTACGAGGTTCTCGCGAGGTTCTCGTGAGATCCTCATTTGACCCTAAAATGCTGCATTTGTCTGGTAACTACGAGTTTTAGGCGCTAAAGAGGGTTTCAATTCCCATACAAAATAAACCTCTCTCTAGACCCTCAAAAACCTCCCAACGGTAAAATTTTGAGGTTCTAATGAGGCGTTAAATTTCGACTCGGGTAGGTATCACGCTCGATCGGAGATCTAAAGTCAGAGACAATATTCTATCTAGATATTTATTTTCTAGCTGAGAAAAATAGTCCACACAGGTATATTGGACCTGTAATAAGATTCAATGGGAGTACAGGTTCTTATGCGGATTGGACAGACCCATACATAGGATTGTCATGTGGAATTCTTAACGAAACAAAAACGAGATTCCCAACTGGTATATGGGAAAATATGTGGATTCCCATCGGGAATACGCGACATAGGAAACTATATCTAATACTCATAAAACCAGATCGGTTTATTTATAACTTCTGATAATGTGAAAAAGTATTCATTAGTCTAGAAGACGTCCGATCAGAAAAATCGTCATCTACAACTTCACAGCACGTTTCATCGCTAACATGATCAATCGTTAGCATTTTTAACTTCATATACATAGCAGAAAAAGAAGGTAAGAATATAGATTTCCATGCAAAATCTCTCGCTCTATCGAATGTAAATATTCTCCTCTGAAACCTGCAAATACTTGAAAACATCACTTTTACATTCAAATGAAATTTCGGTACCTTTCCCCAACTTTTATTTCCGAGTTTACTTCTTTTCCGAAAAATTCACCGCAAAATACTGACGACATGTGAATTTCAGATTGGGGTCCCAAGGGGTAGTGCGAATAATTTATCATTTTTTCAGAATAGATAAGGAACGTCTAAGAGTTTCGGGATGACATCAAAATGCTATGTTGATGTAAAAAGTGACATATTCAAGCATTTACAGATATTTGAGAAAACTGAAAATATTTCCATTCGAAACGGAATAAAAAAATTTCAAGAAAATCTATCTTCACATGTTCGTTTTTCCCTCTAAGACTCTATATAAATCATTACAGAAGTCGATTTTCCAAAAAGTCACAAATATGAGGAATTTAGGAAAAGAGATTCCAGGGATCAAAAAAAATATATACACGGAGAAAAGTGTATAGCAAATTTCCTCAAACTAATATAGTAATGGTGGGATATACCTTCCAATATGACGATCATTCCTATACTTTATACCAAATGTCACCATGCATATAGGAATATTTCTATTATATATGGTGACATTTGTTATAAAGTATATTAATGATCGTCATATTGGAAGGTATATCCTACCATTACTATATTAGTTTGAGGAAATTTGCTATACACTTTTCTCCGTGTATATTTCGGGCTTTTTGTCACTAAAATGAGAAGTGTCTAAAGTTAGAGATGGTCAAACTCCAAACCTGGTTGATAATCGGCAGAATCACCCATATGTTATAGTATATTCATCGTGAAGCTGAAATATAAGAAACGTTTATGACATACTCAACATCATATTCCTAACAACGACTAAACTTCACTAAACTATTCTGGGAACGGAGCGCATAACGCGACCACTTCCGCTCCTGACTGACGCGAGTACGTACACTAACAATAGTTGAGACTGTCGCCCCTGAAAATATGTAACCGAGAGTACATCTATATTTTAAGTTGGCAATACTTTACACAAAAGCTAGCTTAAGGCCCATTCCTAGTCGCCCACCTCCTTTTGGTCGAAATGTGTCACATTTCGATTATAATCCCAGCCCAGGCGTCAAAAACGCAAAAAAAGTCAACTTAGCGCAAATTCTATTTCAATTTCGAACACATACGTCCAAAAAATGTTCGTTTCGTGCGAAAATAGAGTTTACAGATGGTTTTTATATTGTTACAAAATTATTCGAATTTTATTTCTTCGGCGAACAATGTAAAAACCATCTGTAGACTCTATACGAAGTTATTCGACGTTAGTGAAACCGGCCATTAGTGTTTTTCTAATATTTTGTAATCCGAGTGAGATATCCTTTCCACTACAGTGCCTTTAGAAATTTGTTTGACCAATAGAAAAATATTTTATATTTCTTGGGATATTTGTAAAGATTGTTATATTTATCATCCGCGTGGTGACGCGACAGATCGAAGGGCGGTGAGTGGTTATAAATTGTTGGAAAAGTCTTTTTCCATCTGCAATCTGTTCTTCCCTGTTTTAGCGTCACAGCCGTATTACAAACTTTGGAAAACTTAATTCCACAGAAAAGGAAGTTGTTCGCGGAAATGACCTTAGAACGACGATGAAAAAGGAAATAATTTCACTTAAACGATCGGGGAATATTTTTGCCACGCCAAGTAACTTTTCATCATCAACATTGCTCTCTTATTACTGCCATGCCATGACGTCTTACTCTCCACTGCCATAAGAGTTACGAAGTCAAATATTCCAGCCTCAAAGAATTACTCGTATTTACCAGATGCTTCATTATTAAGCAACAAGAATTTCAGCGCTAATAGGGATCTCCATACTTTCCGTATGTGTAACAATAACACGATACTCGGAAAGGTCATGACTCATGAGTTAGACGTTGAAAAATTCACGTGGTCTGCCCCGCATATATGTATATTAAAATGTATGACATAAACAAAACAGTCTTATTCATACACTATACTTATTCTATCCTTAGGAGTTGTTCGTTCGTGGCTGACAATGTGTTTGAACGATTCGAAACTTTGGGTCAAGCAAAAATATCTTAGAAGAATCGATTTTCAAATTTCATAATTAGACTTTACTCTGATTTATTATTGAAGCTGTGTGGGAGACGTAATGCAAGAATGGCTTGGGCTACCTCTTCAAGTTGGTATTTGAGAGCGCATCTCGTGGTAGGATTTATTTTGTGTTGAAAACTAACGCTTAGCGTGCTGGTTGTAGGAAAAATAATATGTCAGTTTTTTTCGAGATGCCCTAATAACTACGACATAATTTACAATTATGTCTAATATCTAGCAGGCTGAAATTTCGGAAGAACTGCAATATGACTGTCCTACGCTGGATAAAATAGAACAAATAATGTATAATCAGAAATCTGACACCTCCACTCATATAGGCCTATGTTATATGTAGTGGAGGCCGGAGCAAAAAGGGCACCAATCAAAAATTTATGGAAATTTGTTTTCGCGCAAAGGCTTCTAATAAATTTCAAATGAAAAACGAGAATACGCTCATTGAGTCATTACCCCTGTGTAATTTCCTTGAAGTGCTAATTGTGCCGCGGTCTTCCCTACTCGCTGTGTACATGAGCTTGAATGGGACCTGAATTTGACGCAAGCGCTCGCAGTAGCAAAATAATTAACTTTCGGTAGGATAAATTTGGCAGTGGATGGGGCAGTATATGAAAAATGTATGAATGAAAGGATTAATAGTCATGGTAAAGTTCATGAATGAATCGCCCCATGATCGCGGAAATGCATTTGCTTTTTCAAATCCATTTTGAATAACTTCAAAACCTTAACTTCCACGAGGAATTCAGGAATTCCATTTGAATGTAACGTCTGGGAGGAGGTTATGGAAACGGAAGGATAATGAAAGGACAATGAATTGAAAGTGAAAGGAAATTAAAAAGATATGTCAGCTGAATGTAATGTAGAAATCATTAAAAAGACCAACGGATTCGGATTCCTCACCCTCGAAAACATAGGGTAACATTTTAAAACTGCCCCGACCTCTCAGTGACCACGGAAAGGGGGTATTGCGTATAGACTACAATGTAGCAACCCGAGTCGAAATTTAGCCCCTATTTTGATCCTCTCAGCATCTACCTCAACCTCTTTAGACCCCACTATCACCTCAAGCGCCTATTTTGAACCTCCAAGCCCTCCGTAGCCAAAATTTAGCGCCTACTTTAGTACTCATAGCGTACATATGCAACTCTTTGAACACCGATCTACCTCGAGCGCCCGTTTAGGACCTCCAAGTCCTCCGTTTAGGATCTATTTTGACACTCACAGAGCCCAGTCCAGAGTCGAAAATCAACGCCTACTTTCATAATTTAAAAATGTTCATCCTCGAACTCCTATTTTAAACCTCCAAGCCCTCCGTGGTTAAAATTTAGCGCCTACCCGAGTCGAAATCTGAGTCCTCATTTAAGCCTCCAGACCCTCCATTTCTTTGATGTTCAGATTTGCCGACACGAATTTAGACCTCATTTACGTCTCTTAGGTCCTCATAGACCAGTTGGACTCGATAGAGCCTCCAAGTTCTCTAATTTTTTGGATTGTAATTGAACCTCAAGAGCCTCGAATTCAGTAGGGCCTCGAAGTTCTCCAAATCTTAAACCTCATTTAAGCCTCGAGATTCTCCTTTTCGTTGTTGTTCAGATTGCCGACACGAATTTAGACCTCATTTACGTCTCTTAGGTCCTCACAGACCAGTTGGACTCGATAGAGCCTCCAAGTTCTCTAATTTTTTGGATTGTAATTGAACCTCAAGAACCTCGAATTCAGTAGGGCCTCGAAGTTCTCTAAATTTTTAGCTCGACATTGCACCTCGAGATACTCACAGTACTTACTCTCGGCGCCACAACGTGGCGCCGAGCTTCGACTCACCCGCAGAATAGCCGCAATTTTGTTCTCGCGAGTAAAGTACTACACCCAGACACATAGAGAGACCCCGGCGTCCTACCACGCGGGCTCGAGGACTAACTGAGGTCTCGAAGAGAACCTCGAGGACTTACTGAGGTCTTGAAGAGAACGTCGAGGACTTACTGAGGTCTTGAAGAGAACCTCGAGGACTTACTGAGGTCTTGAAGAGAACCTCGAGGACTTACTGAGGTCTTGAAGAGAACCTCGAGGACTTACTGAGGTCTTGAAGAGAACCTCGAGGACTTACTGAGGTCTCGAAGAGAACCTCGAGGACTTACTGAGGTCTTGAAGAGAACCTCGAGGACTTACTGTGGTCTCGAAGAGAACCTCGAGGACTTACTGAGGTCTCGAAGAGAACCTCGAGGACTTACTGAGGTCTCGAAGAGAACCTCGAGGACTTACTGAGGTCTTGAAGAGAACCTCGAGGACTTACTGAGGTCTTGAAGAGAACCACGAGGACTTACTGAGGTCTTGAAGAGAACCTCGAGGACTTGCTGAGGTCTTGAAGAGAACCTCGAGGACTTACTGTGGTCTCGAAGAGAACCTCGAGGACTTACTGAGGTCTCGAAGAGAACCTCGAGGACTAACTGAGGTCCAAGCTAGGAATTGAAATTGAGGTTCTGGAGGACCTAATGAGTCCTAATATTGGTTATCATTAAGACCTCGACAGTCGGAATCGGCCCGTAAGCGCACTCTTGAGGTCCTAATGATACCCAATTTACGCAGGCTTTCCCTATACCTGAAAGAAATCTTAAGCCTCATTTGAGTCTCAAAGACCTCGCGAGAATCTCGAGGCTTAAATGAGGACTCAGATTTCGACTCGGGTACTTTAGTACTCATAGCGTACATATGATCCTCTTTGATTACTGGTTGACCTCAAGCGTCCGTTTAGGACCTCCAAGTCCTCCGCAGTCATAATTGAGGACCTATTTTGATACTCACAGAGCTCGATCAAGTGCCGAGTATAATCGAATGATAATAAATATTGAAAACTACACTCAGAAAATGATTTATTTAAATCTGGACTTTGTTTAAAATATAATTTTCGCCAAGTACATTTTCATTTTTGGCAACCCAATTTCTTTCGTAACAATAAAAAAATGTATTTGCTTCAAAAAAATCTCTAATTGGCGGAAACGGAATCTACGGAATAAATATATTTAAAGTGAACAAATCTTCTCACTGTCACAAATATAGTTTGGTTGCCACGGATAAAAATTTACTTGCAGCAAATACATTTTTGCAATAAGTCAAAATTCAAATGAATCGTTTTACTGGGTGTCCGTGTAGAAATTTGTTCGGTAATCAGGCTTAATTGACAACACAAAGGCGCCTATCAGGATCAGTTGTGGATTTCACAATAATAGATTCCAATATCACTGCTCGATCGGTTTACCGGATTTGTAAAATATGAAATATATAGGTACACTCCCTGGTAGAAAATTGAACGGAATATGGCCAGAATCCGTTGAATTTTCTGCTCGGTGGGCAGATTCTGGGCAGAAAATATGGCCAGAAACCCCGCGGTCTGACGACGGATTCTGGTGAAGGATCTGGTCAAGGAATTCAATACAAAATTGTAGGTTAGAATTTTAGATTGAATAAATAATGGTAGAGCGTAGATATACTATGGTATAAAAGAATGTTTATGTGTCATAGGCCGTAAAACCGCGATTTTAACCTCGCTTCGCTCGGTTTAAACGCGGTTTTTGGCCTGGACACATAAAATTCTGTATGCCATACGGCCGAAAAAGTATTTTCTGACGAATTTCATCATAATCCTCGCCTTCGGCTCGGATTATAAACTCAAATTCGTCGGAAAATACTTGATCGGCCTAGTGACATAATGTACTATTTATTATCAAATAGAAATAAATACATTGTTTTGTCAACGTTTTTTTTTTTTTTTTTTTTATTTTATTTATTTATTTTTTTATATAACGCAAGCATGTTTTCCTCGCTTTTTGATGCCTTTGTATAGGACCTGAAGTGGTACTTTTAAGTCCTCGGAGTTTAAAAGTACCACTTTCAGTTCCTATACAGAGGCATCAAATAGCGAGAAAAATATGCTTGCGTTATATAAAGTATCGTGTGCACCATGGAGGTGGGCCTTTTAACGCCTCGCACGATGTTTTCAGTACTCGTCTTCGCCTCGCACGCTTCGCGCGCTCGTCTACGACTCATACTTAAAACATCGCACTCGGCCTTAAAAGTTCCACTTTACGACCTTGGTGCACAATGTACTATTTTTATTTTTTATTTTTTTTTTACTTATTTTATTTTTTTATACATAACCCACAGTCCTGAACTTTGTATGTATGCGTGTACGTGTGACACACGGCAAACTTCCAGAGACAGTGGGAGAGAAAGAGAGAGAAAGAGGAATAGTGAGAAAGAGATAGAGATACCTGCGTGCGCATCCACCTATAGCTATGTATAAGGGTAAATTAACCGTGGCTTCTGATTTTTGGTACACGTGTCATCGGCATACTATGTTTGAAATATATATTTATAAATTTTAAGTTTAGAGGTGTTGAGCACGATCATTTTCATTCATTTTTCCAGCTTGTAACATTGGATTTACATAACCTCAAACATAGGAGCTAGGAATCATTCACCAGATTTTGGTCAGATACTGGCCAAATACACCATGAATATCTGGGCAGATTCTGCCCAGATGATCTGCCCAGAATCTGTTAAAAGGCCAGATCGTCTGGTCAATTTTCTACCAGGGCTGTTGGAGAAAAAAATGTTCCAGGAAATGAAGTAAAATTTTTCCGCTAATTTCAACACTGTTGTTAGTTCTTGCAACAGAACGACTTGCCACTATGAGTGAATTTATGTTGTTTTAACTAAAAAAAAAAAAAAAATTGCCGAAATAAACATAAAAATTATAGTGGACCTTTTGAAACATTTTTTTTACATAAAAATGTCATATTTAATTCGGATAAACACATATGACCGCGTAAACAAAAAATATATGATATAATATTCAGTAATTAATCGTAATAAAATATGCAAGGACTTCAATCTAGTCCTGCAAATGAAAAATGTTGATGTCATTGAAATATTTCGATTAATAACTTGACACTTTGATAGGCCCCGAACAAGTAGGAAAGTGTTGGGTCATATGCCATATGGTAGTTTAGCGTAGTGGTTAGGGCGTGCGACTGGAAATCGAGCGGACGTGGGTTCAAATCTCGGCGGGGACTAATAATGCGGCGGTTTTTTCAATGGATGTAAAATGCGGTTTCATCGATATAATGCGTAGGTTCGGTCAACTGACGATAAAATTCATAAAATTTTCTACTTTTTTTTCTACTATCATTACTTTTTAATTTCACGAAAATAAATTCCCGACTAGAAATTGTGGCAGGGATGCGATCAGGACCGAATCAGGTTGACCATACGTCCTCATCAGGTCCAGATCAGGCAGCCCGATCAGGACCCGATTACACATGTAACGGAGCTCGGTAATGAGGACCGTATGAGGTTTACCCTATCAGGTTTGCATCGGGTTTCAGTATCAGTGCCTCATCGAAATTCTAGTTCGGCACCCGGTAATATTAGTAGTAATTGCAAAATTATATCCACCATATCCCCGTATTTTATTAGGTTTTAACAATATACATCTCGCTCTCGGCTAACCTAATCACTATCTTAACTTCCAGCAATCTGTAATTTATATTAATTATTCGCTCGCAAGTCTGGATGCATCGCAGTTACATGTTAGTACGGTGAATGCCTCTACCTTATATACAAACGTTGACCCAGTCAGTGCTGGTGAGAAATGTTTTTCTGTTTGTCGCCACCTATCGGCGAAGTGAAACCCTATCGGCAAGTCAGTCCCGATCGGGATTTTATCAGGCATACCATACTTTGGCATGCCTCACAACTGCCTGATCGGGATTTGATCGGGCATACCGTACTTTGGCGTGCCTTGCAACTGCCTGATCAGGTCCTCATCAGGCATACCGTACTTTGGCATGCCTTACAACAGCCTGATCGGGTCCTTATATAACTCGGGCATGCCGAGCGAGAATTTCTAGTCGGGTTACGGGCTCCCATATAACGGCTAGCCCGATCTTCTACCGAAATTTGTGCTAGGGAGCCGGGTTTCACGAGGTTCTCGTGAGATCCCCATTTGACCCTAAAATGCTGCATTTGTCTGGTAACTACGAGTTTTAGGCGCTAAAGAAGGTTTCAATTCCCATAGAAAATAAACCTCTCCAGACCCTCAAAAACCTCCCAACGGTAAAATTTTGAGGTTCTAATGAGGCATTAAATTTCGACTCGGGAAGAGCTGATCGATGACCTTCAGATCCGTAAAAATTTCAATGGTAGAAGATTAATCACAAGAAAACTCCCGAGTCAAAATTTAGCGCCTACTTTCAACCTACGTAGGAGCTTCTACGTAGGGGTTAAGGATAGTGAAGTAGGTTCTATTTCAATGCAATAGTAGACCCTACTTTGACGCTAAAGGTGTCCGAAATTTCCCGATTTGCCAAGTTTAGGCTCAAAGTAGGGTCTGTTTAAAACCTCCTTTAACGCTCCCTTCAGTAGAAATATTTCAACCAGGCGCTAGCGAACGCCAGGCTGGCTAATCTCATAATCGGGCCAGCCCTCATATCGGAGTCCCTGATTCATTTTCATAAAATTAAAAGGTAATAATAGTAGAAGAAATAGGTTCAGTCTAAATTTTTAGGTGTTGAAGGTTCAATATAGGGTTGAAATTAACATTTTTAGGAGTTCGAGGTTCAATGTAGGATTTTTAGGAGTTCGAGGGTCAATGTAGGATTTCTAGGTTCAGTTTCCTCAAAAGTAGGTTTAAATAAACCTTGGTAGGGTCAGATGTAGGCGCTAAACTTCGACTCGGGCTTCCGTACATCGTTGGGAAAAAATAAATAAAAAATATGATGTCTTAAAATCTCACCTCCCTAGTAGAAATAATCGAGGGCTGCCTCGAATTCGAACAAGGCCTTGTCTAGCGATATCGAGGCAAAACTAGAAATCGCGCCTCCTACAACTGATGCGTAAACATTGCTCATTCCAATGTTTATGTAACTAGTATGTGTGTATTTTATACAGTTAATAACCTATAATAAAAAAAACGATAAGTTAATAAATATTGTGAAGGGGTGTAAAAAATAGTGAGGTTCAAATGTGTAAATGTGTAATAATCTAGTCAAACTAGATAGGCCCTAGTCAACGCCTCGATTTCATTTCTACTAGGGCTGTAACGATACTCTGTGAGGAGAGGAGGATCAGAAATAGATGTTTGGCGAATTACGCTACACTACAAATAGAGTCGTAAATTCCTTTTTTGTAACACATGCACGATTTTTGCGTTTTTTTTACCCATTAAGCGGGCCTAAAGTGACGGTTTTCAGACGAGCGGGCGTTTTCAGTTTTTATTTGCCCGCTAAATCGAGCAGCGGGCGTTTTTAGTTTTTATTTGCCCGCTAAATAGAGCAGCGGGCGTTTTCAGTTTTTATTTGCCCGCTAAATCGAGCAGCGGGCGTTTTTGGTTTTTATTTGCCCGCTTATGCTCGAGTAGCGGGCAAATAAAAAGTGAAAACGCCCGCTACTCGAGCATAAGCGGGCAAATAAAAACTAAAAACGCCCGCTAAATTATTTTTCAATATTTTCATGAAAATTATCAACAATGATGAAAAAACGCGAAAATCGTGCTGTTACAAAAAATATGGTGTGCACCAGGGCTAAGTGGGCTTTTTGACCTTGTGTGGTTGCAGTACTCGTCTTCGGCTCGCAGACGCACTCGTCTTCGACTCGTGCTACCTCGCCTCTGACTCGTACTGCAAACTCCACACTCGGTCTAAAAAAGCCCACTTTACGCCCTTGGTACACAATATACTATTATGTATTCGGATTTATTCAACTCACACTACATTATGTGAGACAGCGAGTGCATTTTCTTTTTGCTTAGTTTGGGAGCGGAATGGAATGCATAACGGCATCGGAACCAGCCCTCATTATCATATCTATTTTGAGATTAAACAAGTTATGACTTAAGGTATATTGTAACACTTTTTCCGTCTATCTAAAGAGAAGCCAACCCCTGACCCCGGCTATCTAAACTTTGGTACGATCCCCCCAGCCCCGTTAACTAGTAGGTAATGAATTTTCAAGCCAGTCGTGAAGTTATTATTAAGAATGAGATCCCGTCTCTGGGATATTCAAGTAAACTATTTTAGAACCGACTGACATTCAAACTAACTTTTTAATTTATCAATTAAGCTGTAACGGTGAATCTTTCTACTTGTGGGCGCATAAAAATTGATTTAATCTGATTGGTTATGAATGGAGTTGGATTGCGTCGAATCCTCAATGCATCCGGATTGAGGATTTAAATACATTAGTGATAGCACGGGATAGGAAAAGGTAATTGAGATGGTTAGCAAGGTACATAGAATTTGACGTCGCAGTAAGGTTTCGATTGCAATAACTCTCACCAGAAAGAGATATCGTCCCAAGAATATAATTATAAAAAGAGAAAGATGGTATTTAAATTTCTACCATTGAAAGATATTGCTTTAGGAAAACTGGATTTTAATTCGTGATGGACTCATTGGGACCGCCGGACCCATGTGACCCTTTGTCGAGATCTCGAAATATAACAAAAGCGAGATTAGAGAGCCTTTTTGAAAAGAACATGCAAATAAAAAAAAAAAAAAAACATTGTGGACAAAATTACACGAACACGGATTTTTTTGTTTGGATAAAAGTACCACCGATTTGAATTCACATTTCTCAATCACATCATAGTACATTTCACTAGGAAAGCTCTAAGCTATATGAAAAAAAATAGCAATTAGGAACCAAGGTATTCGAGAAAAAAAACCTTGTCTGAATCCAGTGGCCCCTGTATGGCCCTGAATGGCCCCTGAGTGGCAAGATTAAACATTTAATGTGACTACCTTATAATTTTCAAAACTCGGATATTTCACCATCATTTGTATGGAAGCTATACTGAGATCTATTTTATTCATCGCTGAAACGCAGCCCGCGATTGGTCGTGCGATATTTCAACAATCAGTCGGCAACAAGTATTGCATATCATTAACGATAATAACCACGTGGGACTGGATCTTTACTTTTCCATAAAAATGCTTAAATTTATTTGTAAATGTCAGAAAGATTGGTTGCCAACACAGTATATAGCGATGTGATGTGTTAGAAGTGATGAGTGTTTTCAACCTGTAAAAACTCGTTTTGTGCTGGCGGTTAGAAATAGCAAAATGATGCTTTGCCAAGGGGGGATATTATTGAATGCCACAATACAGTCAAGTCTTGCTATAAGGCTGTTCACGGGGGTGTCGGTGAGAGAATTTTCAAGAAAGATTAATCCTCCAAAATCACGAGAATATTTCATATACTTTTACTATAGGGCTGCTTGCAGAATCATAGAAATACTCGCTTTACTATCGAAGTAAATTAGTTGATAGAGTTCTCGCACTGAAACGTAGGGAAGCAATCTCATATATTGGACGGCTTTATAGTGAGGCTCGACTATATCTACTTTTATCGTCCAGTCTTGCACGTGCAATATAAAACCGGTTTTTGCTATGAAAATACTTTGCAAGTTCTATATCATGTATGAACCACGCCAGGTAATATTTCCTCTTTACTAAATCGTGTGGCACATTATATCGCTTAGTACTGTAGGTATTAGGGTGTTTCATTTTTAGGCAATATTTTTTTTTCTATGGTATACCAGAAAATCTTATACACGGTAAGAAATGTATGGCGTTTACCACAATACTGGTATGGTATTGAGGCAGATACGGAAACAGTATCCGAGATATTCCTATACACTATCGCAACGAGTTCCATAAGTATGGCGTTATTCACCATACTTATGGGATTCGTTGCGATAGTGTATAGGAATATCTCGGATACTGTTTCAGTATCTGCCTCAATACCATACCAGTATTGTGGGAAACGCCATACATTTCTTACCGTGTACTTTATAGAAAATAAAAAATATTGCCGCCTGGTAAAAGGTTTTAAGTCTAATAGCGGCTTAGCTCATTCAAAAATTCGATTTGCCACCTAAATAACACAGGAAAAAATTTTTTTTTTTGTTTAATTGAATTTTTCGTTGTTAAAATTTATTTTTTCGAAAAAACCTTCGTATAGCTTTTGGTGGAAAATAAATTCTCTACAAAAATGTCTCTGTGGTCGAAGACCGTACAACCAGTAGTTTCGGAGTTATAGCGAAAATTGTTCATGTTTGACGCGCTATAACTCCGAAACTACTGGTTGTACGGTCTTCGACCACAGAGACATTTTGGTAGAGAATTTAATTTCCTTCAAAAGCTATACAAAGGTTTTTTCGGAAAAAAAATTTTTAACAACGCAAAATTCAATTAAACAAAAAAAATAATTTTTCCTGTGTTATTTAGGTGGCAAATCGAATTTTTGAATGAGCTAAGCCGCTATTAGACTTAAAACCTTTTACCAGGCGGTAATATTTTTTATTTTCTATAAAGTATAAGATTTTCTGGTATACCATAGAAAAAAAAAATATTGCCTAAAAATGAAACACCCTAGTAAGTATATGGTACATGCCAAGTCCACTACCCAAATATTCTTATGTTTATTTGCTGAAGTATTTGTATTGTACACAAGTACAATACTCGTGCGAAGTTTTAATACGTTCTGCTCAGTAGATCAGGAGATATCCTTGAACAAGTATCATTAACTTTACTTGGCGGTTCCTTTGCATCCGTTTGCATCCGTGTATCAAAAATTATACCTAAAAAAAAAAAAAAAAACATTCATTCCCAGCTAACAATCACAGAGGTTATTTAACAAGGATGTAACGGCCATGCCAAAATGTCCGGACATCCAGAGTCCGGCTACATAGCCGGTACTTTGATGTCTCAGGTACATACCTGCGATGTCAAAGTACCAGATATCTAGCCGGACTCTGGATGTCCGGACATTTTGGCATGGCCGTTACATCCTTGTTACATAACCTCTGTGATTGTTGGCTGGGTTGCTTTTTGTGACCTTTCGGAACAAACAATTAACCGAAATAATTGTGTCGCTTTAAGACGTGTTTTAATTAATATTTTTGGATGATAATTTGAAAACAATCAAATTATCAGATGGAAGAAGTTGAAAATTTTTGTCTGATAATTGGGTATTTTGCTTATTTCTCATAAGAGGATTCATTTTTCATTCTGACTATTTAAGTATTTACATGCAATACTTTATAATCGTACAAAGAATTATAGATGTCCAAGAAAAATGAAAAATAACTCAGATCGGAAGCAGCTCTTTGATAAAAACAAAATATATTCGATTATGTCAGGTGAAAAAACAAATCTAGAAGCGTTGTAATCATTTTGGTTAATTTTCTTCTGGAAGGTTACAAAATAAAATGAATTTTTTATTTCTATTTTTTCCATCCATTTTTGGTGGACTAAAGCAGCGGACTTGACAGGTAAAGAAAACATGATTATTTCTCGAACTACTGAACAGAACTTGACGTTTGGCAACAATATTGAATTTCCGTAATACTCTAACCCAACACCAAAGAACTGGCGTGGCTGATTTAGCACGGAAAGCCCCATGTATACATGGCGTGGTTGATTCTGACTGGTATGAAGTTGCCACCAGAGTTTTGTGCCTCCTTCTATCCTTCATGGTTACGTAGAGAAGGGAAGAGACAGAAGACTGTGGGGCCAACTTCATACCGGTCAGTATCAAACACGTTTGGTATGTACACTTGGGGACACGGATTATGAGACGGTCAGTTTTCTGGACAAGTCAGTTATGTTGGCAACACAAAATGAACACACAGCGCCGCATAGTCGGCCGAGCGCGAAGCTAACTCAATCTCACCAAATATGACGTAACTCATGACCTAAGGCTGTTTGCTCATGACAGTCGAATCTAACCTGAGAATACCGCGGAGGACTAACCCAAGAATAATAATTATTATAAGTAATATTATTATTAATAATAAACCATTGGATTGACGTGTAAATCAGTTTGGAAATAATTGTAATTCATAACTTCCCCCTCGAAGAATACAAACGGGCGAAAGTTTATTTTTTTTTTAATCTTTTTAAGTGATGAAAAAAGAAATTGTAACCTGAAAGTTTACGGTAAGATGATTTTATAAAAATACAATTAAATTAGGTAATGCAAGTTACGCTATGCCTGAAAAACAAGATTCTTTGTGAATTTCGCGTGTGAAAGCATGTCCAGGACTAGATTCTAGATCATTGAGATTATCGTGTAACTCATTATTACTTCTTGACTGATACAAGACATTTATCAAACACAGACTGAACTCCGCAAGAACCACCCGTCGAAACAGGCAAAGAAAGGAAACATTCAGCTTCAGAGAAACGGAAGGAGTCAACTCGTACTAATCCAGAGATAAAAGGAACTCGTTTTGGTAGAATCGTAGCCGGGACTTTGAATGCCTACTCCGGCGACTACATCACTCGTCTTTCACATTCTAAACTTTGACACTTCTTAGACTGAGACTTAATATACTATCGGAGACGACTGCTTGCTTCTTATAATGTAAAATTCTTAACTTTAAGCTGAATAAATAAAAATGCATGCATGAAAATCTTATGTTCCAGCTGGTTATTCAATAATTATTCAAAGATTAAAACTTTTAGAATTATAATCTAAATAATACCTATTGGAAAAATAAATTAGTTGGTGAAGTCATATTGATTTTCAATTCAATT
The DNA here is from genome assembly GCA_943736025.1 of Tenthredo mesomela. Taxonomy (NCBI): domain Eukaryota; kingdom Metazoa; phylum Arthropoda; class Insecta; order Hymenoptera; family Tenthredinidae; genus Tenthredo; species Tenthredo mesomela. The sequence continues at coordinate 15,991,764 of OX031020.1, read as the reverse complement.
AATTGAATATTATATTCAATATCAAATCATATCTTTTTTATCAATGATAATAATATATCTATATTAAAATACATTCACGAGTTATTATTATCAGTATTATAAATATTTAACATTTTAATATCTTATTAATAAGAAGAAAAGTTGAAAGATTTTGGTGCACGTGACAACCCGCTGGTCATAAATAACAATGACGAGATTTGGATCATTGGATTTTATTCATACATTTCTGAAATTTCGACAATTTATTGGATCCAGACTTGGAATACAAGCATAGACGACTGATCGTCTCTCAAAAAATCGAACTATAAACTTTAATAATTCTTTATACGCTGACTTAGAATGCCTCCTATATCGACTACTCGTCTATCACAGAATTACATTTTAAAAGCTAATAATTCTTAGATCAAGACTTAGAATACTATCACAGACGACTGCTGTCTTCTTAGGATGTAAAATTCAAGATTTTAATAATCCTTTGGACGCCGACGTAGAACTTCTTTTATGGCGACTACTCGTCTAGCACAGAATTACATTTTAAATGCTAACAATTCTTAGAGCAAGACTTAGAATACTATCACAGACGATTGCTGTCTTCTGAGGATGTAAAATTCAGGATTCTAATGATCCTGTGGACGCTGACGTAGAACTCCTTCTACGAAAAACTAATTAACTAATAAAATAAAAGAAAAAAACTAATTAACTAATTTATTTTTCTAATAGGTATTATTTAGATTATGATTCTAAAAGTTTTAATCTTTGAATAATTATTGAATAACCAGCTGGAACATAAGATTTTCATGCATGCATTTTTATTTACTCAGCTTAAAGTTAAGAATTTTACATTATAAGAAGCAAGCAGTCGTCTCCGATAGTATATTAAGTCTCAGTCTAAGAATTGTCAAAGTTTAGAATGTGAAAGACGAGTGATGTAGTCGCCGGAGTAGGCATTCAAAGTCCCGGCTACGATTCTATCAAAACGAGTTCCTTTTATCTCTGGATTAGTACGAGTTGACTCCTTCCGTTTCTCTGAAGCTGAATGTTTCCTTTCTTTGCCTGTTTCGACGGGTGGTTCTTGCGAAGTTCAGTCTGTGTTTGATAAATGTCTTGTATCAGTCAAGAAGTAATAATGAGTTACACGATAATCTCAATGATCTAGAATCTAGTCCTGGACATGCTTTCACACGCAAAATTCACAAAGAATCTTGTTTTTCAGGCATAGCGTAACTTGCATTACCTAATTTAATTGTATTTTTATAAAATCATCTTACCGTAAACTTTCAGGTTACAATTTCTTTTTTCATCACTTAAAAAGATTAAAAAAAAAATAAACTTTCGCCCGTTTGTATTCTTCGAGGGGGAAGTTATGAATTACAATTATTTCCAAACTGATTTACACGTCAATCCAACGGGTTATTATTAATAATAATATTACTTATAATAATTATTATTCTTAGGTTAGTCCTCCGCGGTATTCTCAGGTTAGATTCGACTGTCATGAGCAGTGTTGCCAACCTGAAATGAGCCGTGATCGTACGGAGGGGCGGAAATTATCGTACATTGACAGAAAATTATCGTACCAACTATCGGTACTTCAATTGATATTGCGCGTACTGACAAGGTTTTCAAAGTTAAATTAGTTAGTACTTGGCAATAAAATGGAGAAACAATCAACAAAGAACATATTTTCAGCTCATTAGTAATATTTTTATTCATCGCAGTATCATTTCGTACTTTTTATACTGGTCCAGTACAAACAGCCAGAATCGAGATTTGAGATTCTCCGACAGATCGACCTTCGAATATGATTCGATCTTTCCCGTACCGCCAATGCGAAAAGAATAATAATACAATAATAATAATGAAAAAAAAAAAAAAAAAAATACATTATCGTACCTTTTCTATTTTATCGTACAATTATCGTATATCGTACGCACGTTATCGTAAATCGTACCCAGCTTTAAATTATCGTACGTGTACGATAATTATCGTACGGTTGGCAACACTGGTAACACTGGTAACTGGCAACACTGAGCAAACAGCCTTAGGTCATGGGTTACGTGATATTTGGTGAGATTGAGTTAGCTTCGCGCTCGGCCGACTATGAGGCGCTGTGTGTTCATTTTGTGTTGCCAACATAACTGACTTGTCCAGAAAACTGACCGTCTCATAATCCGTGTCCCCAAGTGTACATACGTATCCACTAGCAGGGCCGTTCCCAGCATATTGGGCACCTGGGGCAGTAGATACTTGAAGCCGCCTTTTTTCATTTTCTTTAAATTTTATTTATTCTTTTGGGTTTTTTCATTTTCTTGAGATTTCGAATGTTGTCTCAGAATGCCGCCTTTTCAAAATGGCGCCTGGCGCACTTGCCCCATTTGCCCATGCCTGGACACGGCCCTGTCCACTAGGGTGATTGAAAAAAAAAAAAAAAAAAAAAATTTTCTTTCACCTCCTGGCTCAAAAGTTACATTTAGGTGAAAAAATATGCCGGTTAAAATATGAGCTCTTAATATTAATATTAACCCTTTGTGTCACACATTTTTTTTTTTTTTTTGAAACACCAAAAAAAATTTGAAAATTCGGTCGAAATTGCTCAGAAAATGGTGGAAACAGGTGGCACTCTCAGAGTGCCACCATGGCACAAAGGGTTAAGATGGAGCGCATCGCACTTTTCGATTTTGCATAAGAATAACATGGAATAAACTATTTTTGCTTCTTCTGATTTTTATAACTAGCAAATGATACGTCACGCAGAGAATCTACAGACATATTTTTGTAAGAAGAAAAAAAAAAAAAACAAATAAAAAAAAATTAAAATAAAAAAAAAATAAATTAAACTTTGACCATGAATAACGTTCGAACGAGTGGACTTATTAGAAAATGACTCAGAACTTTTTTGTAGAACTTTTGAACTTTTTTTAACTTTTTTTTTTTTTTTTTTAACTTTTTTTTTTTTTTTACTTTATTTTCTACGAAAATATGTCTGTGGATTCTCTGTGTGACGTATCATTCGCTAGTTATAAAAATCAGAAGAAGCAAAAATGATTTGTCCCATGTTATTCTTATGGAAAATCGAAAAATGCGATGCGCTCAATCTTAATATTAATATTAAGGGCTCGTATTTTAATAGGCATATTTTTTCACCTAATTGAAACTTTTCAGCCTGGAGGTGAGAGAAAAAAAAAATGTTTTTTTTTTTCAATCACCCTAATATCCACATTACTCGATACTTTCATGAGAGCTATGCAAAAAGTGGTCTGCAAACGACAATCATTGATGATGGACTATCGGATGATTTATTACGATAAACAAATGTTGTTCTCTCCTGATCAAATTAGTTGAAATAAGCATGTCATATCATTATTAGGGTGTCTAAAAAATCCTTCTTCCTTTTTTTTCCACCACTGACTCTCCGAATGATCAATTTTAATGCAGAACAGCTTATCTTAAGAGGAGAGGTATGTAGCTTAATTTTACTGGATTTTTATTTCCCATTATGTTTAACATAGGAAAAATTATATTGACTAAAAAAAAGTTATAACTTGGTAAAAATTAAGATACAAAGCTCCTTTTGAGCTCATTTTAGAGAGAAAAGATTGGGGTATTTATAACACATAAATAAGTAGGCTTGAAGATAAGGCTTTGAACATTTTTTTACCCTTCTTTCGGACTGTTCAGTAACTCATCAAGATTATCTTGCAGCCCACTCATTATTTATAAGTATCTCAATCCTTCACCTACAATTTTAGCCCAAAACGAAGTCGATGTATTAATTTTTGGGCAAGTAATGATTTCCGTAGTGAAAATGTTTTTTTTTCCATGTGCAGTCAATTACATAGAAATTTCTCTTGAATTTTTACTTGAAATTGAGATACAGGTCTCTATCTCGGGATAAGCTACCTTACATGAGAATCTATCATTTCGAGTGTCAGCAGCGGAAAAATAGAGAAAAAGTTCATTTCCACATGCCCTAATAATTATACTTTTCTCCACCCCGATCCAACACACGCGACTGGATTGTAGGCCCATTAATAGACGGAACGCTTACGGAATAATGTGGTATGCAATGTGCTAATCACCCAAAAGAATCCTCGCTCTGCCAGAGAAAGGAACAGAAAGGTCAGCAAGAGTAAAGAACTCTCACCTTGTCTGAGCATATGTTATACCTACGCGCGTATACGCAGTTGAACAGGCGCGAGGGAGCTGTATTATATAAATTCGCGCTCGTGTGTGCTTGACGTCACCGACCTGTCTGGTAAGACGACTTCTCTGTTCTCATAGTGGTCGTATTGGTGGTGAACCTTAGCAATTCCTGAGAGACGGGAATACTTTTTAAAATTTGCACGTCTACTACAGTGCGTAATACTAACCGAAATCCACGGTTTTATGATGAAATCTGAATCTTTTCCACTGAAATTGAACATTTAATGAATGATATTCCACGAATAAACAATTTAAGTGACTGAAAAGAGAATGTTGACTTGATAAAAATCTTCACTAAACAGGAGAGTATCGCACCTCCGGGTCATTGATCTTGACTAAACTTATAGGGGTGATTTCTTGAGCCAAAATATTAATTACCCGCTGAATAACTCTTCCTAATGGGCCTTTACTCTGTCAATTTACCTAAATGAACAGAAATCAACGTAACCTGGGTTTTGCAAATCGCCATAAATAACCAGTTTTGGTGCTGCGTTATGAGATTCTACATTGCACTCGCTGCGCTCGAGCGATAATTCATACGAGTTCTTCTGTGACACAGCAGACTCAGAGGCGAATTTTGGAAATTACCCATACCGATTTGATACTTCTCGGACTTGATACATACAATATTTTATGCGATCCGTTGTTTGAAGGTTCACTTTTTGGAGAATCGCACGTTTAAAGTGTTATACTTACTTTAGTATACAAAATTACTGGTATTATTGCGTTTTTCTGTATCAAAACATTTTGACTACGACCATCTCAGACATTTGACATTTCCAGACATTTTGATTTTTAGTATGTGAATGTAGTCAGAACTAACCTGACTACCCGAGTTGAAATTTTTCTCCTCCTTTCGACCTGTAACTCCTACCGATTAGGAGGTTGTACAGGGTCACTGGAGGTTTACTTTCAATGTAAAATGAACTCCTACTTTGCGCCTAAAACAGTCAGATATCGGACAATTTGCCACTTTTAGGCTCAAAATAGGAGTTCCCGAGAACCTCGTAGAACCCTCCAGACCCTAGACATTCGTGATCATGGATTTATGTGGTAAATGTCAAAATTCAAAACGTCTAAGATATTATTACATACATATAAACATGTTTGACAGCCTTTCATTGGACAAGTGCTACGATATAATTAAAAAAATATAAAATCAGAGAAAACTTTTTCAAATTACACATTATCGAATATCGATGTAATGGATGATTGAAAAAAGTTTAATTACGCATTACAAATGTTATGTGTAATTGGAAAAAGTTCAATTGCACATTATTAAAATTATCCGTAATTAAATGGGTAATTCAATTGGAAAAGTATTTATTGACTTCCAACCCTGATTAGAACATAGCGGTTCAAAGTAGGGGTTCCAGGTTGAACAGTACTAAATGAGGTTGAGTAGGCTCTGGAGAATCAAAATAGGAGTACAATTTCTACTGCGAGTAGAACTCCGCGGGTCAAAATAGGCCCTATAGGTTGGGCAGTATCAAAATAGGTTGATTTGAGTGCTCAGAGCAGGTAAATAGGAGAAAAATTTCGACTCGGGTATGTTTACTTTAATAAAACATATTCATATTGTATGATAATATTTTCATTATAGGCTCCTGTCCTATAATATTTAACTATATTTTAGTTACCTGAAATTGGTCCCATCGCGGCCGAAATCCAATGCTCAAAAAGTGAACTTTCAAACAACGGGTCGCATAAACATACTTATTCACTATATTTCATATTGAATTTTATTTCATGGCTAATCGTGGGCGAAAATTTCACATTCTCGATTATTCAGTGAGATTCATCTTCTTTTCAGTGAAAAATAAATAGTATATTATGCACCTAGGGAATAAAGTGTTCTTTTTGACGAGTGTGAGGTTTGTCTCCCGAGCGAAGCGAGGGTGACCTTCACACTCGTCTAGAAGAACACTTTACACCATGGTGCATACGATATTTTATGCATCCAAGGGCAGAAAGCGCGTTCTTTATGCGCGCAGCCGGGAATAAAGTACGCACTTTCTTCCCTCGGTGCATAAAGAATCATAAATGGGGTATCCCAGGGGAATCGCGTGCTTTAGTATTATTTTTTTTTCAACATGTGCATGTAATAGGCCCTATTTCTTGCATGTAAAACGAACAGAAAATCGCCCATTTCTAGCGTGGACTTCATTACCTCCCTAGGGAGGTAATATCCATCATTTCCATAAATTTCTATAAATTTCCAAAAATTTGCATACTTTCAAAAGTTTCCAAAATTATTGGAAATTTCCAAAATTTCCGCCGTACATGCGCGAAAAAAAGCCTATACATGCACTCATTGAAAAAATTACGGTGTGCAACAAGGGGGGGAGGGTAATTTTAGGTATGACCTATTTCTTCCCCTTGTTGTACAATGTACTATTTTTTAAAATTTTAAAATTTTATTTTATTTTATTTTTTATTTTTTGCAAAAAAAAAAAGACACTTCTGCGAAAATTTCAACTATAAGTATCGTGGATGGTATTTCAAACTTTGATTGACAATAGAGAGACGAGGGAAATAAAATAAAAATCTAGAAAAATTAGGGAACTTTTTTTAATCATTTGGAGCTGATCTGGGGGGATCCAACATGAATTTTTTTTTGACCCCATCTAAGGACCACCCTAATGCTTATACACAGAACATACGTCCTCACGCATCTGGGAACATGACATAGAAGGGATAAAACCGCACAAAAGCTGTATAGAGTGGTATTTAAGTACGAGAGTCACGACCACTGATCTCTATACTAACTGGATGGCGTATCCCGTGTAAAGTTTTTGTGCCCAATTGAGGCTGTGTGACAGCCATATTGTTTGTAGTAGATTTGTCAATTCGAGCGGCAGATTTAAATAATGATAAAATAATTTCTGTTGAAAGCGATGTAACTTGGGCGAAAGTCAAATATTAGTATAAGAATTCTGTATTGCAAACGTTAAGGTGAAGTTGTAATTCCATTTTTAGTAAATAAAATGTGTATTGAAAATAATCTTACTACAAAAACTGCATAATAAATACATGTGACAAAGTATTTTATAAAATCGTTGTATTAACAAAAATAACATCACAAAATGATAAAATTTCTTCATAATTTATAATGTCCTGAAAAAAATTGATAAGGGTTCAGATTAAGTTCCAATAAAATGGTGATTGAGTCGACTACTATCATGTGACATGTACAGATATAATTGGCTACATGCGATTATGCGATAAGCCAAAGAAAGAAAAAAAAAAAAAACATACAGATATAAAAAAAAAAGGTTATAAAAGGTGGTGTATAGTTTATTATGTACAATAGACTGTTTCAAATAAAAAGAAGTTTTTTTTTTTTTAGTTCCCACCGATGGAGAAGTTCAGGGCAGATATAGCAAAGAATTTGCACCAAAGCAGGTGCCAAAATGATTTTATTTGAGCTGGCGCCGAGTATTTTTCTTTTTTCCATTGATTTAACATAGGAATTTCCCTAATTTTTTTTCAATATCGAATTTCATGATCGAAAATCATGTTCATTCTTTGGCGACCATTCGAGAGAGATGTTAAATACCAGCTATAGATGTTATTGACGATCGTTGCATGGAAATAAAGAAAATTGTAGCCATTCTTTCCCATGAAATACTCAAAATTAAAGAATAAAATATGGATCTTATAATGTTTGTTTCCATGCAACGATGGTCATAACATCTAGAGCTAGTATTTAACATCTCTCTCAAATTGTCGTCAAAGAATAAAGATGATATTCGATCATAAAATTCGCTATTGAAAAAAAATTATGGTAATTCCTATGTTAAATCAATGGAAAAAAGAAAAATGCTCGGCGCCAGCTCAAAAAAAATTATTTCTGCACCTGCTTCGGTGCCAATTCTTTCTTATATCTGCCCGGAACTGCTTCATCGGTGGGAAGTAAAAAAAAAAAAATAGGTGTAATTTCAGTTTAAATAAAAAAACGAAAATTCCCATGTTAAATGAATAGGAAACTAAAATGAAAATAGCGACCTCTCAGAGTTGAGCTACAACGACCAACTTTCGGGGGGACTTTTTTTATTATCCACCTCAAGCATTTGGGAGGGTAAGAGTTGAAAAAAAAAAAAAAATTTTTTTTTTCGAAGGTTCCTAGTCTGTATGTTAGTCTCTCTTAAACTTTTTTCAAATTCAGATCAGCGCTATCACGACAAATAGTTAGAATGAAAATACTTATTCGTTATTAAAATTAAAATTTTTTTCAGAAAATTGATTTGAAACTGCAACTTTTATGTCGCATAAAATTTTCTTGTAGGATCTTATACTTTTGAGATACGGGAGTTTGTAGGAAAAATTGGAATTTGGAAAAAATCCACAAATGCAATCCGAAAATTCTGAAAAAATTCACAAAAATTCTTTCGATATAGTTGTGTTCGAGGACCGAATTACGATTTTTTCAGAAGCGGTGATTTTTTTGACCGTTCGAAACGGCGTGGAATACCTCATATAGACCTAAGTGAAAATACTCTTTTACTTATTCATACTTGGCCTGCAAGTACCACGTACAACATTTTTCTTCTGATTTTTTTCCTGTAATTATTAAAAGCCAATCGAGTGAGCGAGCGTAGCGAGTAGATGAGTAGAAGACTACCTATTCAATTTTCTATTTTTCTGTTGTAAATTTTTGTTATACAGAAGACAAGTACTTGGCAATTGTATCTGATTTCAATCCTTTTGTAAGTAGACATTTTTATAGTAGGGGAAGATGGCCCAAAGTGGATACCCCGGGCAAAGCGAATTCGGTGAATATCTCGGTGTCTGAAGTCGGCTGCTTATTGTCATATATGGGGAAATCCACGGAACCTTTAAATTTGTTGATACCCGGTTGTCTACCTATGAAAAGAGAATTTAAAGTGGGTATCAAGTACGTGGGCCTTCATTTCAGTTATATTACTAGCCAACTCAATGATATTCAACGGTTGAAAAGTGATCCACATATTTCTGGGAGACTTTGAAAAATAAAAATGCTGAAAAATTGCACATTTTCAAGCGATACTCTGAATTCCTTTTTTCATTTTTTGCCTCTAACTTTATGAGGGGTTTATGAATCGATTTGAAAATTTGGGGAAATCTTCGTCTATCTATGACTTTTGAAGTTATTGATGTCATATGGGTGTGCCATTTGACCATTCCCCATGATTCGCACTCAAAGTAGCGATACTCCATTTTTGGTCGTCGACATTTTTTTTACCTTTTCGTTTATAACTTTTTGAGGAATCTGAAAGTTGAAATTTTTATTTCACGTCCAGATAGCTTCACAAGAAACAAAAAAAAGTGTGGTTCCAAAATTAATGTGCCATCAAAACTGATGAAGCTAGAGGTCGAAGTATCTGAACGTGTGCCCGCGTAACTATTTTTTAAAATCATGTTTTTTCGTTGGCACAGCTCTAATTTTATTTCTTACTCGTTCAAACGTCCTGTAATTCGTAAACCTTTATTGTAGGAATCCACTACGAAAATCCTCACACTGAACTTTCGGTACTTCTAATATTATGAAGTTTTATTTGATCAATAAATATTCGGATATTCGTGTGAAATGTTAAAAATAGCGTTGAAATGTGCAATTTTTCGGATTTCATCAATACAAATGCGTATTCGTATCGTAAGTGAAAAAAAAAAAAAAAAAAAAAATTAAAAACAAATCAAAATTTTTTTTCTTTCGAATTCAAAATTTTTTTTTTTTTTCAATCAAAAAATCAATAAATAATCGAAAAACAATGTTATAAGTTATAACGATGAAATTGAGATGAATGAAAAACCATGTTATAACGATGAAATTAAGATAAATGAATCTTTTTCGTAAAAAAAAAACGATTTTTCGATTTTTTCACCGTAACTTCTTGAGGGATCGATAAAAATGAGTAACGCGAGTATATTCTTCACTTATAGTCTACAAGAGACATGCCAAAAAAGGTTTGAGAAGTGTGCTTCAAGATAAAAAATGAAGTTACACTTTTTAAAAAAATCAAAGGTTCCGTGGATTTCCCCATATATTGCATCATCTTACGTCAGAATATCAGTCAAAAACAGTGGCAAATGAACTCAGACGCGTTGGTGCGAAAGCTACGCAAAAGATTAAACAAAACACTTTGAATTGTTAAAATTTTCCGAAGGTATGTATTGCGATGTATTTCAATTAATTATTGCTCTGGTCTAATTGTCGTATTTTTTATGTTAAACGGCGTCCTTTTCTCGAGAAAAACACCATATGCCGATTTGTTTTCAATCAAATATATTCAAAGAAATTAATCATATTTGTTCTCAATGTGCTGCCGGGCAAAGTGAACCGGGCAAAGTGGATAGATATCCACTCAATGAGAAGAACAAAGATAGCAGAGGCTCAGCAGGAAAATACGAAGACTGCGTGGCCATTGTGTGTAACGAAACCTACTCTGGAATAGGCGGCAAGCCTATTGAAAATTGGATCCAGTGCAACATGTGTAAGCATTAGGGACATGAGAAATGCACTATGTATGGCGAAAAAGGTGCATTCGTTGAAAAAAAACACTGGTATTCACTTTGCCCGGGCTCACGGGCAAAGTGAATAATTTTCCATTTTTTACTTTATGTTATTGTTTCGCTATAGCATTAATAATTTCACAACTTCTATTGATGTTTTGCATAGTTCATTGAACAACTTGAGAAAATCAGTTGTTGTTCACTTAATTTTTTGCTTTTTTCCCAAAAATATCCGCCGCTGAACATTAACCTATCCACTTTGGGCCATCTTCCCCTACCACTTTTGGTGAGGAGGAATTTTTTTGGTGGATTTTTTTGGGGGTAGTGACCACAATATGGCGAAAGGTTTTTGCACCAGAGGTGCTTTTTGGGGTTGATATTATATACTCTTACATTTTCAATAAATCGGTTTTAAGTTCTCTTCTGTGTGCGGCTTGCTAATGCCTACCTGACTCCTTCCCCTTACGGAAAAAAACCCTCAAAATATCACCCTCAACTGAGCCCTCAACTTTCAGGGTGATTTCGTACCCCCAACTTGTGGGTTAACCCTGAATTGAGGGGTACCTTCAACTTGAGGAACAACCGTCAAATGGGGGTCCCTTCAACTTCAGGGTTTTTTAGGTGACTTTTTGAAGTGACTTTTTAAGTGACCCGCCACTCATCAGGGTTGACCCCCTAACTATTCAGGATTATACCTCAATTTTCAGAGTTGTCCCAGAACGTTTTAGGGTTATCCCTCAATTGTTGGAGGTTGTCGCTCAATGTTTGAGGAATATTCCACAATTCTTGGGGGTTTTCCGTCAATTTTCAGTATTGACCCCTAACTATTCAGGGTTATCCTTCAATTGTTGGAGGTTGTCCCCCAATGTTTGCGGGATATTCCACAATTCTTGGGGGTTTTCCCTCAATTTTCAGGGTTGACCCACCAACTTTTCACGGTTGACCCTTCAATTGATGGTTCATCCATAGGAATTAAAGGTATTACCCTGAATATTGGAGGTTGAACCCTGAAAATTCAGGGTTTCACCCCCAGAATTGAGGGTGAAACCTTGGAAATTGAAGATTCACCCTCAAACTTGAAGGGTTTTTTCCGTAAGGGTCGTAGCAGCTGGATATCGTATTTGCACTTTGAGTCGTTTTAGCCTATGCTACACCGTTTGGCGTCATAATGGTGGAGCTCGAACTTTCCGCAGCCATGAATAAGCTCAAGGCTCAAGCTGGTTAAACCTGGATGCTACGAAAACTTGTTCTTTTAACCTATAACTATTGTAAAGATGTAGCAAAAGAATTGCCATTTGTGCATACTCGGAAATGTTAATGAGACTGATGCTTACAGTCAGACGCCACCGTTCTATCACTCTCAATAACAGGCAAGGCCGGCAACTTGTTCTCGCTGAGGGTGTGGAGTTGGGGGGGGGGGGGGGGGGGGGGGGGGGGTAAAAATTTTATTCAATTTTCGCAATTGTCGTTTTATTTACTCCAATAGTTGAAAAGTATTTTTCTATGTGCTGTAGCAGGCTCTGGTGTCGACCGATCAAGCGCCACATGCCGGTATACGGCGGGAACGCGCGAAAATGGCGTCGAAATTCGAATCTGCCCAAAGTAGAAAAAAGCACAGACGTGAAGAGCAAACTAGCAGAGCGAGAAATTTTTGTACAGAACAAAAAAAAAAATATATATTAAGGCCTGAGGGTGTGGAATTTCCACAGAGTCCGCAATCCAGGTGTGGAGCTCCTCCACACCATCCCCATGAAAGTTGCCGGCCTTGATAACAGGCACGACAAACGTGAGTGACGAAAAAGTGTGATAGTGGCAGATTCGTGGTCTCTCCAGCACTATTCTTTGGCCCTGAAGTTAAGGGCAAGTGGAAAGCCCGGGAGCTCGCTAACTTCAGAACCTTAAACCACCATAGCGCTCCCCAATGTTTAGTATATCGAATCGTATACTCGGTATACTCTTCCCAATCAAGGTTGGTACAAATTTTGGTTTTTGATACGTCGCAATAAATTTGGGCACAAGAATTTTGTTGAAAAATTAGTTGAATTGAAAAAAGTAGGATTTGAAAAAATATCATTGTCCAAGATGTTGGCTGGAGCCGAAGAGAAGAACTCTTTTACTTCACTCAGTATGATCATGGACGTTTTACGCACGCTTCGCGTGGGTAAAACCTCCATTTTCACAGCTCATAGAGTAAAATTTTGTACAATACTCGACGGAAAAACTACTTCTGATCTCGTGTGATTGCAACACTCGCCTTCGGCTCGTGCTGTAACCCCACACTCGTCAGAATAAGTTCCTCTCTCATATCGAAATGTACTATTCCATTACAAAATAAATTGACCCGGGAAAGGTCAATCACTTTTATCGAATTCAATTGTTTCAGTCAGTATAACGACTCGGCGTTCTCGGGTAACTCAATTTATTCTTGTCTAGCACGTGCTACGATTGTGACGTTAGATCTGACTTTGAGAATCAGTATATTTTACATCTGCAAGTTGCGCAGTTGATTTTTGAAAAGTATTTCTATCGCTTTTACCTTCAGCGAGTTTTTGCTGATTTAAAACCGCAAGGACCTCGAAAGTCACCAGTGTGCGGTGTGCCGTTATAACTTTTGTGCGCCGTAAAAAAAGTACAAGAAATATGAAATATGTCTGCGTCGTTTTAATTTCAACAAATTGATTAACTATTACGCTGGTAAGCTCAATTTGATTGCAAACGCCTGTTATATGCCAGTGAGCCCACTCGTTGTGAATTATGTGAAGATTATGGTAATAGCAAATTGGGTCCAATTGAAAAAATATGACCTGAAATAAGCGATCCCCGAAAGGCCTTGTGTTCGTAGCAGTTGGTCAGCTAAAGTTCCCTTCTATTATATGACGCACATCACTGGTTTGTTGAAACTTTGACTTTCGGAAACGAATATATATATATATATAGCTGCAGACGTAATCGCGACTGGCATGGGTATCTCAGAAAGCAGAAATGAAAAAAAGGAGGAAATGCCTTCTTCGTTGTGGGGTAGAGTAGGCTGTAGAATATATTGTTAACAACGTGTTATCTACGTAGAAAACATACATGCAATGCGTCAGAATGCTAAGGTCAGTGGGTTTCCAGTGGGACGTAGACGCAGACGGCAGATAATATGCATATATTACTGACCAACAGATGTATGATTAGATTCTTTCTGTGTGTTGTGTCCATACCATTGAGTAATAAATGAGATGGACATTGACTGATCAAAATCAGTCGAAACCAGTCCTCTCTATAATAAAGAAGTATAATATCGACGGTACTTTGGTAAAACCTCGTAAGTCGATTTTTGACGGTTTTGAGTTAAGACCGTAAAAATGATCAGCACATGTCCCTTTATAACTTTTATAAGTTTTATGTAAAAATATTAAACTGTTTATTTTTTATCAAACAAATTAAAACCTTGTATCTCACACCGCAATAAGTTGACAATGCAAATCCCGGCAAAACCTCGTATCTCAAGGTATATACATGAGCGACACCTCAGCTCATTTGTTTACCGAGTATGATATGATTGTCTTTTGCTGTTACAAATGTAGCGTATGAATTTTGTATCAAAATAACTTTTTAAAATATTATTTCCGTTATTTGATTAATAAAAATCATTCTCAAGTGGATCGAGTAAATTACATAATATATTTGTTTATTTATTTAAAACTATCATTAAAACACAAGTATAAAATTTTTGTTTAAATTCCTTTATTTGCAAAAACACGTATGAGTCGCATCCCAGTGTAAATTTAGCGTGTAAAAACCTCGTATCTTATAAAATTAATTCAAAATAAGGTGGCTTAAGCACGAACACCTTCAGCTACAGAAAAAAATAATTTTTTAGTATATCGTAAATAAAGTACCTAAATCTTTGCGTACACGAAATCTCAGACCAGGCCATCGACTAGATAAGAGAGATAAAAATTGTTGAAATTTGATTTTTCAACACAGGGCTTATGGGAGAATCGCTCCGAAAGACTTGGGCGAGGTAATATCTCGATATTCACGCTAGGGATGTTGTCGAAAAACTAGACAAATGTCGATTAGATCATGGGAATTACAATCATCGCAATAAAATATGGGGTCGACGACTTTCTTCAAAAGATATTAAATGTTAAAGTGTCGGAAAATTCGTAGTTGAGAAAGGTTTGGTAACCGCCTGAAGAACTGGCAGCCTCGCACAAATCACCTGATCTGAATAACGCAAGAGCGCATGCGCGAGAATCGAACATCGCTAGTAAACCTAACCTATCATTCGAAGCATCTGTCAGTGGCTGATTGCGACGTTGCCGTTCTTCTTTGTACAGTACCGTAACGTAAAATTACTCTTATTTTACGGTCTTTATTTAGCGGTATAAACTAATAATTATGCACGTGAAATTATCAATAATTTGATTAGAAGTAACTGTATTGTCACAAAGATGCGTTTTCGGGGGAAAAAGAGGGCCTTGCTTTAGCCCCGGAAAAAATCGGACCTTCGTGCTTGAGCCACCTTAAAATACTGTGATTCATTATATTTTACCCTTAATAAACTTATGTTAAAAGTACATTATCTTTAATATTCAGATGAAATAGTTATTAAAAATACTTTTTCCACGCGTCGTGCGCAAAGTTCGATTTTGCGCACGCTTCGCGTGCATAGAATTCAACTTAACGCGCGCTGTGTTGAAAAATGAGGTTCGACACACGTGCGAAAGATGATTCTCGACTCGTATGATTATCACCCTCGCTTCGCTCGGGCGAAAAACTTCACACTCGTCCGAGAATCAACACTTTCGCACTAGTATCGAAAAGTACTATTTTATTATTATAATATAGAGTTTTTTTGTTGTTCCTGTTAAGTAGTGATTCTTGAGATACAAGGTTTTACTAAAGTACCGTCAATATGCACTGTTTAAAATGGTTCAAGCGGTAGAATTAAAGGGAACTGCAGAGTATGTATTTCATTTGCAGCTTCAAGTCCCGGAATTCTACCCCGTAGGAAATATTCGATCTGGGAAACTCTGAAAAATGATTTCACAGATTTTCACATGGATTCAGAAAATTTCAAAAGAATTCAGACTAACATCATTGAATTTTTTTGCAAAATACTGGAAAATACCGGCTGATATCATCGGCGATTCCGTTCAACAATTATGTTATTTTCTCAGAATCTTATTGAGTTTTTCCGAGAATTTTCGAAATTCTTCAAAACTTCCGCCAAAATCCCAAAATTAGCTAGCTGGCTGTCATTGAAACTCTCTAAATTCCTTGTCGATATTTCTCCTCTTTCTCCTCAATTCTACCGAGATCCTTGAAAAAATTCTGAAATTCTCCACAATTTTATGTATATCATGGAGTAGAAGGAGGCGTAATAATTTTCAATCTAAAATGTGGTCTACGCTATAGATGGCGCTGTTCTTAGTAAGCGCACGCCTACTTCCGCCTGCATCTGCGTATAACATGTTCTGATTACGTCACAGTACCGTTATGCATTCGTAATTTATTATGGCGTTGACAAAATTCAAGTTTTTCCATGTTTAAAATTTCCCGCTCACAGGAAGTCCTTCATAACTTCGAAAATCACCCCCATCCTTTAAAAATCGTACTAAAAATGCTGGGTAAATTGGAAAAAAAAAAAAACGGGAGAATTACAAAAAGAATGTTTTTTTTTTTTCTTCTACATTCTTCTTTGATACATTCTTTAGGTAAAAATAAAAAAAATACAAAAATACAAAATTTAGTAGTTTTCGTATCTAGGGCGTAAAGTTAAACTTTACGTCCGAGTTGTGATCGTCGCGTCCGAGGGCTGGCCAAGCCGGCCCAAGGACCGCGCGATCACACGAGGTTGTCAAGTTTAATTACGCCCGAGTTGCGAACGAGTATATTGTGTACCAAGGGCGAGAAGTGGGTCTTTTTCGCCCGCGTGTGGAGTTTGCAGTACGAGTCGAGGCGAGCAAGCACGAGCCGAAGGCGAGTGCGTATCGCGAGCCGGAGACGAGTAATGCAAACACACGAGGGCAAAAAAGCCCTCGCCCGTGGTGCACACCATATTTTTTGTGACACATGCACGATTTTGCGAAAAAATAAAAAAATAAATAAATAAATAAATAAATATTTTTTTGCCCGCAAAAAGTTCTTTTGCGCCCGCTACCGACTTTTTTCGCCCGCTACTGACTTTTTTTGCCCGCTACGAACTTTTTTTTGCCCGCCGGTCAATAAACGGCTACTTTTAGCCCTATTATTAGGTAAAAAAAACGCAAAAATCGTGCATGTGTTACAAAAAATATTTTTCGTCATAGTAGGCGTAAAGTACGCCTTTATGCCCTGATGTGCCGGCGTAAAGTTGAACTTTATGCTCTAGGGCGTAAAATTAAAAGTTTCATATATTAGATACGCGATCGATTTCATTCAATAATACATATTGTTATTTGACTTAATTTTTTCCCCTCATTACTTTTTTTTGTAACACATGCACAATTTTCGCGTTTTTTTTACCTGAAAATCAAGCGTAAAGTCAAAGCTCTTGGACCGGTGAGCGAAAAAAGTCGGTAGTGGGCGCAAATGGTAGTTTTATTTTGTCATTTTGTATTTTGTATTTTCTTATGTTTTTAATTTCTTTAATTTTTTAATTTCTAATTTGTAAATTATTATGTTCATTATAAATTATTGGAATGCTGGGACAGTTCTAAGCCTGCTTTCGTCTAGCATTTACGTATTCTTGTCTCGTCCGTCAAGTGTCCGTAGTGTCCGTAGTACTATTGAGAATCAATTCAAAATTTTTTTTTTTTGTTTTAGTCGGGGAGCTTCGCCCCCCGAAACCCCCAACGGGGGCTTCGCCCCCTGGACCCCCAGTCGTCTGTTTCGTCCCGTGGATCCTGACATTCGCTACGCTATATAACCTGGCCCAACCCGATAATACGTATTCTGTCACCTCGGACATTTCTCGTTTCTCATTTTTCATGCATTTTTTCCATTCTAAACGGAGTATCTTTTCTCAAATGAACTCCCTGGACCCCCCCTCCCCGCCCTGACCGGACAGTTTTTCTTCTTTTATTCGTTTGAATTTATTTTCCATCGAATGCTCTTCACTTCGACCCTGGTTGCGTACTTTCCGCCTACTATGACGAAATAGTACATTTCAGTACGAGTAAGGAAAGGCTTTTTTGACGAAACGAGAGGTTTACTGTTTAGAGGTTTAGTGCTGTAACGAGGTTCGTCAAAAAGCCTTTACGTACAAGTAACGATTATTATTTTTCATCAGGAATGCCGAGAAATCGCGACGAAGTTGCGATTTTGAGGTTAGAATGATGAAAAATAATGATGGTTACTTGTACTATTTCAGCACCCCCTAGCATCGGAAAGTACGTAACTTCCCGCTCACGCGAGGGGCCGAAAGTCGTACTTTCCGTGCAGGTGTGATGAAAATTCAATTGTTTGGTGTAGAGTTTAATGCAAATCCAAACACCCACAAATTGTATTGATACTACTCGGAATCACGATCAACGAGGCATTTAATAACCCTCATAACGCAAGGGTTTCGAGTACCTCAGTTAACCCTATAGGAGTACACTCTTATTTTTCGCTACTCAAGGGCTATGGAGGGTAGAGGTAAGGAGGACCAACTCCGTGTATAGAAAGTGTTCGTGAAATCGAGTTAATTAGATGGCGCTGATGTAGCAAAAGTCCCGAATTTCAAAACAAACGCGCCCTACGGTATACTTCACTTCATTGGTGATCGCGAAGGTCAGTCTTGCGATTGGTTACCCATATTGCTTATGAGCGCCATTCTGGGTACTTCTGGAACTATTATTTAATGCACTTTTACGGACACTTTTGCCGCTGATGCCCCATACGAGTTGGTCCTCCTTACCTCTACCCTCCATATTAAGGGCTTTCAAGCGAGCTCCGACAACTCCTCATTCGGAAGAGCGCCTCTAGCGCCTGCAGCTGAAGAACCCTATTGAAATGACTACTTCTCTATAGGGCAGTCTCTGCATGTGTTCGTGTCGACGCTAGCCTGTCACTTCGGATTTTAGTCCACGGATGTTATTGCTCCTGCTGCTCTGATTTACCGCGGGATAATATTAAAAGATTGCTAACAAGAGCCTGTACATCGCGCTGGTTGTCCCAGCACCGGTTTTCCAGATAAAGTGCAGAAAATAATGTTATTGATACCCTGTGTCTGTGTATCGGCCATGTTTAGTGTCAGCTGATTTCACAGCTTCGTATAAATAAATCTATTATTAATTGGAATTTCATTCAATTACTTGTCGGATACCAGCACGGCGTAGCTGATAATCTGAGGATCACCCCTACGAAATCTGAGAGTGATTAGTGTAGCGATAGAGACGTGATCCGTGGACTAAATTGCGGTTATGAGAACTGGCCGAAAATGCTACTCCGTCGTCAAAACAACAGAGCGCTCAAAAGCCCTATTAAGGTGATGCGATACTCGTCGGCGAACTTCCGATTGAGCGTCGAGAACGCGTATTTTCTAGCGCCGAACCCCAAGAAATAATACGAAAGCGTAGATTACTTTTTTCGTCGCAAATATTGGACAAATGCAATATTGTGATATATCGATTTACTCCTCAATGCTTCTACAATGGTGGAAAGTCCTTCTCATACGTGTACTACTGCACAAAAATGTGTGAGGTGCCAAAATAAGAGCATGTGTCACTGACAAAAAAAAAAAAAAAAAAACAATTTGTGACGGTCGCAAAATGAGGGACTTTCCACCATTCTATTTACTTGAGCAATTCACTGTCAAAATTTGAATCGATTTCGTTCATTAGATTATTAATGAAACAAAATCTAAAAATCAGGTAGTCGTGGTCGTCAAGAACGAGTATTGCACACTGGGTCCGTGAGACCCGGCCAACTTTCGGATGGGGTAGTTTCTCCGAAATCACGTCTGTTTAAGGAGGTTCGAGCGAAACTAATGAGTCAAAGTAGTGTTTGAATTTATCATACGCCTTTTCGGAGGAGCATGCTTTTTTCAACCAAGCACATCGTCAAAACTGTGTAAGTTAAATTATGGCGAAAATTGCATTGAAAAGCGTGCAAAAAATTAGGATTATTTTGTACTCGGACTTTGCACGGACCCTCTATAGTTTTCACGAGATGCTTGATTGAAAAAGAAAGCGCATGTCCAAAATGGTTGGCTTTAGAAATCTGAAAAAATTTACAGAAATTTTCCGATATTTATCGTCCACTTGATAATTCTTCATGTGACGGTATAAAATAATGAGTGCTTATTTATTGGCACAATAGTTGTTCTTACACAGAGAGAAGAGAGGGACAGTTGATCGCTCGACAACAGTGGCGCTACTGCATGTTGAATTTAGCGCAACGACTGCACGTTTTCGGGTGAATGAATTGCCCAAACGGCAGAAACAAAGAAAGAAAGCCCGCTTGCCCGATCATTTGGTAGATTCAGTTAAAAATTCTAACTCAAAACGTGGCAGCGCTGTATGACCAAACAAAAACAAGCTGCTGCCCGTCAAGGTGCAGTTTGTCTCCCTCTCTTCTCGTGTAGATGTATTCACGATTTCTTTGACGAGATTCTGAGGTAGCCCGAGTCGAAATTTAGCGCCTCCATTGAACCTATACTTCTAGGTTCAAATCAGGATGTGGAGGATCACAGGAGGGTTAACTCGCATTGTAATTAGCGCCTACTTTGAACCTCAAATGGGCCGTTATTGGACGATCTTCCATGTTTAGGTTCAAAGTAGGAGCTCGCGAGCACCTAGGAAAACCTTCGACCTCCTCCCATTTGCAAAAAAACAAAATAGTAGCGGCAGATCAGACTCATACTTTGTCATATATACTTGTTGTCCAAGCGCCTATGTAAACCTCCTATGACACTGAAACTTACTGTAGGAGCTCTAGGCGAGGGGCTATTCACATTCGAATCGAGTGACACCATGATTACAAAAATGTAGTCGACTACATGAGACTACACTACTGACTACGCCGACTATACGACTAAAATGACTACAACTACCTCCAATGATGACTACATGATTACAAATGATTACAAATTAACCCAATGACTTCAATTTATTACAATGATTTCATTGATTACATTGCGACTACGAATTGACTACAGTCGCAAGTAACACCATGACTACGGCTGTGAATAGCCCCTCGGCTCTAGGTCGAATAGTATCATAGGAGGTTCAAATAGGCGCTGGAAGAATCAAAGCAGGGTTAAAATTTCTACTCGGGAAGAGTTGGAGGTCCAAAGGAGGAGCAAACGTAGTAAATGGAGAACTTAGAGGTTCACTGTAGGAGCTCTAGGTCGAATAGTATCATATGAGGTTTAAATAGGCGCTGGAAGAATCAAAGCAGGGTTAAAATTTCGACTCGGGAGACTTTCCTTTGTTTCAATTATTCCGGCATTTCGAAAATGCGATGGCATGCCAATGTAGAATCTCATAACGCAGCACAAAAACTAGTTATTTCATGGCGATTTGCAAAACCCAGGTTACGCTGATTCCTGTTGTACATTTAGGTAAATTGACAGAGTAAAGGCCTATTAGAGAGAGTTATTCAGCGGGTAATTAATATTTTGGCTCAAGGAATCACCCCTATAAGTTTGATCAAGATCGATGACCCGGAGGTCCGATACTCTCCTAGTAAGTAAAGACAACCCTGTACGCCATACCCCGGCACACTAATTAGTCGAAAGAGCCTAAGCTGTAAATCCACTTAACCCGTTCACCGGCACTAATCCTTTTAACGCCATTTCTTGGATTTTGGTAGGTATGAGTGGGGATATGCAGATATGAACAGACCTAGACAGTCTAACGCAGTTGTTGCCGTCCCAAATAGACCGCACACCCCTTAGTTCCTTTTATTTCTCCTGAACGCTGCCCCTACTATCGCACTTCCAGGTAAGGACGAGTGACCGTTTTCAGGTAGACCGAGGGGATTACGGGTCGCACTAATTGTCACTTAGAGCCGGGCTTGCTCCGAAGAGCACAGCGAGGCCGGGGTATGCTGTACGCTATGGAAAATTTAAGATAAGTATGGTATGTAAATAAACGGATGCCTTCAACTCCGAGAATGTTTGAACCTAATTGTAATAGAGGAGCGTCTACTTCGGAGACTTATATCAGAGAAACGATTAACGATTAACACTGCAACACATCTAACGACAACTGTGGGAATAAGTGAACTGACCAGGATCAATTAAGGTTGTTAGCTTGTTATAGTCACAGCCAAAAGTTTATTTCAGTTGACGATAGTTCTAGAATGACCACAGTAATAAATAAGTCACAAAATCAAATATACACGCACTATCAATTACATGCTATGATATGCAAACCGTATCAAAATGTTTTGATGGTTAAACAAATTCTTTCTAATATTTTTCAAGAATTTTTGAAAACGGCCAAGTTGTTTTTAGGCATAGGCACACGCGCATTGAGTCGAAGTTATAATAGATCGTGGCAACATTGCGTGTATATAACGGAAGAATCCGCTCGAGCCGTCCGTTTGAGCTACGTGAGCGCTGTTGTCACGTCTATCACATCAGCATTTGATTTACACTCAAATATCTAAAAAAGACTTGAGTTTAACTAACAATATCTTTCTTATTACACGGGAAATACTTTTGTTTCTAGTCTCGAAATGTTCGTTAAATTTCAATTCATAACATACTAGTTTTTTTTATTGAAATCTGTCGCCTAGTTGAATCATAAAAACGTTAGAGTGAAAAAAGTTGGTATTTTCCCTATGTACGTATGCAAATAATGTAAACTTCAATAATTTGTTTCATCACTAATATACGGCAAAAATCAATGAACTTCGTATCATGTTGTAGAACTTGTTTCAACTTACCTACCAGTAAAATTTCACACAGATCTGTCGGAAACCGCTTTTACAAGCTAACAACCTTAAGCCACATGTATAATGTATAAGTCGACGGCTTCTGAAGAAATCAGCTTATAGGCTGAAACACACTAGTGCACAGCACCGCACGGTGCCGCACTGAAAACAGTGGTGCATCGTCTTTTTTCTGTAGTTTCTTATAAAAGTGTGCATAATTTTCATTATAAAATACGATGCACCACTGTTTTCGGTGCGGCGCCGTGCGGTGCTGTGCACTAGTGTGTTTCAGCCTTATCTCGCCGCTTCCGTTAGAAACTGTTTATCAGTATGTTGATTGTATAGGATATAATAGGCGGTTTCCCTGGGGGTCATCGATATACGCCTATTCCTTAGTCCGGAATTGTGAGACTTACACATTTGCAATTCCCTCTGCCCCCAGGTCACTTTCACAACGTGAGCAAACGAGGAATATCCCAGCTGCGAAAGGAGGTGAAAAATTTGTAAGTTATTTGGACAAATTTCAAAATTATTTAGCTAAGTTATGTTACGCGAAAAGATGTAGCCTGTCAACACTATAACTATGACATGATAAATTTATTTGTGACAGATATACACGATCCGATTTGAGGCCCAAGGTCGCAGCACCCTATAAAATAATAGTGAATTGAATATAACTTGTGAATCTGGGCTGAACGCCCAATTGCAGCGTCATTTAAAAAATTGAGAAATTTCACAAAAAAATCCAAGATCACTATACTATTGTTATTCTACCTCTAAAACACTGTCTGACATTTTTTCAGACTTTTTCCCATACCACACTGTGTGTAAGGAATTTTGATCAACGCCAAGTGTTCCAAATCTTTATGGGTTTGAAAAAAAGTTTTTAAAATTCATAAAAATTACGAGAAGCATCATATATTACCTTCGAAAAAGTGGAATCTATTCTTTTTTCATTTATTTATTCTTTCATCTTTTGATTATATCGAAAGGACAAATAAATTTTTTCTCATCAACTATTGCCTGCAGTTGAAAAATGAAACAGACCAAAACGATGTTTTTTTTTTTAAATATTACTGTTCTTGTAGAATACATTTAAACTACATGACCCTGATATTGATCGTCGATTGTGTATCCATTTTCCTGAGAAAAAGTTGCTTTTATAGATAGAATGATTAACCTATTTATTATTATCAAATGTTTATTCATGGATTGTTTGTTGCATACATGTGGTGCGAGTTTGTAACCCCTAGGATTTCTACTGCAGATTTTTACTTAGATTTATATTCTATTCATATCTCGTATCTGTTTTTAGTTTTTCTTTATTGCGTATATTTATATTAGTTTTGTGCTTCGTTAGACTTAATTCTATGGTATGGTTGGTATGAGTTGTATGTGGGGTGATTGTGTGAGTAGGGCGGGGGTTGTCCAGCCTACGCTGGGTAGGTAGGGCGTAAGATGTTGTTTTTGGCGTTCTTGTTAGTGAATTCCTGATTGTCTTCTTCCGTCAGGGTGCTTAGGTATTGAATGATCAACCTACCATGTCTATTCATCATACTGTTACTTTAAAATGCATGGATTTGATACAGACGCGAAGTCCTGTTTTTTGAACTATTTTTTATAGATTGAAGATGGACGTAAACGATCAGTTGTTGGAATTTATTTTCAGAACATTGCGTTGTTTGGGACAAATTTATTCTACTAGAATTCATTCTTCTTTGGAGTTGTTGGAATATTTCATCCAAACGATTCATATTTCAGCAAAAATGTATTTCAGAAAAACTGTAAATCACAAAGAAATATATCGCTTAGGTACGTCTCTTTCATTTTTTAACTGGACTTGATAGTTGAGGCGATAAAGAAAGTTTCATTCTTCTTCCCACGTATTCAATAAATAGAGAGAGAGAGAGATAGAAAAAAAAAAGAAATAGATTTCACATTTTCGGAGATAAGATAATACCAAGAAGAGTCAGTCCACGTCAAGCGAGACGGATTTGGCCAAAAATATTCGTCGATGTTTCGGATTCTTTTGTAAATTTTTTTACATATTCTCTGGGTACAATAAATGGGTGAAACATTTTTTTTTTTTTTATTTGTATAAATGATACACCATTGTCTCACGACCGTTCTCGGTGCTGTCTGTTACTAGAATGAATATCTATCTCAGCCGGCTTCGCAGCTAATCTCTAGCGACCCTTTTATTATTGTTGATCGGCCGGCGCTGTCAACTGTGTAGCCAATTGCCAGTACTCCGAACTTTCTCGCTTCTTGGTTGCTTAAGCCTTATTCTTAACACTTGAAAGGCTTAGAAGCTACAAAGGGTTGAAATTTCGAAAAAACCACCAAAAATCAGAATCGGGCTCTTCTTCAAACGTTAATACATATCTCCGGTTCCCTTATAGTCATACAGAGGTCAGCAAAAACTAGGGGAGCATATTATTCGTTCAAATTCTTCAAATCTATCAATTCATGAAACTTTTTTTTTTCATTCATGCTGTTATACTCGACAAACAACGAAAATATAAATTATAAAGGCATACACTCGACTCAAATCTTGGTGATTTTACGTACTCTTTAATTACATCCAATGGAATTCCTCGACGTATTATTCGATCGATTACGTATTAAATTAATAAATTAAAGATTACCTAGCCATAAACTACGGGAACTATACATTCGAATAAAATCTTAAGGGGGTATCCCGACCTTTGAATGGGTTAACATTGTGAGAAAGAGATTGATATTTTACAGCGAATTTGAGAGTTTGATCAAATCCGAATAAATTAAGAAGTTTACGGAGAGTTTGACCCTCATTATCCATACTCAACATTGAATATTACCCAGATAACAATGATGCGACGCACAGAGCCATCACAACGTGCGGCTCACATCGTGCGGGCGAGAACGCGCCATTATTGCTAGCACGAAGTGACGCCACACATGTGCGAGCGTAATGAGTCGCATCTAGCCATCACGCGTGCGAGAACATACAATCACGTGTGTTGCTGTTGTGCGCCGCACCGCGTGCGGGCACCATGATGTCAGTGTGCAAGCATCCCATATGAGATAATCAATATTATTTTCATCATAAAACAGTTCGTAAGATTTACTCGATATTTCAGAATTCGTGACAAATATTTTCCAAGATCAAACCTAATTGTCAAGATTGGGAGCAAATTTGTTGAACCTTTCTTGTGAAATAATGTTTTTTATTCACTTATTCTCGTAATTTTTTTTTTTTCATTTGTCACTCCCACAAAATGCTGACGCTACTTGATTTTTTTTTTTTTTTTTCAATATTCGAAACATTCGTTTCACGTTATACACGCAAAAAAAAGTGCTGTCAAATTTACTATGTGGGCAGTAAATATAGGGACAGCACTTTTTTGCAGTAAAAACTATCACAATTGTGGTGACATTCACTCATGTAGACATTGAAGGCCACTTGCTCCAATGTACCCAATACTGCAATTGTGATCATTTCTACTGCAAAAAAGTGCTGTCCCTATATTTACTGCTCACATAGTAAATTTGACAGCACTTTTTTTTGCGTGATAAGAAGTGCTGCGGAATTATTTATTTGATACATTAGAAAAAAAAAAAACAGTGGCAGAACAAGACTCTGTAAAACTGATAGATGAACAATAAATTGCGAAAACAAATATTCCAGAAAAGAAAATTTCATTACACAAAAAAGTGGCGACGAAAATCTCTATTTCGATTTCGTCGAGGATTGACCCCGCAAAATATTTGTAACGAATTTTAAAATACTCGATAACTCTGAATACATTCGAATTTGCGCATGCACTGAACTTTTTGTGTAAATTAACGGTAAAAGTATAGTATAGAAATTTAGTGGAACAATTATTTACGGTACCCAATAATTTGATATAATTGCCATCAAAGAAAGCCTCATTATATCGATGGACTATTGCCATATATTTTATGAGGTAATGAAAGTAGTAAGCAAAAAAAAAAAAAATTATAGTATGAAAAGTGCGAAAATCCCATGTTAATCAAATGGGAGAAGTATCGTCCTACAGGCAAGGGTTAATGGCACTTGAAAAAAAATGCATAATTGTTTTTAGACTATGAACTATTTGATACGTGAAGATGATTTGGACCATACTCAAGTGAAAAAAGTCAATTTGGGAAATAACGGACACCCTAATATGCGAGCACTTCAATCTAGTCCTGCAAATGCAAAATTTTGCTGACTCTGAAATATTTCGAGTAATAACTTGACACTTTGATGGGCTCTGAATAAGTAGGAGAGTGTTAGATTTTATATCATATGGTAGTTTAGTGTAGTGGTTAGGGCGTGCGACTGGTAACCGAGCGGACGTGTGTTCAAATCCCAGCGAGGACGAAAAATCCGGTGGTTTTTTCAGTGGATGTAAAATGCATTTTCGTCGATACGATGCGTATATAGGTAGGGTCGACTGACGATAAAATATGTCAGATTCTGTTTTTTTTTCTACCATTATTACTTTTCATTTCATGATAATAAATTACGGGCTTCGATATGAGGGCTAGCCCGATCATCGGAAAGTACTAGGGTAGTTCGTATTTCAATTTTATACGTATTTTGAATAAAAATGTTGCATAATATATATTGCATAATAAGCCGTTTCTGATTTTTTTACGAAACATATTAATTGAATTGGTACCATCTGGACAAACCTCATACCATCACGACGTGCGAGCGATATGCGTGGCACGCGCGTGATGCTCACGACATGCGAGCGATATGAGTCGCAATTGATGACGCATCTGTGTGGTGATATGAGCTCATGCCGTGCGGATTAATCCGCACGCGTGAGAGCGTATACGCTCGCATTGTGCAGACATTTTGTTATCTGGGTTACTTTGAGTCTAATAGTAGTTACGCTGAATATATAAAAATACAAAATTACTCGGTTGTCGCAAAGAATCAGTAGTACCGTCGGATCGATTCTGGAATTTTGGTCTTCAATTGTTCAGAAAAGATGCCTCTATCATATGAACATAGAACTTTTTGATATGACTATTTTTGGTTGAGATAATAGAAAAAGTAGAGAAAAAAAATTGAAGAATTCGAAAAATCTCAGTAAAAACTAAGCGAGTCAGGCAATTTTCGAGATATCAAAAAGTTCTATGTTCATACACGCAAAGAAATTTTCTGTTGAATTTACCATCGCAGCGGTGAATATATGGACAGCACTTTTTTTGCAGTATGAGTTACCTTTTCGCAGTATAAATTACTAAAATTCTAGTATTTGGCACAGTCGAGCAAGTGGCCTCCAATGTGCCAAATACTAGAATTTTAGTAATTTGTACTGCAAAAAGGTAATTCATACTGCAAAAAAAAGCGCTGTCCATATATTCACCGCTGCGATGGTAAATTCAACAGTACCATTTTTTTACGTGTATGATAGAGGCATGTCTTCTGAACAATTGAAGACCAAAAATTCCAGAATCGATCCAACGGTACTACTGATTCTTTGCAACAACCGAGTAATTTTGTATATTTCTGTATTCAGCGTAACTACTATTAGACTCAAAGTAATATTCAATGTTAAGTATGGATAATGAGGATCCCAGCCAGCAATTTCGGAAGTTATGTAACGAGGATGTAACGGCCATATAGAAATGTCGGCCATATTCGGAGATCAGCTACATATCTGGTACTTTGACATCGCAGGTACGTCACTGAGACGTCAAAGTACCAGATATGTAGCTGATCTCCGAATATGGCGGACATTTCTATATGGCCGTTACATCCTCGTTACATAACTTCCGAAATTGCTGGCTGGGATCAAACCCTCCCTAAACTTCGTGATTTTTTTGGATTTGATCAGACTTTTAAATTCGCTGTAAAATATCAATCTCTTTCTCAGAATGTTAACTCATTTAAAGGTGGGGACACCCCCTTAAGAGGAGACATACACCTTCAAAATAATTTTTTTTAAAATCACTGGTACACTGTAATAAAATATTTAATTGGCTCACAATCAGTGTTTTGGAGCAGATTATTGATATTTTGAACCATAATTCAGAAATATTACAGAATATTTGATCTTTGCCGCTCATGTAGTTCTCGTAGTTTATGATTGAGTAATTTTGAGTTAATTAATTTAGTACGTCATTGATCGAATAATACGGTGACGTATTCCATTTGATGGAATGCAAAAGTACGTTATAATTACCAGTCATTTTCAGCATGTTAGTCAAGTGTAAACTTCTATATTGATATTTTGGTTGTTTTAAGTCGAGTATAACAGCATAAAATGAGTAAAATAATTGCATGAATTGATAGATTTGATGAATTTGAACGTATCATATGCCTCTCTATATTCTTTGCATATGAAGCGAACAAGTATCGGGTCCAGCGCTCCCGCGTACACGGCCACGCGCGACGTCTCGCACGGATCAATCGCTTTATAAATATAGTTTCCGTCGGAGTTCCATTTTAAAATTTACAGATTTTGTAGAGAATGAATCAAGGAACACGCTTGTTTTTTTTCAGAATATTCTAAGGGGGCATCCTTCTCGAAAATCGCGTTTAAAAAACACAATTGTTTATAACAAATGGAAAATTGTTTATTTCATTGATTTTAAATTGATAGCACAAAAGTACAATTCAAGAGCTTTAAAATGAGTTTTTGCTGACCTCTGTACGACTAAGGGAACCTCCGGTATTAACGTTTGAAGAAGAGGGCGATTCCGATTTTTGGTGGTTTTTTCGAAAATTAAACCCGTTGTATCTTCTAAGCCTTTAGAATAAAAGAAAAAAAAAAAAAATTGTTTCATTTATTCATTTTACCCAGAGAACATGTAAAAAAAGTTACGACAATTTTCAAGCAAAAATTTTCAAGCAAAAAAGTGTCCCGCTTCACGTGGAATGACTCAAGACTAGAGACAGGAGACCGAATTCCTATCAAAGCCTGGAGTTTGAGATGAAACTATGTATAGACGTCACCTAGGCCGCGCTGCTGGCTGCAGTTACCATCGTGCGCCCCTACTCGTACCAAACTTTGTGAAAATCGGTTGACTCGTTCGGAAGTTGTTCAGCAGATGGTCAGTTGATATGCGACGGACAACGTAAAAAGATTATACGAGTGTTCTACTATCTCAGGAAACCAAAATTCATTTATTGAAAAAGTTAAATTGGTAGATAATTTATAGTTTGTAATGCACTCTTTATTTTACATATGATACCAGCAGCTTAAGCTATTCCTTTCACGAACCCGAATAGTTCAGAATTGACTGAATTTTTTCTACAATAAAATGCAAATACATCCCATTATACTGGAAAAATTTCAAGGCAGGTTACCGAACATTTAAACCCCGTGTTAAAAAATTCAAAACTTTGGGGTGTTTGCCAGAACAGATGATATCTATTGTAAATTTTTTCCTTTGGCACAGTTTCGAGTGATGCCAAGACATAACTTTCCCGCACTATTAGAATACGGTCCGCGAAAATTGACCTTTTTCACTCCGGCCTATAGATCATGCATCTTTTAGAGAAGTGAGTGTATCCTCCCAGTTCTTAGAATCATTATGAATGAATATCAGCATTTTGTTATCTTGGTTATGGCTGTGGAATGAGATATTGTGTTTTCCGAAAATACATTCGACGCCCGATACGAATAACAGCACATTTCAGATTCCGGGTGAATAAGAGCACGTTTCAAATTCCGGGTGAAAAAGAGCACATTTCAGATTGAGAATGAAAAAGAGCACATCTCAGGTTGACTCGAATACTAGCACGTTTCAGATTCACTCGAAGACTAGCACAATTCAGGTCGAAGCGAATATCACTTATTAGCATGCTAATACACTTGCAAGTGTTAACATTGGAAATTTACAATTATGCACAAAAATTCGATTCAATTTTATCATTAATTCAATTTTATAATGAACCTACCTGACACTTGCTAATAAGTAATATTCGCTTCGACCTAAACTGTGCTAGTTTTCGAGTGAATCTGAAACGTGCTAGTATTCGAGTCAACCTGAGATGTGCTCTTTTTCATTCTCAATCTGAAATGTGCTTTTTTTCACCCGGAATTTGAAACGTGCTCCTTTTCACCCGGAATCTGAAATGTGCTGTTATTCGTATCGGGCGTCGCATTGATGTTGAATTTTTGCGAAAATAAGAATCGAGTTCTCTTCAAGTATTACTTTGAAAAGGTTGGCTAAGAAAAGGGGAAAGTCATGAGCGGACTCATTCGTGGTACAACGATACCCAATTGTCTAATGTACAACTTCCATTCACGTTTTCATATTTACCCAGTGCATTATTTACGATAAAATTGCATCTTGTAATCTGAATGGCTCAAAGTACTACACATACCGCGAGGACCAGGTGAAAGAGAATGGTCTATCCGCCCAGGCAGCTAATATTCCGTATTTTTAGGGGGATAGCCACTCGTTGCACTGAAAATCCCTAGGGTGATTTTGGGGCGCGATCGATGCAACTCGGCAGCCATTGTTGATACAAGCCGGCTGACTGTCAACACATCGCGGAAGGTAGACAAGTGTGGTTATGTTCGTTTATTTGAAGGAAATGATAGATAAAGTGAATAAAACCTACGTGAATAAGCTATGGATATTTATTGATGCCTCAACCCCAGGATACAATCAATAATTTTGTTCGAATTGGTTGTTCTCGATGAACTCTTTGATTCTGATAAATTTCCAGTTATAGCTTAGGTTAATTCGTTGATTGCATTAAGATATCATTTAAAACTGATTAATCGATTTTTGATAAATATTCCTAGCTTATTCACGTAGGTTTTATTCACTTTATTTATCATTTGCTTCAAATAAACGAACATAACCACACTTGTCTACCTTCCGCGATGTATTGACAGTCAGCCGGCTTGTATCAACAATGGCTGCCGAGTTGCATCGACCGCGCGCCAAAATCACCCTAGGGATTTTTTCAGCGCAACGAGTGGCTATCCCCCTAAAAATACGAAATATTATCTGCCTGGGCGGATGGACCATTCTCTTTCACCTGGTCCTCGCGGTATACATAGCTCTCGTTAGATCTCTCATCATTACTCTCCACCAGCGGCGTAGCCAGCATTTTTTCTCGGCGGCGGGGGTTAGGAGGGGCTGGCTACACAAAAAAACAATTTTTATATACAGTGTCCCATTTTAACTCATCCACTCGATTATCTTCTCTGGAAAGCATTGAAAGTGAAAACTTTTCAGATGGAAGTTGCTTGGTTCGGAGGGGGACATCTGATGGTGACCTTCATTTTGAACTTGACTTTCACCTTCAAGGTCAACTGAGGGTCAACTTCATTTTTTGAAATGTAAACCCCTATTTCTGACTCCAGAAATGGAAAGAGCGGAAAATTTCACGTTCAAACATGCTATTATATCATGGATTGAAATGATTCCTATTTCCAATAGGAATCCCAATATTAGGTTTGAGAAATGAGAAGAACGCAAAATTTTTCGTCTCCAAATGTTTTCATGCTGCAGGTTACAGTAACCATCAGCTGTAAATATTGAGTGAGTCGTCACTGCAACAATTTGTGAGGGATTACGTAAGTAATAATGCATTTTCAGGTAGAGTTTCTAATACTATTTGATAACTCTCTTGACTTTTAGATGACCCCTGAGAATCATTTTAACCATGATATGATAGCATGTTTGAACGTACAATTTTCCGCACTTTCTATTTCTGAAGTCAAAAATAGGGGTTTTCATTTCAAAAAATGAGATTGACCCTCAGTTGGCCTTGAAGGTGAAGGTCAAGGTCAAAATGAAGGTCACCACCAGATGTCCCCCTCCGAACCAAACAACTTCCACCTGAAAAGTTTTCACTTCCAATGATTTTCAGAGGAGATAACCGAGTGGATGAGTTAAAATGGGACACTCTGTTTATGATAATATTATCGATAATGTTAATCGATTATTTAAATTTAAGTACTTAGGATGGTTTTTTTTTTTCTTGCGTGGGCACCGGGATTTCTGGGAGAGGGGGGCGTGTCCACTCCTGCCCCATCCTAGCTACGCCACTGCTCTCCACTGCCAGAGAAGTCCAACGCAGCTAAATTCTTAGAGATAAGACTATATTTACAAAGTCGCGATAAGTGGATCAAAGATCAATGTCACACCGAAATTAGAATGTATAAATTAGTTGTTACAGTGATTCGAACTCGGTTCCAAGTGTATTTGCTTGAGGGTTTCAATCTCCAATTTCATACTTTTTTGAAAACTTCTACTTTTCGGGCGAAACATCGCAGCTGTGTTGTACACGTTGCGAGTATTCTAATATTATTGTGCAAATATCTACCCATATTCGACTGTTCAGGTAGATAATTTTCCTAATTATTACCTATCATTTCTAGGCATATTTCAACTCATTATGCATACACACGATACTGGTATCAGTCGCACCCAAAATATGATGCAACTGAGGGTACATCTCTTCGTAAGTTAGCAATGACCTAGACAGAAGGTAGCTTCAGAGCCCCCGCGACCAGTGCCGTATTTAATAATCCCCGAGTCCCTGGGCCAGCTAATCGTCTAGGCCCCCTGCTATTGCTTTCTTTCTCTTTTCATCGTGAACAACAAAAAACACTGATTAGGAGTACCGACAGGTTTATTCTGATTTTAAGGGTTTTACAAATTATGTATTTTTCTTCTACATTTTTTCGCAGCAAAATCAGTTATCAGTTCTTTGAAATCAACGATCAAACTGTCAATCGTAGAATTTCTGCATTCACTTTTGTTTTCCAGCCGTCTGAATAAATATTTGTATTAACAAATATTTATCAACAGTTAACAAATCCTATTTAAGAAATAAGTTATTAACTGTTAATAAATACTTTTCAACTGTTAACAAATATTTATTAAATATATGAGTTAATAAATCATTTATTAAATATGAATAAATCTTATTGAATGTTAACCAATCCTTCTATCAGTGTTTACTTTTCATCTATTGCAAAGTGCAAGTCGCTTCTCATATTATACTCTCGCTCCAATCTACGCGCGTGAAAACTAGGCGGTAGTGCTTTAAAACATCACCAATTTGTTAACCATTCATTCCATTGAAGTGAAACTTTACAGGAAACTTATTTGGACCAAAATGTAACAACTTCCTCACTGGAAGTTGTCAGTCACTCGAAAGTCGTTCGACTTCCGAAGCGCTTGACGATATCCATAACTGATTTTTGCAATGTCTCGAAACAATAGTATATTGTCAATGAGGGACGTTATCGATCAGATCGAATCAGGAAGAAAAGTAACGAAGGAACTTCTTACTTCAAGTTTTTAACGTTTCGGTGAGGTTTGTCGCCCTCATCAGAAAAAAACTGTTTTATCAACAAACCAGAAAAAAAAAACACATTTTAGATAGTTACAGCGAAACGGATTAACATGTGAATAAAGGAGAATTAACTTAATTAAAAGAGAATTACAACTTGAAAATAAAAATAAAGTTAGACAGTCAATTACTAAGTATGCAAGCGTTATTCATAGCACACACACATCAGTATCGGTGTTGGAATAAACGTAAACAAGCGCAGAATGGAAAACTTGTCAGATCCCTCAGGTGAAATTGAAAGCTCGGTATAATTTTTCCACCTCTTATGTTTAGCTATAGTTCGCTGTAACTCTCTAAAATGTGTTTTTTTCTGGTTTGTTAATAAAACAGTTTTTTTCTGATGAGGGCGACAAACGTCGCCGAAACGTTAAAAACTTGAAGTAAGAAGTTCCTTCGTTACTTTTCTTCCTGACTCGATCTGATCGATAACGTCCCTCATTGACATTATGCCGAGTGATAGAGTCTCCTTTGATAATAGTATATTGTGTATCAAGGAGGCAAAATAGGTCTTTTAACGCCCAGCGTACGTTTGCAATACCAGTCGTAGACGAGTCGAAGACGGGTATTGCAAAGACGCTCGGCGTAAAAGACCTTTGCCTCCATGGTGCACACGATACTTTATACAACAAAAGCATGTTTTACAAGGTCATGCTCGATCCGGTACACAAAGCGGACGGACTACATACACGCATAGCAGCGCCTAACAACGCGTTGTTACGCATAACAATGCGTACGTCAGATACCACTTTTAACTCCCAGGCTCGCTCCCATGACATAAACAGTAGTTTAAAAAAGCCCTGCACACACGACGCTTGTTTCAATGCTGGACTGCCTGCTTGATCTCGCTGCTGGGTTCCAAGCACGGTCGTATATACAGGTCCGGAATCTCCGGTAGTGGGGGAGGGTCTCTTATTGAAGCCCACAAAGTTGTCTAAATTCGCCACCAAAGTGAGAGCGCTGTGATCGAGTAGTAGTAGTAATAACAACAGCGTTGTTACAATTTTTTTTTATATAATCACATGATACAAAATGTTATTCGGATGTTGTTCGTTGCACGAAATTTCATTCAATTTATTAAGCGACGAAATTGGAGATGGCTACGTGAAAGAATACAAAAAAGGAAATAGGTTATTTTGACACTTGATGATCGCCATATTTGAAACTACT
Source organism: Tenthredo mesomela (assembly GCA_943736025.1). Taxonomy (NCBI): domain Eukaryota; kingdom Metazoa; phylum Arthropoda; class Insecta; order Hymenoptera; family Tenthredinidae; genus Tenthredo; species Tenthredo mesomela. The sequence continues at coordinate 15,956,732 of OX031020.1, read as the reverse complement.
ACTACTAGATCGCAGCGCCTCGCTCAAGTGATAGCTTTCTGAAGCGCACCTAGCTTCAATAAGAGACCTACCCCCACCACCGGAGTTTCCGGGCCTGTATATATGACCGTGGTTCCCAGCGAGCTGTTCTGCTCACTAACTCTATAATTGTATACTGGAACGCGCGCGATGCGAGTGGGGGCCGGCGAATAGTATATTGCGTTACTAGGGACGAAAGTTGGCGATTGCGATGAGTGTGAAGTTTGCCGCCCGAGCGAAGCGAGGGCTGCAATCACACGAGTCGCAATCGGCAACTGTTGGCCATAGTAACGCACTATATTTTATAATAAGGGCATGAACGTGGGGCGTGCATGTCAGTAGCGGGACGTTCCCAAGGGACGAAAGTGAAATAATTGTGGACTGCGTACTCTCTTAAAATAAATCAGTGGAATTTCACTGATTTACCAGTAAACATAGAAGTGGGGATAATTCACTGGATTCAACCAGTGAATTCCACTGTTTAAACCAGTGAGTTCTACTGGTGAATCAGAAACACTCAGAACATAACCAATATAATTATACCTACGCGCATGCGCGCGCACAGCTGATCGACGTTCACTGGTTAAATCAGTGAACCCGGAACTCACTGGTTGAATCAGTGAAATTCCACTGATTCATTTTAAGGGAGCATGCGTCAACCTTACTTTGCATCCCTGGTATGCATTCAGCCACTTTCGTCCCGCTAAACTGACATGCAACGCCCCACTTTTCATGCACGTGTTATAAAAAAAGAGATAGTTATGGTCGGAATGTGTTCGCTCGTGTCGCACGCATATCTACTGCCTGAGCCACAAACATCGAGTTCAGTGTACTAAACACACCAGTTTCTTCTCTAACGGTCAATGTTTTCATGCGAGATAGTTCCTGTACATTAGACAAGTGCATCCGAATCCGACCACAACTATCTCTCTCTCACCGCTGGCCGCTACACGAATCAGAGACCCGCGCGCGTTCCAGTATATTATAGAGTTCAGTGGTTCTACTGGACGTTGTGATTGCTCCTCTGCTATGTTGGCTGCACACGATGTGTGTTGCTGGATTGGGTCTGTAGGTGGCTCCGATGCATGCGAAGTGACCGTTTGTGAGAATGGACGCGGTTATGGCAGAAGTTGTTCGTCGTCGACGATTGACAATTAGTTTGTTTTATTATTTGAAACATCCAGGCGAAAAAACAGACTTCAGAAATTCAAGCCTAGGTTGTGGAGTCGTCCGTGGCTCCGTACACTGATAGAAGGATTTCTTAACTGTTAATAAATACATTTATTTAGAAACATTTTTCGATTTTTTAAATATAAATAAATATTTTATAACATTTAACAAATCAATTTTGTGCACAGCAAATATTTATTAACAGTTAACAAATATTTATTAAGTATACGAGTTAATAGATCATATTTTGTTAATTGCTAACAAATATTTATTAAGTATATGAGTTAATAAATCATTTGTTACATATGAATAAATTTTATTGAATATTTCCAAATCCTTCCATCAGTGTAGGCCTGGTAGCCATATATATCCACGTGACACAACCCGACGTTCTCATTGGTCAACACTCGAATATCCCAGAGAAAACAGCACGAAAAATACGACAGGATCTATCACGGAATGCCAGCACGCGTTCAAGCACATTCTCCATCACGGCAGCCATCAGGATTGCCATCACAGAGCCCTGCAGGCAATCCAGCATTGAAACAAGCGTCGTGTGCGCAGGGCTTCATTTAGCTCCTAGGTGCTAAAAGTAAACTCTGCCCATGCCCACTCGCAAACCCGCTCAGCTGTCATTAAAACGCCTACTTTGTGTACCGAAATCGAGCATGAAAAACGCGTGAAATATGCTTGCGTTGTATAAAATTAATAACTTTCTTGTTAACAACAATATGAACCTTTTTATTTTTCATGAAAATTCTGAAAGACTAGAATGTATGATTCCTGCAAATTTCGTTCAAAAATTCTAAAAAATTGGATGAGCTAAATCGAGTTGCAGTGGCGTAGCTATCATAGGGCAAGATGGGGCAGTGCACCGGGGCCCCCAAGCTCTGGGGGCCCCTAAGCTCGGGCAGCTCCGAAGCTGGTGAACCCTGAAGCTACTCTCGAGGGTTTTTTTTTTTTTTTTACAATATTTGATAAACATCGCTCAATAATCATGGTTTCGAGTTATTCAATCTAATAACAATATAAAATATTCACGCGAGAGTTATGAATAAAAATGTGTAGGTTACATTGTAGTTTTTTTTTTTTTTTTTCTTCCAATGATCAATTGCAAATATAAATTTATTTCTTTGCTTTTATACTAAATTAAATGTCCAAAATTATATGAATATTACTTTTAAAGGAACTATAACTATGAAAACACGTAAATTTATGTTTCTCACGACTTATTTTTGAAAAAACTTAACATTCACACAGTAATTGACATGTTTATCATTTTTAAAGATTGAGGACATATCTCAGCTATGTATCTACTATAGTAAACAAATCATTTTCCGTATTTATGAATTAGTAATTATTACTTTTTCAAGCGTTCCCGAAATGACGGCAGCTCAAGACTTGTTTTCCATAAATCCTTTTTATTCACGTAATTCTTCATTTCCAGCTTGCCCCGTTTGGATATCAATTAAAGATAAGTTGGTCAATGATTAGAACTGGTTTGCAGAACGAAAAAATAATACATTTTTTTAATAAATTCCAAACTTGGAATTTACCACCTTGGTGATTTTGAGCCATATACTTAAGGTGGTTCTCCACCTACAGTCCCACCAAACGTGGGTTCCAGAGCAGATTTTGAGTACTTTTCGATGGGGAAAAAATCTGAAAAAAATCAAGCATGTAGAAGATCTTCGGGAAATTGATTTTGCACAATAATAATTCAAAAAAGTTATTAACAAATTGATGGAAAAAAAAAAAACTGTTCAAGAAATTAGCCGATGACCCAACTTTTTTTTTAGGTGAGAATTATTTTTTAATTTTTCTGAATATGTATGAATTTTTTCAGAATTTTGGTAAATTGCGTTTTTTTTACACATGAACGCAAAGGCCGATTTTGCTACCTGTTTTCGGGGAGCAAAGTGCGGTTTTACCGACCGGGAAGTCTTTTCTCCCGCGACGTCTTGCTGCCCTGGTCTTTCTTCCCGCAAAGTCTTTCCTCCCGCAAAATCTTTCCTCCCGCAAAGTCTTTCTTACCTGGAAGTAGTTCCTCCCAGTGCCACTCGGTCAGCAGCGCCACGTCTGAGTCTACTGTTTGATCAATCATTTTTCAGTTATTTGTGTGATCTTCTCCATTATGAATTAATTAATAATAATATTATTTTGAATAATTAACTTTAATTGAATAATTGAAAATTAATCGGGAAGACTCCCCGAAAACAGGCAGCAAAATCGGCCTCCGTTCATGTGTAAAAAAAAATATCGTGTGAACCACGGGAGCAAACGTCTTCGCTCCCTCGGTGTAGCTTGCCGCCCTCGCGTTCGGCTCGACTCGGCGAGCCTTCGGCTCGCCGAGTCCTCGCTCCGCTCGGGCGGCAAGCTACACACTCGGGAGCAAAAACGTTGTTTGCTCCCTTGGTGCACAATATACTATTTTTCATACTTGACAAAACGCGATTTTCAAAGATTTACCAAAATTCTGAAAAAATTCATACATATTCAGAAAAATTGAAAAATAATTCTCACCTAAAAAAAAAGTTGGGTCATCGGCTAATTTCTTGAACAGTTTTTTTTTCCATCAATTTGTTAATAACTTTTTTGAATTATTATTATGCAAAATCAATCTCCCGAAGATCTTCTACATGCTTGATTTTTTTCAGATTTTTTTCCCATCGAGAAGTACTCAAAATTTGCTCTGGAACCCACGTTTGGTGGGACTGTAGGTGGAGAACCACCTTAAAAAAATTTATGTGTCATAGACCGTAAAACCGCGATTTTAACCTCGCTTCGCTCGGTTTAAACGCGGTTTTTGGCCTGGACACATAAAATTCTGTATGCCATACGGCCGAAAAAGTATTTTCTGACGAATTTCATCATAATCCTCGCCTTCGGCTCGGATTATAAACTCAAATTCGTCGGAAAATACTTAATCGGCCTAGTGACATAATGTACTATAATGAGTCTCAACTGCGTCAGAGAAAATGGCCATATGGGCTCTGGCTACATAGAGGGAGGGGGGCCCATTTTTTTCCTGCACCGGGGCCCTTGACCACCTAGCTACGCCACTGTCGAGTTGAAGAAAAAAAAAAAAACAGTAAAGACGAAAAGGACGGTGTTTTTCGCAGCACCTTTCATCATTTTGATTTGGAAATATCAAGAATGAAAAGTAAAAGAAAGAAAAAGTAAAATATACACATATAAAATTGAAAATCAATTGATTTCCGATAGGAGCGAACGTTCGAATTTAATGGGATATGACAATTTTTCATTCCCGTCATTCGAATGTCAAGTCCTCTAAATTTCAAAATTTTCCATCTAGCCGTTTCCCAGATCATCGCGCGGATTCATACGACAGACCGCCGCCGCCGGACCGACAGACCGACAGACAGACCGACATATGTCTAAAAACCTGTTCTTCGGATTCCAGAGGGTCGGAAACGTAAAGATTCGTTGAAATTAGCAAATTCACCTTTCGACCGAAACAAATACTTTTGTTATATCACCATACGTGATGAAAAGTAAAAAGACGGGAATATTTCACCTTAGAAAAAATACGTTTTTTGTAAATATTCCGAAAACTGCGACAGCTACAACTTTTTTTTTAACTAAACAAAGATGCGTAATCGAATTTCCTACAGGAATGCATGTTCAAAAGTTCGAAATTTGTAATCCATTTTCCAACTGCTCATGGACCAACTATGTGGAGCGAAGAAAAGTTATATCCCCTTATTGCATCCGGCCCCTCAATTATCGTGGGAAAACATATACGAGATTATTGACTCGATCTAATTTGTATTCAGGAACATTTGGTAAATGATTACGGAAAACAGATCGGAAATGTGGGCCAGGACGTTTTGGCGCCGCCATTTCGGCGCGTGCCCGTTTCGGCGCTTGGACGCTTCGGCGCTGGGACGTTTTGACGCGAGGCCTTTCGGCGCTGGGACGTTTCGGCGCAAGGACGTTTCGGCGCGAGGCGTCATTCGAGCGCTAGGATGTTTTCTTCCAAATTTCTTCGCGCTTCTCACACACGGACACACGCACACCCGCGAAATACCCAGACGGTGGCTGTGGTCTGTGGATGGCTGTGGCTCCCAATGGGTTGGAATAGGTTGGAATGGGTTAGAATAGGTTAGGCCACCCCACTGATCCCACACACACACACACATGCGAAATACCCAGACGGTGGCTGTGGCTCCCAAAAGGTTAGAATAGATTAAAATAGGTTTGAATAGGTTAGAATAGGTTAGAATGGGTTAGAATAGGTTAGGCCACCCCACTGATGCCACACACACACACACACACATGCGAAATACCCAGGCGGTGGCTGTGGCTCCCGAAAGGTTGGAATAGGTTAGAATGGGTTAGAATAGGTTAGAATTGGTTAGAATGGGTTGGGATAGGTTAGGCCATCCCACTGATCCCACATACGAACGCGCGAAATACCCAGATGGTGGCTGTGGCTCCTAAAAGGTTGAAATAGTTTAGAATGGGTTGAAATAGGTTGGAATAGGTTAGAACAGGTTAGAATAAGTTAGAATAAGATGGAATAGGTTAGAATAGGTTCAAATAGATTAGAAATGGTTAGAATAAGTTAGGCTACCCCACTCATCCCACATACACACACACACATGCGGTTAGAATGAGTGGTCACCTCATCGATTCCACACTTGAATCACGCCTCGCGCCGAAACAGCGGCGCTGAAACGTCCGGCGCCGAAAAGTAACGTACCCCGGAAATGGAATGCTCAAATAATGAAATAGTATATTATGTGGCATGCCCGTAAACCAAGTGTTTTTCGGCGAGAATAATGATTTCAGGACGAGCTAAAGGCGAGCCGAAGGCGAGCCGTAAGCGAGTTCTGAAATCATTATTCGAGTCAAAAACGGTTTACGGGTGCGCCCCATACTGTATTTTTTTCGAAATAGGCATGAAAAGTCACTTTGACGCCTGTTGAGATTCACTAGACGAAGAGTGAGGTTACGGTGCGATCTGTCGTGCACCTCGAACCGCGCATCGAAACTGCCGTATAAAGACTTTATACGGCAGCTTTGGAATGCGCACTTCGAACTGCGCATCCAGACTGCCGTATAAAGACTTTATAGGGCAGTTCTGAAATCAACCGTATAAAGTGGCACTTTGTGGATCGAAAACAGGCGTCAAAAAGTGACTTTTCAATGCCTATGCCGAAAAAAGACATTTTGAAGCTCGATGCCGGGGCCCTCGGTACTTGAGCTGTGTAAAAGTGAAGCTAGTTTTGTTTCATCTGTTAAAACGTCAATTCAGTAACCATAAAATGTACAAATCATTTCTCCGAAAAATCCCCCCCCCCCCCCCCCCCCCCCCCCTCACGGGACTCTCAAGCCAGCCTTTGTCTAGAGTTTTGCCATCTTAAATAGAGATGAATCCTTGGTGGCATATTTTGGGTGCGACTAATACCGGTATTGTGTGTGTACCTAAGGCTTTTCACGCCACACCGACGACTCAAATGCCTGATTATTTTTGACTTGGTCGATTTTTTGTGTTTTTTTTTTTAATATAGATTTTTCTCTCAATTGATTCCCGAATCTAAACTTTCGAAAAATTTGACCCCAAAAAATTTGAAATGCCTATAACTTAATGAAAGATGGTGATATTGTAAAGAATAGGGATATTATTTTGTTCGTCTTGGAAAGTACTCTAATCGAAAAAGATTGCAAAAATATGGGACTCGTCTTTGAACTGTCCTTTAAATATAAAGTACCAATTAATGTTTTTAAATATGATCGCCACAACTAATTTGGGATCATGCAAGTAGTCAGACATTGACAACCCTATGTGTCAGAATTTCTCCTCCTCCCCCCCTCCCCCCGACTGTGCTTACGTATTTACGTGATACATGAATGGTCCCTTTCGTTGAAAAAATCTGTAAAAACTTTCATTAATTCTACAAACATCAAACCCAGGCACTTCAAGGAACTGTGAATCTTTTTTTTTTTTTTTTTGAATACAAATAAAAAATATTTCCTCATCGTTTTGATTTTTTTTCCCTCAATTCCTATATTACCTATATTTCTAATCCAATAACACCCATGTCACGTCTGATTACGGGCATTCACTAATGACGGAGAATTGAACATATAGATGACATGTAAAAAAAATTTAAAAAAATGAAAATGTTGAAAAACCGTTTAGGCTTCAACATTAAAGAAAGAAAACAAAATAGAAAGAATCGAAGTTTCACGATCGGCCTGTGCTGATGTTTATATAATTGAAAATAGTATTTTGCAAAAACCCTGGTAGAAATTGGACCTGGCATTCCCGATTCCTAGCTAGTAGCTAGTAAGGAATAACCGGGCATGCCCGGTTTGGCGAGTCTGGACGGGCACCCGACCAGCGGCTAGCCAGAGTTTACCAAATTTGTTAGCATAGATAAACCTGACCGGGAACCCGACCAGCGTTTAGCAACAAATGACTAGAGGGATTCCCGAATACATAGTCCAATCTAGCGCTCGGCCAGCGTCTAGCAAGGAATAATAATAATAAGTCGCGATAGTCAGTTTAAGGGGTAACACCACTCTAGAGTTAGCAAAAAAGGCCTAAATTTTATGATTTTTTTCTAGAATATTGGAGAATCGATCGGGTTTCTTTTTTCAGGGCTTATTAAACACATATTGAAGTATGTAGAAAAAATTTGTAATTGCATTTTTGATACAAAATGGCGGCGACAGAGCCAGTCTTCAAGAACACTTTTTTTTCGATACCTCCACGGGCGGACGTGTAACTCCGAAAGTATAAGAGGTGAAACAAGAAAATCAATTTTTTCCCAATCTATATGTCATTGGCTAGAGAAGTACATAGGGTTTTTCTTTTAAATCCATTTTTGCAAAAATGGCACGAGTTTAAAAAAATTTTCATTTTTTCGGCAAAAAAATGTGCAGTAAATTGTTTATAAAGAAAAAAGTTTACATTCAATCGAAAAACGGCTATGTACTTCTTTAGATAATGTGATTGTGAAGCTACAGTCAAAATTTCAAAACAATTCATCGAACGGTTTTCGAGCAGCGTTTCCGCCCAGTTTGAAGAATGTGATTTCAACAAAAACCCGTTCAAAGTTTTATAAGTACTTGCACATACACGTATATTAAAGTGTATATTATAGCATCAGAGCACCCTGGTAACCTACGAAGGTGACTTAATGACCTTCTACTCTGTAAGTAAGAGAGGCACTCATTATTTCGACAGGTAAAAACAAAATATCGAAGCGTTACCGCAGAAACGCGGAACGTGTGCTCCGAGGCGTTGCGGCGAAATTAAAAATTAAAACCTCTGAAGTTCCTTTTTTTTTACCATAGGACCAATTGGTTATTGTTTTTATGACCCTAAAGTATTGTTTAAGCAAAAAAACAAAAATCGATTTTTTCAAAATCCTAGAGTGGTGTTACCCCTTAAGAAAAAAACGAGTTTTGTGAAGCCTCCGAGGAATGATCGGTTGTTGGCTTGTCAGTGTTGAGTGATACTATGGATTTCACAGCACGAAAAAAAATAACCTCGAATTGTCTACGTCAACGTAAACGTAGACAATTAATCAGGTTATCGAAGGAAAATGAAGAAGAAAAAAAAATGTGCAAGGATCAGGATCAGGATCAGATTAATTTAAAAAACGTGGATAATCAACCATCTCTCCAAGAAGACGAATCAAACGAAAATATTGGTCTGAATTTTAATAATGATGGCACGTGTTACAGCGATAGTAATAGCGTTGATAACAGGAGTAATCGTGTAAGAATCAATGAAAGTGATGACCAAACTAACGATGACCATGATACCAATGAAGACACTGATGATGATGACAATGGAAGTGATAGCGTTGATGACATTACTGACGATGACCATGATACCAATCGAAATACTGATGATGATGACACTGATTCAGATGTCAGAGAAATAAATAACATTGAAGAAGAAACGGTCGAACAAGATTTACGTCACTGGGCATTGAAAAATAAAATTTCCCATATCGCATTGAGTGAACTTCTCTTAATAATAAAAAGAAGATGGCATCCGAATCTGAGTAAAACAGCAAAAACTTTCCTAGATACGTCAAGTGCGAAATATAACATTGAGAAAATGAAAGACTCAAATGGTTCATCTGGAGAATTTGCCTACATCGGAATCGAAAAAGGTTTACAGAAGTGTGTGAATGTAAATGCACCTGGAGATCGTATTCTGAATATATTTGTAAATATTGATGGTGTACAACTCTTCAAATCTAGCTCTCAATGTTTTTGGCCCATTTTGGGCATGATTCATTCCAAGGTTGTTAATTATGAGCCCTTTGTAATTGGCGTATATTCTGGGAATTCGAAGCCGGAAAGTTCTCACGAGTATTTAAAAAAATTTGTTGAAGAAATCAACATGCTCCAATCAGATGGCGTTATTATATCAAATTTTCATTTCGATGTTAATTTGAAAGGCTTCATATGCGATACACCTGCACGAGTATTCATCAAATCCACAGTTTCACATACAGCGTTCCATGCGAGTGAACGTTGTCATGTTGTTGGAAAAAAGGTAGACAAGACCACTGTTTATATAAATGAAGAACTACATAATTGTGTTTTACGAACTGATGAATCGTTTCGAAGCTTTCAAGATCCGGATCATCATAATGGTGTGTCTCTATTAACATTTATTGTACCAGCGATCGATATGATCATGTTTTTCGTCTTAGATTTCATGCATCTTGGATTCCTTGGTGTAACTAAAAAAATTCTGGAATGTTTAATAACAGGTAATAAAACGAAAGTGGGCATGACAAATAAAAACGAAATTTCTCGGCGGTTAGAATATCTTAAATTAAAAATCCCAGATGAATTTCCAAGGAAATGTCGTCCTTTAAAAGATTCAGCTAGATATAAAGCTACAGAATATAAATTAATTGCCTTTTACTTGGGAGTAGTTATCTTTAAAAAAGTCTTAAGCAAAGGCATGTACGAACATTTCTTACTATTTTGCATTGGTTCACGATTATTGTGGTCACCAAAAACTGCATTCCACCAGTCTGATTTGGCAAAACAATATTTGAAGACATTTTTTGATGAAATACCTCAAAAGTATGGTTCAAAAGCTTCGGTATTAAACATGCATCATTTGACACATGTGACGGAAGATGTCATCAAAATGGGCTGCAGCTTGAGCGAAATGACTGCCTTTCCTTTCGAAAATTATATGGCTGTTATGAAACGGATGTTGCGTTCTCCGAATAAACCATTAGCCCAGTTCTGTAGAAGACTTCATGAATACTCAGTAAATAAAAAACCAACTCCTCTAAAATCCACCTTAACAATCGTAAAATCCATGGAGCGTAATATTTCAAAATTAAAATACAAACAACTGATATTATCTAATAAATCTCCAAATAATACTGTTATCTTGAAAAATAATAAAACAATTGAAATAGAGAGAATGTATTATAATGAAAGCAATGCTGTGATTATCGAGGGTAAAATTTGGATAGTTAAAAAACCCATATTCACTTCGCCAATGGATTCATCGCTTTTAAGAATGTGGGAGATGGAGAGCAGTGTTTTATCACGAAAAGTTCAAGTTTCGCTCAATGACGTATCAACTAAAGCAATGAAACTTGTAATTACTTTTGATCCACATGGAATCTTGAGAACTTTTGTGATTCCTCTTCTCCACGAATAAGGGAATCATTCAAATCATCATTGGTAAATTAGTAAAATTAAAAGTAACAAATGAACGCGGAATAAATATAGTGAACCATAGTGTGCAACGGGCCTGTTGCGTAGCTTCATCACGCAGCGCCGGATCTAGGGGGGGGGGGCGAACGGGGGCACTTGCCCCGGGCGGCAACTTCATGGGGCGGCAAAAAGGAAAAAAATTGAGTTGACAATTAGATTGAGTTAATAGTAAAAGGTGGTAAAGGGCGGCAGCCGTAGGTCTTGCCCCCCCTCCAAAATATCCTAGATCCGGCGCTGATCACGCATATAAACAAGACATTAGAAAAGCGCTTGCGTGACACGGCAGAATTGTTTGTAAAGGTTTTGATTTGATCAAAAATCAAGCAATAGATCATGGGCGATTCTTCAGAATCAGAGGTAAGAAGATAGAATAGAAGATAGAATTATTCTGCGTGAGCTCGGCATTTTCTTACCGAATGTGCGTCTACCAATTTTATTTCAGGCGACCAAATCAGGTTCTTCCGATTCTGACCACGAAAATGATCATCCTGAACCCATATTATATTACATTGTGGAATTTACAAAACGTGGTCCCAAATCAACTAGATCGATTGATATCGTGTGCAAGAAATGGGTTTCTTTCAATAAAGCAACTGGAAAAGTTGTAGCCAAGTTTAAGGAATCTGACCGTGGTCGGTATTCCACAGATCGTTCGATTTCAATTCAGGATATGATTCGACTTAAGGGGGAGGTTTACCCAATCAGTTACCAATTTGTCTATTTTCTCCTAAACGGGGTAATCAATCGACTTGTCCTTTCAGCAGCCTATGTTTGACGAGTAATGAGTTCGAACTGGTACGTTTGATCGGATAAAATCGGTATTTTTTTATTTTTTTTCGATCGAAAACTACCCTGCTAAAAAAGTCTTATAGAAATTCATAGGAACTTCAATCATTTCTATAATATTCAATACGTCCAATCTGTCACGGCGACTGCTGACATAGAATGTGTATAACATTTTATGTGTTTCTATTGTTTGTTTTTCTTATACGACTTTGCTGATGTAGAATCAATTGGTTTTTATGAAGTATTACACGCCGTTCCTCTAGTATATGATCCTATAAGATATTTCACAATACAAAATACTTCGTTTTTTAGGTGTTCAAATTTGATTTGATGGATATCAGGGCAGCGATTCTCGATCTTATCTGAAACTATTGTATTCTATACGGCGAATTCAGTTGAAGCTTTTATTCGACATTTGCATGTTCAAAATTAATCCGTACTTATAAAATGATCGTTGTTGCATAGGGCTTCGTTTTCTTACCGAATTTCCAACAGGCATATGTACTAGACTCTATGCGTGAGATAGTGTTATAAGTGTTAATTCGTTATTCACTTATGACAATTCTATTTGTGACTATGAAATTCTATGAGCTGTCAATTCTATCCGCTTTCATCCGTATTTGCGACTGTAGAATCGGAGAACTAGATGACCCTATCAGTTTTTATCCGTATTGAAATATTGAATACCGCTACGTTTGTATTATCTCTGGACTTTAATTTTGTTCAGTCTGACATCGTGTTTAGGATACATTATGTAAAAAGCATATCAAATCTTACATAATACAGAGACATCGTGATATATTATAACGGCGTCGTCGCCGGAAGATGTCTTCGTACGACATACGCTTTCGTTATCTGTGACTAGGACCACCGCTACGTCGGTTTCGTCCTCCAGGTCGACCGCCCCAGCTTTCGTCCTTCAGGTCCACGACTACGTAGTTGTCGTCCTCCAGGTCGACCGCACTGGTGCTTTCGTCCCACAGGTCGACTAAGAGGACGAAAACTACGTAGCCGTGGACCTGGAGGATAAGAACTACGTAGCGGTGAACCTGGAGGACGAAATCTACGGTGCGGTCAACCTGAAGGACGAAAACTATGGTGCGGTTGACCTGGAGGACGAAAACTACGTAGCGGTGCACCTACAGGACTAAAACTACGTAGCCGTAGACCTGGAGGACGAAAACTACGTAGCCGTGGACCTGGAGAACAAAAAACTACGTAGCGGTGAACCTGGAGGACGAAAACTACGTAGCCGTGGACCTGGAGGACGAAAACTACGTAGCCGTGGACCCGGAGGACAAAAACTACGTAGCCATGGACCTGGAGGACAAAAACTGTATATTTGGGAGAGGCGATAGCCTTACCAATATGTCACTGCGATGCGTCCGGACTTGCGAGCGAATGATTAACATAAGTTATAGGATGTTCACGGTTAGGATAGATTAAGTCAGCCGAGAGAAGATGTATACGAGTTAACCTACGAATCAGCGTCATCATTAAAGTTAAACCCGTATGTAACTGACTTGAATAATTCAATATCGGTCTACTGACTCGTAAGAATGAGTAACTGTTACTTAATTTTGTTGTTGCGGCTAAGAACCGATAGACATTTTTTCCAATTAGTCTCTGTCAGACACTTCAAGCAGGGATAGAATCGTATAGATATTGTAGAGCAATCGCGTTACGGAACGGATAAAAACCACCAATTGTTCATAGGATCTTATAGAACTGGAGCGTAGTTGCGGTAAAGAACTGATACGGAGGTATGTGGATATAGCTGATAGAATCGTATAGATATTGTACACAGCTAGCTAACGATATACTTGAATGTGGCATAAGCTTATTAAAACACATTACATTGTATTGTGGACTGACCAGGTGTGGTTTATAGGAATTCTATCCGGGGTTTGGTATACGAACGTATAAAACGGCTATGCACAATGACGGTAGCCACTACTGTAAAACCGGAGACAGAATACAGATAAAAAACGGAGCTTTTTAAATGTATAAGTTTCTATAAGACTTTTTTAGCAGGGTATTGACGTGCCATTTATTGCGACTTATATCAAAGCCCACGCATCAAAAATGCAAAATCGACTCCCTGAGCCCGATTCTGTGAGAAATTCTGAACATAACCATCCCAAAACATCTTTGTTTTCGACAACGATGAAGGTGGAAGTTGTATTCCACGTTTTTGTGGTAATTTTCGCGATTGTCAGAGGCTGGGGGCGGCCATTGCCGCTACAGCTGCTGATATAATGCGGTGGTTCCCAGAACACCCGTGAGATGTCACTGTGAAAGTATACTATACTATAGTAAAAGGATGAAGTTCAGATGGGCGCGTGGCGACATCTCACGGGCGTTCTGGAAACCACCGCGTTATGTCAGCAGCTGTAGCGGCAATGGCCGCCCCCAGTCTCTGACAATCGCAAAAATTACCACAAAAACGTGGAATACAACTTCCACCTTCATCGTTGTCGAAAACAGAGATGTTATGGGATGGTTATGTTCAGAATTTCTCACAGAATCGGGCTCAGGGAGTCGATTTTGCATTTTTGATGCGTGGGCTTTGATATAAGTCGCAATAAATGGCACGCCAATACTTTTCGATCAAAAAAAAATAAAAAAATCCCGATTTTATCCGATCAAACGTACCAGTTCGAACTCATTACTCGTCAAACATCGGCTGCCGAAAGGACAAGTCGATTGATTACCCCGTTTATGAGAAAATAGACAAATCGGTAACTGATTCGGTAAACCCTCCCCTTAATGCTGATGCACCAGGAGATTGGCGTACATATAATTGCTCAATAAAAGGACAAGCAGGTTTTTTAATATTATTATTTTCAATTGAAATAATGTATTGTACAGGGTGTACAAAAATGATGTGTCGCCGTTTTACAAACGATTCCTGACGAATTTGCAATTGCTCAATTTTTAGCAACATATGAAGACGCTGAAAAGAATCTAGCCCAATTGAATACCAAGAACTATGTCTTTACATCAGAGTCTAATGTTGAGCCGGAAGAAAAAGCCAAAAAAATTGAAAAAAAATTAAAACAGGACGCTATTAAGGGGACCAGTACAACGACTTTTTGAGAAATTATCATAGTCCGAAATCAATTTATTTCATAACCAAAGTTCATTTCACATCAAAATATTTTTCTTTTTCAAAATCATGTGTCGTAAGGATTTTAGAGCACCGTTGGACCGATTCAGGTCATCTTGGATTCATTTTCTTCAGAAAACAAATCCTCATCATGTGAATGTAGGAATTTTAAAATAAAAAATTATGTCACAAGTTATGATCAATTTACCAAATTTGCAAAAATTATTATCACTCATTTCTTAAATAACTTGGCCAAAACGAAAAATTTTCAAAATTCCTACATTCACATGATGAGGATTTGTTTTCTGAAGAAAATGAATCCAAGATGACCTGAATCGGTCCAACGGTGCTCTGAAATCCTTACGACACATGATTTTGAAAAAGACAAATATTTTCATGTGAAATGAACTTTGGTTATGAAATAAATTGATTTCGGACTATGATCATTTCTCGGAAAGTCGCTGTACTGGTCCCCTTAAAGCAAAAAAGGCTGAACTTGGAAAAAAAATGGTTGAAGTTGGGAAATTTATGACCATAAGCCAACAGTCATCAACCAGTGATCGACCACAGAGGGACAGTCCCCGACCTGAAATTAATGATTCATTGAGAGGTAACATAAAACGAGAGAGGACCGGTATAATCTCGTCGGGCTTCGAAATCTAACATTTTATGTGTTAAAACTATTATCTAATCACTGTGATTGGATTTTCCATAAACTAGATTCAACTGAGGAAGCAGATGAAGCCGATGATGAGACTGCAGCCGAAACAAGTCCAACTTATTCACAAAGCAAGCGACTCAAAACTGACAAAGGTGTGTGTGTTATACGTTGACATATATTATTTGAATCTTTCTCAAATCTGAATTATGTTTACAGTTATAAATAGCACAAGAAGTAAGCCATTTAACTCACTTAAACAATCAACAAAAACATCCTCGCCTGCGAATGTTCGTACTTCATCATCGCTGGTTGCATCTACCTCTGCGTCACAAGATAATCAATCACATGATTTACAACGAAAAAAAGGAAAGTCAACCCTGCCGTCCAGTACTTCGTCATCACCAGCTTCATTTAACCCTGCACTACAAGATAATGATATTTTAGATACAGCAAAAGTGAGGTTAAAATTGGCTAACGTGGACGCTCAACTGATTACAATAAAGACCGCAGTGGCAGAGGTGCTCACCATACTAAAACAACGAAATTTGACTAAAGAAGTAGACCAGGCACAAGATACTTTCTCAGAAAAATATGGTGTCGCTTTTCCATGTCAATCAATCGATGAATTGAAAGCGCTCAATAAAAAGTTAAATGACGTTGATGAATGTCGTAAGGAATTCGTAAGTCCATCACTTATTTTCGGATAGTTGGTTTATTTTTTATTTTTCTCTTTCATATAATCCATTGACTTGTGATTAAAAAATATGCTCATAATTCGGTTTTTATTTTCATTTCCAGAGGAATCTTTTGAGAGCCTGTCTTGATATCAGTGGTGGGCTTAGTAAATCAGCAACCCCAATGATGAAACTGTGTGTTACAAGGGATGTGGCATTAAAACTTACAGCACAAAAACAAATGCCACAAAAAATAGTCATTAAGGAAATGACTTTTGCCCAAATTATTGAGAGTAAGAAAATATTTACGGTCGCATATAAGAATTGTTTGTATTTTTTAATATTGATTGTGTAAACTATGTATAATGTTTTTATTTTCAGGTGTTTTGAAATTGGGCTTCAAGTCTACCATTACCGAAAAAAATATTTGGTCAAATATAGGTGACGTATTGAGTAACGCAAAAGATTGGGGGGGTCACAGGAAGGATAGACAAAAACAAAAAAAAACAAACTAATGATGCAGCAAATGAGTGACACCGAACTTTTGCTAATGAACGAGTTGAACAAACGCTGATGATATACTATATTATATTCAATTATTAAAGACTCTCCATATCAATTGATATTTATTAATAAATAAATAAAAAAATTAGAACCAAATATCATATGAGTGCTATTTACTAATTACATGATAAGCTGGAGTAAGGCAAGTTTTATTTTTGCAGAGCTGAGATGACCCTACTGAAATTGTTACCAATACCATTTTTTTTTTTTTTTATTTCTGATGTAGCTAAAAAATATGATCTTTTGATCGAACATTTTTTAGTCACATAAGAAATAAAAAAAAATTATATCTGTCAAAATTTTAATAGTTTATCCTAAAATAGAATTGAAATCAGGGAGCCCGACCATAGGCTGGTTAGTTAGGGGCTAGTCGGGTTTTCTGACCAGGGGCGGGTCAAGGGTCCCGACCAGGGGCTAGTCAAGAGTCCCAACCAGCGGCTAATCATTGAAAGCGTGACAGTTCTGAGCGGGCTCCAGCCCAGCAATCCCTGCTAGCGCCTGGTTTCAAGTCGGGACCGCTGGCCATTAGCCCGGCCAGCGCCCGGAAACAATTTCTACCAGGGAAGATGTCAAAATAATTCATTTCTGCGATCATGTTTGAAAGCATAAATCAGTACTTCAAATTTGAAGGACCGTTCAAAAAAGGTTCTGATAATGTTTCAGATCATCTCTGATAAAAGTACGTTCTAAGACGAGAAAAATGATACCCTATTTTTCTGAATATATCGTTATCATCCACTAAATTATGGCTATTTGAAATTTTTTAGTAGGTATCAAATTTTTCGAAAACTCAGGCTTGCGAATGGATGGAGATAAAAACCTGTATAAATCATGAAAGCTTTTTCCAACAGGTAGTGAAGAAATGAAAAAAAAAAAAACTGGTGCAAATCAAAATGATGAAGCATTCGGGGCGTCGTTCTGACGTCTGTCTACATCCATCATCTAGGTATACTAGTGATAATGTGAGGCATACAGGCGAAAATAAATAAAGCATGGATACAATCTGTGAAGTACATAAACTAAAACAATGCCTTTGGTAGTCGACTCTGGTCATATTTTCACTAATAAACAAGCTATCATTTGCAATTCAAGCAGGCCATGGGCACGGTGTGTTTCATATTTCATTGAACAAAAAAAAAAAAAACATGAATTTCATGTCTGAACGAATCGTCAAAAACGCTAACTGAGCAAACAAGTGCAATAGTCCAGTCGAATTAGACATAAAATCGAGTGACTTCTATTCTGGCATAACATAGGTTAGCCGATTTTTTCGTAGGTAGATTAGACCCCCACAAACATACCCTGAAAAATGCCAAAAAAGATAGGTCCGAGTTTGGCCGTGAAAAATGTTTAAACTATTGAAAAGTCACATTTCGCGTATAAAATGTTTCCCTATGGGTTGTACTTAAAATTATTGTGAACATGTACACTACGCCTGTAACCATAAATATGCATACATATCGGGTATTGTTTGTTGAAATTGTGTAATAGGTACATATTAGAACATTCAATTTTTTTAAATCATATACGTATCAGTGTGAATTTACTCGACATAGATTTTGGATTCGCTGCTGAGGAGCATCATGAAGCAAAAAAAAAAAAAAAAACAAGTACCCATAAACAGATGAGAACTCAAACGGTATATCAATGATTCATGATGTTCATCAGCAGCGTATCAAAGATCTATGTCGAGTAAATCCACACTGATACGTATATGATTTGAAAAAATGTAATATTCTAATATGTATACACAATTTCAACAAACGATAGATAGATAGATAGATTGTATTTATTTATCCATTACAATATTGGACACAATACTCGATATGTATGCATATTCATGGTTACAGGCGTAGTGTACATGTTCACAATAATTTTCAGTATTGTGATATTAAATACCATTGACGCTTGGATTAGTTTTATTTTTCTTCACCATTACCGTACGTTTTGTGAATTATTTACAGCAATATTTTCAAAGCATATGACTAGAGTATAAAGAAACCAAAGTGTTATAAAAATCTGAAATCCAATTGCATATTCGAATTCTTGAGAAAAAAACAGCATAGTAAGACAAAAAAATGTCATTCTACTATAATTTTGAATGGAACTATTTGTTAATTATAAGCGGCGAGTACGGCTCGGCGCGTGGAGAGTCGAACTCCCGCCACGCCGCCCGGCCTCATTTCACCGACTGCCAGCGCTCGACCAAATTCAATAGTTTTTTTGACTCAATAAAATGCGCCTAGAGATCTGAAAAAATTTATGGCAATTTCTTGAGGTGTTGAGAAAAATTTCATATTTTTTTAATTTCTTAACATCAATCTAAACAATAACAAAAGAAATAAAACCAAAACGCCGTTATCTCAGGTTCTAATTGAGATATTCGTAATTTTTTTTTTTTTAATTATACGCCGAAGAAAGGGGAAGAAGAATCTATCACAATATCTACTATAATATGTCAATTGGCATGAATATCTCTATTTGTTTAATAGCAAAAATTTTTAAATCCCTTCAGTAAAAAAGAGATTGTAACGGAACTTCCGTCACCGCGAAATGCGCGCTACGCAATGCGCAGGCAAAGAGCAACGCGGGGTTTTTGTTTGAAAAAAAATATCGTATCAAAACTGTCAAATCAGCGTGTTGTCGATGCAAAGCAGCTGAATAAAAGCAGCTCAAGCGGAAAAGATTCATTAAATAATATAACATATATATACAGGGTGTAAATCTTAACTCTGTACATACTTATAGGGTGTGTAGGGGCTGCCAATACAAGCATTTTGAGGTATGACACCCATGGTCGGAAACTCATCCTAACCACTATGGAGAGCTTTGAAGGTTCTGGTACCACGCGCTTTTTATAGTGTAATGAATCAGATGTGATCATTTTCGACCTAACATTTTATTCAACCGTAGACAACAGTAGGTACAAATGTTTTTGCGTGAAATTAACAAAACGATAAACATAGCAATTAAAAAAATTACAAAACGATTTCCGGTGCTTATAAACAGAATTTGAAAAATTTATGCAGGAAAACGAAAAGCCCAAGTGTGCAAAACCCCAATTCGTTTTCCATAACTTTTTAAAATTCTGTTCATAAGCACCGGAAATCGTTTCGTTTATTTTTTTCATGCCAAGTTTATCGTTTTGTTGATTTCACGCAAGAACATTTATGTACTGTTGTCTACGGCTGAATAAAATGTTGGGTCGAAAGTGATCACATCTGATTCATTACACTACGATCAAGCGTGCGGTACCATATCCTTCAAAACCCTCCATAGTGGTTAGGATGAGTTTCCGACCATGGGTGTCATACCTCAAAATGCTTGTATTGGCAGCCCCTACACACCCTATAAGTGGTTAGGATGAGTTTCCGACCATGGGTGTCATACCTCAAAATGCTTGTATTGGCAGCCCCTACACACCCTATAAGTATGTACAGAGTTAAGATTTAGACCCTGTATACAAATAATATGTATATTATACTATAATACGTGATATAATATCTCTATATTATCTACGCGTCATTGTCAGTGATATCCAGCAGGTCGGAATTGCAACATATCAGGTACGTAACCCAAAACTGTTAGATTCGTTAAAAATAAAATATGAATAAAAATTCTCATTCAAGACTTCAGAGTCGATCGAAGTACAGAATACAACTTTTGTATTTATTATACTTTTCTTTTTTTCAGGTGAGCATTAGAAAGAGTACACCCATTTAAAAAGTATAAACATCTCCGATTTGATTTTTAATTTTATATGTTATTTCTCCATGTCTGGAGAACCTTCCAAAATTTTTTTGATTTTTCAAATTGACGCTTTTGGAGCTATGATTTTTTCATCCTTAAAAAAAGGACCTTTTTCAAAATTCTGAAAAAAATCACAAAAATTTCGCGAAATTTCTTTTTTTTTTCCAATTTTTTTTGCTTGCGTGTTTGAATGAGTCTTTGATGGCGCTATCAGATGCCCCCAACCAAAACATGTGTTCCCTATCTAAAATCCGAAGTTGCTTGCGAAATCTCGGAATTTCCGAGGTCCACAAGTCAACACATATCAGCATTATCTTTCCCCCTCAAAACCCTTCAAGTTTTGTATAAAACTTCTTCTTTTATAACTGTTAGTTTTCGAGATATTCGCCTGCGTAGATTAAAATGGACCACCCTGTATATTTTTTTTTTCATTCTCATCAGATATCTGGAAAAGGATCGACAGCACGTGAAAAAGTTATAGGACTTGAATCGTAGAGCGTAAAAAACGCGACGCTTAATCATATGGTCAGAATTCTCGTATTACGACGGGGAGCCAAGTTATCGCGAAAAAAATCAAAATTTACCCCTTTTTTCAAGATGGCGGAGAAAGCACATAGGAAATCTTGGTCGACAATTTGAGGCTAAGCTTTTTTAATCCCTCTCCTACACAACATCCAAAAATCAGCTTTATGTGTCATAGGCCGTAAAACTGCGTTTTTAACCTCGCTTCGCTCGGTTAAAACGCGGTTTTTGGCCTGGACACATAAAATTCTGTATGCCACACGGCCCAAAAAGTATTTTCTGACGAATTTCATCATAATCCTCGCCTTCGGCTCGGATTATAAACTCAAATTCGTCGGAAAATACTTAATCGGCCTAGTGACATAATGTACTATTCTCGGTTCATTTTCATGTTCAAATGTATATTTAATGGATGGACTACCCGAGTCGAAATTTAGCGCCTACTTTCAACCTACGTAGGAGCTCCTACGTAGGGGTTAAAGATAGTAAAGTAGGTTCTATTTCAATGCAACAGTAGACCCTACTTTGACATTAAAAGTGTCCGAAATTTCCCGATTTGCCAAGTTTAGGCTCAAAGTAGGGTCTGTTTAAAACCTCCTTTAACTTCCCTCAGTAGAAATATTTCAACCAGGCGCTTCGAGCGCCAGGTTAGCTAAACTCATAATCGGGCCGCCCTCATATCGGAGTCCCTGATTCATTTCCATGAAATTAAAAGGTAATAATAGTAAAAGAAAAAAACAATACCAAATGTGACATATTTTGTCGTCGGTTGATCCAGCCTACGCGTCCTATCGATGAAATTGCATATTATACACCTACTGAAAAAACCGCCGCATTTTTCGTCCCCGCCGGGACTTGAACCCACGTCCGCTCGGTTACTAGTCGCACGCCCTAACCACTACGCTAAGCTACCTTATAACATATGACCCAACACTCTGGTACTTGTTCAGGGCCTATCGAAGTGTCAAGTTATTACTTGAACTATTTCAATATCATCAAAATTTTGCATTTGCTGGACTAGATTGAAGTCCTTGCATATATTATTACGATTAACTACTAAATATTATATCATGCATTTTTCGTTTAAGCTGTCATATGTTTATCCGAATGAAATATGATATTTTGTTAGAAAAAAAAATGTTCCAAGAGGTCTACTAAAAGTTTCATGTTTATTTCGACCCTTTTTTCAGATATTACAACATAAATTCACTCAAAGTGGCGAATTCTTCTATAGTATGAACTAAGAACAGTGTTGAAATGACCGTGAAAATTTTAGTGGATCCCATGGAACATTTTTTTTCTCTAACAGTGTATACTTATATATATTATAAATCCGGTAAACCGATTGAGATATTGAGATCTATTATTGTGGAGTCCACAACTGGTCCTGATATGGGCCTTTGTGTTGTCAAGGCTTTACCGAACAAATTTCTACACGGGTTTTCTCATCGCATTTCGAATAGCTCGAGATTTTTTTATTCGCAACCGCCCAAATTCGGTCTTCGCTTACTTACGCCGACGATCCATGTCACTTTTGAAAACATACGCGTGCCAGACAATCCGAATTTGATCAACAGGTCTGAAAATTCACGTTTCCGTTGAAAATAGTTAGTGCAGTTATAAATTCATAGGTTAGGAATCGTACGATTTATTGTGAACACTTGAATGGCGCCGTAATAATATCTATGGGGGAGGAGTTATACATAGGTTGTATAGCGTGAAAATAAGTTCAATCTAAATTTGTAGGTGTTGGAGGTTCAATGTAGGGTTGAAATTAACATTTGTAGGAGTTCGAGGTTCAATGTAGAATTTTTAGGAGTTCGAGGGTCAATGTAGGATCTCTAGGTTCAGTTTCCTCCAAAGTAGGTTTAAATAAACCTTGGTAGAGTCAGATGTAGGCGCTAAATTTCGACTCGGGTAATAATGCAAATCAATGTCTGCGTCGTCAGAGGCAAATTACTATTAATGAACTGTTAAATTTACCAATTATTCGTCAAGATGTCAATATTATCGGTTGAATGTTGTTGAGTTGAATGCATTCTGAAAATGAGGATTCACGTATCTTCATTATAAAATTTGGTTTTGTGATAATAGTATATTATGCTGCAAGGACCGAACGACAGTGATTTTTGACCAGGGTGAAGTTGGCTGAACGAGACGAAGGCGAGGGCGAAGCCCGAGCCACAGTCGAGTGCAGCCAACTTCGCCCGCGTCAAAAATTACTGTCACTCTGTCCATGCTGCATACCATACTTTTCATAACAAGCGCACAGAAAGTGGGGTTTGTCCTCATTTAGAGCGGAAAATCAGTCTTTGAGTCAGGATTCAGGTAACCCACTAATATATATTCTAACTGGATAGCCGATCGACCAAAATCGACGTCACCGCATGGTGGCAACGTTCGGAACTGGAGGACAAATATTTTCATTTTTGACCAGCATTTTTGTCCTAGGACCTGAAAAACTAACGAATTGGATCCTGACTCAAAAAGACTTATTTTCCGCTCTCAAATGAGGACAAAAAAACCCCACTTTCGGTGCGCGTGTTATGAAAAAAATCTTTTCTTTACTTTTATAATCGAAAATGCAGAATCGAAATCTGAAAAGTTGACGGCAAACGCGCGCGAAGCGCGCGAGTGAGCTATGATCATAAAATTGCCATTTTTTGGTGAAATTTTTTTTTTTCAATAAATGGAAAGTACTTCGAATGAATCGACACCATGATTTTTTCGAACCTCATAAGCCAAGATGGCCGGAAATGACAGCCGTTGTACGGATTTTGGCTTGTCGCGGATTGTTGCTTAACCATATGACACAGGTAAGTAAGCTTCGCACTGTTCTCGGAGGGACACTTTATATTACCTATACCATGAGTTTTAATAACATGCGTTGATTATTCATCAATTTATAACAATAAATGAAAAGACTCAATTTTCATGGGTTTTTTTGCATTTTGCAGATAAACAAATAATGATAATCGACCCCGCGAGGGCTTGTTTTTTAGAAAATGATGGGACAAACAACTTTTGTATGTGCAGTTTTCATGTACAACCCATAGGGAAACATTTTATACGCGAAATGTGACTTTTCAATAGTTTAAGGCCTTATACACGCGATGTCGCCGATTTTCGAATGTACTTTTCTAGACGCGGTTAAACAAAAAAAAAAAAAAAAAATGACGCATATATTGACAACATTTTTTTACAGATCATTTATGCACATGGTTAAGTATATGGGGAATTCCACCCCAACCCGACCTACGTCTGACCCTCACCCCTTCCGATTCGAATCATAATTTTTTATGTTGTTCCACCTTTTCGAAAAAACGATCTGAATTTTTTTCAGATTTTTTGGAAACCGTCCGATTTACCTATGATTTCTGAAAATGAACACATCGATAGCCGCACTGAGAGAATTTTATGATAGCGTGTACGATATTAGAATTGTAGGTTATGGAATTGCATTGTATGGTTCATAATAACATAAGAGATGGTAACCATTACCATCTGAGTGGTTAATTTTTTTATACAAATCGTGAATTTTTTTATACAGATGGTAAATATTATCATCAGGGTGTTGAATTCAATCATCGCTATTACTTCGGCTTTTACAATCGGGTGATAGTGTGTTTTTACAATAATGCGACAGTAGTATTTACTATAAAATTCTCTCAGTGTGGAATTAAAAAATCTGAAAAAATTCTAAAAAATCCTGCTTTAGTTATCAAAATTTTGAGGCCTTTAGCCAAAGTGGGCAGACGTTTGCTTCTCATATTATTCAACATTGTTTTCGTAAAAAAACTCTAAACATCATAGAAGCGAACGTCTGCGCATTCTGGGTAAAAGCTTGAAAATTTTGTTAAACGAAGCAGGATTTTTGAGAATTTTTGAGAATTTTTCAATTGGGGTCAAGATTTCCAAAATTTCCCAAAATTCAAAATGTTGACCTCAATCGAAAAATCTTAAAAAATTCTAAAAAATCCTGCTTCGTGAAACAAAATTTTCACGCCTTCACCCAGAGTGCGCAAACGTTCGCTTCTATGATATTTAGAGTTTTTTTCCGAGAACAACGTTGAATAATATGAGAAGCAAACGTCTGCCCACTTTGGCTAAAGGCCTGAAAATTTTGATAACTAAAGCAGGATTTTTGAGAATTTTTTCAGATTTTTCAATTCGGGCTATCGATGTGTTCATTTTCAAAAACCATAGGTAAATCGGATGGTTTCCAAAAAATCTGAAAACAATTCAAAGTGTTTTTTCGAAAAGGTGGAACAACATAAAAAATTATGACTCGAATCGAAAGGGGTGAGGCTCAGACGTAAGTCGGGTTGGGGTGGAATTTCCCATATGTAAAAAAAAAAAAAAAAAATCAGAAATAATAACAAATGGCGGAGATATAACATAATAAACCAATGATTTGAAGAAAGATTCTTGACCTCTTGTTTCTTATGTGAAATGAATCTTCGAAATGTAGGTCATACAACGTCATTTTTTCACGCCAACGTTTCGGCCCTGGGTGTGGGCCCTCCTCAGGACAAATTTTTTATTCTGTATATCATACAGGGGTGCACACAAATTTTATACAACCAACTGACAGTTTTTCAAAAAATAAAATAAAATAAAAATTAAAGTCGTTTAGACTAACCTTAATTAAGTTCAGCAAAAAACAAAAACGGGGGACAATCAGATAGCGTATAGTCAACCAGAGAATCAAAATTTTAATGACACAAAAAGATATAAAAAATAAAATATCGACAGAAAATTGATATTCTGTCGCAACTTTATTTTTTATATTTTTCTGCGTCATTGAAATTTTTGATTCTCTGGTTCACACAATAGGTGATGATTCTAAGAATATGTTGTAAAAATTTCAAAGCGATCTGAACCTTCGTTCAAGAGTTGGAACTTTCACAAGTTTCAAAAAAGTGAATCATATACTTGCTTAATTATGTTATATCTCCGCCATTTGGTAACATTTCTGAATTTGTTTTTCACATATACTTAACCATATGCATTTAAATGATCTGTAAAAAAAATGTTGTCAATATACACGTAATTTTTTTTTAACCGCGTCTAGAAAAGTACCTTCGAAAATCGGCGAAATCGGGGATATATAAGGCCTTAAACATTTTTACCCGGACCTAACTTTTTTGGCATTTTTCAGGGTATGTTTGTGGGGGTTACTCTGGCATAACTGGACTGGATAGTGGCATCCCGTGGTCACTAAGAGCTCCCCTCAATTTTAACATTGGATTATATGTTTTTGGGGTCAGGGAATTCGAATCTGATGGTCATTTTGCCGTCCCATTGGGCAATCATTTGTTATAAACAAATTTTTTTTTTTTTCTCAGATTCAAAGAACTGAAAGTCGTGCGATAGTTCGCGTTGCAGCTGTCGGAAGACATAAAAATATACGTCTACAACGTGCTATGTTACCGAAGTTCGGAATGATAGGATAGTTTATCCAACGCTGTTTGTTACTAATTGTTAATTTATCGGTAGCACGGATGTAATCAAAATTTTAAAGCCTATAAGAAATGAGGAAACTTGTGCACTCAGAACAATGGATAATTCTCATCCTACCAACACGCTAGACATTGTTGAATGCGATTCTATTGTGTAGCAAATTTTAATCGAGCATGACAGAGAAGTATATAACATCAATTCCACATAAACCCTTGACTTATTGTTACGAGTATCAAGGCGTGAAAGAAAGGCATGAGCTCGGAAGCAAGAGTCTAATATAAGCGATCGAACAAACAAACAAAATAAATTCGCGAATAAAACACTGTAACTATTTCCGCGGAGTGTCCATTATGGAGGTCAAGATTTGCTCGTGACCCTGTACACTGGAGTTCCTCTTTGCGAGCTGATATTGATGAAGCTAAATGCGCAACATATTTTTCTTAAAGTGAATTCTGGAAGGTGATCCTTCAACCGCATCAACCCGCAGGTTTTTTTTCTGAACTTGACTTGTGATAATTATGTGATGAAAAATGATATACATTCACATACAAGTTATAATACTAGAAAACACATGAGCATTTCATATCTTATAATAACTATATTATACCTCAACCTTAAATATCTTTTAATGCTGTTCAAATGATAAAAGCCCATTCTATTCTGTGTTCTAGTAATCTAGTAGATTTTTCGTTGCAGTGGGCGTAAAATCCGATTTTACAACTTGTTCTGCTTAGATCAAATCAAATTTTACGCCAACTGCATCGAAAAATATCGTTCGCAACACGGGCGTAATACTTTATAACCTCGTGTGATGCCGTAATCACACGCGGGTATAAAATTTTACGCCCTTGATACGAAATATACTATTATTTCGTCTTTACAATTCTTACGTGAGGTACTAAAATCTCGTACATGACATGGCGTTTCATCACTTTCGAATCTTGATATTCCTACGGATAGATAGTGATGATATGACTTCGTAAATATTTCATCATTTTGGTATGAGTTGCAAGTTTCAGACCCACTGATAGTGACAATTAATCTAGTGGAATATTTACTTCCGCATTAAAAGATTTCACCGTATAAAAACGGCATACACAACTACTTGTGGATGCTTAGACCCGTTACAACTAGATGTTGTTGACAAAAAGAAAAAAAAAAAAAAAAAAAAATACAAAAATGGAATGAGGAGGGCTGATTGAAAAATCTTGATAAAATTAATTTAATGTTTATGATTTCTCTATCCATTTTTTCCTCGTCAATAACCAATAGCTGTGCTGGATAATTATCCTGGAGGAAATTACGTAGAAGCAGTGTAATTGGAAGTCAAATCATGAAAACTATCGCTCATCGAACCTTACAAAGTTCGAGCCCGATTTAAACTCGATTTTCTAATTTTGCGAAATTTTCCATCGAATCTCGCGTTAACAATAGATTCGCGTGCTATCGGATATGCAGCCGTGTCGGAACTCGATTTTCTCCTGTTCGTGAAATGACAGCTACATGTCATGGCAGTGATTTCGTTGGAAATTTTTTTTTTTTTCAAATACGTGGGGCAAACACTTTGACGGCCGAAAAAATAGTCTTTCTTCGTGAATTTGTTTTTTAATACATGGACCTATTTTTTGATACTGAATGGGAATAAAATTTATTAATCATGTCTTTAAGAATATTCAGTAGAATTTTCATTAAAAAATATTGGAAATCGTTAAAGTCGAGTTCGCCTGATTGCTAAAACCATGATTTTACTGTTTTGAGAGTTTTCCGGACCCCAATTATCTGAAATGAAACGGATTGCCGATTTAGATTCTATATAAGATGTTTTTATCGTAGATCGTACGAACTTTAAAAAATACTGATCATGGCGAAATAACGAATGTCTATAAAAAAGTTACGATTTTACTCAAAAGAAAGTGGCACTTCCGATTTGTTTCTCTCAAAAAGTAAAGCAGATACTATTAAGAATCCATATGCTCGACCGTAGACAATATTGATTCAAATATATTAGAAAAAACTTCAAGGTAATGGAACAAATAATTTTTTTTTAAATCGCAGAGACAAGTTAAAAAAACGTCGATTTCGAGAATAATGCGTTGGAAGTTTCGGCACAGCAGAGCGTGTAGCACCAGTGAGTATACTAAACTGAATATCACGATTTTTTGACACACGATTCGAACATATAACGGGTTTCCTTTCTTTCAAACATAACAAGAAGGTGCCACGATTCGACAATACGAAACGTTCGCCATCTGTCACGGACAACGGAATCTACCTGTTGAGCGGCTTCTCGGAATACTACGAATGCTTCGCGGTAAACGCTATACTGCTGTGCTAAGCACATAAGTGGTAACTTGCATTTTGGCCATCTTGAGATAATAACAGTTTTCAATTTTCAATCTTCACAGTCATTAAGAATTATATTCATAGTCGAATGATTTTGAAGTTTGATTTGAATCAAAAAGATAAAAGGTTATTTTATTGGTTACTGTTGTATTAATATTAAGGGGTTAGGCCACTCTAGAATTTTTGAAAAACCTTTATTTTTTTATTTTTTTTTATGGTCCCCTAGGACCTCAAAAATAGTGTCCCAAAAGATTATGGCCGGGAAAAATCTCCAAGTACTCGGTTTTCGAATTTTAGTACACTCAGCAACAAAATTAACGGCGCACCCGGCAATCGGCGAAATAATGCCGACTTTCAAAATGCTGTAACTCAATGAAAAATTGTAAAAAAAAAATCATTCGGGAAAGCATTTTGAAGGTTGAAACTTCATCTTCAAGACGGTTTTTGAAAATTTTTCCTACGGCCATTTTTGACGCCATGGCGTAGGTTTGAGTGCCGGATTGCGAAACGCCAGAAAAAAAAAGTTTTTCAATGTTCTCTACGGGGCGTTAAAAAAATCGCAGAGAACTTTCGAAGCAGCCATTTTGTAGCCTGGAATCTACTCTTCCAAATGGTTCCTAGAAATTTGTCGCACGATTTTTTTTCACCGAGTTTTTCAACTTTTGGTGAATTTTCATGATTTTCTACTACTCAAAACTTCAAACGCGTTTATCTCAAAACCGCATTTTTTAAGTTGGCCGGAAACATAACTCAGACAATTTTCAACCGATTCACTTGAAACTTCGAATATATCTTGAAAAATACATTGTCTATGGAAGTGCGTAGGATTTTTTTTTTATATTGCACAGTTAATTTGTTATTAACACTTCCCTGGTAGAAAATTGAACGGAATATGGCCAGAATCCGTTGAATTTTCTGCTCGGTGGGCAGATTCTGGGCAGAAAATATGGCCAGAAACCCCGCGGTCTGACGACGGATTCTGGTGAAGGATCTGGTCAAGGAATTCAATACAAAATTGTAGGTTAGAATTTTAGATTGAATAAATAATGGTAGAGCGTAGATATACTATGGTATAAAAGAATGTTTATGTGTCATAGGCCGTAAAACCGCGATTTTAACCTCGCTTCGCTCGGTTTAAACGCGGTTTTTGGCCTGGACACATAAAATTCTGTATGCCATACGGCCGAAAAAGTATTTTCTGACGAATTTCATCATAATCCTCGCCTTCGGCTCGGATTATAAACTCAAATTCGTCGGAAAATACTTGATCGGCCTAGTGACATAATGTACTATTTATTATCAAATAGAAATAAATACATTGTTTTGTCAACGTTTTTTTTTTTTTTTTTTTTATTTTATTTATTTATTTTTTTATATAACGCAAGCATGTTTTCCTCGCTTTTTGATGCCTTTGTATAGGACCTGAAGTGGTACTTTTAAGTCCTCGGAGTTTAAAAGTACCACTTTCAGTTCCTATACAGAGGCATCAAATAGCGAGAAAAATATGCTTGCGTTATATAAAGTATCGTGTGCACCATGGAGGTGGGCCTTTTAACGCCTCGCACGATGTTTTCAGTACTCGTCTTCGCCTCGCACGCTTCGCGCGCTCGTCTACGACTCATACTTAAAACATCGCACTCGGCCTTAAAAGTTCCACTTTACGACCTTGGTGCACAATGTACTATTTTTATTTTTTATTTTTTTTTTACTTATTTTATTTTTTTATACATAACCCACAGTCCTGAACTTTGTATGTATGCGTGTACGTGTGACACACGGCAAACTTCCAGAGACAGTGGGAGAGAAAGAGAGAGAAAGAGGAATAGTGAGAAAGAGATAGAGATACCTGCGTGCGCATCCACCTATAGCTATGTATAAGGGTAAATTAACCGTGGCTTCTGATTTTTGGTACACGTGTCATCGGCATACTATGTTTGAAATATATATTTATAAATTTTAAGTTTAGAGGTGTTGAGCACGATCATTTTCATTCATTTTTCCAGCTTGTAACATTGGATTTACATAACCTCAAACATAGGAGCTAGGAATCATTCACCAGATTTTGGTCAGATACTGGCCAAATACACCATGAATATCTGGGCAGATTCTGCCCAGATGATCTGCCCAGAATCTGTTAAAAGGCCAGATCGTCTGGTCAATTTTCTACCAGGGTTATCTGACGATTTTTTAGGCAAATTTTTCACTTTCCACTTTAGAAGTGCACCATTTCGCCAAAAATCAATACATCGAAAAAATCCTACGTACTTCTATAGCAGTTATTATGTATAACCGAGAAAAATTCATTGGCTTATCATAATTCAAAAATTACCGGAGCCGTTCGTCCGGCCGTGGACCCTAGAAAACCGGAGACGTCATCGCAAAAACGCTGCACAGCCGCCATTTTGAAATCAATCGCTTCAAAAAAATTACTGTATACAGTCAGTGATATGTATAATAAACACCCATTTTTGTAAACTCGATTTATTTTGTAGTATTTCTGAAAAAAAATCCTCAAAAAGCCCATTTTTTTCGGCCTCTAGAGTGGCCTAACCCCTTAATGATAAATACGGCCAATTGTTCTAGTAATTGAAAACTTGAACGAAGATACGGCAACATTAATAGAGTAATGTTATTATGAAAAAATGAACTAGATCGTTTAATAATATGATGAAAATATTCATCGATTGTTATTATTAATCTTAGATTCACAACTCGTTTTTGACAAAAAAGTAAGTTACGACCTCTATGCTCAGCACGGCAGTATATCTATAGCTCTTGCATTTCTTCGAATTTTCAGACAGCATTCTCAAAAAGTTGGATTTCAAGACAATTCATAAAAAAGTGTTCTTCCTCCCTAATATGAATTAAACGATATTAATTATTAATTGTTTGTTTTTTTTATTCCGTGAAGTGCAGCTTCACCTTTCGACATTTGGTTATTCTATAATAATTGATTTGTTCATTACGTAAAGTTTGGTGACTTCGGATATTCCAAGATTTTAAGATATTTTAATTTGAGTTTTCGAAGAATATTTGGTGGATACGAGATTTGTTCGCATGTATTGAAATAGTTATTGGTAAATTATTCACGGAGACGAGGATAATGTAAGTAATTTTTTTTTTCCTGAATCAAGAAATCAATATTTTAATTCGAACAGCTCGTCGTAATAGCTCAATCTGGCGATGCTAGTTCTGGTCACCCGTTTAGTGATGATACGATGCTGGTATGCCAATCTCGAACGATAGCAAAAAAAAAAAAAAAAACGATTGGAACCACGACGGCGATGAACTTGAGCGTAGGTTAAGCAGAGGTAGCTATATCGCAGATTTAAGAGAATTTCGATATCTCCCGATATCCGTGCAATTACGTTGTAATTGATAAGTGACCGAAAGTACTCGAATTTGAAAATTATTAGAGCTGGCTTGGTCTAGTTTCTCTAAATCGTTTAAGTTATTGATATTGAAAACCCTGGAAACAATTGACAATTCCCGATAGCAACAAGAACAGTGTAAGTTCTGTATCACATCTTCTTGCCGATGGTCCTATGCTGTCAATTCTATCACAATGAAGAAATGCATAGAGAAGCAAAACAATATTTTCCACACGGCGTGCGCAAAGTTCGATTTTGCGTACGCTTCGCGTGCATAATATTCAACTTAACGCGTGCTGTGTTGAAACTATTCCAATGAATATCTGGAACAATTAGCTTCATATGCATAAATACAATGTTTATGTAATACAAACGTATACATTAGGGTGGTCGTTAATTTCTAACATATACTTGCCACCCGCTGAATCGACAGATAATAACCCAAAAACACTGTGTAATTTTTTTCAGATTTTTAGTTTCATGGGAAAGTGTGCTGAAATCAATTTGAAGTTGAAAAATTCAAAAAAATGAATATTTTTTTTTTCCTTTTTTTCCAATTTTCGAGTAAAAAAGCGGTAAATAAATGTAAAATGACAAAAAACGAAAACTTTGCAACAAAAAATGTATTTTATTGTAAACTTGTCATATTATAACTTCATGTTAGACTATATTAATTTTTTTTTTTATTTTTTTTTTTTTTTTTATTTTATATATTTATTTGTTTTTTATTTTATTTTATTTGTTTTATTTTTTTTTAATTGATTTATTTTCTTAATATAGTCTTTATAACGTGGTAATATCATAAGATTACCATAAAATACATTTTTTTGTTGGAATGTTTTCGTTTTTCGTCATTCTACATTTATTTCCTGCTTTTATACTCAAAAATTGAAAAAAAAAATCAACATTTTTTTTTTTTTTTTCAAATTTTCCAACTTCAAATTGATTTTGGCACGTTTTCCCACCAAGCTAAAAATCTCTAAAAAATTACACGGTGTTTTTGGGTCATTATCTGTTAATTCAGGGGGTGGTAAGTATATGTTAGAAATTAACGACCACCCTAGTATACATAGCTCGATTTGTTAGAAGACAATGTGACACACATATAGGTAAAACCGAAGATAATGTGTTAATAATCTTTCAATGGCGCTATTGCCCATAGAACAACATTCACAATGCTTCTTTTTTTAGAAAAAACAACATTGCCATAAAAGTATGCGGCATTCTGCATTATGCGTTCATAGCTATGAACAGTAACTTGATCATGGATATTTTTCCTCACTATCCTGAGCACCCAGTGAGTTTTGTAACATTTTCCGAATCGGCGATGACACACCCATCGCCGTTATTCATTATCATGGTTCAACTCTGATTGTTCGTGAGCAAAATTATTCTTCCGTGAAAAGGTATACATATAGTATACCTGGGAAAATCTGCCGTTGTTGACATTTGTCATACCATTATTTCTGGCAAGACTAGGTACGGCTAAAAAAAATTTGATTATTTATTTATTCTGGTGGATTTGGATTTTTTCATGGTTTTATCTACATTTATATTTATATTTATATATGTTGTAACATGCGTTGCAAAATGCGTCACGATTTATATGGAGCATTCCATGCCAAGTCACCCAGCCTGTGACTTTGGCCACTTCACATTTTTTTTTCGTATTTTATCATACGATAGTGCTCACCATAATAACCACAAAAAAAGCGAAGCTTTTTTTCTTTTTCAATCATCTAAGCTATCTCAAAAAAGTGATTTTCTTAATTTCTTTATAGAATTATCTCCAATTTTTTTTTTTTACTGAAAAACGATTATTTTGAGTCCAGAACGATTGTTGTGATATCCAACTTGCACTTCATTGGTCTGAGGGTAGATTTTGAGATTAGGGTGCGTTTTTCGAACGGCTTTTGCCGGTATTGGAGATGGTTGTAGAGAAACAAGGCCTCTGAACTCCAGTGCATCGATATATAAAAAATTATTTCCGGGTGCACACCGACGCTACTCTTTTTCTTTGTAACGCCAACCATGGCCGCTGTATTTAGATATCATATTTAGCTGAAAACTGCCTACAGTCATAAGTAGTACATGAATACGAGCCCTAGAGGTCGATTTTGTGCAGTACTATAGTAAACATTGATGTGTAAGAATCCATAGATATGTTTACTTAGTAGTCGAATAAATACCGAGTAAAATCCCAGGAAATCGACGTCATCGGATTTTGTACCGATCTTACAAAATCCCCGTGGTGGCTTGCCTGCTGGCGTCACGGGCAACCGGCATACCACGTGACCATTTTGCTCTCACAAGAGAGTGGGGCTCTGTGTCGTATAAAGACAGGAGAGTTGTGAATGCGGGAAACAGTCAGCCGATTCGTTCGCGATGCACCGTGGCTTGATCGATATCACGTTGTTTGATCGATCTAGTTTCGAAAAGTACTTTTGAATCGTATAACGATCGCAGGTCCTTCATAGTTTGGTGTACTTCGAATATGTAAAAATACCATTTGAAATTATTTCATAAATTGTATGTACATATAAAACGTTCAATTTGAGGATTTCAAATTCAAGTTCCCGAAGCAGCTCTCATCGGCATCGACGCGACTAAACTACTAAGAATCAACAAAAAGTGAGTTATAGTCTATCCTGATTGATCGAAAAGAAAGTACACTACCATTACAGTTTATAGTTAGTAAATAAATCATTGCGGTCAGTGCTCTAGCGAGTAACGTGATTACTTGATCATGTATTGACGTTGTTACAATTAGTTCATAAAGTAATATCACAGACAATTATTGTTCTTTGGTCAAAGGCTGTGAATTTATTAAAATATTCACAGAATAATTGTCAATGTAACCTCGTGGCATTATCTATTATTTTATGGAATGGGGTAACGTACGTAAGACATAGTTAGTTGATAAAAAAATGTCAACTAGTACATAGTACTCATGTCAGTTCAGAATTCTTGAACACAACTGAATTATGTCAATGGTATTAAGTAAGTAGATAATTTCCATTGTATTCATATAACAATAACGATTAATCTGACATTGTTATTGATTTCTGTGAGAACATGCTGTACAAATGTATAATGATCAGCTGATTCGTTGAATCAATTTACATTTAAAGTAGAATTTCAGTAAATTACAATGATAAATCATACGTAACTTGCACAATGCTCGAATGTTTCGGACATGAACATTGCCCGGAACACCTGTAGGTATTCGATTTGAAATCTGATTCGTTCACGAGTTTATTATTATTCGTTAATTATCTTACCTCAAGGATGTAGTGTGGATTAATTATTAGTACTAGTTCGCACGGCACTGATAGCAGCCGTTGTTATGAATTAAAATCGATTTCGGACGTTGTCTTTATTCATTCAAATCCATGTTACGCGGTTCGACTCATTTGACGGTCTAAATCGTACGTTAAACAGAAACAACAAAAAGCGATTGTAGACTACTGGGGTAATTGAATAAATGATTATGGAAAATATACAATATCATCGCAGATGTATTAGTTCTCAAATAAATAATAATCAGCGTTTATGACTTTTACCGAAATTAGTTTCTCCTTATTATAACCAGCATTGTGGCTGAACCACTTGCAAAAGTGGGATTGTGCGCCAGTTTTCTACCACAACGAACGTGAACTGATGATGTCTGACGAGTTTTAGATCCGGTTGAGAAAATAATTAGGTTCTTAGTTTGATTTAGAGCAGTGTATCTTTAATTGAGTAAAAATAGTTTGAATGATTAATTTGTGTTTAAGATGATTAGGGCGATAGCTCATCTAGACAACGATTCCCAAATCGCAATATTGGGTATAATAATTTTAAGACAAATAGGTTTGAACTATTACAAATGGAATGTTTGATGGAAGTACGGGATGCTTTTGTTCGCCGCGAAGTATATATTATGATAATACACTGCAGGATTTTTTGGAACCTAGAGTTCACCCTTTTCGGCATGATACCATGAGTGTATAAGATTCGCGACCACAATTCGGTGGCCCCTGATAGAAAGGATGTATCTCAGCGAACAGGATTAGAAACCGCATATTTAATGAGCCTCGATTGGAAATCACGCATCTCGGAGAGACTGATAGCCTAATACTGTGAATAATACTTCAGTATACATTTTCATCCGTCCCTCTGATTAAATATGACTTCTCAAGGTTTACCCATCTGCAGCAGCTTCCGCTTGGAGCTAGCTCATTCTGCCGATTTTTTGGATCACTTGTATCGAATATTGTTGAACAGATATGTATAGGATGTGTCAATGATTCACTATATGCAAATCCAAACATCGATTCTAAAGTAAAATAGTGACAAATAACGTAGTTGATAGATCATTCTTGTATCGTAGTAGATACATATAGCAATGCACGAAAAAAAAAACCTTACTAGAATACCCATGACTTAAGGTAAATGTCCCAATGGCCGGACAGGTCCCAGTTACCGGACGGAAAGTGTGTGCAAGAAAGACAGAAATACAATTTCGTATAGATGTCCGACCATTGGGACGTCAACCTTAGCTGTCCGGTTATCGGGACGTTTACCTTAATGAAGCTGCTAAAAACAATTAAGAACTTAGAACTGCTGCACTCAAGAGCAATTTATCAATTTTAGCAAATTTTGGTCGTATGATTGTTATTCTAAAACTTGACTTAGTATATTAACATTGCTAGCCTGCTGTGGCGTGGAATTGTAAGAACTACCGTAGATGTAAATATTATTGTGAGAATTTCTTTATAATGATATGAGGTAAACTATATAATAAACTAGTTTTTATAGCAATCGCTCAAAAGTTATGCGGACCGTCTAAAGGTCGACTAAAAACGATATCAATATCGCGCTTATACGTAATACATAAAATGCACATCACGTTACAACTTATAGTAGGTATATAAATGATTTGTGGGGACTCACATACTTCCTAATTCGCCCACTACGCGGCTACGCCTAGCTGTATTCCCCTCGCTAGTGTTAAGATAGACCTTCAGTTCGTACTTATACCGATTCCAAGTAACACCCAACGTCCACTACCGGACAAGGCCGCGTCTAGGGGTACATTCGGCATTAGCCCTACTAATGACTCCAGCCGAACTACCCAGGGCATACATATTAACATGAAGGTTCGACTCCTTCGCTAACTTACGAGCTCCCCACATGTTAGAAGGTTCGATCCCTCCAACAAACACGGAGTAACATTCACACTCTCTCTCACACACACACACACGAGGGTTCAATTCCTTCAGATTAATGAAAATCTTATCATTGAAAGGCGTATAGACTATACTGACCGCCCGTCTTTGGTAAAAGAATGTTGAATTGTTATTATTGTGGCCAATTTTCCATACAGAAATATGTTATTCGGTATTACTAGACTGTCAATTTGAGATGAGAAAAAGATAATATCAGATTCTGATTCAGTGGTATTCTTAATATATTTTGGTGTTATTGATAATGTGGCTTCTAATGTTGAAAATTCAGTTTTCCTATGCCCGGTTGCACAGACGTAGGTTACCCCGCAGATACTACCCGTTCAACCTTCATGGGCTGTCGGAGGTTAACAACGATTCATGACAGCAGTTAGATGAAAAAGAGGTTGAACGGGTAGTATCTGCGGCGTAAGCTATGGGTTCT
This sequence comes from Tenthredo mesomela, assembly GCA_943736025.1. NCBI lineage: Eukaryota > Metazoa > Arthropoda > Insecta > Hymenoptera > Tenthredinidae > Tenthredo > Tenthredo mesomela. Next base: position 15,918,908 of record OX031020.1, on the reverse strand, counting down.
GTAAACTTTCGGGTAACCGACATTTATGCAACCGGGCATTATAGTATAAAAGTTGAAAGTATAACTTTGAAAAAAATAAAAATAAAAAAAACTTTAAAGAGCAAGAAGTTCAATTGAATAAGAATCTACAAACGTGTGAATAAGTATTAGCTCACAAGATATATCAGTCGCGATTATTGAATAATTTGCAAAATATCAAACGAGTCTGACTCAAATGATGATAGTTTAAAGGATTTAAACTTAAGAAAGCTGACTCCTTTGGCTCAAGAAAGAAACACCTGATTTTTCATCACTCAGCTATTTTTGTATTTGGAAACTTATTTGCGGTACATTTGAACTTCAAACTTCAGAATTTGAATTATTTTTACCACGTCCAAGTATTGAATCATGTGAAAATAATTTTTTTTTTCTGGTTTACAGCTAAGAAAATGACGGTTGCTGTTGAAACTTCAAAGGTCGAAGAAGGCAAAAGGACGAAAATCGAAACCTTCGATGACATTTTACCCCACATCGGTGAAGCTGGTCGATATCAATGGCTACTTTTCATTCTCCTTTTGCCGTTTACTGTAGTTTACGCATTCTTATACTTCACCCAATTCTTTCTCACACTGACGCCGGAAGCACATTGGTGCACTGTACCAGAACTTGACGGGTGGAATCTCACGGACCACGAGAAGTAAGTGCAACATTTTGCTTTAAATAATTTGTCAATTGGTAATAATACATTCTGGGAAAATTTTGGTTAATTTAAGCTGAGCATTTTGTGTGACTTGATTTTTTTGATTCAACACAAAAATGTGATCACGTAAATTACAAATTTGATTATTTTCGTATAATACAATGAATTAATTTATTCTCTTTAAAATAAGTGTTTGGTTGATTTAGCAAAATGTTTTATTGATTCAACCAAGTCGATGTGTTCAATTAGTCTCATACTATTCTTGAACAATACATCTTTAAATGGACCAAATTATTTGTTTACTCTGAGCAATATTTTTTTTCAACTAATCGAGCCAATTTATCTAATGGACCATTGATTACTTTGAACAAATATTTATTCTATTCAAAGGAAGAAAATAAACGAAGAATTGCTTTGAACGAATCAAACATTTGTTTAACTATGTGTGACGATGCAAAAATTTGTGTGTTGATTCGAACAAAATTTGTTCAAATCAAGCAAGCTTTTCTCTGATTGTAGATGAGTGATGGCATTATTGTTGACGACCGAACACACGTTTCAAAGATTCACTTTTCTAGTATTATTGAAAATCCTCTGTTTCCATACCACAGTCTGGCGACACAACAGCTACATTTTTCTCTTTCAGTTTTTATAACATAAAGTTGAAAATTGTAAAACTTGGAATCGACAGGTTCAGCCGAGTCGATTCTGCTATTTCAATTATTAAGAATGATGTTACTATCAACGCGCAAATTCTGCATCGTTTAACCACGGTCGATGTACCTGTTCAGTCTCGTTATTATTCTGCTGCCTACGAAAGACAGGCTTCTTTCGCATGAATTCCTTCAGCCTCCTTTTCGTAATAAATTTGCGTGCTCGTATGTCGGCTGGTAAAATTGGTTAGCTAACGATAAGATTCTTCGTCCGCCAATTTTTCAACACAAAGTAAGCCTGATACAAAATTGTGCCAAAGTAATCAATTTCCGGTTCATTTCGTAACTTTTCGCATGCTGTTATGTTTTCAACGATCAGAGTAGAGCCCGAGGAAAGTAAAGACATGATCTGACTGGGACTAAGAATATAATGTTGGCATTGAAAAACTAGGTATATTATATATCTATTCATTAAGCTTTGTTACCCCATAAGAAAAGATAATATATCTATACCTAGATCTATGTCTAGATTTTTTTGTATGCATAAAACTCTATTCTTAGACGAAATAAAATATTGACGTCCATCAATAATAAGAATATGCATATTATATTCGGCCACTTGATGGCGTTCAAAGAACTTGTTAGCCAGTCGAAGATTAGCGAGTTAATATAATGCAGGGAAAGGATAAAAACAAGTTGCCTCTCGGAAGTCTTAGTCTGTATATTAAAAAGCAATTGGACTGACAGGAAAAACACGAATTACTGAGTATTTTCACACATAAAATTACCTATCAACCATTTTATGAATCATTGCATCCCTGGTAATGTCTCTTTACTCTCGTTTCCCCATGCGAAAGATAGTTGAGACTGCTGAGCCTGGAGCGTAGGATGAAACCTGTTTCAATGTCGACGTTCTTCCGAGGTCGGTACTCGGTGGGGGAAATACCCCGATTTGTGGAACATACTTTCAAAGTCTTCGATGACGTGCGGACGCGTCGCCGATACTAATCGCTTCCATGAAATTTTCAAACTCTACAGAAATCCGTGAATAACCGGTTTACGATATTATGCCTGAATATTGAGTCCGCCTATTCAAATAATTAATTCACCTACGACTATGGTGATTTATGAAATTCTCAAACAAGAAGTAACTTGTTTCGAAAGGCGACAATTAAAAAAAAAAAAATCTTTTCTACTTGTCCAATTGCTTGTTATTAATTTCGGGAAGGTCAGTAGTATTATTTCTTGTTTTGATTCTCATCATGATAAATATTCTAAACCTTCAGACATATAAATAGTCATTTGCTGCGCGTGAATATGCAGGATCAGTTATGTGGGATAAGAGTTTCTAATATTTGCCGACAGCTCTTCCACGTGCTGATAACTGATCCAATGCAAATTTCCAAAGATTTAGCGCTTAGTTTTGAGCTGAAAATATCATTCCACAATTAGATGCAATAAACAAATTCATTTTATCTAAAGCCTCAATCAAATGAAGATTACTTTGCTCCGAGGATTTTTATGCATGAGAATAGTAATATAATTATCTATTCACTGATACTGGATTTCTTTGGTTGAGTTCACTGATATCACTAATGAGTCAACGGATGCGCCTGCTCCTTTCTTTATGAGTTTCTTGACACGATGCAAGGTCAAGCCCGCATAATGAAATGTTTGTTCGAACTTGACTATACTGATCGCGTAGCTCACACGCGATGGCTATTCGGAAACCGCAGAGCAAAATGATATAATTCATTGCAAACTGACGAAATATTAAAAATATCTGCGGAGTCGACGAAGAAAAGTGGCTGGATTGATAAAGAATCCTTTATATCTGAGAGGAGAATTGTTCAGGAATATTCTTCGTAGAATTTCCTAAATAATGACTATCTAGCAACAGAACCAAGTCGAGATGTTGTTAGTGATAAATTGAAATGATGCACTGATATAGATTGTATTTATTTATCCATTACAATATGGAAACAGAAGTGGAAACGTTTCTTCGGTTTGATTTGTCTACATCTAATAAGCTTTGCTGAGATACTAGTGTGTAATATTAATACGTAGAAAATAAAGTAGTGAAACCACAGCCACGGTAATGATCTAACGGGAAAAATAATGGGAAATATTGATCAAGGTTTTTCAATCTGTCAAAACTGTGACGATAACAAGATGAATGTAATAACAATTTCTAATCGGTCTTAATCTGGGAATTCCAGAATCTCTCTTTCTATCCCAATGGCAACCAATGATGAACTGAAATCGGAAGGAGCGATGCCATTTTCTCGTTGTCAAATGTACGCCGTAAATTATACAGAAATCCTTATGTCGGGCGTGAGGGTGGCCGACCCATCATGGACGACTACAAAATGTCAAAACGGCTGGTCATTCAACTACACGAGTATCCCATATGCTTCGATCGCTGCTGAGGTGAGTTTTTGGAAAGATTAGAAAAAGTCATGAAATTCTGTAAAATACTTGTCTAGATCAACGGCAGTTTACTATAATTATCTCATTTGATCAGGTATTATTTAAAGACGTGGAAAATTATCATTGTTGTGCACTCTAAAGTCTAAGCTCGTCATTAAAGAAGTATACATCGAAAAATTGTTATTCGACAAATAAAACTATTTCAAACTTTTCGCTGATCATTATGTCAATTTTCATTCCTCTGATTACAGCTAGAATGGGTTTGCGACAAAACCTACCTTTCTTCTGCAGCTCAGTCCGCATTCTTTGCGGGTAGCATACTAGGCGGATTTGTCTTCGGCTACATCGCTGATCACTACGGGCGGATTCCCGCTTTGGTATCCTGCAATGCTGTAGGGTTCTTTGCATCGGTCGCCACGGTCTTCGCCAATAGTTTTTGGTCTTTTTGTATCTGCAGATTCATCGTTGGAACAGCTTTTGACAATTGTTTCAACATTCTCTTCATCGTCGGTAAGTGCTCAGAAACTGTGTGTCTCAAAATAAGATACAAACCTCTATTGGCTATTAGAGTAGAAAACTCTTCATCAGGAAATGTTTCCCACTGCGAAGAACAAATTCTTATTATAGCACAAGAATATGTATTCAAATTACGGAAACTATTTATAAACTTCAGAAATATGGGTATTTTTATTCGATCAAAGCAATTCACGTCAATTACTTAGATTTTGTCCAATATGGATGTGTAATCATAAGAACTAATGAATAGTCGTTTCTAACATTTACGAAAATTTTTATTCGTGGAAAGTAATATTGTATTATCATTTAACAGTTATAGAATACGTCGGCCCAAAGTATCGGACATTGATAGCTAATCTGTCCTTTGGGATCTACTTTGCGATTGCATCCAGTGTTCTACCCTGGTTAGCATACTGGATTGCTGATTGGAGAATTCTCAGTGTTGTGACAGCTGCACCCTTGGCCATTGCTTTTGCAGGGCCATGGATTGTCCCTGAAAGTGCAAGGTAACGTATAGCCAGATTTTTCCTTTTTTTTTTTTTTTTTTTACGTCAGATGGGTTTTGATTGGTTTTTCGTTTATTGGTTGAGTCTTTTCGTCATCTAATGCATCATGCACTGAATTCTAGTATTCAGTAATATCTTATACAATACCAAATCCAGAAATCAAATGGATTATTATAGCAGTATAGGAGAAACTGTTTCGGTTTCATCTAACATCTGAAACACGGAAGAATAGATTATTTATTCCATCAACCGGTTGGCCTTTGAAAATACAATTTGAATAATACGAATATGATTATCATTTATTGTAGATGGTACATTACGAGTGGAAAAATCGACAAGGCGATTGAGATGCTCAAGAAATTTGAACGTGTCAATGGTAAGACAGTGCAGCCAGAAATTTACGAGGAATTTAGAGAAAGCTGTAATAGCGTGATCAAAAACGACAAGTCACATAATAACTATACCGTATTGGATCTGTTCAAGAAGCCACGACTCGCTCGCATAACAGTAATGTTAATAATTTACTGGTAAGAAACAAGTTTTTACATTATAAAAAAAAAAACTTTATTTACATCTAAAAATACAGTTGTGGCATAAGCACGGATGGGTGCATTCGTTGACGTAATGAAAAACGTGTTATCAACAACTGGAAATGTTACATCGAATTATTGTTTGTGCTTTATAAATTTATTTAGAACGCTTCTTCAACTAAACACAATTGAGTTGAAAAAAAAAAAATTTATGGAATCATTCGTAGCTATGCAATTTTTTTTTTTTAGATTTTGTAGATACATAGTTCAAATAAATTGTTGAATCGAAAAAAAGTGTCAAAAATATTGGTATCTTGGATGATATTTTCACATTGTGCAACAGATTTTATATCAGTCTCTTATTCTCATTACAGGCTGATTATGATCATCGTATTCGATGGTCACGTGTGGAACATGAAACTTCTGGATCCCGATGTGTTTTTGTCTTTTTCACTTGCTGCCCTCACGGAACTTCCGGCTGCTATAATTCTCGCGGTTCTTTTGGATCGCTGGGGTCGCAGATGGATGAGTTTTCTGTCTTTAGGAATTTGCGCGTTGTTCTCGTTTATAGCGATCGCAACCCCTGCTGGTGAGTGGAATTTCAATATACATCTACATCGAAAGTGCACCAAATGAATCTGCGGAATAATTTCTCACTAACTAACAGTTATGTTAACAAATCATTTTGAAGAAGAGAACACAAATAGAAATGTAAAAGAAAACTCTTTCCAGCTATATGACATTTTTTTAAAAATATCAAAATTTCAATAGATTCCAATAGTATTAACCAACCATATCTATACACTTTTCTTCCATACGGGCTGAATAAAAACAATGAAATAAAGTCACCTTTGACTACAATGGCTACAGGCAGGTACTTTACACGTGACTACCCACACGGCACGAAATATTTCAGAAATGTTTCATAAATGTTTCATTCGGTACATGACATATTTCATTGTGACATTTCAGAAATATGTCAGAAATATGTCCATGTCCGCATATATAACTAACGTTATATAGCTGACATGTATCAGCAATATTTCAGAAATATGTCGGTTACATATCAGAAATATTTTAGTAATATTTCAGAAGTGTATACCAGAAATTTTCCAGTAATATACCAGAAATCTTCCAGTAATATACCAGAAATCTTCCAGTAATATGTGGTAATATTTCAGAAATATATACCAGAAATATTCCAGTAATATACCAGAAATCTTTCAGTAATATGTGGATATCGCGTGGATGAACACTAAAAATGAGAAATGAAAATTGAAAAAAAAATACGATTTTTCATATCTCCGCTGTCAGATATCACTGTTATAGGATAATTCTACCTATATTAAATCACCTATATGAAGAAAAACGCATTTCGACGGTGCTCCAATTTCTAAATCCTGACCGGGGTTTGAACCGGGACGCTCACCGGTGTTCGCATTATGAATCTCACGCCTTAACCACTACGCTAGACCGCCACTTAGTATGTATTGCAAATTTTTCCTATATATTATTTCTTCCAGAACAATGAAGAAATTGAGTTGAAGTATCATATATTTTTCACAAAGTTCTGCAGAAAGTTAGACATTAACATTGTCTTGAGAAAATGATGGATGGATGAACTGAAATGTTGCTGTGACATATAAAAAAATCTGTAAATGTTGTGTTGCAATTGGCACATTTCGGAAACGTTCCAGAAATATCGAAAATTCTGTAAATAATATGTTGCAATTGACATATTTCAGAACCGTTCCTGAAATATTGAAAACGCGATACGTCATTTGGAATGTTGCTGAAACATTTCGAGAATTCTGGAAATGTTGTATTGCAATTGACATATTTCGGAAATATTGAACATGTTGTATTGCAATTGACATATTCCAGAAATATTTCGAAAATATCGAAAGTTTTATATTGCAATTGACGCATTTCGGAAACGTTTCAGAGATATCGAAAATGATATATTGCAATCGACGTATTTCGGAAATATTACGGGAATATTGAAATGTTATACTGCAATCGATATATTTCTGAAACGTTTCAGAAATGTCGAAAATGATATATGTCATTTGGAATGTTGCTGAAACGCTTCAGGCATATTTCTGAAGTTATGTTATGAATCTGAAATGTTGTAACATTTCTAAATATTTCGTGCCGTGTGGGTAGTGAAAAACAATGCAGATTCTGACCAGTATGCAATTGCGCACATTCATCTGTGTTTTTCTTTCATTCGTGGCTTATAGTATACGAATGACAGAGAAGGACAAAAATCTGTGCGCAGCTTCATACTGGTCAAAGTCCAAGCGACCAAGTATCTAGTGTATACTAAAACATAGATCTCGGCTATATCAGTTTGACAATTTATAAACAAATATGATCTTCAGATTTGTCGAGAAATTATCTCAGCAGTGTACGAGAGTCATGTTCCGAATGCTCCCTGTCTCAAGTTTAATAGACATTACTTGTCATTTCCAGGTGGACCAACAGTGATCATGGCGATTCTTGCAAGATTGGGTGTGAACATAGCTGCAAATATCGGCTTCCAATACGCTGCCGAGATGTTACCTACAGTAGTCCGCGCCCAGGGTGTCTCTCTCATTCACATAATCGGCTACTTTGCGCATATCATCGGACCCTACATTATCTACTTGGTAAGAAAAACTATTTTTCATCCGTCTTTGACTCGGAAGTCTTTACGAATAATTCAACCGTCCATCGTCAATCGTTGCGAAAAATAAACCAAAATATCGGAAATAGTGGATGCGTATCTCATTGGGTCGAGTAAGATTTCACTAATGTATCAGTTGCTAGTTTATAAATTGCGCTACATGAAGTAGCTTTGGCACCAAGACACGAGAGCTTTTCAAAGTGATATACTAAATTCTAAATATCTTCAAAACAATGACGATGCACTGAAAAAAAAGTATAAGTCCTACAGCGATAAATTTCGGTACTATAGCAATACCCGTATAACTATACACTAAAACCAAGCTTTAGTCCTATCGCAATATTTTTTCGGTACCACAGCGATATTAGTATAAGCTATACACTTAAACTGAGTTTTAGTCGCACCACAATACTCGTATAAGCTCCACACTTAAACAGATTTCTTGAAAAGTAAAAGGTTATGACAGAAGATATTATAAATGTCATTAGAAAGAAAATAATAATATAACCGCTTTCGTGTTATTACTATTTGTTATTAAAAATATGCAATTTACTCCTTACGATTAAATTAAATGCAATCCATTTATATAAAAACTTCGTAACGATTTGAAGGTTATGTTTTGTTTAGAGATACGCGCAACGCAGGAACTTTTTTACTATACTCACTGGTGGCTTGCTATAGTATCGTACCGCAAATATAAGTCCTACAGCGATACTGAGTATTGTGTATAGCCACATACTCATATTAGTACCACGGTGATACGTATTTGTATATTAGAGAAACCAGCGCGTTAAAATAAAGTATGCGTATAGGACTTATACTTTTTTTTCAGTGTGGCAATATCGAATAGAGTCATTAGGGGTAACTGTGCGCAGTGGGTAAGTGTGCGCACCTGGCTTATCTCCGAACGGAATGAACGGGATTAACGCTTTGCTACAGCACATCAGACCGGCCTTGATGAAGAATTAGTTTAGACAAAAAAAAGTGATGTGCTGCGCTGCATTTATTTTTTTTGTTGAAAAAACGAAAACAGGCGATCCCAAAATAGTTTTTTCTCTCACGGCAAATAGTGTGACGCCTAAACCCGGATCAAAATTGAAATAAATTTATACCATATGTGAATTTATCGGACCAGTCGAACCAAATTTTTAAGTCTTCTAACTGAAGCTCACCTCTATATAGAGCGTGCAATCTTCAGATAGACCGAAAAAAACGGAAATGCATCATAATTATTTTTTTCAAGTAAAAATTCCTTCAGCCCGGGTTTACTTGTTAATTTTTACTTGGAAAAAAAAAAAAAATAATTATGATGCATTTCCGTTTTTTTCGGTCTATCTGAAGATTGCACGCTCTATATAGAGGTGAGCTTCAGTTAGAAGACTTAAAAATTTGGTTCGACTGGTCCGATAAATTCACATATGGTATGAATTAATAGGCTTCGAACGATAGAGTCACTACTCAATGAAATAAATTTATTTTATTCATACCGTGAATGGCCCAGTTTTCGGACATGTAGGAGTTCCCGGACAAAGCTACACCAGTCACCAATTTTCTCTTCATTAAAAATAAATCCTTTCGTTTTATGCACTTATATTCCTTTAGATTTTGCATAAATAAATATACCGCAAGATTACATCAAAAATTAATTTCTCTCCAATAAGTGAAAAGGTAAAAATCGAGATTAAAGTGGTGATCCATCGTTTCGTTTCGCATTCGGGACGTTCTCTTGTCCACAGCGGTTAGAATCGAGCTTCGTGTCAGAGTGAAAAAATATAAGAATGCAAGTGCAAAATGAAATGAAATTTCTTCCATCGATAGATAATTGATCACCGAATGTTAAGAAAAATGAAAAAAACAATAAATAATTTTCTACGTTGAAAAATCGTCTGTCCGAGAACTCGGACGGGTGAATTGATGTCGCGTTGTAGTTTTCGGACACACTATTTTTTGACAGCTAACCTGGATTTCTTTTTCGTTTCGAACATTCATATTCCGAAAAAGTTGCATCAGGTAATCAGAGATTCTGAATCTGATTCTAATGTTGTTTCTTACGAATATGACCAAGTTACTTTGCTTTCTATGATTTTATACCACGCTATTTTCTCTGTACACTCTGTCCGGAAAGTGGGTCTTCTGATGTCCGGAATCAGGTACAAGTCCGATTTGGGTGTCCGAGAACTAGGCCATGCGACAGTTCACTTATTATATTCAATATTTATTTTATTTTTATACATCGGAATGAGAATTCTGCTTATTTCAGCTCAGAAAACTTCAAAGATAATATTTCATCAATGAAATGCAAAAATTGTTACCAAAATATGAAAATATTCATGTCTGACTGGCGGCTCACTCTTACATGTCCGAAAACTGGGCCATTCACGGTATCAGGAATTCATTTAAGCTTAAGGCTCGGCAAAAATTTCGAAGTTATATTCGGTGCTGGTGAAGTTTTGAGCATCTATATACAATTTGTCTCGCTGGGGCAAGTGTGCGCGGGTAAGTGTGCGCAGGCTTAATCATTGGTCGAAGACCAGATTATGCCTCAAGTTGAACAAAACGTTCTCACTACAAGAAATGGATCTTCTAATAACAATTTCGACCAGCCAATGGTAGGGGTTGGGGCAAATAGTGTTCGCAACAGTCAAACTTGGGCTCCCGAAAACGCCTCCATAAGTGACCCGCATATAGAACGACATTTATGAAGATTTACAAGTTTTGGTCAGATAACTTGCTTATTTTACTCAAATTTTATTGTTCAGAGCATTCATATTCATAATTGTGTAAAATGCACTCGTATTTCCAGGGTGCGTATATTTACCCCACAGGAGTGCGCACAGTTACTCGCAATACGGGTCAAGTGTGCGCATTCTGAGTTTTCTTAATTAATTTAGTTTTTTTCTTAAGTGTGACGGTTTTTTGTAAAACTACTTTATTTATTCGATAGTCAAATAAATGCTCTATCCAACGAGAATGGGTTGTTTTTTGTAACCTTTGTTTTTTGAGCTTGACAACCCTCCAAAGAGCAAAGTGCGCACAGTTACCCCTAATGACTCTACCTAATATTAATATAAAACTTTTATTTGATTTAATAGGCTGACATAGCTCCACAGCTGCCGCTAATTGTCCTGGGTCTTCTTTCTCTGTTTACGGCTTTTCTTACTCTTTTCTTGCCAGAAACTTTGGATCAAGATTTGCCAGAGAGTCTTCAGGAAGGTAATGATTTCGGAAAGGAACAAAGCTTCTGGTGGATTCCGTGTATTAGCAGGTACGGAGATTTGTGAAAAAACAAAATATTTCTATATTTGAACATTTTTGTAATTGTTCAATATTGAATACGGATTCTTATCACGTATTATAATCATAATGATAATAATGATAATTTGACTCTCTGTTCACAGGACACCAGAAAAGAAAAAAGCATATAGAAAGAGGTTAGGCACTACAAACGCAGGTTTTAATCCTGGAAGTCTCCGGACACTAGATTCCACTAGATTATAACGGGAGCCTTAAAGACTAAAGAAGTTAACCAAATTATTGTAAATGAAACTATGTGATTGTATTCCTCGGAACTAAGTGTTTAAGTATAAATATGCATATTTTATTTATTTATTGGCATGTGCTTCGTAGCTTCCTGGAGTGACACAGTATTGAGATGAGTAGTAAAACATATCAACGCCCGAGCGGAATAACATCCTATCTCAGATTGTGTTTGGATACTAGCCTACATCAAATTACGATTGAAAACTAGCCTATCTCAAATTTTGATTGGAAACTATCCTATCTCAAAAGGCGTTTGGAAACCAGCCTGTATTGATTAAAAATATACATGAAGTATACGCTGGTTTCCAAACGCATTTTGAGGTAGGATAGTTTTCTATCAAAATTTGAGATAGGCTAGTTTCCAATCGTAATTTAATGTAGGCTAGTTTCCAAACACAATTTGAGATAGGATGTTATTCCGCTCAGGTTTCGATGATCTTTAAATCACTCAATTCAGTTATAAGTTTGTTGAGGAATTATGTAGGACGAGACAATATCTCCAGAAGCAATTGTTGCCAATTAAGAGTTCACAGACAACTTACTATGGTTACATGTAAATGAAAATCCATCCGTCAGCTGCAGATGTGAAATTACACACTCTGAATACGAACTGTATTCATGAAGTAGTCGACGTGAATCTATATGGCATTTCTCACGATACTCTGATTCTTTGACCAATCGATGCAATATTTGGCATGTATCGTTCTTTGCTTAAAGAACCAGAGATAGTCAAATAATGATGCTCATTGAAATACCTTGACACAAAAGTGCAAATTATTCGTCATATCAGATTTAAGATATTAGGATAGTGTTTGAATAGGTAATAAGTGATGTAAAATATGAATGTATGTAAATAAATCAATGTTGACAAAGTTTTACATGTTACATTGAATCAGACAATGTTCACTCCAAATTCGAAATCCGTAACCCAAAAACAGTGTAGCCTGTTGGGCACCATCTATTACACATTGTACTTAATTATACTGCAGTGTCTCGTTCTCGATGATAATAATGTAGTCATGCTTGTCATGCCTGCAACTACAACATTTAACGCTAATATAATTCAAAAATTGGCGCCACCCGCCATCTTGATGCCCTCAGTGGCTCTCTATCTTCATATTGTTTCGTTGTGCCGTACGACCATAACGTTTATTTCGCAGCTCTCAAAGTTTTTTCAAGTTTTTATAAAATTACAGCTTTTATCCTTCGAACAAGATGCCAGATAAGAAGAGGAAAAGACGCTTGAGATCTCAATCACACGAGGACCATCATTCCAAGCGTAAAAGAGATAAACAATTTGCAAGTTTGCAAGAGCAAATACATAACCTAACAAAGGTAGTTCACTCGTTGGTGTCAGGAAAGAAAGTATCCAAACACATCAGACGTAGCAAATGCAGATAATTTGGACACAATACAGCTATTGGTAAGAACATTAGGTCCTTTCAAGTGTCTCTTCGTCTATAACCTCTTTTTTCTACACGAAAATTGAGAGACATCACCCACACGGTGTCGTCAGTGTCCACACGACCATTTCGGGGAAAAAATATTACAAAGTTCAATAAGAACAAACTCATTCACAATTGCACAATAAGTGCCAATCCCTAACCCTCCCGTTTCTTCAATTTTCTAACCTCTTTTTTCCACACGAAAATTGAGAGACATCACCCACACGGTGTTGTCAGTGTCCACACGACTATTTCGGGGAAGAATGTGACAAAGTTCAGTAAGAACAAACCCATTCACATTTGCACAATAAGTGCCAATCTCTAACTCTCCCGTTTCTTTAATTTTACCTGCAGATATCGAGGAAAATAAGGTAAATGATATTCCAGAGAATACCTCAAAGAATGATCAAGAAAAAGAGAAATCCCCAAAGGACACTCCTGAACATCTGAGAGTATTTTGAAAGTTCTGGGCATAGGCCCCAACGATGATAAATTTAAGAAAGTTAATTATATATATTGTAACAATCGCGACTTATCCCCAGTGGATTTTCCCCTATATTTGAATAAACCGGACGTTATCTAGAAGTTAGAATCTTTATCTAATCAACGAATTAATAATTCGGGACTCTTTCTCGTCTATGAGTGTTTAGCCTATTTATTTATGACAGTTCTTATATTTAGGGATTCCCATATGGTCGCTACCTCAGAAACTTTCGTACCGTTGGCGTTGATTATATGAGAGCTGTGGAAGTGTAATCGCAACCTCAGAGTATTTAAACCCGTCAGTGTTGATTTTCTTATTTTGGTTATTTCTATTATCAGGATAGAATAAAATAATCGCAGCTTCAGAGTTTTTACACTCGTTAGCGTTGACTGTCTTATTTGGATTGATTAGGATAATTCACGACCTCGGAGTATTTAAACTCGTAAGCAATGAATTGATAGGAAGGAATGATTTTATAGGAGGATGTCGTAACTGCAAAGTCTTTCAACTTGTTGGTTGCGTATTTGTGAATCAATAACAAATGTATTTGATTAATTATTATTTGATTAATAAGTTCGACAAAATTTGTTATGTCAATTACCTATTATCTTGAATTTACTGATCTATAATGAGATCCCGAGCCGCTTAATTCGTTCTCTTATATAGTAGCTGTCCCCACTACTTTTTGACATTGCGTCAGCAATTGCTTACTACTGAGCGTTTTCTATCTCTTTTCAATTTTGCGTTTCAACGAAACTACTAGGCTTTCTTTGTTAAACTCTATTTTGAGTAACTTTTAGCCAGATAGCTTCATACTCTATTTCTGCTAATTTTGTCGATCTTTATTTTCGTTTATTGAAATTTCTCTTTTCTTTTACTCATGTCAATATTCACATTTACATCATTATATGAATATCGTTACAATATATGGGGCATTCCACGCCAACTCGACCTGCCGCGGACCCTCACCATTTTTGATTTCTTTTTTCTTCGAGTATGATGGAAGAGAGGGCGAAAAATGAACGTCTGAATTATTTCAGATTTTTTGGGCCCCCGGTTCAAAAGTTGACTTTCTTTCAGGCAGAAATGTATTTGCGGATCCGTTAGTCGTACGAAAAAATCACCCAAATGAAAAAGTTTGTCAATAATATGAGGTGAAAAAAACTGATTTTTTTAGAATTTTTCAATATTCCTGGATGCTGTTTTTTCGACAAAACACTCCTAATTTGGGATTTCCACTGCGTTAGCCGTCATCGATTTATGTGAAATTTTCACCACAAATTCTTTGTGAAAATACGAAACTTTTGAGACTATGCCGAAAGTGGTACTAGCTCTGGTTCAGATGCCAGAATGAAATGAATTTCGATTAAACTGAAAATACGAGTGAAGTGGACGCACTGCAAAAACGATTCGAGCTATGTTTGACGTATTGCATTTGTATGGTACCATATCGCGTGTCTAATGGCATAAGATCGTGTCAGCCATTTTTTTTTGTTTTTTTTTTTCCCAATTTCCGACTTCTCTGAAATATCGATGTATTTTTGCGTTTCAGAAGTTTTTGGACCATTGCAAAGAGAAAAAAATGGCGGATACGACCTTATACCATTAGACACGCGATATGGTATCATACAAATGCAATACGTCAAAGATAGCTCAAATCGTTTTTGCGCAGTCCATTTCACTCGTATTTTCAGTTTATTCAAAATTCATTTTATTCTGGCATCTGAACCAGAGCTAGTACCACTTTCGGCATGGTCTCAAAAGTTTTGTATTTTCACAAAGAATTTATGGTAAAAATTGAACAAAAATCGATGACGGCTAACACAGTGGAAATCCCAAATTAAGAGTGTTTTATCGAAAAAACAGCATCCACGAATATTGAAAAATTCTAAAAAAATTAGTTTTATTCACCTCATATTATTGGCTAACTTTTTCATTTGGGTGATTTTTTCGTACGACTAACGGATCGGCAAGTACATTTCTGCCTGAAAGAAAGTCAACTTTTGAACCCGGGGCCCAAAAAATCTGAAATAATTCAGACGTTCATTTTTCGCCCTCTCTTTCATCATACCCGAAGAAAAAAGAAATCAAAAATGGTGAGGGTCCGCGGCAGGTCGAGTTGGCGTGGAATGCCCCATATATATATATATATATATATATTAGTCATATACATATATCACCCATAGTTATCACCCAGAACTAAAGAACACATGGTTGAAGTGGACGAAAGAAGGTTTCTCAGAGAAGAATAAGAAGAAAATTCTTAAAATTTATGATAGAAAAGGTGGTTTCCATATCGAGGCTCCGAAACTGAATTTGGAAATAGCTACACTTCTCTCCGAGGTTGCCAAAAAGAGAGACCGACAGTAAGTTAAGCTCCACACGAGCAAGCTCTCGAAAGAGAGGTTATTTTCCATAGGTCTCACTATTCCATACAAATACTGACAGTCAGAAGCCACACGTTTCTGACGGGGACAGTATTTTAACTCAGTTCAACAAGAACAAGTCGATTCACAATGAGCACAACAAGTGCGGTCCATTCAATTTTCCTCCCTTGTTTACTCCTTCTATTTTATTTTCGGTTATACAGAACTACGTGGGCCCAGCCATAGCTGCTCTAGGTGCTACAGTCTCGCTTCTGCTTGACCCCCCAGATGATGGAGGAGATTTTTCACTGATCACATAAGCCACGCAGGATAGATTTTTATTAAAAGGAAATCTTTCATCATACCGCAGTTAAATAAAAACATTAAAGCGGTGATGGAAACAATGATTTCACATGAATGGCTTTATGGACCTAATTTGAAAGATAAGGTGAAAGATGTTAAAGAAATCGAGAAGGCTTATGCTGATATAAAGGACAAGACTTCACAGAAGCAGCCATTCAAGCTTCAAAACCAGGGAAACTCCAAATACCCACCTGCAGGATACCATCAGGTGGGTCAACAACAGAAACATCAGACAAACATATCTCAAGTTACTTCAAGGGATATCAAATCCCTTTCGTTAAAAAACCTTTTCAACCCACTCCTCCAAAGGAAAAAATACCTTATGCAGCAGAAATGAGAAGATTGCAATTAATGCACTTTAAAAAAAAAAAAAAAAAAAAAAAAAAAAAAAGGGTGCTATCGAGGAGTGTGAGGAATGTAAGGACCAAATTTGGTCGCCTTATTCTCTTGTGCCAAAACTGGATGGCATAGACCGTTTCATTTTAAATTTAAAGAACCTGTATAAGTTCATTGATCCTCTACATTTAAAATGAGACGATTTAAGATCCGCACTGAATCTAGTGGATTTCACACAAGGGGATTTCAAGATCTTATGGATGCAGATTTTTCTTCTCTGCAGATCTCAAGGATGCAGATTTTCTAGCCTCTATACACGAAAATAATGAAACCCATTATCAATAAATCAAGACTCTAGGAAATGCTATTGAAAAAGTTCTTTCATTGCTGAACAGAGATGTAAATACCTGCGTTTTATTATTACTTCAGTCGATTTTTCAGTAAACCTGACTGATTAAAAGAAAGACCAAATAGTAGGTCTTCTAAATGAGTTTAAAGTTGGCAGGACATCTCCGATGTTAATGGTGGAGATTACGAAGGAAAGATTTTAATAACTGAATCCAGGATGAAGGATCTCGGATGGTGGAAGACTAAAGGTGCTATTTCATGGGCAGTTAACTGCAGCAGCAGTCTAGTAACTTACTAGATTTTCTAGTGATATGACTAGCACTTCCGGCGCAAGTTCTTGCTGCTTGAAGTTCATTTATCCGAACAGTTGAGCTGCAAACGATTGTTTACGCCATCACGCGCACGGTTACGCGAAATCAACAACATCAAAGTTAAGAAATTAAGAACATGGACTCGACTGAGGTAAGCTTAATTATAAATTATACATTTTGGTAAAACCTGCGGTAATAATCTTTAAATTGGTGGTAAGGATCAATATAGTTTGATACAATTATTTTTCATTCAGGTATCAAAATAAATGCTTTTAGTGGATAGGTCTGTTTGCATTCTAAATTTTCGACAAAGCATATTATACATCTGTAAATTTTATTTTTTATAAATGCTTATTACTTCATTACCTGTTATAGGAACAAATAGTCCATACCTGTGCGATATGTGAAACAATAATTAATGTGGACGAGATTGCAAGACACCCATGCATGGAGGGATACGCCAATATTTTTATGGACAAAAACTTGTATATATACCCCGCGACAGGTAAAATTATTCATAAATTTCATCCAATTGTCGTAAGAAAACATTTTTAATATATTCATTTTTATTTACATAGAAGATGGCTCGATTATCAGGAGAAGTGACATGGGGAACAATATAGAATCGATAGTTCTAGAACAATCAATCACAGCACCTGAACAAGTCAACACCAACCTTCCAAGTATGGAAGAACTGTTGATTGAAGAAGTTTCTAGGAGAGAAATCCTCTACAACTACCACTTGCCAATTGTTCAACGCAGTAGATCGGCTGTGGCGAAGGGGTGGCAAAACGTTTCCGAAGCACTAAATGGTATGATGTCAATTATATAGTATATATTATATTATTATATATATATATATTATATAATATATATTATATAATAATATATATATATATATATATTATATATATTATATATATGGGGCATTCCATGGTAAATCACACAGAATAAAACCCGACCGATTCCGATTTGCTTCATATTTTTTCGTGTTGTTGTTATCACTGAAAAAGACGTCTGTGATTTTTTTCAGATTTTTATTGCCAGTCGTTTGGATTTTTTTTTTTTTTTCAGTAATCGTAAATCCAATCAAACAAATGATTTGAAAAAATGATTCGGGCCAACTTTTTCGTAATTTCACGCAGTTTAACATTAAAATAATAGACAAATTTTTAAGCATCATGTCGAGCATTTTTATCTGGTTTAACGTAAAAAATATCGACTTTCGCTAAGTATGCCCCCTGCGATCCTGTTCAAAAAAATCACGAAAATTCCGCATTGAAAATCAAAAATTTTAAGCCCAAGGCCATGATGGAGAAATGATTCCTTCAGTTTTGTTAAATTTTTTTTGTAAATATTTTCCGTTGTTTTTCACTGCTTACTCCAATACGATAAAAAAAAAGGTGATGCCCATCTACCAACTCAATTTTTCTTACCAATAGCCATCATAAATAATCAATAGTTATCTTTTAAGCAGAAAATCATGATTTCAAATAATTCACATCCTATTTATATTATTCGATATTATTATTTATTATTTTGCTTCGGCCCCTCTGCTACACAGCATAAGCCAGCTTCGTATTGCGAATCATTGCGAATTCATTGAGGATTGGTTTAAATTCACGCATCAATTCATTCATTAAATTTATTTACGTTAACCCTTTGTGTCACACATTTTTTTTTGTTTTTTTTTTTTTTAAACACAAAAAAAAAGTTTGAAAATTCGATCGAAATTGCTCAGAAAATGGTTATAAAACAGGTGGCACTCTCAGAGTGCCACCATGGCAGAAAGGGTTAAATAAAATATTAAACGACATTCATATGGTCAAACTAAATTTCAAACTCCTCCTTAATTTATATACAGCTTTATAGTAGGCCCGTTGAGTTTTCTAAGCCCCCTGAAGTAGAGGCACGTCTCAAAAATTATAATTCATCGTAGTAAAATAAGTAAATTCCTTACAAATTACATCGCGAAAATAATAAATAATAATATCGAATAATATAAATAGGATGTGAATTATTTGAAATCATGATTTTCTGCTTAAAAGATAACTATTGATTATTTATGATGGCTATTGGTAAGAAAAATTGAGTTGGTAGATGGGCATCACCTTTTTTTTTATCGTATTGGAGTAAGCAGTGAAAAACAACGGAAAATATTTACAAAAAAAATTTAACAAAACTGAAGGAATCATTTCTCCATCATGGCCTTGGGCTTAAAATTTTTGATTTTCAATGCGGAATTTTCGTGATTTTTTTGAACAGGATCGCAGGGGGCATACTTAGCGAAAGTCGATATTTTTTACGTTAAACCAGATAAAAATGCTCGACATGATGCTTAAAAATTTGTCTATTATTTTAATGTTAAACTGCGTGAAATTACGAAAAAGTTGGCCCGAATCATTTTTTCAAATCATTTGTTTGATTGGATTTACGATTACTGAAAAAAAAAAAAAAAAATCCAAACGACTGGCAATAAAAATCTGAAAAAAATCACAGACGTCTTTTTCAGTGATAACAACACGAAAAAATATGAAGCAAATCGGAATCGGTCGGGTTTTATTCTGTGTGATTTACCATGGAATGCCCCATATATTACTATATATTATATTATATTATATAGTATCCTGCAATTTCCTAATAATTCAATATTATCCACGGTTAGGTGAAATCAGTGCAAAAGAAGCCCAAAAGAGGTGGAAAATTTTGAGGGACACATTTTGTCGCAGACTGGCAGACGACAAACAGCCGAGCGGTGCTGCAGCCCCATCAAATAAACGCAAATGGAAGCACTTTGATCGATTGATGTTCCTACGTGATACACTTACAGTAAAACCGTAACCCTAGTTGATTATTTTGCATTCGTTCTAAATCATTCGCACCAAATGGAACTTTCTTCACTTCAATAAATTTACTTTACAGGACGACGACAAATGTTAACGAACCTGATACTGAATCGTGTGTAGCCGAAAGTAGAAATCCATCAAAAAGACAATGTTACGTACCGAAACCTAACAATTATATACTTAAATGAGATTAGGATTACGAATTTACTCGTTACTTGTGGATGACAGTGCGGAATAGTTCAGTGACGGTTCAAGATGGACCAACGATGAATAGAATTGCGGATGCTATTAGCGCCCTGGCAGTACCAGTGCCACCCTTAACTTTGCCAACACCTCCAGTTCAGGATGATGTCGACGGATTATTTCTAATACTTGGTGGGCAGTTAAGACGACTTGAACATACACAGAGGACCGAATTGATTATAGATATACTGCAATTCGTGCAACATAGACTTGATTGAGGTGCAATCGTTTTTTTATTCGTTATCAGTTGATATAAAGTTTATTTATCTTTTGTAAAAATGTTAAAAAATATAACAAAGAATGTGATTTGAAAAAATAAGAATTCGTTATTAGTTGAGATAAAGACTTTATCCTTTGTACAAATGTTCAAAAATATAACAAAGAATGTGATTTAAAAAAATAAGAATTCGTTACTAGTCGAGAACTTTATTCATCCTTTGTAAGAATGTTTAAAAATATAACTTTAATAACATTGAAAATTTACAAGTGCAATTACAATCCTGAAAGTCTATGTTTTATTATTTAATGAGCACTACTGATATATCCGCAGAAACTGCCATGGTACGGCCCCTTCATCATTAAAGTAGTCCATAAACTGTTGTCGGATTGCAGCAGATGTTCTTCCATATGAGTGTGTGGAGCAAGAAGCTATTGGTTGCAGAGCAGTATTCTCTAGTACACAGAGAAAAGAGTTTATTTATAGTTAAAGAACGTATATTTGTATATAAGCAAATTAATATTTATTCATAGTTAACGAATATCAGTTGATCCGAATGAGTCATTGTTTGACTCAACCGATATTTGTTAACTATGAATAAATATTTATTTGCTTATATACAAATATATGTTCTTTAACTATAAATAAATTAAAGAAACTCTTTTCTCTGTGTACCACATCTTGTATCGAAGTACCTTCCACAACAGATCTGTCAATCAAGCCCGGAGTAATGAATGATGCCTTTCTTGGCAAATTTTCTTTGCGCAGCCAATTATGTAATGTAACGGTGGCTTTGATCATTTTCTCAGCAGTTGAAACTTTTGCCAAAATTGGTTTTCTGTATATGCGCCATTGAGAAGCAAGGATTCCAAATGCGTTCTCTATCGTTCTTCTTGCTCGGCTGAGTCGATAATTGAAAATTTTCTTTTCTGGCGATAAGCCATCTCTCCCAGGAAATGGACGCATCAAATATGAGCTCAGAGGAAATGCTTCATCCGCAACTAATAAATACGGGAATTTTGAACTCCCTTCATAAATTTCATCGGCAGGTGGAATGTCCATTTCTCCTCTAGCAAATTTTTCCCCAATCAAAGAATTTTTGAAAATACCGCCATCACTTTGCCTGCCAAAAGCTCCAATATCCACATGCGTAAAAAGATAATTGGCATCACAGATTGCGAGTAATACAATACTGTGGGAATGTTTGTAATTAAAGTATGCGGATCCGCTATGTTCAGGACTCTGAAAGCGATATATGATTCAAGTAATGGACTCATCGTGTGCGCTATCTGATATACTGATAGAATATTCTATACCTGGATGATTACATGTTTTCCATCCATAGCTCCAATACAATGTGGGAATTGCCATTTCGCGTTCATTTCATAGGCAATATTTTTCCATTCTGTGACAGACAGCATCGGAAGTACATCAGGGCACAATACATCCCATATAGCTTGGCAAGTTTCAGGTATAATTTGACAAACTGCTGTTAGGCTCACTGAGTATTGATGCGACATGGATATCATGCTGTCACCACTGGCTAAGAATCTGCAAATGGTGATACATTATTTACCATTATTATGGTAAAATGTATTACTCTACCGTAAACATATTATCAGACGTTGCTCCGCTTCAATGGGTTCACGAATCAAATGCTGTCTGGTTATTCTGTGCGCAACCAATTCGAGTAGGTCTTCAAATCGAGTATGACTCAGGCGAAAGTAATTTTTGAACCGAAGGTCATCCAACTTTAATATAGGAAAGACTGCATGATAGAACCCATGTTGCTGCCGTTGACGAAGAATGTCAGCAACCCAATACCGTTTCTTCTTATATTTTCGCTTACAGAGCACTTCACTTGTACAAGCTATCACAGCGGCTACCGCTACAGCAACTCGTTTTCCACGTACCAATGCATTCTGTTCATTAATTTTTTGTACACATTCGCTTTGCCACTTATATAACTCATGCTGATAGGACATTTCGCTTTTTGTCGGAAATATACAGATTTAAAATTTTTTCATGAATTCAAATTTAAATTTAAATTTTTAGATTTTTTAATTTTTTATTTTCAGTTATGCGGCAGTTACTGCAGTTGCGATCTGTTACATTTTGATTTTTGTAGGATATACGCCGATTTTGAAAATTTTTAAATTCAAATTTAAATTTAAATTTTTGAATTTTTGACAGGCAGTTACTGCTCCAACGACCTATTTCATGAGCAGCGTTGCTGCTGCGTAAAATCACTAGAAAATCTAGTAAGTTACTAGACTGCTGCTGCAGTTAACTGCCCATGAAATAGCACCTTAATACTACCATAGGTTCCAATCCAATAAAAAACTCAAGTTTTTTCCATTGAATTATTTTCTGACGCCTCATTGTCAGGTTGGGCTGCTCGTGCCATGGTAAAAGTGCCTCCGGGCTTTGGGACAACTAAGAAGGCACGAAGCATACAAATTATCTAGAATTGTTGGCCGCTTTCTTCGCACTCAAATGTTTTGCGTCAGACTTGTCAGAATGCAAAGTTTTGCTTAGATTGGATAATACCACAGCAATAGCCTATGTTAATAAAGCTGGTGGGGTACGACTTCCACATCTTAGTGAACTTTCAAGACGGATTTGGCAATGGTGCGATGGTGCGATGGGAGGAAGATCTGGTTAAGATCATCATATATTCCTTCCAGTGAAAACATAGAAGCGAACAGTGCATCAAGTAATGTTGATGTGGATTCTGAGTGGGAAATTTCGCAAACTGCTTTCAAACAAATTCAAAATCAGTTTGGCCCTCTCACAGTAGATCTGCTTGCCTCTCGTTTAAACAAAAAATGTAAACAATTTTATTCAAGGTCCCCAGATCCTGAGGCAAGAGCTGGTAGGTAGGGGCTGATGCCCCACAATTTCTTGGAGAAATGAAAAATTTTATGCCTTTCTACCCTTCGTACTTATTTAACGTATATTACGAAAAATTATTAATGACAAAGCAAGAGGCACTGTAGTGGTACCATTGTGGCCCACAC
Source organism: Tenthredo mesomela (assembly GCA_943736025.1). Lineage (NCBI taxonomy): Eukaryota > Metazoa > Arthropoda > Insecta > Hymenoptera > Tenthredinidae > Tenthredo > Tenthredo mesomela. Next base: position 15,895,407 of record OX031020.1, on the reverse strand, counting down.
AACCGTGGTACCCTCTGCTCATATCACTACTCATTGGTCCCACCATCACTGTCAAGCCTAATATTTTATTAATAACATCTCCTTACAGAAATAAAAGTCATCCACTAGCGTCTCACCTTTCACCAGTCGCAGGCAAATTGTCAGGTCAGCGTTTTTGAACCAAGGAATAAAAGAGGAATCTGTTGATGTAATGGTCAATTCCATCACGAAATCAACACTGAAACAGTGCGAATGTGCCTTGAAGACTTGGTGGAATTATGCTCATTTAAAGAAGATTGATATGTTTTATGCTAAAACTAGAGAGATGATTAGTTTTCTAAGAAAGAGTCACAATGAAGGTGCAAGTTATAGCACACTCAATACTATTCGATCCACAATATCTTTGATTAAATAGTATATAACATCAATCACACGATGGCTTAATCGCTCGTATCATGAGTGAAGTATCCAGAGAAAGACCAACTAAGCCCATATATTCTACAACATGGGATATAACTATATTACTCGAGTACATTGAAAAATTATATTCACTAAAAAGTTTAAAAATAAAGGAAACTGTAAAAAAAATAAATTTTAAAGTAACAACTTTATTAGCTGTAACAACGGCTCAAAGGTTACAGACTTTTGCTTCCATAGAAATGTAAAAAAAAAAAAATAAAATAAAAAAAAATAAAAAAAATAAATAAAAAATCTGAAACAGGAATTAGTATCAAGATAACAGATCAGATCAAAACATCAAAGCCTGGAGCTTTTCAACCTCATCTTATTTTACCTTTTTCAAAGAAAAACTAGGTTTGTGTGTTGCCTCTGCTGATTTAGTTTATATTGAAATCACGAAGAATTCAAGGAACAATGATACCAACAACCTTTACATTGCGACAAGGAAACCGTCTGGTCCAGTGACGTCACAAACTATTGGACACTGGATCAAATCACTTCTAGGCAAGGCGGGTGTAGATACAGATAAGTTTACAGCATATAGCACGCGACATGCAGCGGTTTCAGCGGCACACAAACGAGGTGTGGATATTGACACTATAAGACGTAGTGCTGGATGGGCGTCTGGCTCCCAAACTTTCCACAAGTTTTACAACAGACCTATCCAGACCCCTAATATGACCAGATTGCGCGTGCAATTATTGAATAATATATTGTATTCCTCATTAGATCATTTGAGTCCTTTCTGTCTTCTAAATATGTTTTTTGAAAGAAAAAAAAAAAAAAGGGAATTATCACCCATGCTCTAAAGAACTACATTATTATCATCGAGAACGAGACACTGCAGTTTGATCGAAATTATACGAAAGTGTCTCGTTCGAAGATGATAATCTCCCTCCCGTACTTACCCTATGAGCAGACACACCCATTATCATCTTCAAAAGATACTTGCTTCTACACACTTTACACAAAACAATATGAAGATAGAGAGCCACTGAGAGCATCAAGATGGCGGGTGGCGCCAATTTTTAAATTATATTAGCGTTAAATGTTGTGGTTGCAGGCATGACAAGCATGACTACATTATTATCATCTTCGAACGAGACACTTTCGTATAATTTCGATCAAACTTCGCCCGCCTTCGGCGGGCTCGTTTGATCTGTCAATTATATCGGAGTTACCATTCACATTTGTAATTTGTGAATGAAAAAAGTCAAATACGGAATAAATTTGTAATTGGCAAATGACGAAAATTCAATTATCAGTAAAAAAAAAATTTGTACAGAAATTGATCGTGAAAAAAATGTATGCATTTTTACAACGAAAGCATGTTTAATGTAAAATGTACTACATTGTTCGAATGCCCAGTTTGGGCCTAAGTTATTTCCCATTTCTCACTGAATCATTCCACGTAGCTAAATTTCCATGACTTCACACGGAATTAAATTCTGCGATACGCAGAGGTGTTCTCATTCTTGTTCGTAGTGGAAGAAAAAGGGATATCTCACGAAAAACATCCAAAGATGTAAAAAAAAGCCGCCAAGTACCCACGCAAAAACCACAATTGCTTTTTTATAAGCAAAACGTTTCGCCAGTCTCTTTCGTGAAATCAAGAAAAAAGCCAAGCACCAAACGTACCCCTGCGATCTCTCAGCAAGTCTACGGCGTGAAGTCGGAGTTTCGTGTGAGGATATCGAAACATCATTCCAAGAGCTACGTACTTGGCACTGATCAAGTGAGGCCGAACTGTTACGAGGATGGGTTTCAGGTATTGGAATTGATCCTTCCCACTACATGTATACGCTCGTGAACCTGCACATATACGCATGCATCGTGAGCAAGATTGTATGCCACGTACAGTATAGGTACACCAGAGCAATCATCAACTGAATTTTATATTCATCATTATATCAAACTGTCACACTCTATGCTACCTATAGCATACACTAGGGTGGTCCTTAGCACGGGTGTTTTCGAATTTCTATGCTCCCAGGGGCTCAAACGCTTCCAAATTGTTAAAAAATAATCCCCTGGCAGTTTGAGCTCTTGATATTAACTCTAAGATAGTCCGCTTTTCAACCAAAGTTTCTTATGGGAAATAACACATAAAATTCGATGACTTTGGAACAAATGAATCTACAATAATGACTAATGAGACATAGATATTTTCGTAGCGAATTTGATGCTCTACAAAAAAGGCATTGGGATTTTTCGCTAAGTCTAATGGTTCAAAAGTTATTCGAGGTCAAAGTTTATTTCATATATAATATTATTTCATATATATTTTCAAGTTTATTTAAAAAATAAACAGTTGTGTAACGAAATACATCACGTATTTTCTGTAGGTTATTTTATTCATGATCAATTTATGTAATTATAACGATTTTTTAGCATTGTGACCAATACATATTTTTCTTCGATTAAAAAAACTGGAAGTCTCTTATATAAGAATAAAAAATAAAAAATGGGTGAAATATGATACCCTTTGAACACATGACCTTAATTAATTTTCATATTTTCAACAAGTAAACTTTGTCGAGTATCAGCATGATGTTGTTTATATTCTGCTAAAAATTGGGCTATAAACTGCCAGCTGGTTGTGAGTATCAGCGTGAGTGCAGAGGAAAACATTGGAAAACATCGTGCACGCACCGAAAAACTTTGTGCCATAAACGCATAAACAGCGTGAAATGAAGAACGTCGCCAGGCGTGATTAGCAGTGCCCCCACCCGAATATGTAATGTATTTCATCACACAACTGTTTATTTTTTAAATTTACTTGAAAGTATTGATAATTATATATTACATATAAATTAAACTATGACCTCGAATAACTTTTCAACCATTAGACTTAGCGAAAAATCTCGCAATACCTTACTCGTAAAGCACTAAATTCTCTACAAAAATATCTATGTCTCATTATTGTAGATTCATTTCTTCCAAAGTTATAGAATTTTAAAGAACAAAATAGTATATTGTGTATCTAGGGGGGGAAAATGGCCATTTCGAGCGAGGGTGAGACGTTTTTAGCGCAAGTCGTAGTAGAGGGCGCCGAAGGCGCCCGAGACAAAGACGAGTGCTAAAAACGTTCCACCCGAGGTAGAAATGGCCATCCCCCCCTAGATGCACACTGCACTTTTTATAATAAGGGCACGATATGGGCCTTCTTTGATGCGCGTCGATCGGATAGGGAATGGCGCGTGTTGAGTCGTGTACCACACACTTATAGATGTTTGAATTGAATAAAAATTGAAAAAAATTGAAAAAAAAATAAAAATTAATAAATAAAAAAAAAAAATTATTAATAATTAATAATAATTTATTTATAAAAAAAGAAAGATCCAAGATTTGCCGTTGGAGCGGGAGGGAATGTATATTCCCTCCCGCTGTTGGATATTCGGTACTCACGGTCGAAACACGTGATTTCCCCCCCTCTCGACAAGCATGAAAGAAGGCCCATTTCATGCCCGTGTTATGAAAAAGGTTTTTCACGTGTTATTTTCCATAAGAAACTTTGGTTGAAAAGCGGACTATCTTAGAGTTAATATTAAGAGCTCAAATTTCCAGGGGATTATTTTTTAACAATTTGGAAGCGTTTGAGCCCCTGGGAGCATAGAAATTCGAAAACACCCCTGCTAAGGACCACCCTATAAGCATACACGTATATCCGTATTGTCTCATTTAATTGCATAGTCCAGTCAAAATGGACAAAAAAATAGTGGTCAGCCTACAAAACCCCAAAAAGCCCCTCCGGTGCAAAAACCTTTCGCCAAGTACATTAATGTGGTCACCACCCCCAAAGAAACAAAAGTGGTACTACAAAAATTTCTACTTACAAAAGGATTGAAATCAGATACAATTGCCAAGTACACGTCTTCTGTATAACAAAAGTTTCCAACTGAAGAACAGAAGTCCGAATAGTCTTGTATCGTTCACTCGCTACGCTCGCTCACTTGATCGACTCTTGATAATTACAGAAAAAAAATCAGGAAAAAACATCTAGTACATGGTAATTGCGGGCCATTTATGAGTAAGTGAAAGAGTATTCACTTACTGTCGGCGCAAAAAGGTTTAGCCCCTCTGTTCGTGTGATCATAACTTCTACAGGGAAATTGGTAGAGCATCGAGTCTGGAAAGATCGGAAAGCGCCAAGTTTTCTGCGTCTAATGGTTGTTCACAAATTTCCGTGTAAGAATCGTGAAAGCCGTTATGATCTCCGAAAAGTTAAAAAACGTAGTTTTTCGGAGTCCATCGCCATACGTCAACTTCAACTCGTCACCATTTATCTGAAATGAGTGTAAAAAATCTTGAAAAATTTAGAAATATTCTCTGAACATTGACGAACATGATAGAGTTTGGTAGATCCAAAAATATTCACAAACCTGGACACCAGATGCAAAAAGGTCCAATGGTGCGATTTGGGGAACGGATCGGTACGGACGAACCTGAGCCGGCTCAAAATTATCGTCAGGATATACACTTTTTGATTCCGTAATCAGTTTTTGGTTCGCAATAGCGGACTTCCAGTAATCGACGTCAACAATTTTTCAAATTTGAGCGGGGCCGCGTATGTCCCAGCCGCGATATTCTTCGCTGCATTTACATTGTTATATCAGTGGCCCCGAGTAACAATAGAGACTGCGACGGGCGCGGCGGGAGGGAAATGCAGCGACGAATATCGCAGCTAGGACACAGGCGGCCCCGCGCAAATTCGAAAAATTGTTGACGTCGTTTACTGGAAGTCCGCTATTGCGAACCAAAAACTGATTACGGATTCAAAAAGTGTACATCCTGACGATAATTTTGAGCCGGCTTAGGTTCGTCCGTACCGATCCATTCCCCAAATCGCACCATTGGACCTTTTTGCACCTGGCGTCCAGGTTTGTGAATATTTTTGGATTTACCAAACTCTATCATGTTCGTCAATGTTCAGGGAATATTTCTAAATTTTTCAAGATTTTTTGCACTCATTTCAGATAAACGGTGACGAGTTGAAGTCGACGTACGGCGATGGACTCCGAAAAACTACGTTTTTTAACTTGTTGGAGATCATAACGGCTTTCACGATTTTCACACGGAAATTTGCGAACGACCATTAGACGCAGAAAACTTGGCGCTTTCCGATCTTTCTAGACTCGATGCTCTACCAATTTTCCTGTAGAAGTTATGATCACTCAAACAGAGGGGCCAAACCTTTTTGCGCCGACAGTAGGTCTATGTATCAATTATTTGATAGATATTGCTATAATAGCCCGCCAAGTACCACTTCCTAAATTTTTTTTTCTTTAATTATCAAGAGACGATCGAGTGAGCGAGCGTAGCGAGTAAACGATACAAGACTATTCAGACTTCTGTTCTTCAGTTGAAAACTTTTGTTATACAGAAGACACTTGTCAATTGTATCTGATTTCAATCATTTTGTAAGTAGACATTTTTATAGTACCACTTTTGTTAAGGAGGAATTTTTGTTGGTGGATTTCTTTGGGGGTGGTGACCACATTAATGTACTTGGCGAAAGGTTTTTGCAACGGAGGGGCGTTTTGGGGTTGATATCACCACTTTTTGTACAATTTTGCTTGACTACCTAATAATTGTGCTCGCTTGATATGCTCGCTCGATTGGGTTTTCCTTTATCCTCGCTCAGTTTGCAGTTTTCAGTTTTCAGTTTTCAGTTTTCAGTTTTCAGTTTTCATTCTGCCGATTGTTCCTATGAACGCCTCAATGTATGTACGGTGATGCATTTCGTATCATCCGAATCTCTCGAAAAGTAGCAATGTTGAATGTGGTAGTATAATTTTGAATAAATGAAAATAATGTTATAATATACACGTATGCTCATACTTTTCTGTGAGCCTTAAATTTCTGTGGACAGACGTAACATGTGATCTCCTATTAAGTTCTACGAATTGTTTCGTTAGCATCTGGTATAATTCTATATGCCTGCAACGTGTAACCTTGCGCGCAGCCCTCCTTCTGTCTCATCTGGGCTTGGGAAAGGCAATGGTGGAGTTACCTGCACGCAGGGTTATAGTTGCTGCTCATGATTAAATATATTTAAATATTAGATATATGTATTGCAATTCTTAGATCGTTTTTCTTTTAATGGAGCTAGGTCCTCTGCAAAAAAAACATGTACGCATCCTGTAGTCATAATCCTCCTTAACATTCTTTGGGCGGCTAGGTGGTCTAGTGGATTAAGTCCCCGGTTATGCCTCTAGAGATCCGGGTTTGATTCCCGGTCCGCCTGATAATTTTTCTTGTCGATAAAAATTTGAGTTTGTTAAATTTCATTGTATGTAGTCATAACGTCAACTTCAAATTCCGGTCTGAACAGAAGGTATCGAAATATATAGAATTGAGCCATCTCGATGCAAGACTAGCGTAGAGCATAAAATGGAAGTTTCCGAAGTCAGAAACTTGCATTCTGCTCTATTCGTCTGACTCTACCCGTTTCTTGTATCAAATCACACTATCCCGATATTTTGCAACTTCAGCGTTTACTCTCACCATCTTCTCTTCTCATACGGCGATCCGCTACAAAATTAAACAATCCATAAAAAAGGTTTTTCTCCAATAATTACATTCATAAATGAAAAAACGATGAGTCTACAATGAATAAATGAATATAAATGAGAATCTAAGAAAGAGGGAGTCAACCATTTCTTCAATATTGAATAAGTAGTTTCGTTCTAACCATTTGTTGTGATAGCACTAATCTGAATTTGATAGAGATCGTTCTGAGCAGAGAATCTGAACTGTTTGTAAAACATCGATTAAAAAATTATCTCCACCGAAGGTCAAGGCACTACATTGACGTGGAGTGTAGAATAAACGTTTTAACTGGATGATATGGAGATAGATTATAAAACTCGTCGAAATCCCACGCATAACGTTGACTCACAAATTGAGTCTGAGCAGATGAGCCTTCAGAGATGAGCTTAACATAGATCTTGAAGTGGAATATCAAATCATGCTATCCTCATATTTTTCAACTTCAACATTTTCTCTTGATTTTCTATTGTCAGACTTCCTCAGGCGGTAACTTGCTAAATAAGGGTGGGGGTTGAATTTTCGAAAGTCCAAAACGTAAACTGGCTGAAATTTTGAATTTCAAAATTAGCGAAACGCAAAATTCAGAACAGGCAATATCACGATACTCTGTAAAGTGTACAAAACATCATTATGAATACGGAAATATCACAAGTAAATTTCATCGAAAAACCAATTTAAGAATGGACAAGATCACGATGAAGGGCAAAATATCGAATTAGTGAAAATATCAAATATACGAAATTTGGACTGTTCTTCATTTTAGAATAGTCAATCTAAGGACCGCCTGAAAATTCTAATTCATTTAAACGAAAGGTCAAAAACTCGAATGGTCAGAATCTCGAATCGCTTAAACATAGACGGGCCGAAATAGCGAAAATACTGCAACACTTATTTAGTAACTAATTTTGGAGAATCAACCAGCTCCCCGTGCCCTTTGAACACACCGCCCGTCTTCCGTCCGTGGTTGTGCTCGTAACAGAACGGGCACCGAAACTCCTCCGGGAACGGGAATTCTATTGAAATATCAATATTTTCATTATTATTTGAGTTGTTCATGGTGCTGCCCCGCGTTGGCTCAGCTCGCAGTTGGTGGATAGAAAGAAAAAGAAGATACGATGGTAATAGAGTAGAGTGGGTAAGTAAAGAGGGATCGAAAGATAAGAAGAAAAATAGCGACAGTCGGTATTACCTCCGGAGCGGCGAGAGAATTACTGACCAGAGGGGGCGGATAGCCTTTGGTTCAGCGCTGGCGACTTTTGTGTGGATGGTGTGGAGCATTCCACAGCCTGAATGCCCACCGTGTGGATATTCCACACCCTAAAGGCCTTGTTTCAAAATTAAAATTTTTTAATGGGTTTTGAAAATCTCTTGATAAAAACAAGTATACAAAATTTTCCGAAAATAACCACATTATATTTCCCTATAGGGAAATCAACACTTGCGAGCCCCCCAGCAGATTCAAATCTCGACCATATTGATGAATACGTTTATCCTGAAAAACAATATTCGGACTATTGCACTTCGGAAACACTACTCAGTAGTGTATATATGACAGTTCTGGATCAAGACTTCTTTACCGGCCGAGTTGTGATGGTAAGTTACCGGCCGTGCGGGGTAAGTTACCGACCGTCGGATGGTAACGATTTGGGTACCGATCGTCGATCTTTGTTACCGACAATCGGATGGCTGCAATTGTCGGTCGTGCGATGGCGCCACTGCCGATTGTTACCGATATTCCGATGGTAAGGATCGAGAATCCTGCATTGCCGATCTCCGCTTATCGACAATCTGATGGTTGCGATTTGCCGTCATGCGATGGCGCCACTATGGATTGTCGATCTTTAGTTACCGATAGTCCGATGGTAACAATCCGACCATTAGTTACCGATAGTCTGATGGCTGCAATTCTCCTGCAATTTTCCGTCTTGCGATGGCGCCACTAAGTATTCGCTTTCGAATCATGGTAACGATTACCGACCTTTTTTTTTTTTGAAGAGTGAAGAGTGACAGGGTGTTATATATATATGCAATCAATGACGCGAATTATCTGATAATATATGTGTTTATTTTCCTATGTCTTAAGTCTAACCTATATTCTAAAATGACAATTTTCTTGAAAAACTAACTTAAACTATATGTACATAGATATATAATTTCAACTTAAGCTATATTTACAACTAGGTGGCAATCGCACACCGAGGTTCACACACGTATCTGAAACATACAGGTATTTCAATAACCGAACGGTATGTAATGAAAATTACGTGTACTTACCTAGCATTATTCGCCTCCACCTTCTCCCCCCTCCCCCACCTCCTCCTTCTTTTCCGCCACCGCCGGCACCTCTTCCTCATCCCAATTTTCCTCCACCGCCGCCTCCGCTTGCACCTCCTCCTCATCCCCATTTTCCCCCACCGCCGGCACCTCTTCCTCCTGCTCATCATCCCACCCCCACTTCAATGGTCTCACCTCAACCCATATGGGGGTGCCATCATCGTAACGCGCCGTAATCCAGCGCACCCCATCGACCTCCACCTCGTTGCAGCTTTCATAACCATCATCGTCGGAGCTCCAATCCTCCGCTAGCTCAACATCATCGATTTGAAAATGATCCATTTCTGCATTATGCAATATCAATTACAAACTATACCCATCATGAAAACTATGATATCAAAGAATGATGATACTTACTTTTTGCTTTCGATTTGGTGGTTGAGATTTGTATGTAATTTTTCTTCTCTCGACTGACTGCAGATTGTGTAAAACTCATTGCAAACTCGCACTTTTATATCCAACTAAACCCGAAATACGCCCCCAATATTATAGGGGCTGAACAATGGCAAACTCGGAAAATATTTTTTTCGTACGGATGGACCAAAGATGCCAACCCTCCCAGGTGGAAAAAAATGTGGAGGGGTGGGGCGTATGCATATAAAAACCCCAAACCCTAGGGTGGGTGTGAGCAATCGTCTAGTGCCAGTTTGACCGTGAAATTCTACAAAGAAAAAAAAAATGGACAACGCTATGTATATGAATCTCGTTGAGATGACGGAGGACGCATACAAGTTATTGTGTACACTACCACCAGAACAGGCAAATGAAGATATTTTTATTCACTGGCGTGACATTGCACGTCAAAATATCCGATTCTTGAACAATATTTTAACGCAATCTAAACCGAGTGTGGGGGAAAAACAACGATTGCAACATATAATTTCACTCCTTCAATCGTGGGCGGTGAAATTTGAACGACATCGTGCAACTATTGTTGGGGGTAATATCGGCGATGATATTCATAATCGTGTTCGATGGGATGACATGGAGAGCGCCTTCAAGTGTCGCATACGCACCGGAGCCGTGACGAATCTTCAGCATAAAGATCTGGCAAGATTTTTGGCTGACGCTGGGGTGGTAACGACGGAACGTTTAAAAAATGTGCTACGCCAAGAAGGAAGTATTAAGGTGAATGTGGGGCTTTCGTGTAAATTTGAGAACGTCAAAAACGATGAGATCAGTCTGGATGTAAAGAACTTCAACACACGCAACGCTACGATTCTTCCATCGACGGATTTGGAAACCTGGTTCACCGATAATGTAACGAATCCTCTGCTAACCATAGTGGAGGATTTCGAACAACGAGATTCTGGTTGGAGTATGATTGAGATCATAAATGTTGTGATCTGCATCAACCGATACGAGCCTCTTCGTGGTGGACTTTCAACATTCACACAGCTACCCGAGAATATTCAGCGAAAGAAAGCGGTGGTCAACGTGCAGAACGACGATGATCGATGTTTGCTGTGGTCTGTTGCCGCAGCCCTCCACCCCGTACACGTCAACGCGACCAGAACACACAGCTATCGACGGTACATATCGGAGCTAGATTGTACAGGTATAAAGTTCCCCGCAACCCTGCGTAGCGTAGAAAAACTTGAAAAAGCAAATAATTTAAGAATTAATGTATATGGAATTGAAAAAGAAACTTCCTCAAATTCAGAATCAAAACAGAGCATTATCACACCTCTTTATCTCAGTAAAAATTCAACAAATCTCGATAAAAAGACAATTCACCTTCTTATGATTGAGTGTAACATTGAAATAGATTGCGGTGATAATGATCACGATGATGACGATGATGACGATGATGCTAACTTGAATAACTTCAAAGCTAGATTTCACTTTGCTTGGATTAGGAATCTTTCACGTTTGGTTAGCAAACAATTATCGAACCATGATGGTGGACAATTTTTGTGTGATAGATGCTTGTGTCACTTTAGCGTACACAGCGCGTATGAAAGTCACAGGCAAGATTGCGTGCGAATGAATAGCATCCGAATGGAATTTCCAGAGAAAAAAAACTTGGAAATTTCAAATTTTCAGAATAAGGGAACTGTGCCATTCGTGGTTTACGCGGATCTCGAGTGTATATTGAAACCGGTTGCAAATGAATCTCAAGAGCATATTCCGCACAGTGTCGCCTATTATGTACATTGCTCATATGATGAGACATTATCGAGATATAAGAACAAACGCGGACCTGATTGTGTTGAATGGTTCATCGAACAGCTTCGCGAATTATCAATTGAAGTAGAGTCGCGCATAAAAAATATAATTCCGATTGAATCTCTGAATCAGACACAACGTGACCGTCATATGCGCGCAAAAAATTGCTACATCTGTGAAAGGCGATTTTCACCGGAAGAAAAAAAATGTTACGATCACTGTCATTTCACGGGTAAATATCGCGGCCCCGCCCATAATCGGTGTAACTTGAATTTCAGAGAGAAACACGTGATTCCGGTGGTGTTTCATAATTTGTCGGGCTATGATTCGCATTTCTTAATTAAATCTTTAGCTTCAAATTTTTCGGGTAAAATCACGCTATTGCCCATTAATAAGGAAAAGTATATATCATTTACCAAGAGGGTTGACGGCACCATGCTGAGCTTGAGATTCATAGATTCGCTTCGATTTATGGCTAGCAGCATTGACAAATTGGCATCATACGTGTGCGATGCGGATAAAAAAATAACGCGAAAATTTTACATTGATCAGGGAAAATTCGAGTTGATGATTCGCAAAGGTGTATTCCCCTACGAATACATCGATTCTTGGGAAAAACTTGACGAGCCGGAATTACCCATTGAAAAATATTTTTATTCGAGACTAAGCGATTCTCATATTTCCAATGAAGATTACGAACATGCGAAAAATGTTTGGACCAAGTTTGGTCTGAAAACTCTGGGCGAATATTCCGATTTATACCTGAAAACCGATGTACTTTTATTAGCCGATATATTTCAAAATTTCCGCGATAGCTGCTTTAAAACATACAACTTGGATCCTCTGCATTATTACACCGCGCCGGGGCTTGCTTTTGATGCAATGTTAAAGCAGACGAAAATTAATCTCTAACTTCTAGACGATCCGGAAATGATATTGTTCATCGAGAAAAGTATAAGGGGTGGTGTGGCACAGTGCTCCAATCGCTATGCCCGAGCAAATAATCGATTTATGGGTGGAGATTTTGATCCAAGCAAAGCGGAATCATATTTAATGTATTTCGATGTAAATAATCTTTATGGTGCAGCTATGAGTGATAATTTGCCGAGTGGGTCGTTCGAGTGGGAAAATGATGCCATTGATGTGATGTCCCATCCGGATGACGCACCAATCGGTTATATTCTAGAGGTGGATTTAGATTATCCCGTAGAGCTCCATAAACAGCATGCCGACCTACCTCTCTGCCCCGAGCATTTTATACCGCCGGGTAGTAAAATTAGAAAACTTGCTACAACGCTTCTACCCAAGGAAAAATATGTTCTGCACTATCGCAATTTGAAACAATGCATTAAATTTGGTTTGAAGCTGGTAAAAGTGCATAGAGTTCTAAGGTTCGCACAATCACCATGGTTAAAATCATACATCGATCTCAATACAAATATGCGAAAGCAATCGAAAAATGAATTTGAGAAGAATTTCTACAAGCTTATGAACAACGCTGTATTCGGCAAGACCGTAGAGAATGTGCGTAACCATAAGACCGTGAAACTAATCACGAAATGGGAGGGTAGGGGCGGTGCACGTGCTCTCATTGCAAGGCCAACATTTCATAGTTGTACCATATTTGATGAAGATATGGTAATTATTCAGCTAAATCGAACCAAGGTTTATTTCAATAAACCCATCTACATTGGTGCTGCTATTCTCGATCTTTCGAAAATATTTCTATACAACTTCCACTATGATTATGTAAAAAATAATTTTTCAAGTACCGAATCAAAATTAATGTATACCGATACAGATAGAGTGATATATCAATTTACTGTTCCAAATATCTATGAAATCATCAAGCGTGATGTTGCTACAATGTTCGATACATCAGACTATCCACCGGATAATACCTACGGCATTCCCCTGTTGAATAAAAAACGTCTTGGTCTGATGAAGGATGAGAATAATGGAAAAATCATGACTGAATTTATCGGATTGCACGCAAAACTCTATACATTCAGAACTTGTGGTGATACTGATAAGAAACGTGCAAAGGGTGTGAAAGGTTCCACATTAAAATCCATCACGTTTGATGATTACAAACGATGTCTTATTGGTCATCAAAATTTCGATAGGAAACAGTGTATGATAAAAAGTGGTCGACATAAAGTTAGTACTATCATACAGAATAAGTTAGCTCTTAGCTGGTGTGACGATAAGCGAAAATTAATACCTGGTAAAACTGATACTTTGCCCTGGGGTTACCAAGATCATGCAAACTTGTAAATTTCTCACATTTTCTCACATTTTCTCAAATAATTTCCCATTTACTTTACACGTAAATGTGAGAAAATGTGAGAAAATGTGAGAAAATGTGAGAAAATGTGAGAAAATGTCAGAAAATGTGAGAAAATGTGGGAAAATGTGAGAAAATTTGAGAAAGTGTGTGCGTGTGAAAACATTTTTCCGCAATTATCATGTAAGCTAGCATTAAGATTGAGGAGGGTGAAGAAACAAATGTAAATAAGTTCATAATAAATTTATTCATGAAAATTATATTACATATCCGCTTTATTTATCCAACTATTATGTGAACTGTCGGATCCCAACCATTTTACATAGAGTTGATCACCACGCCTCCGCAAGACCTTTTCTACAAGATAGCCATCGGGATATTGCACCCTGCTGAGCTCCTCCTCATAAAACCCGCCTTCAATGGGTTGATTCAGGTAATCGGTGAGTTTGTAAGTTGGAGGGTTGGTATTTTTCACCTCATGAATCGTAAATATTTCTGTTGTCCAATTCGGCGTATAACTCTTTTCGAACACATTTTTATATTTGCTAATTCGAACTTTATCGCCAACTTTAAATTTACGTTTTCGTTTGCTTCTTCTTATTTGACGCGGTTTATACACACTTCGATACAGTTGTTTTTCATTAGTCGTAGTCACATCTTTCGGCTTCATTCCAATCGTGCGATGTTTGGTATTATTGTACGATGCAATTAAATCTGGTAGAATGCTGGTCCACTTATAAGAACCTTGAAGTGTGAACTGCTTCCACATTTTATTTTTCAGTGTACGATTGAAGCGTTCGCATATGAGCAATTCCACGTCAGACCGGACAGCTTTCTGACCTCGATGTTACCGATTTCGCAATGATTTTTTTTACGGGTTCTATGGAACAAATGAATGTGTCAAACAATTTTTTTTTTTTTTTTTTTGCCCCTATTTTCCAAGTTACACGGGGGTGAAATTCACGAAAAAGAGCCAAGAATCGAAAACATACTCCTCTTCAAACGGTCATATCTTTGATTGTATTCATCCTAGAGACTTCATCCAAGAACCATTTCAAAGCTATTGAATGACACTATTATAATATATTTATTTAATTTCGCGGTAACAAACAATTCTATTTGTTATAAACAAATATATTATTCAAACGTGATTTTCAACGCAAATACCAAGCGATAAAATTATCAAAAAAATATGAGCGTATTCCTTGATCAATTCTCTACGAAATCGTTGAGTCAATTTTATGGAGAACCGATGGGAACCATGTTAAAATGATTTATTTATAAGCGACGGCGCGCGCTGCCACCGAAAAACCGTACCCGAGCCGGGTCTTTCAGCGGCAGCGCGCGCCGTCGCTTATAAATAAATCGTTTTCACATGGTTTCCATCGTTTCTTTATGAAATTGACTTAACGATTTTGTAGAGAATTGATCAAGGAATACGCTCATATTTTTTTGAGAATGTTATCGCGTGGCCCTTGCTTTGAAAATCACGTTTGAATAATCTATTTGTTTATAACAAATAGAATTCTTTGTTACTGCAGAATTAAATAAATATATAGAAATAGTGGCATTCAATAGCTTTGAAATGGTTCTAGGAAGAAGTCTTTCGGATGAAAACAACCAAAGATATGACCGCGAACATGCCCACCGATGCTTTCTCATGCTAGCCACACGTACCTGAGCCGGGTTTTTGGGTGGCAGCGCGCGCCGTCGCTTATAAATAAATCGTTTTAACATGGTTCCCATCGGTTCTCCATAAAATTGACTTAACGATTTCGTAGAGAATTGATCAAGGAATACGCTCATATTTTTTTAATAATTTTATCGCTTGGTATTTGCGTTGAAAATCACGTTTGAATAATATATTTGTTTATAACAAATAGAATTGTTTGTTACCGCGAAATTAAATAAATATATTATAATAGTGTCATTCAATAGCTTTGAAATGGTTCTTGGATGAAGTCTCTAGGATGAATACAATCAAAGATATGACCGTTTGAAGAGGAGTATGTTTTCGATTTTTGGCTCTTTTTCGTGAATTTCACCCCCGTGTAACTTGGAAAATAGGGGCAAAAAAAAAAAAAAAAAAATTGTTTGACGCATTCATTTGTTCCATAGAACCCGTAAAAAAAATCATTGCGAAATCGGTAACATCGAGGTCAGAAAGCTGTCCGGTCTGACGTGGAATTGCTCATATGCGAACGCTTCAATCGTACACTGAAAAATAAAATGTGGAAGCAGTTCACACTTCAAGGTTCTTATAAGTGGACCAGCATTCTACCAGATTTAATTGCATCGTACAATAATACCAAACATCGCACGATTGGAATGAAGCCGAAAGATGTGACTACGACTAATGAAAAACAACTGTATCGAAGTGTGTATAAACCGCGTCAAATAAGAAGAAGCAAACGAAAACGTAAATTTAAAGTTGGCGATAAAGTTCGAATTAGCAAATATAAAAATGTGTTCGAAAAGAGTTATACGCCGAATTGGACAACAGAAATATTTACGATTCATGAGGTGAAAAATACCAACCCTCCAACTTACAAACTCACCGATTACCTGAATCAACCCATTGAAGGCGGGTTTTATGAGGAGGAGCTCAGCAGGGTGCAATATCCCGATGGCTATCTTGTAGAAAAGGTCTTGCGGAGGCGTGGTGATCAACTCTATGTAAAATGGTTGGGATCCGACAGTTCACATAATAGTTGGATAAATAAAGCGGATATGTAATATAATTTTCATGAATAAATTTATTATGAACTTATTTACATTTGTTTCTTCACCCTCCTCAATCTTAATGCTAGCTTACATGATAATTGCGGAAAAATGTTTTCACACGCACACACTTTCTCAAATTTTCTCACATTTTCCCACATTTTCTCACATTTTCTGACATTTTCTCACATTTTCTCACATTTTCTCACATTTTCTCACATTTTCTCACATTTACGTGTAAAGTAAATGGGAAATTATTTGAGAAAATGTGAGAAAATGTGAGAAATTTACAAGTTTGCATGATCTTGGTAACCCCAGGGCAAAGTATCAGTTTTACCAGGTATTAATTTTCGCTTATCGTCACACCAGCTAAGAGCTAACTTATTCTGTATGATAGTACTAACTTTATGTCGACCACTTTTTATCATACACTGTTTCCTATCGAAATTTTGATGACCAATAAGACATCGTTTGTAATCATCAAACGTGATGGATTTTAATGTGGAACCTTTCACACCCTTTGCACGTTTCTTATCAGTATCACCACAAGTTCTGAATGTATAGAGTTTTGCGTGCAATCCGATAAATTCAGTCATGATTTTTCCATTATTCTCATCCTTCATCAGACCAAGACGTTTTTTATTCAACAGGGGAATGCCGTAGGTATTATCCGGTGGATAGTCTGATGTATCGAACATTGTAGCAACATCACGCTTGATGATTTCATAGATATTTGGAACAGTAAATTGATATATCACTCTATCTGTATCGGTATACATTAATTTTGATTCGGTACTTGAAAAATTATTTTTTACATAATCATAGTGGAAGTTGTATAGAAATATTTTCGAAAGATCGAGAATAGCAGCACCAATGTAGATGGGTTTATTGAAATAAACCTTGGTTCGATTTAGCTGAATAATTACCATATCTTCATCAAATATGGTACAACTATGAAATGTTGGCCTTGCAATGAGAGCACGTGCACCGCCCCTACCCTCCCATTTCGTGATTAGTTTCACGGTCTTATGGTTACGCACATTCTCTACGGTCTTGCCGAATACAGCGTTGTTCATAAGCTTGTAGAAATTCTTCTCAAATTCATTTTTCGATTGCTTTCGCATATTTGTATTGAGATCGATGTATGATTTTAACCATGGTGATTGTGCGAACCTTAGAACTCTATGCACTTTTACCAGCTTCAAACCAAATTTAATGCATTGTTTCAAATTGCGATAGTGCAGAACATATTTTTCCTTGGGTAGAAGCGTTGTAGCAAGTTTTCTAATTTTACTACCCGGCGGTATAAAATGCTCGGGGCAGAGAGGTAGGTCGGCATGCTGTTTATGGAGCTCTACGGGATAATCTAAATCCACCTCTAGAATATAACCGATTGGTGCGTCATCCGGATGGGACATCACATCAATGGCATCATTTTCCCACTCGAACGACCCACTCGGCAAATTATCACTCATAGCTGCACCATAAAGATTATTTACATCGAAATACATTAAATATGATTCCGCTTTGCTTGGATCAAAATCTCCACCCATAAATCGATTATTTGCTCGGGCATAGCGATTGGAGCACTGTGCCACACCACCCCTTATACTTTTCTCGATGAACAATATCATTTCCGGATCGTCTAGAAGTTAGAGATTAATTTTCGTCTGCTTTAACATTGCATCAAAAGCAAGCCCCGGCGCGGTGTAATAATGCAGAGGATCCAAGTTGTATGTTTTAAAGCAGCTATCGCGGAAATTTTGAAATATATCGGCTAATAAAAGTACATCGGTTTTCAGGTATAAATCGGAATATTCGCCCAGAGTTTTCAGACCAAACTTGGTCCAAACATTTTTCGCATGTTCGTAATCTTCATTGGAAATATGAGAATCGCTTAGTCTCGAATAAAAATATTTTTCAATGGGTAATTCCGGCTCGTCAAGTTTTTCCCAAGAATCGATGTATTCGTAGGGGAATACACCTTTGCGAATCATCAACTCGAATTTTCCCTGATCAATGTAAAATTTTCGCGTTATTTTTTTATCCGCATCGCACACGTATGATGCCAATTTGTCAATGCTGCTAGCCATAAATCGAAGCGAATCTATGAATCTCAAGCTCAGCATGGTGCCGTCAACCCTCTTGGTAAATGATATATACTTTTCCTTATTAATGGGCAATAGCGTGATTTTACCCGAAAAATTTGAAGCTAAAGATTTAATTAAGAAATGCGAATCATAGCCCGACAAATTATGAAACACCACCGGAATCACGTGTTTCTCTCTGAAATTCAAGTTACACCGATTATGGGCGGGGCCGCGATATTTACCCGTGAAATGACAGTGATCGTAACATTTTTTTTCTTCCGGTGAAAATCGCCTTTCACAGATGTAGCAATTTTTTGCGCGCATATGACGGTCACGTTGTGTCTGATTCAGAGATTCAATCGGAATTATATTTTTTATGCGCGACTCTACTTCAATTGATAATTCGCGAAGCTGTTCGATGAACCATTCAACACAATCAGGTCCGCGTTTGTTCTTATATCTCGATAATGTCTCATCATATGAGCAATGTACATAATAGGCGACACTGTGCGGAATATGCTCTTGAGATTCATTTGCAACCGGTTTCAATATACACTCGAGATCCGCGTAAACCACGAATGGCACAGTTCCCTTATTCTGAAAATTTGAAATTTCCAAGTTTTTTTTCTCTGGAAATTCCATTCGGATGCTATTCATTCGCACGCAATCTTGCCTGTGACTTTCATACGCGCTGTGTACGCTAAAGTGACACAAGCATCTATCACACAAAAATTGTCCACCATCATGGTTCGATAATTGTTTGCTAACCAAACGTGAAAGATTCCTAATCCAAGCAAAGTGAAATCTAGCTTTGAAGTTATTCAAGTTAGCATCATCGTCATCATCGTCATCATCGTGATCATTATCACCGCAATCTATTTCAATGTTACACTCAATCATAAGAAGGTGAATTGTCTTTTTATCGAGATTTGTTGAATTTTTACTGAGATAAAGAGGTGTGATAATGCTCTGTTTTGATTCTGAATTTGAGGAAGTTTCTTTTTCAATTCCATATACATTAATTCTTAAATTATTTGCTTTTTCAAGTTTTTCTACGCTACGCAGGGTTGCGGGGAACTTTATACCTGTACAATCTAGCTCCGATATGTACCGTCGATAGCTGTGTGTTCTGGTCGCGTTGACGTGTACGGGGTGGAGGGCTGCGGCAACAGACCACAGCAAACATCGATCATCGTCGTTCTGCACGTTGACCACCGCTTTCTTTCGCTGAATATTCTCGGGTAGCTGTGTGAATGTTGAAAGTCCACCACGAAGAGGCTCGTATCGGTTGATGCAGATCACAACATTTATGATCTCAATCATACTCCAACCAGAATCTCGTTGTTCGAAATCCTCCACTATGGTTAGCAGAGGATTCGTTACATTATCGGTGAACCAGGTTTCCAAATCCGTCGATGGAAGAATCGTAGCGTTGCGTGTGTTGAAGTTCTTTACATCCAGACTGATCTCATCGTTTTTGACGTTCTCAAATTTACACGAAAGCCCCACATTCACCTTAATACTTCCTTCTTGGCGTAGCACATTTTTTAAACGTTCCGTCGTTACCACCCCAGCGTCAGCCAAAAATCTTGCCAGATCTTTATGCTGAAGATTCGTCACGGCTCCGGTGCGTATGCGACACTTGAAGGCGCTCTCCATGTCATCCCATCGAACACGATTATGAATATCATCGCCGATATTACCCCCAACAATAGTTGCACGATGTCGTTCAAATTTCACCGCCCACGATTGAAGGAGTGAAATTATATGTTGCAATCGTTGTTTTTCCCCCACACTCGGTTTAGATTGCGTTAAAATATTGTTCAAGAATCGGATATTTTGACGTGCAATGTCACGCCAGTGAATAAAAATATCTTCATTTGCCTGTTCTGGTGGTAGTGTACACAATAACTTGTATGCGTCCTCCGTCATCTCAACGAGATTCATATACATAGCGTTGTCCATTTTTTTTTTCTTTGTAGAATTTCACGGTCAAACTGGCACTAGACGATTGCTCACACCCACCCTAGGGTTTGGGGTTTTTATATGCATACGCCCCACCCCTCCACATTTTTTTCCACCTGGGAGGGTTGGCATCTTTGGTCCATCCGTACGAAAAAAATATTTTCCGAGTTTGCCATTGTTCAGCCCCTATAATATTGGGGGCGTATTTCGGGTTTAGTTGGATATAAAAGTGCGAGTTTGCAATGAGTTTTACACAATCTGCAGTCAGTCGAGAGAAGAAAAATTACATACAAATCTCAACCACCAAATCGAAAGCAAAAAGTAAGTATCATCATTCTTTGATATCATAGTTTTCATGATGGGTATAGTTTGTAATTGATATTGCATAATGCAGAAATGGATCATTTTCAAATCGATGATGTTGAGCTAGCGGAGGATTGGAGCTCCGACGATGATGGTTATGAAAGCTGCAACGAGGTGGAGGTCGATGGGGTGCGCTGGATTACGGCGCGTTACGATGATGGCACCCCCATATGGGTTGAGGTGAGACCATTGAAGTGGGGGTGGGATGATGAGCAGGAGGAAGAGGTGCCGGCGGTGGGGGAAAATGGGGATGAGGAGGAGGTGCAAGCGGAGGCGGCGGTGGAGGAAAATTGGGATGAGGAAGAGGTGCCGGCGGTGGCGGAAAAGAAGGAGGAGGTGGGGGAGGGGGGAGAAGGTGGAGGCGAATAATGCTAGGTAAGTACACGTAATTTTCATTACATACCGTTCGGTTATTGAAATACCTGTATGTTTCAGATACGTGTGTGAACCTCGGTGTGCGATTGCCACCTAGTTGTAAATATAGCTTAAGTTGAAATTATATATCTATGTACATAAAGTTTAAGTTAGTTTTTCAAGAAAATTGTCATTTTAGAATATAGGTTAGACTTAAGACATAGGAAAATAAACACATATATTATCAGATAATTCGCGTCATTGATTGCATATATATATAACACCCTGTCACTCTTCAAGCATTTTTCAGCTAGTATAATTCGTATATATATCGACGCCCGATACGAATAACAGCACACTTCGGATTCCGGGTGAAAAAGAGCACGTTTCAAATTCCGGGTGGAAAAGAGCACATTTCAGATTCCGAGTGAAAAAGAGCATGTTTCAGATTCCGGATGGAAAAGAACACGTTTCAGATTGAGAATGAAAAATAGCACGTTTCGGATTCACTCGAAAACTAGCACAATTCAGGTTGAACCGAATATTACTTATTAGCAAGTGTCAGGTAGGTTTATTATAAGATTGAATTAATCATGCAATGATAAAATTGAATCGAGTTTTTGTGCATAATTGTGCATTTCCAATTTCATAATAAACCTACCTGACACTTACTAATGAGTAGTATTCGCTTCGCCTGAATTGTGCTAGTTTTCGAGTGAATCTGAAACGTGCTATTTTTCATTCTCAATCTGAAACGTGTTCTTTTCCATCCGGAATCTGAAACATGCTCTTTTTCACCCGGAATCTGAAACGTGCTCTTTTCCACCCGGAATTTGAAACGTGCTCTTTTTCACCCGAAATCTGAAATGTGCTTATATTCGTATCGGGCGTCGATATCAGCTTAGAATTAGATATTTCAGCCATCTTGGATCGATTGTCGGTAAGAAAAAAAAAAAGATCGGTAATCGTTACCATGATTCGAAAGCGAATACTTAGTGGCGCCATCGCAAGACGGAAAATTGCAGGAGAATTGCAGCCATCAGACTATCGGTAACTAATGATCGGATCGTTACCATCGGACTATCGGTAACTAAAGATCGACAATCCATAGTGGCGCCATCGCATGACGGCAAATCGCAACCATCAGATTGTCGATAAGCGGAGATCGGCAATGCAGGATTCTCGATCTTTACCATCGGAATATCGGTAACAATCGGCAGTGGCGCCATCGCACGACCGAAAATTGCAGCCATCCGATTGTCGGTAACAAAGATCGACGATCGGTACCCAAGTCGTTACCATCCGACGGTCAGTAACTTACCCCGCACGGCCGGTAACTTACCATCACAACTCGGCCGGTAAAGAAGTCTTGATCCAGAACTGTCATATATACACTACTCTACTCAATTGAACTTTGAGCAAAAATGTTGTGGGTGCTCCCCCCCCCCCCCCCCCCCCTTTCGTCACCTGAGTTACTCCACACGCTGAAATTTCGTAAGTCGCCGACCTTGCTTTGGTTTGCTGCGTCGAAGGCAGTAGTCCGCACTACCAGCTTCGACCGCTCGCCGCAGGGTGGCAGCAGCAACGTGTCCGTCAGGACCTACGAGAATTCTAGAGTCAGAACGCACTGGACCTCTGCCTCGGACGGACGCGGTGACAGACGGGATCTCGCAGCGAAGCTAAACTACGCTGTGAGACTTACACTTGTTTTGAGTCGCCTCAACGTGGCTCGTCGGACCCGTTTTCACGAGGTCAATAATTGAATCAACGCTAGGGTCTTCAAGGGTGCGTTTTCAGGAGAGGAAGACGTAGCTCTTTCCTGAGCTCACCGGTGCCTTCAGATAGCTAATTACTTAGTCAAAATAGCGGCACGGCGGCACAGGCGAGTTAGCCTAGGTAACAGGGAGATGTGTAACGGCCGTCGGCAGGTGCGTGAGAGGCCATCGAAGCGCCACCTGTTGCCGAGGAAAGGAAGAAGAAGAAGAAGAAAGAACCATGAACCACTTACATTATCACCGCGCAGCAGCACCATCTATACCTACGCCACTGAAATGTAGATAGAACTGGAACGCTCACTGCCGTGGTGGGGGGCGCGCCGAGAGAGATAGCTCAACGGAGTATATTTGTCTCGCTCGCACCGCGTATAGTCAGGTAAAAATATTCCGTCCAGCTCGATACATTACTGTGCTGCAACCTGTCATGAGGCTCAAAATTTCGTCACCCGACTGTACAGAAAGGGAGAGATACTCCGTTGAGCGATCTCTCTCGGATTGCAAATTCGCTACCCCCACCACGGCAGTGAGCGTTCCAGTTCTATCTACATTTCAGTGACTTACGCAGAAGGACCCGGAGAATCCTCGGCACCCGTTCCGGCAGATGGCGCTTGGATCGCTCCTCGGAATATTGCACAAGGCACTAACAATTTTTACTTTTGATTTTTGGAAGTTAGCAGGGTATTGTATTTAGAGTGCAGTTTTAATGGGCCGGACCTAACGGCACTGCAATGCTAGGCCAACCCGCAGCAGAGCCGGAGCAAGCCCCTGACACTCCGCCAACTTCCAAAAATCAGTTTAATATTCTGGCTCCTCATTGAGGAGCGTATCAGATATTAAGCTGATAAGAACAGATAAAAGGCGTTTATTTTTCAACACATGTTCCCCCGGGTTTACAATAGTGTACCTGGGGGTATCAGTACAATTCGTTCGCCTTTATGGCGAAGGCTAGTAATATAATAACATTTTTAAGTTTATAGTCTTACCGACTCAGTCTTTTGGATTTCAATTTTTTGGGGGGTTTCCAGGGCCTGGTAGTGCGCAATGAGATGAGTGACAATGATAGGTGAAACAAATATGGGTGATAATGATACATAGAAGAGAGTCAATGAAGATAAAAATAAAATGTGCGGACAGAGATAGGTGTAAAGTAGAAAAGGAATTATCAAGAAATAAAAATAAAGACAGACAGGTATAATAAATAGTATAAAATACAGTCCAAGAAAGTAAAACTAGTATGAGGTGAATGGGTGAGGTGCGAATCATATACCGTGAAGTTAAAAGGAAGCCGAACGATGACCGCACTATAGCTCGACCAACACACGCTCGCGTTGCGTACGTGAGCTTCTACTCGCTGCAAGTGACTGCCATCTCGCTTCGCCCGGCGCCTGGCGCACACTATGGATGAGCGTGGCCTTGACGACAGGCGCCGGGCGAACCGAGTTGGCAGTCACTGGCAGCGAGTAGAAGCTCACGTACACAACGCGAGCGCGTGTAAGTCGAACTATAGTGCAGTCATCGTTCGGCTTCCTTTTAACTTCACGGTATACATTGTAACGTGGCAGATTTTATATTTTATATTTTATATTTATCATCTGCCACTGACCGCGCCTCCACTTGCAAACGTGAGCGATCATGCCACTGCCGTACCGCAAATTCTTCACCGAAGCGCAAGTCCATAACCTTTAGTCTATGAATTGTTGTCTGCCTTAAGTTTTTTTTTATTGTGAGACGCAGGTAAACCACCGCCAGGACATCGCGGGAGACACCTTCGTCACTGGATCATCTGGGGGATGTCTTGGAAGCCGCGGCGTTAGTACCCGCACGTACGTCATCAGCCAGCAATCAACGCAGCCTCGTCCCCTGCCGACCGGGAAAGGGCTGTACCTCCCAGCCTGATGTAGCCGCCATCCCCACCTTCCGGTCCAAATTTTGAAAATTGTCGTTAGAGGTGCGGGGAACATGCCGTGTGTGAAAAGGCTTCCCCCACCATTTTTCGATCACCGATCAGCGATCTACGAAGACACTCCGTTGCCGACCAGCCTACAGCCAATGTCGAGATACCTTACCGTTTACCTTAGGTTTAACTTATCTTTAACTTTCTTTTGGGCTTTTCTTTATCTTTTCTTGTTCTTATTGGGGTTTTTCTTTAGTTTTTCTTTTTGGGGTTTTTCATAGTTTTTCTGGCCTTCTGCGTTTTATTTTTTTTTTGGAGCCGCCTGGGCTGCGACCCGATAAGAGGTAGGCTCTTCTCTGCAGATCTCGACCGTCCGTCCGCAAACCTTCGCCTCTGCGCTGCCTAACGGCTATTTTGAATTCGCGACTGACGGGCTGTCGTGGTCTCTATTTGTTACCTAGGCTAATTTAGCATTAATTACGTCTACTATTTTTTCTTTATTTGGACTTGCGCTGCTCGGGAAGAATCCCGTGCCATATCGCCTGCGTTACCTATTATTTTCTTTTTCTTGCGTTGATGCGTGCGTTAGTTTACATTTAAACATTATCTAGCATTATCTAAATTTCATTTTGCGTTATCTTCACTATCTTTGCATTTTTTTTTTGTTATTATTTATTTATCTTTTGCGGCCTAACCGCCATATTATGTTGCGACGCCAGAATCGCATTCCGCCGCTACTTTTTTTTTTGAATCAATTTGCAACGCTTATTTTAAGCATATTTTGTTATTTTTTTTTTTTTTGCGCTTCAACTATTTTCTTTTTGCTTATCTGTAATTTAACTACCATTGTATCTATCTGCCGTCCTGTGATATCTTTTATTTATTTATTTCTGATTTATTTTTGTGTTGCTTCTGATTTTGGAAAATTATATTTACCGTTACCGTTCTACCTATATCTGCGTCAAGTGTGTTATTTCTACGCCCCCACGTTCCCCTCTCCGTCTAACTAGTCGGTTATCGTTTCGTTTCTGAATTTAGTTGTTGCTTACTGCGTTTTGTTTTGCTAAAGTATCATTCACAATCGGCTTGGTGCAGTAGTAGTGCAGAACTTGGTGTAGTGTAGAAGATTGTAACAATGGATTCCATTGTATGGTTCACAATAAATTAGTGTAGGTGGCAGTGGTAGTTGGTAGTGGCAGAAGCTGGCAATCTCTAAACTTCTGCACGCACGGCGTTGGTATCCCATTGCAACGGCCAATCCTCAATCAGATTTCGAAAAGTTGGCGGAAAAGTTGTAAAATGACTTCGATAGACTCTAAATTAGCAGAGTTGTTAGAAAATTATCCAGCAATTTGGAACCGAACATTGCCATCATTTAAGGACATAAATAAAAAGGAGAATTGGGTAGTGACTCTATCGTTCGAAACCTATTAATTCATACCATATGTGAATTTATCGGATCAGTCGAACCAAATTTTTAAGTCTTCTAACTGAAGCTCACCTCTACATAGAGCGTGCAATCTCCAGATAGACCGAAAAAAAAACGGAAGTGCATCATAATATATGATACCATCATATATTATACTATACTATTATACTATACATAATATATAATATATGATGCACTTCCGTTTTTTTTCGGTCTATCTGGAGATTGCACGCTCTATATAGAGGTGAGCTTCAGTTAGAAGACTTAAAAATTTGGTTCGACTGGTCCGATAAATTCACATATGGTATGAAAAAGGAGAATTCTTTCAAGGAATTGGCAACAAAATTGCAGGTGTCGGGTAAGTTATTTCATGGGTTATGTTCCCACAAATATCGTGAAAAATGTTTCAGAAAGCGTTCAAGGTTTATTATACAACTGCCGTTTTTTTTACAGTTGACGCGGTGTGTTCACCCGAGTCAAAATTTAGCGCCTACTTTCAACCTACGTAGGAGCTTCTACGTAGGGGTTAAGGATAGTGAAGTAGGTTCTATTTCAATGCAATAGTAGACCCTACTTTGACGCTAAAGGTGTCCGAAATTTCCCGATTTGCCAAGTTTAGGCTCAAAGTAGGGTCTGTTTAAAACCTCCTTTAACGCTCCCTTCAGTAGAAATATTTCAACCAGGCGCTAGCGAACGCCAGGTTGGCTAAACTCATAATCGGGCCAGCCCTCATATCGAAGTCCCTGATTCATTTTCATAAAATTAAAAGGTAATAATAGTAGAAGAAATAGGTTCAGTCTAAATTTTTAGGTGTTGGAGGTTCAATATAGGGTTGAAATTAACATTTTTAGGAGTTCGAGGTTCAATGTAGGATTTTTAGGAGTTCGAGGGTCAATGTAGGATTTCTAGGTTCAGTTTCCTCCAAAGTAGGTTTAAATAAACCTTGGTAGGGTCAGATGTAGGCGCTAAACTTCGACTCGGGCACGCTACAAGACGATACGCGAAAAATATCGCAAAGAAAAAATAAAGATTGAGGCAGCAACACGAAGCGTGTAACAGAAATACCTTTATTTATATGTGTACATGAGCCATTCCACGTCAGACCGGACAAAATAAATCAAAAAATGACCTCGATGTTACCGATTTCGTTATCATTTTTTTTACGTAACAAATAAATTCATCAAACAATTTTTTTTTTTTTTTTTTTGGCCCCTATTTTTCAAGTTACACGGGGGTGAAATTCACGAAAAAGAGCCAAAAATCTAAAACATAGTCCTCTTCAAACGGTCATATCTTTGATTATATTTATCCTAGAGACTTCATCCAAGAACCATTTCAAAGCTATTGAATGACACTATTATAATATATTTATTTAATTTCGCGGTAACAAACAATTCTATTTGTTATAAACAAATATATTATTCAAAGTGATTTTCAAAGCAAATACCAAGCGATAAAATCATCAAAAAAATATGAGCGTATTCCTTGATCAATTCTTTACGAAATCGTTGAGTCAATTTTATGGAGAACCGATGGGAACCATGTTAAAACGATTTATTTATCAGCGACGGCGCGCGCTGCCACCGAAAAACCGTACCTGAGCCGGGTCTTTCAGCGGCAGCGCGCGCCGTCGCTTATAAATAAATCGTTTTCACATGGTTTCCATCGCTTCTCCATGAAATTGACTTAACGATTTTGTAGAGAATTGATCAAGGAATACGGTCATATTTTTTTGAGAATGTTATCGCGTGGCCCTTGCTTTGAAAATCACGTTTGAATAATATATTTGTTTATAACAAATAGAATTGTTTGTTACTGCAGGATTGGATAAATATATAGAAATAGTGGCATTCAATAGCTTTGAAATGGTTTTAGGAAGAAGTCTTTCGGATGAAAACAACCAAAGATATGACCGCGAACATGCCCACCGATGCTTTCTCATGCTAGCCACACGTACCTGAGCCGGGTTTTTGGGTGGCAGCGCGCGCCGTCGCTTATCAGTAAATCGTTTTAACATGGTTCCCATCGGTTCTCCATAAAATTGACTTAACGATTTCGTAGAGAATTGATCAAGGAATACGCTCATATTTTTTGATAATTTTATCGCTTGGTATTTGCGTTGAAAATCACGTTTGAATAATATATTTGTTTATAACAAATAGAATTGTTTGTTACCGCGAAATTAAATAAATATATTATAATAGTGTCATTCAATAGCTTTGAAATGGTTCTTGCATGAAGTCTCTAGGATGAATTGTAACGGGTTTTCCTGGGCTCGGGTACCCAGGAATAATAAGCCGGATACAAACCGGGGACCTACGGGTAGCTAGGGGATGCTGTTGGGCGCCAGACTTCGCGTAGAAGTCCTCTCTCTCTCTCGCTCTGCGACCCTCCGACTAACTCTAAGGGTAGAGGGATTTCGTGGGGGCGAGGAATAAAGACACTCTGTAGAATTATGATTATTATTATTGTTTATTTAAAAAAGAAAAAAAGAAAATGTGGCGAATTTAATACCACGCCCGCTACCTGGCGTATTTACAAAACGATAAATTAAAATATTGGCTCTACGTTACTCTGGCAATGACTCTACTCTACTATTAAATATCACAGACAGTTCACTAAATATCACAATCAAATAAACTAAATATCACCATGCAAAATAAATGAAGCTAATAAACGAAATAATTAAATATGAAAATATAAACTCTGGTAAATTACGACTAACTATTACGACTCTCTCTCTATACTCTATCCGGAGTATCCTAGATCTAGCTAGACGGTAGGGAGGACAGAGTCGACTCTACCTACGGTCTATTGCTCGCTCGCTCTAACTCCGAGGAAGCAGACGAGCTCTGACGGGTGACAGCTGAGCGTCGCGCGTGACGTCAGAGGTCGGTAGCAAAATGGCGTCTACTAGTTTTCTGCGCAGCGATGCCCAATGCTGGCACGGCTACGCGCAGCGTAAACAAGGTGCCCGGTGTCTACTTTTGAATCCAACGGTTCGCGGGAAACGGTTGAGATTCAGACACGAGGATTCACGAGGCTCAGGGATTTAATTCGGGGCGGGTTGATACTACGGAAGGATTTTGTTTGAATCAGATTGATCCTACCTGGTCAGGACAATTCCTTTCCTCGGTTGCGACGGTAATATCCAGTAATACGGTCGAAGAGCCGGAGGTATGCGAAGGTCGTCAACAGCCAGTCGGTAGTCCAATAATTCCACAATCCACTCTCAATATCCAGGTACTCAGCACAGGTCGTTATAAGTTCCAGAAATCACACAAACTCTACACGGACTCTCACACAAATCTCCACAAAAAAAAACTCTCTCACTCACTCTCTCGATTGGTATTCACACTTTAGGCTCTTTGGCAATTCACACGAGGCTCACGCTATAGCTCCCAAAAATGGAATGAGGTTCTCTTCCGTTATCTCTAGTACCAACCGGCGTCGCCCGGTAAGCGAGCGCTGCCGGCGACCGGGTCGCCATGTGCGCGGATCTGCGGCCAATATGGCGTCGCTGAGGGAGAGCGGCGCGATTTAAATCGGGCGGCTGGGCTTATACACGTCCGTAGGTCGGTTAGGCGGAAGTCTAACGTGCACCACGTTACAGAATACAATCAAAGATATGACCGTTTGAAGAGGAGTATATTTTCGATTTTTGGCTCTTTTTCGTGAATTTCACCCCCGTGTAACTTGGAAAATAGGGGCCAAAAAAAAAAATTGTTTGATGAATTTATTTGTTCCATAGAACCCGTAAAAAAAATGATAGCGAAATCGGTAACGTCGAGGTCAGAAAGCTGTCCGGTCTGACGTGGAATTGCTTATATGGCTCAAAATCACCAAGGTGGTAAATTCCAAGTTTGGAATTTCTCAAAAAAATTTATTATATTTTTGTTCTGCAAACCAGTTCTAATCATTGACCAACTTATCTTTAATTGATATCCGAACGGGGCAAGCTGAAAATTAAAAATTACGTGAATAAAAAGTATTTATGGAAAACAAGTCATGAGCTGCCGTCATTTCGGGAATGCTTGAAAAAGTAATAATTACTAATGCATAAATACGGAAAATGATTTGTTTATTATAGTAGATACATAGCTGAGATATGTCCTCAATCTTTAAAAATGATAAACATGTCAATTACTGTGTGAATGTGAAGTTTTTTGAAAAATAAGTCATGAGAAACATAAATTTACATGTTTTCATAGTTATAGTTCCTTTAAAAGTAATATTCATATAATTTTGGACATTTAATTTAGTATAAAAGCAAAGAAATAAATTTATATTTGCAATTGATCATTGATTTGATGAGAAAAAAATGATTTTTGCTTATTAATTCGTTATTAATTGACTTTTAGTAGCGTTCCCGGAAATGACGAATCGTTCCCGAAATGACGAATCATTCCCGAAATGACGAATCGTTCCCGAAATGACGATATGCATGCAATCCTGGAATCTTCAAAAACAAATTCATAAGTAATCCTAAAAAAAAAAATAAAAATAAAAAAAAAAAAAATAAATAAAAAAATAAAAAATTAAAAATTAAAAAAAAAAAATAAATATTTTAAATTTTAAACCATCATTAACAATACAATCATAATTCCGGGAACCCAATGATCATTCCGGGAACGCATGTCATATGCGGGACCGTTCCCGGAATGACCGTTCCCGGAATGACGTTTCTACATAAAGATGCGTGTAAAATAAGTATTAGTCACTTAAACGGGATTATTTGAGATTAATATAAAGCGAGTCACATTCATCTTTAAGAAATATCGTATCAAAAAGCATTTGCTTGTTTTTTTCCTACAATTATTGGCGTTCCCGGAATGACACTGAATTGATGTACGGTGCCAAAAATTCAAACAAAACTATGCTTAGCTCTTAAATTTTTCACATTTTCACAAAAAAACAGGCTGGTCAACCGATTGTACTTGAGTGTTTCATATGATTACCCACTAGCGCTATTTGTTGCGTTGTGCTGAAAATTAATATATATAAAAATGTCTGCGTTCCCGGAAATGATGCACAAATTGTCAGACAAACTTTGTATTAAATTTTCGGACAAAATAATATTGTGTCGATTCGGGAACTTATAAATATCATTTTATAATAAAATTAACTAAGTTAACAAGTACCGTCGAAACATTAAAAAAATTTTTTACTATGTGTTTTAGCTGTTGTTGTCCGTGGATTACTACTTAGGGACGCGTTCCCGGAATGACTTTTCGGGGGTATTTCATAGAAAAAAATATATTCTATGAATAAATTCCAACAAATTTTTCTGATGCATTGCTTAAATGAGTTGATGTGAATAATTTGTGCTACATTATTTTAATAAAAACAAATAAATTTAATGATTTAAATGTCTCAGACACGAATTTACCACCTTGGTGATTTTGAGCCATATACACCTTTGAATCTTCAAAAAATCGTTCTTGTTTTTATATTTTTTTTTTTTGAATGCTAGTGACCTACTTTACCTGCAAATAAATTGGCGTCCGAAAATCTAGAGGATTTGAAAAGTTACAGCCATGAGAGTCCCGAATTGCGAACAAGCGCCGGCGCGGCGCGCGGACGCTCATATTGGTCCCTTAAATATTGTACAGTACCGCCAACACCACTGTCTTGCTTTTTTTGACGTTTTTATATATTTTGCTTTTGAATTTTATTTTGTGATTTTTCAATTCTTTGTAATTATGATTTTTATACATATTTAATTTTCAATATTCTTTTGAATTGTGATAATTGACAGAACACATGGCGGCGATCTACATTTTTTTGAGGTTAGGTGTCTACTTGTTTGTGAATAGTCGTGCTGTTATTACGAATTCAAACCAATAGTAATTTTCAATATTGAACAAACACAGTGTATATATCTGAGATGAGATGAGACGTCGGAATCGAAAGAAGATGATCCATCAAAAAAGTGCATGTGAAATCGATGCCAGGAGACTACACATTCAGATTTCTAAAAAGATGAGTATTCCTATAATATATTAATTGCGAAAGTTTGATAAATATTACAAGAAAAAAGGTATGATTGATGAAAGATGGGAGAATTTTTGGAGTACTGACAAAAATTGTGCTAGCATCTTCTGAATCTCAAAAATATTGAAGATTAAGGGGAGACTTCAGTAACATTTTGAAAATCGCTATTAGAGGTTGTATAAAAAAATCCTTCCAGCAGTTTTTGAATAATGTCAGTATAGACTGAAAAAAAATTACAGCCTCCTGCGATGAAAATGTAAGCGCAAGGAACCTTGCGAAGAAGATTTTTCTCACCGCTGTCAAAAATTCCTTGCGTCTACACTTTCATCGCAGGAGGCTGAAACTTTTTTTCACTATCTATACTGACATAATTCAAAAACTGCTGCAGAGATTGTTTTATACACGTCTTTTTAAAGTTGTAAAAATGAAAAAACCTGTTTTTGCCAAAAATTCGACATCTTCAGAATTGAATGAGGATGCGATTATATATTTTTTTTTTTGAATTCTAAAAATGGCCTTAGTTTGCGAAACAAATCGATAAACATTTTGATTGCTCATAAAGATAACAAAACTATATTTTTCGAAAAGTTAAGAAATTTTATCGAAAGGTGTCTTTCATCGCCTTTAAAACGCGTTTTGGAACATCTCTCTACGGTGAAGGGGACCCGAGATAATAATTCTCAAAGCCGGCCGCACGCCATTTTTACAGTAAAATGCGATAATTCATAACTGGCGTAAACAAAATTTTTTGGACCAACGAAAAAATACGGGTCCACTTTTTTGACGTAGATTTCACGTAAAAAAATTTTTAAGTCGATTCAAAAAATGAGAGGTCAAAAAACACTATTCGAAATACTCTATACATAGTGGGATATATCCATATATACTCGAAATTACCCATATAATCTTCGATATACCGATACATAACCGAAATCACCCATACCTACCCGAATATACCCATTCAAACTGTAAATTAGTCCAAATCACCCATACATATCCGGATGTACCATATGAGTACAAAATTACCCATATATATTCAGAGTCAACCGTATATACTCAAATTACTTGTATATACTTTGATCATCCATATATACCCGGATATATACTCATCCATACTCTGAATTAGTCTGAATTACCCATGTATACCTACTCGAAATCACCCATAGAATTTGAACATTCCGATACATGATGGGGAATACCCCATACGTACTCAGATATACTCGTATACCTTGTATACTCGAAATCACCCATATAATTTGGATATACCGATGTATGATAGAAATACCCCATATATACTCGGTGTACCCATATACAATCGAAGTCACCCATATACTCGTATCAACTCGTATGGTTGAACTAAAAATGCATACTTAGATTTCAGAATTATTGTAATTAGCCCGAAAAATGATTTAAATTACATTTCCGAAATGTAATTAGCTCGAAAAATGTTATCAATTACATTTTTAATTTGTAATTAGAAATTTTTTCGATTCTAATTACAATTGTAATTTGTAATTAGAAGATTTTTCGATTCTAATTACAATTGTAATTAGTAATTAGAAAAATTTGAATTACTAATTACAATTGTAATTAGTAATTAGAAAAATTTCAATTACTAATTACAATTGTAATTTGTAATTAGAAAAATTTCAATTACTAATTCCATGTGTAATTTGTAATTAGAAAAATTTCAACTACTAATTACAATTGTAATTTGTAATTAGAAAAATTTCAATTATTAATTACAGTTGTAATTTGTAATTTGAATGTAATTAATTACCGAAAGTAATTAATGCTGCCTAAAACTGCTGGTGGGTGTCGAGAGACCGCAGCCGATCCGTGACTACATTCAGGACGGGTCACCCGCCCCGAGGACGCGGACGCTCCCCCCCCCCCCCCCCCCCCCCCCCCCCCCCCCGATCCGAATGCACCCCACCGAGTTACTCTACCTCCCCGATCCCAGCCCCCTGGACTGATTTAAAAACCCTACCCTTACTGTATTATTAGTGTTGTTTCCCCCGCGACCTGGCTCCCTCGTGGAGGTGGAGGTCAAAATTACGAA
The DNA here is from genome assembly GCA_943736025.1 of Tenthredo mesomela. NCBI lineage: Eukaryota > Metazoa > Arthropoda > Insecta > Hymenoptera > Tenthredinidae > Tenthredo > Tenthredo mesomela. Next base: position 15,860,980 of record OX031020.1, on the reverse strand, counting down.
TGATCAAAATGTAGATAGGCTGAAATAGCGAATTCAGAATTGCGAAAACTAAAATAACGACAGGTAAGTTAATTCAAAATTTTTATCCCCGACAGATCCCTTAGTCGAATAACTATATTTCACTAGATGTTTATACATAAAAGGCTCAATTATATTAAAATTTGTTTCACGATAGTTTAAACTTCGAACGGGCAAAGTATAGTTCATCATTATGTAGAATGTTGAAATTTTAGAAATTCACAATGTAAAGTAGGTACTATTCCGAGTAGCGAATAATCCAACCGTGGATATGTCGAAAATGTACACTGAAAAAAAAGTATTTTTCCTCCGAGGATACAAAGTATTTTTCTTCGTACCTCGGTCGAAAGTACGTACTTCCGGCATTGATTGTGAAGCAGAAAGCCTAACTTTTATGCATTGGTAGAACTACACGCACGCCCTCTGTGACAGCGGGAGCGAAAACTTATTCGCACGCACAGATACCCGATGAGACACAACCTCAAAACTTTGTAATAGTGACTAATAAAGATTAATAAAATAACATAAATAGAATAATAAAAAGTAATAGTGACTAAAGATTATTAAAAACAAAAATCATGAACGAAACATTCTCAACCGATGAAACCACAGACGAAGAAGCGGTTATCAAAGATTTTGATGCCGAAGCGCAATTAATTATACAAACAGAAACGTTGCCAAAAAAATCTGCTGACAGATATGTACTAGTCTATGAGACCTATAAAAAATGGCAAGACCATAAAAGTTCTCTGTCAGAGTCTGAAGAAAGTAACCTAATTGTGTACTTCAAAAACTTGAGTCAAAGCTTGAAACCGTCAACTCTGTGGAGTATGTGGTCGATGCTAAAAAAAACATTGAATTCAAGAGATAATATCGACATTAGCAAATTTCATAATTTGAAAAGCCTAGTCAAAAACAATTCCAAAGGTCACAAGCCAAAAAAATCTTCAGTGTTGAAATGAGATCAGGTTATGAAATTCATAAACGATGCGCCAGACTACGTATATTTAGCTTCGAAGGTCGGTATTTATAATCTCTTTTAGTAATTACTGAATTAATTTATATCCTCATTTTTATAATATTTTAAGGTTATCCTCATCTTTGGGATTTGTGGGGCTGCTAGATGCGATGAACTCACAAAACTTAAAGTTCAAGACGTAGAAGACCTCGGTAACAAGTATCTTGTTTCGCTTAACGATACGAAGAATGACATGCCTCGCCAATTCATAGTTGGGGAGCTATATTATAAAAAAGTCCAGCAATACATTTCTTTAAAGCCTACGGATTCATTTACTGATAGATTTTTTGTCCAATATCAAAATGGAAAATGTCACCGTCAGGTTATAGGCAGGAATAAAATTGGAGAAACACCGCAATCTATAGCTTCGTATTTGAAATTAGAAAATCCAAAACAGTATACTGGGCATTACTTGCGTAGAACTGCAGCAACACTTTTGTCCAACTCGGGAGCAAACATTACCATGCTCAAGCAATTGGGAGGGTGGAAATCAACTAGCATAGCACAAGGTTACTCTCTTATTAATTGAAAAAGATTATCAATGTTTCCTATTATTTACAAAAAATTCAAATCTATTCCAAATTGATTCTCTATCAAATATCCAAATCATTAACGCTATGATACTCAAATAATGCTTTTTTTTTTTTATGGATATCTTATTTATGAATAATTTACTTCTTTACAGGTTATGTCGAAAATTCAATGAAAAACAGAGAAAAAATTTATGAAAGCATAACCCATGTAGCTGTATCTAATGCTCAATCAAATTCACCACCATCAACGAGAAACAACTCTTCAACCGATGTAATCGCTACCAATGAAGACAAAGAATCTACACGTACAGATGTCGCATGCGATACTTTTCCAGATGACTTCGAAATAGATTATGAGGATCTAGCTGCGATAGAAAAATTGGCTCCGTTAGAAGTACCGCAATCATCGATGCCTTCTTTTACAACAGCAAACAAGAGAAGAATACTTCTAACTTGTAATAATCAATTAACACGACCTACACATTTTACAAGAAAACCACCAATTTCAGTTTTTTCTAAAGGATTAGAAAATCAACCACCGCTAAAGAAAAGTAAAGTTGAAGAAACTGAAACTCAAGCGAGTAAACACACATCGAAATCTCTACCAACAAATTCAGCTATAAACAACAATCCGAATAATAAATATGAAAACTGTGTATTTCATGGAAATATTATTAACAATTTTTATTATTCAGGTATTGGTCATGAAAACAGTGAAGAAAAACGGAATATGCAATGAAAAAGCTTTGTAATATGAATAATACGATAAGTTTTTGCGAAGCAAAACCAAAGAGAATATGCAATAAAAAGGCTTTGTAATTAATAATATAAGTTTTATAAGCGAAGAAAAAAGAATAAGTTTTTATTAAGCAAAAAAAAAAAAAAAAACAAAGAAAATACAATAAAAAAGCTTTGTAATAAATAATATGATAAGTTTTTACTGTAACTATTTTATAATAAATAACATAATTGTGTTATATTGATAAAATAAATGCAAAGACATGTTTATAAAATTGAATTTATTTCTTTTGAAAATGTGTGATTGTACTCGTTTTTTTTTAGATGTATTTGATGCCTGCCCCCGACCAGCAGCACTCGCTTCGCTCGTGCTTGCAACTGTCGGGGCAGGCACAACACTTGCTAAACTTTAGTTATATTGCTTATAAAAATTAAATCAGACAGCGTACTTTTGACCGGGTATAAAGAAAAATAGTATAAAGCACACGCGTAGAAGTTTGAAAACCTGCACTCCTAACCTAACCTAACTAGCAGCATTCGCTTCGCGCTAATAAAAATTAAATTAGTCAGCGTACTTTCGACCAGGTACAAAGAAAAATAGTATACACTACGTGGGCAGACGTTTGAAATCCCAGAACTGCGCGATAGATGCCCTCGGCTTCGCCTCGGGCATCATATCACGCGCAGTGCAGGAAATTCAACTTTCGGCCCTTGTAGTGTAATATACTATTTGAGCGAGTATTCTTGCAGTAAGTATACGTATTCTTACTGGAGGGATACGGGTATTGTTTCCACAGCAATACCAAATATAATGCTGAGGCGAAAACCACACTGTATGTTACCATGGCAATCGTAATGGTGGCGCCATCATTTCCCTCCTTTTTCGCAGTCTTGGAGGTTAAAAGCAGGTGTTAGTTTGTGAATTGCCTAATCGTATCGTTGGAGAAATATTTTACGTGTTAATTAAAAAATTATAAGGATTCTTGGGTATGCGAAAAGTTGCAAGAACGGGACTTATTATCTCTGCAACAAATATTCACTATGCCAATAAAGTGAGGTTAAGTCCGTTGTATTCAGAATTTGGTATTATGCTCAGAGGGATACGAAATTTTGTTACAGTCAGTATACGTATTGCTGTGGGAAATAAACTTTGGTATTCTTACAACAAGAATACGAGTTTCTTTACTGGAGACAAAAGTTTACTAGGTGGAAAAAAACTTTTTTCACCACACCTGCACGGAAAGTACGACTTTCGCTCCCTTGCGTGAGCGGGAAGTCGTTCTTTCCGATGCAGGGGGTGGTGAAAAATAGTGTACCTCACACGGGAGTGAAAAAGGCCATCCCAAACTGCGTTTTTGTCACCCTCGCCTTCGGCTCGGGTGTCAATCTCACACGCAGTTTGGGTTAGCCTACTTTCCCTCCCTAGGTGAGTAATATACTATTTTTCAGTGTAGACTACGAAAGATTAAAATTCCTACACGTAAAATGTCGAACCACCAAAATATCGAAAAATGGCACTGTAATCGTCTTTGTCAATGTTTTCACGATTCTATAACCTTCGACTAATCATTGCTTCTAGAACTGAAGGCTTATCTATGGTATGGCTCAACTTGCTATCACTTTTTGTCAAGATATTCCCCTCCCAGCTTAGTTTTGGCTTTGAGAACCAGCCGAAATTTTTATTCAAATTTTGATCTGGTCCTATCAAATAACGTGAAATAACTGCCGGTGTAATATTCAGAGGGAAAAAGAAAAAGTACAACAAACATTTTAATCCACAGAATACGTTTTTTCGAGAAATAACTATTCGGATACATAAAATATCACACTGAATATCCATAAATACATGAAAAAACAAATGAACATTGCAGCATTCAAAAAAAATCAGTAAAGCCGAGAACGATGTTTTTCGCAGCACTTTTCATCATTTTGATTTTGAAATATCAAAAATTAAAAGTGAAAGAAAGAAAAAGTAAAATATACACATATAAAATTGAAAGTCAACCCAGCAAACACAGAACTGCCGAAATTATAATGGCCCAGCACTGGCAGTGCTAGCAATGTGCTGGTGTAGGCTAACCTTTGCTGCGCCACTACATGTAAAACAGCGGTATTTCGGTGAAGTTTTACCAGTATCCAACCATTGATGGAACGGTGTTGGTTACCAACTACTGATTTCCTGCAGGGCATTTTGCATCTTGCCACAATCGACTTGCCATCACTTGGCCGTTTTCAAACACACTTGCATCTGTATCTTAATGGCCCGGCATTGACAACTCCGGCACTTTTCTACCGGCATCCGGTCGTTGATTCGCCGGCGTACATAGTATAAGCTTTTCTGCTGACTGCAGTATTTCTAACACTTCCACCGAATTTACCGGAAAAAGAATGTTTCCATGCAATCGAACAAAAGTATATACTATTTAATCATCAGAAATCTTCGAAGTCACCGTGAAATTTTTCTATCATTTTTTTTTTTTTTTAAGTACATATTGATGTAAATCCTCACAAATCAAAGTTTACCTATCGAGTCAAAAAGTGTTGAGTATTGCAACAGGCGACGCACAGTGGGACGGAATCCGAAATTCCTGGCCAAATATCGAAAAACGAAGTTTCGTTTTCGGGGTTTTGAAGTGGGGGGTTAGGTAAAGTAATAGTCCAAGGATCGGATTACAGACAGGGGAGGGGACCCTCCCTTATACCTGCTATTGTATTCCAGTTCAAAAGTGACCCTCGCTCAAACTAGACGCATCGCGCTCCAACCGAAATTTACAGTGCTGTGTTCAGAACGTCGCCAAGCCCAGACGAATTACGTTAAAAAAAATCCAAAAAATGGATTCGAAAGGGGAAAGTAAGTACAATATCATCATGGCATTCCAAATTTATAATAATGATGTATGTGATCACAATAAAAGAATGATTTGTCCAAAAATTAACGTAAAATTGCAACGGGAAATTGTAAACACGTAGAGAAAAGTTGAATTGCACCCCAATGTCCCACGGCCGGACTTGTTTCAGGGTGTAGATTGATCTATTCTCTAATGGGAAAAACAAGAAAATCTTGCGATTTTTTGCGCCACCGCTTTTGGCGCAAGTTTTTGTAATGAAAAGTGTATTTTTCTTTATTTTGAACAACGAAAACATAAAATCGGCAAAAGTGGTTTGGATAAAAGTTGTATGGTTTTGAAAGACCCATCCAGGGGTGTACTCACATTGTGGGCCCGGTGCCCCAGGTGGGCCTGGTAAGGCCCAAATCGATTTTTTTCTCCATTACCCTCATTTTTTATAGTGAATTTATATATCACGCTTCAAACAAGGAACATTTTGTTTCAAGTCATTTTTTGCTTAGCCCCTTTCAAAAGGCCCACTAAATAATGAAATTTTTCTTCTCCATTTCCTTGTTTTTTCTTTCCATTCATTTTACGATACATTATTCACGATCATGAATAATTCAAGAATTATCAATGACTAGTTATGAATAATATTGTGGAACGGATAATAGCAAGTAAGATTGAATATGTAATTCCTATTTATATGTATTACACTTCGACATTTCAGAATCTGCTGCCGATCATCCTGCAGTACCTGGTTTATCCAGGAAGGATATTTTTCTGCTCATCAAAAATCAGCTGAATGATGGTGCAGAACGGATTTTGCAAGAAAGTGTTCCCGAGTGAAAACTATGGAAGACCTTTTTGCACGACTTCTATAAACATCCGACGCATATATTTCTAGCTTGCGCAAATTACCTTGCAAAAAAATAAAATCATTGCTGGCAGAAGCATTACAGTTATTAATTGCGCCAGCATTTCAACAAGTGAGGAAAGCTCAAGCTATTTCACAATTGAATCCACTGACTGCGAATCAAGTGATTCTTCTGATGACGAATACTAAAGTTCCACGTAACCAACTAGATTATTTGACGAATAAACATTTTAGAATTTTTCATGTTTCCTGGCATTTCCTCATTTTATATTTACTTAAAAGTTTAATGATAATTTCTATAGTATCTATACAGTATACATCATTATAATTTCAATATTCCTGTATCAACCTAATTTTAAGCAAATCATTGTTATTTTAGTATGAATAAAACGTTTTTTTACATACAAAACGTCCATATTGGATCCGTCATCTTGTTTTTTCAAATTTTGACTTCAGATTCGTGATCAACGACCCCAAAAACCCCCAAGTACTGATTTTCACCCGAATTGAATGCTTTTTCGACTTTTTGCCAGGAATTTGGGATTCCGTTCCACTGTGAGTCGTAACTCCATACTTACGTGGTTTTGTTATAGATAATTTTTAACCCTCCGTTGTCACACTACCAAATAATATCACCGTTGTCACACTGGGTGGATTCCACCCAGACAGTTTTCAAAAACCGATTGTGAGCAAACTATCCGTCCGAATTGGTTCAAAAAATCACCGAACATACTTCAAACCTTCTAGATTATGTACAAAAAAAATAAAATTTGAAAAAAAAATTTCGACTTGTTAAAAAAAAAATCATGAAGAGGTAGAAACGCAAAAAATACGCTTTTTCGCTCAAAAAATCATAACTTTGTCAAGTTTCAATATTTTCAACTAAAATTTGGACGTGATACTCCTGAGATACGCTACTTTCAGGAAAAAAATAGTACGATAGTGCGCGTGTTGTAGTCTGGGTAAGAAAAGAGTGTAGCCGTTTGTTATAAGAATTGTATTTATTAGACCTTGCCTTTAGCGTGCCTCTTAACAAAGTGACGCTCTGCTTACCACCACTCCTGGGGGAGAGACTTGCGCATGCGCAGTCCACCTTACATACTAAAGAAATATATATATATGTGTGTATTATATATTGTAACGGATCAGACAACCTAGGCCTGACCGTTAGCAATTCAAACATCAGCCGTTGCGAACGTCGAACGATCTAGAACATTCGACGAGAGCGACAAGTCGCGTGACGTCATAGCAAGTATATAAGTCGAGACACAGCTCTCAGCAGCAGCAATTCTACGGTATAGCACCGGGTTGACTCGCAACACTTTCTCTCAATAGTCACAATAGGCAGAGCGCCTTGTGAACTAATAGCTTCACTTCAATATAAATTCTATTCTATTTTATTCGCGAGAGTCAACTAAAGTTAAATAAATTCCAAAATATAATAAAAGAAATAAATTTAGAAAAAAGAATATTATTTAGTCAATAGATTCATAGTCATACGAAATCAAAGTATCAAATAAAATAAATCAAATACGAAACTGTCAAAATTCAAAAAAACGAATAACGAAAAACGAATAGTCTTCGATATTAAATAATTAGTAAGTAAGCAATCACTGTAAATATAGTTTAGGAATTGGTTGCAACCGCTTGTTTTGGTAAAATTAAAATAAATCGAATCTCTTGATGATCTAAAAGTAAGTTACTATATGCAGATCCCTTATCCGCCATTTCCAGGTTCTTCTTCGTCTGTATAACCAACCAAAGCTAAATACAGCCTTAGGGTGTCTCTGACGCACTCAGGTCTGGCACAGCTGGTTGTACTGTTTAGAAAATTTGGGAATAAACTAACTTTAACATAACTGAAATCAAAAGGTTAGGTGGGTAAAGTGCAGCCTTAGCGCGTTTACGTGTTCAGGTCTGTGGGGAGGCGGCTTTAGTTGCACGGTGACTCAAGTCCGTAATAGGGAACATTAAATTATTGATATAAAGGTCTAGAACATATAAAATCGAGCAAAGAACTCACAATTACACTCGGTTCGCGATACCGATGGTATCGCTCAAGAACCGAAACGTAACATTTGGCGCCCAACGTGGGGCTATCATAACATTTGGCGCCCAACTGAGGGGCTTTTATAATCAATATTTAATAAAAAAACTTACTTAAAAAATATCTAGAGTCATTTATTCAATTTAACTTAACTTCGTTGCACTAATTAATTTAACTTCATTGCTGGTAGAGTCATTTTTGCGGATTATGTCAAAGTCCGGTGTCACAACCAGGCAAATGGCGGACAAGGGATCTGGCATCAGTTCGGCTACAGAGCTAGGGTTAGGTGACAGGAATCAAGGACGGCATAATAAAGAAAAAGACGCAGCAATTTTAGATAAAGCATTTATTGATACAGAAAAAGAAAAAGAAAAAGAAACAGAGCGTCGAAGGCCGATGGTCGTCGAGCAAGCTTCGGTGATAGAGGCACTGGAAAAAATTCATAAAAAGATAGATGAAAAATATGCTAAATTAGAAAGAACAATCGTCGAATCAAAATCAGTAAATACCGATAACATATTATCAAGCGAGGATAATTTCAGAAAAAGACTCGAAGAGCAATCATTAAAATATAGAAAACAATTAGAAGCATTAGATAAGAAACTAGATATAAATAGCGAAATATTCAACGAAAAATTAGAAGAAAGTCAAAAACAATACAATAAAGAGCACGAAACGATAAGAGAAGAGTTTGGCGACGGTCTAAATTGTTTGGAAGCTAAAATAGATAGACATCAAAAAACCAATGTAGAAAAGTTGATAGAGATCGAGAAAAAACATGATAATTTTCGAACAAGCGTAAACGCTGAAATTAGACGAGTAAAATCAAACAATTGTAATCAAGGAGGAGACTACAATAGTTTAATTTCCAAACACGTTAGACTGCCGCAATTCTCCGGAAAATGCTGGGAAAGACCGGCTAATTATATAAAAGAAATTGAAGAGTACTTTACCTTCATCGATGCACGGCACGATGACATTTGTTTAAAACTAGTAGGGCAAAGTCTCACTTTGAATGCGAAGGATTGGTGGATCGCGCGTCGCGACGTAATCAATTCCTGGGAAGAATTTAAAAAACGATTTCTAAAAAGATACTGGGGAATCGAAACACAGCGGGAATTAAGAAAAGATATTGAGTTCGGGTATTATATTCCAGACGCGAGGGTAACGTGGTCTGAATATGCAAATAGAAAATTCGCATCAGCCGTGGGTTTAGATCCGTGCATGTCAGAAACGGAGATTGTTCGTAACCTTACACGACATTTCGACGAACCGATAGTAGAAGCTGCTAGGTGCCGCAACATAGTTGACATCGACGCACTACTAGAATTTTTAGACGAAATGCAATTCGGTGGTAGATCTAACGCACCAAGACCGAAAAATACGTACACGAACAAACAATATCAAACCGTCAACCGTCCGAGCGAAAACCGAGACAAACAAGTGTCATGGCGGAATGAAATGACTAGTCAGAATTTCAAACCAACAAACAACGAGCATGAGACGCGACATCAACCTGGACAAAGCGAACATGACAACAATAGGTTGAACTGGACAAATCGCCAAATCAAAGCGACCGTTGTAAATACAGATAATGACCAGTCGGTAAACGATGTCAATTCAACTATTGCGGGAAACTAGAAGGCGCTGTACTGGAAGAAGAATTCTTACCGACACCAGTACAGCGTGTTCAAAGCATTTCGGCGGTAGAATTAAATGAAAATAACACAGAAAATAATTTGTTCGAAAATCCGTTTAATTATCTTATTAAAGAGGATACAGGAGAAGGTCAACCATTAGTACAATGTCCGGAGGTTCTCTTGCGCATTGAGAATGTCGAAGTAAAGGCTCTGATAGACACGGGTAGTCATATAACGTGCGTGTCGGGTAGCTGGTACAATCGACATAAAACATCTTTAGCAGACTGCGCAAAATTTCCTGTAGTGAACTTTCAGATATCAGGAGTGCTAGGGGGCAAGCCTACTCGGGTAAAAGAGCAAATATTAGCGAGAATCAAGATCGGGTCGTCATCCGATGAGATATGTTTTCTCATCGTACACGGATTAAAGCAAGATGCCATAATCGGGATTGACACATTACATAAATGGAAAGCCGACTTAGATTTAGACTCAAATAAATTACAGTTTCAAATAAATACAAAACATGATCAAGTTGAGATAAATACAATGAATGAAAATAAAAACGCGAACTGGGATAAAGAAACAATTTCAAACATCGAAGCAATTAATAGTCATCAGTCTGGACATAATCCGGGATTAACTGATGATGAGATTAATAGCAAATTATCAGAATGTCAGATACTAGAAGCTTGTGAGATTAACGCCTTTTCGAACTTGTTAAAAAAGTATCGCGACATATTCTCGAAAATACCTGGTAGAGTCACTATTTACGAACATAAGATTAAAATATATGAGGATCGACCCTTTGTAAGACGATCATACCCAGTGCCGATTATGCACAGAGATAAAGTCAGAGAAGAGATTGATAAAATGTTAAATCTTGGTATCATTGAGCGCTCATACAGCGAATATATAAACCCTATAGTGGTGGTAGCTAAAAAATCAGGCGACATCCGGTTGGTATTAGATGCGCGTTACATTAACAAGCTAATAGTACCTGACCATGATTGTGCGCAATCTACTGAGGTTTTGTTTCAAAAGTGCGGAAACAATTCCGTTATGTCCAGCCTTGATCTAACTGCGAGTTTTTGGCAAGTACCATTACATAAGGATTCACGAAAATATACTGCGTTCATGTACGAGGGGAAGACATATCAATTCGCGGTGACACCCTACGGCTTAAGCACCAGCTTAGCAAATCTCATCCGCACTCTTGATTTAGTCTTGAGGGAAACAGAGGAATTCACCATCAACTTCGTTGATGACATACTGTGTCTATCTGATTCGTTTCCGTCTCACTTGGCACACCTGGAGTTATTATTTAGAGTTTTTAGAAAGCACAATATGACCATAAATTTCAATAAATCAAAGTTTTTTCGTGAACAAATTGATTTCTTAGGGCATCGGATTACCAAAAATGGAATCTTGCCACAACCGGAAAAAATAGAAGCAATAACAAATTTTCCCGTTCCAAAAAACGTTAAACAATTAAAAGGATTTTTAGGTCTGACAAATTATTACGGTAAATTTGCGAGACATTACTCAGATGCGACTGCTCCATTGCTAAAATTAGTATCAAAGGATGTCAAGTGGGATTGGAACGAAGAAATGATAGCGCATTTCAATAAAGTAAAACAATTATTTTGTAAAGAGATGATCATTCATCATCCAAACCCGAAAAAACGGTATTATCTGCAGTGTGATGCAAGCAACTTTGCGATCGGTGCCGTATTGTATCAGTTATCCGACAAAAACGAGGAGTTGATTGTAGGTTTTGCTAGTCGTACGCTCAAGGGGGCGGAGCTTAACTACTTTACATCTGAAAAAGAGCTTTTGGCGATAGTCTTTGCGCTGGAGAAGTTCCGGACATTTATTATCGGTGCTCAGTTAACAATTCGGACCGATCATCATGCGCTTACATTCATGACGACATGCAAGTTAGTCAGTTCAAGGTTGGCGCATTGGATATTGTTTGTTCAAACATACGATTTCGAGATTGAGTACGTTAAAGGCAAAGACAATATCGTTGCAGACACGCTTAGCCGATATCCACCTGACAAGATCAACGAAATGCCACAAATAAACAAACTGCAAATAATTGCGCCGTTAGCAAGAAATATAAACCAACAATTAGAAAATAAATTGAAAATTTTCGGACAGCTTCAAGCTGATGATCCGCATATTAGACTCCTCGTCGATGAGGATTTGACAAGGAATAAAAAACGATTAAAATTGGAGGAAGGGATTTGGTACCACTTGGAACCAGGGGGCTCCAAGAGAGCTTATCTTCCGTCGAGTTTGATAAGAGAATTAATAATCGAGACACATGAGGCATACGGACATGTAGGGGCTAGAAAATGTTACAAATTATTGAATGAAAATTTCTACTTTCCGAAATTCGCGCAGTGCATTCGACGAATTCTAGCTAGCTGCGAGCGATGTCAGCTATGTAAAGTACCTAATCGTTACAGCTACGCTCGCATGCAGAACATCACACCGAGTGAGGTCGGGGAATTGGTTTCTATTGACTTTTTAGGCCCGTTACCCGCGAGTAAAGGGAATTACAAATGGTTGTTAGTGACCATTGACACATTCAGCAAGTTTGTGCGATTGTATCCGTTGAAAACTGCCGACGCGCGCTCCACCATCCGATGCATCTTTGAGAAGTACATACCGGAGCTTGGAAAGCCGAGCAAAATCCAATTCGACCATGGGACACAGTTCACGTCAGCGCTATGGTTAAAGAAACTGAAAGAGGAAAATATAACACCTATATTCTCATCAATTAGACATCCTCAGGGAAATATGGTCGAAAGAGTAAATCGTGAATTAGGAAGGTTCTTTAGAACTTTCTTGACAGGAAAACATACCTCATGGATTGACTGGTTGAAGGTTATCGAAAGCTGCGTGAACGAGGTATACCATGAGTCGACTGGATTTTGCCCGTGCGAAATCCAGCTCGGTGAACCGCCTACTCGTTTCTGGAAAAAATGGTTTAAAATAGATAAAGAAGATATATCACAAGAATTAAAATTAAGCTTAGTTAAGAATAATATTAGGAAGAATGGAAGTAGCAGAGCCAGGAGGTTCAATGAAAGTCATAAAATGACAGAATTTAAAGTAAATGATTTGGTTTTGGTAAGAGCTTTAAATGTCTCTGATTCAAAAAATAAAACAATGGCAAAATTTCTAGCTTTATATGAGGGACCTTACCGTATTTGTAACCGAATTGGCGAAGCTACATTTATTCTAGAAAATATAAACACGCGAAAAGAGCGAGTTCGTTTCCATACAAACATGCTGAAGCATTATGTATTGCCGGAAATTTGAAAGTTTAACGAAGTTTAGCACCTGGGGGAGCTGAATGTCATCGTTTGCAACGGTTGTGTCTGAATTGCTAACGTACCTTGGTTAGATGAGACGAAGAGGACGATATAAAAGCTCGAGGTCGAGTATGAGTCATCACATTCACTTATCATGTTCGGGTACGGATACATCAGTGTACAGGATAAGGGTACGCAAACTCAAGCCGTTGACGATGACTATCATGCATCTGAAAATGAAAAAGTTATAGTTAGTTCAGGAAAATTTAAATCCGGATCTGGAAGATATGTAATCGGGAGAGGCTATCAAACGGCAGCACACCTCATGGATCCATCACGTTTGAACCGCCGGCGAAATTTAGTGCATACTAGTCAACCAGCTACAATTGAGCCGGTGGATGCAATAAATAATGCGCCGACCACCAGCGTAGATCCAACAATAGATGTGCGGGAGACCAAGGTAGATCCACCAATTACGGCAGATCAAAACAACAATCTGGTGTTGAAGATCTGCATTCCACGTCTGAAGTTATCTGAAAAAAAAGAACTGAAAGCAAAAACATTAACATCTAAAACCAAAGATAAAAACAAGAATCCACCTACCATCAGGAAGATTGAAGCGTTGGAACTCAGTCAGCCAGAGATCCGGAGATTTAAAATACCTCGTATAACTGACAGATCCTGTGACGTTTCAACGACCGCGGCGGAAAATGGACGAACAGCTATCCACACTATCACTGAGACCGTTTCGACAACCGGTGCAAAACGAAACCGCATTGCGGACTATGATCGGCGAAAGAACCGTAAGCCGGAGGAATTGATAAATATGCTCCGAAATTTTGGGACGTTAGATTTGTCAGATGACGAGGGAGAAGAAATGACGTTACGGCAACGACAGGAACAGAGGGCGAAATCAGCAATAAAATCATCAGCTGACCAGCGCAGAAAACTCCATCGGTCATCGACCAACGATACTGTGGAGATACCCGTACTCATGGATCCCACAGACCCACTTGGTTTAAAGAGGGGATAACTCAAAATTTCATCATGTTCATCAAAAAGCCACATCCAGCATCAAGAATCGATCATCAGCCTAGACGTATCATCAGAGATCATCCGACCATCAGATGATCGAAGGGGGCAATGTAACGGATCAGACAACCTAGGCCTGACCGTTAGCAATTCAAACATCAGCCGTTGCGAACGTCGAACGATCTAGAACATTCGACGAGAGCGACAAGTCGCGTGACGTCATAGCAAGTATATAAGTCGAGACACAGCTCTCAGCAGCAGCAATTCTACGGTATAGCACCGGGTTGACTCGCAACACTTTCTCTCAATAGTCACAATAGGCAGAGCGCCTTGTGAACTAATAGCTTCACTTCAATATAAATTCTATTCTATTTTATTCGCGAGAGTCAACTAAAGTTAAATAAATTCCAAAATATAATAAAAGAAATAAATTTAGAAAAAAGAATATTATTTAGTCAATAGATTCATAGTCATACGAAATCAAAGTATCAAATAAAATAAATCAAATACGAAACTGTCAAAATTCAAAAAAACGAATAACGAAAAACGAATAGTCTTCGATATTAAATAATTAGTAAGTAAGCAATCACTGTAAATATAGTTTAGGAATTGGTTGCAACCGCTTGTTTTGGTAAAATTAAAATAAATCGAATCTCTTGATGATCTAAAAGTAAGTTACTATATGCAGATCCCTTATCCGCCATTTCCAGGTTCTTCTTCGTCTGTATAACCAACCAAAGCTAAATACAGCCTTAGGGTGTCTCTGACGCACTCAGGTCTGGCACAGCTGGTTGTACTGTTTAGAAAATTTGGGAATAAACTAACTTTAACATAACTGAAATCAAAAGGTTAGGTGGGTAAAGTGCAGCCTTAGCGCGTTTACGTGTTCAGGTCTGTGGGGAGGCGGCTTTAGTTGCACGGCGACTCAAGTCCGTAATAGGGAACATTAAATTATTGATATAAAGGTCTAGAACATATAAAATCGAGCAAAGAACTCACAATTACACTCGGTTCGCGATACCGATGGTATAGCTCAAGAACCGAAACGTAACAATATAGAGATCTGGTAGCTGTCGTTCAACTCCAACACTCCCTCCCGACTGCTTCGGTTGATCTCCTTCGGTCTGTTTCTCACCTACTTAGACTCTTTAGTACCTATATGAACACACCAACAAAACACATTAAATATTTGAATTCATAATCTTATCAACTTGTCTTTTATGCAATTCGAAAGCTAATGGTTTAGTGAACACGTCTGCTAATTGATCCCTAGATGGAATCCATTTGATTTTTATTAAATTTAATTTGACACATTCTTTAATGTGATGTGCTTTAACTTCGATGATATGTCTTAGTCTGTTCCCTCCATTAGTTTCAGCACTAATGGTTGCCGCCTTATTGTCACACCATAAGGTCATAGGCAATGGGGGTTCTACCAAAATCAATTTCAAGGAGTTGTAGATTGAGAGCATTTCTTGACTCGCCTCACTCATCGCTACATACTCAGCTTGACATGTAGATAAAGCTACATATGATTGTTTGTGAGTTCTCCAAGTAATTGAATCACCGAACAATTCAATCACATAACCACATGTGGTTAGGGAATTTTTGCAATCTGCAAAACTAGCATCTGAGTAGCCTTCGATATCATCATACCCCCCTGAATATCTAAGACCTAATGATTTCGTACCTTTCAAATATCTTAATATTCTTTGCGCCATTAACCAATCCTCATCGGTAGGATTTATTTGATGCCGACTGAGGATATTAACAGGGTACGAAATATCGGGTCGTGTCGTACCTGCTAAATATAGGAGACTTCCTACTACTTCTCTATATGGACAGTTTATGTTTACTTCATCAATTTTACTTAACACACCATCAGTATCAGATTCTCTCAATTTTCTTTCATGGTTTGATGCTTGTGTTGTGAGCATTGGGGTTCTTTGTGCATGAGAGTCATCAAACCCGAATTTCTTCAGAATTTTGTCAACGTATTTTTCTTGTGATAACTTGATTATGCCATTTTCTCTATCGCGTCTAATCGAGATGTTTAAAAACTCTTTCGGCTCACCCATAATTGTCATCTCAAATTCTAAGCTCAATTTCAATTTGACTTCTCCAAGTTTCTTCGCATCGTTACTGGTCAGCAAAATGTCATCGACATAGAGTAAAAGAATCAAGAACTTATCTTCTCTCCTCCATGTGAATAAGCATGGCTCTGAGTCTGAATTTGTTAATCCTACGCTTAGAGCAACTTCTGTGAACTTTACGTTCCATCTTTTTGGACTTATTTTTAGTCCATAGAGAGCCTTTTCCATCTTACACACCTTATCTCTTCTTTCCTTGTCAGTATGGAGAGTTCCTTCTGGAATCTCCATATAAATCTCTTCATCTATCTCTCCGTTAAGAAATGCTGTCTTAAGGGGAGGTACCTGAGTAAACAGCGAGAAAAATAGGTAAACTTCGGGAATTTTTATCTCAAAAACCAATGTTCCGATTGGATCCAGGTTTTTTTCATTGGAAAATATGTACATTGAGGTATGTTCAGGAATTTTTTTGAATGAATTCGTTGACTCGTTGTTGTGTCAGCGTCAGACGTGTTGTTCGTTGACATGGCTTGCGGTGCCAAGGATTCCGGGCAAGCGATTGATCTGAAACATAAAAACTTAACGGATTCGTGAAATATAATGTAAAAACCAGTCCGCTACGTAGGGGTTTTCCATTTGATTGAACCATTGCTTTTTTATGCAACCAAAATCGTCGGAAATTGCGAACGAAAAACGAAGAATAAATCAAAACGGTCGCAATTCCGCCAATAATGAAAATTTCAAAAAAATCCTACGTAGCGGACTGCTTTGTATATTGTATTTCAGGAATCCGTTAAGTTTTCATGTTTCAGATCAATCGCTTGCCCGGAATCCTTGGCACCACAAGCCATGTCAAGGAACAACGCGTCTGACGCTGACCACAACAACGGCGCTTCCAGTCAACGAATTTATTCAAAAAAATTCCTGAACATACCTCAATGTACATATTTTCCAATAAAAAAAACCTGGATCCAATCGGAACATTGGTTTTTGAGATAAAAATTCCCGAAGTTTACCTATTTTTCTCGCTGTTTATTCAGGTACCTCCCCTTAACGTCTAATTGACACACCTCAAGGTCATATTTATTTATAATGGCAATTACTGCCCTCACCAATGGCATTCTTGACACAGGAGCATATGTTTCTCTTAGTTCATAGACATTTGTGTCTTTGAATTCACGAATTACTAACCGTGCTTTCGATCTAATTTTTCCATTTGGTTCTAGCTTTTGTTTGAACACCCATCGTGAGTCAATAATATTGGCCTTTCTACCATTATTCATTCTCATTGGTCTATTTACTACTCTCCAGACCTTGTTCTTTTCCATGGAGTTCAGCTCTTCAATAATTGCCTTTTGCCATTTGTCTTTGTCCTTACTTTTCATTGCATCGCTATAATTAACTGGATCTGAATTTACGTTTGCTAGCAGTGCATGATGAATTTCGTCATTCAGTTCATCTAGACTCATCTCATTCTCGTTTGTGACACACGACATAAAGATCCCGGAATTTAGATTTTCATCAATTTTTGGAGGATTTGAAGTGGATGATTTCTTCTCACCTTCATCTACTCCTGTCAACTCCCCTTCGTTTGTTTTTACGGTTTCTTTTCGAGGTCTTCCTCTCTTACGTTTAATTGCTCCCTCCGATTTCGATATTTCCTCAGATGTACTTTGGTCTTCTGTAAATTTGACAAACCACTCATTTTGATTTATCTTTTCTTCGTTTGTCGGAAAGTCTTTGATCTCATTCTTTTTGAATTTATCACCATAGACTAATTTTTCGTTAAATCGGGCATTTCTGCTCTCGTAATACTTTCCATCTTCAGGTTTTATGAATTGATATCCCATTGGGGTGTATCCAATTAGTATAACTCTCACACCTTCAGCTCTAAATTTTGGTCCTGTTTTTCGCTGTACCTTAATGAAAGCTACGCACCCAAATCTTTTGATTTGATTGACGTTGAAATTGTGATTTGGGGCAAATTCTTCTAATCCCAGCAAACCATTTCGGAGGTTACGTAACAAGGATGTAACGGATATGTTAAATGTCAGCACATTCAGAGATCAGCTACATATCTGGTCTTAGTTACATACCTGCGATGTCAAAGGTACCAGATATGTAGCTGATCTCCGAATATGCTGACATTTAACATATCCGTTACATCCTTGTTACGTAACCTCCGAAATGGTTTGCTGGGATGGAGTTTTCATTTGATTTGATTTATGTGGTGTTCTATTGTAGGCATAAACTGCTGCAGACAAAGCCAAATCCCACATGTTTTCAGGAAGTTTGGCATCAAACATATATGCTCTTACTTTTTTCTGTATTGTCTGATTGAAGCGCTCCGATACGCCATTATGCTCAGGAGTGTCTGGACTTGCCAATTGTAATTCGGCACCTAGTTTGTCCAACACTTCAATTGTGTATCCTCCTGTAAATTCTGTCCCTTGATCCGATCTTAAATAGCATACCTTCGCATCATGTCCTAACAGGTTTCTCGCACTTCTAACGAACATTTCGAGGCAGTGACTTGTTTCGCTTTTTACTTTCATTGGGTATGCCATAGCAAACCTAGTTTTATCGTCAATGAATACAGAGATATACCTGTAACCTTTAGGATGTGTGATTGGTGAGATAGGTCCCATCACATCAGAGTGTATAATTTGTAATGGAGCTGTAGCCCTTCTGCGCATCGTAGGAAAAGGTAATTTATTAAATTTGGAAGCTAAACACACCTCGCATTCCAGGATTGATTCATTGAAAATTGCTGCATTCAGTTCTTTATTGTGTGGATATTTTAATTGTACCGCCTTGAGATATGCCACTGATGCATGACCGAACCGAACATGCCATAGCATCGCTTTATTATTATTATTGAATCTTTTATCCTCACCTTTAAATGGACTTGACTCTTCACTTTGCTCTTCAACTGGTAATTCATCAACATCATGGAATTTTCTATCCCATACTGTATAGTCAAAGTTTGAGTGTTCAAGGATTGGTTTAGTATTAACGACTCTCATGTTTTCACCTTTATTCTCACTTGAACTCACCTTACTCTCATCTTCAATTGGGGTTTTATTTAATTTGACTGTTTCGCTATTATCAGGCTCTTTAATTGATTCAATTTGTTGTTTTGTTGTACTTCGCATATTATACCTGATACTCTTTGTCTCACCTTCAGCTAGATATGCTGTCTTCCTTCTGTTTGTACTTTTGCTTAATGTCTCACCTTTTGAATCATTTTGTCTTGTTTCTACTTCGATGACCCAATAAGGTCTTTTGTACGCACCCTTAATGATTGTTGCATTAGATATTGGATCGAAAATATCAATCTGTTTATCATCGAGATAGATTGCGAGTCCCATTTCAGAAAATTTTCGCAGTGACAGTAAGTTTGCCTGTAGTGATTCCGCAAAGATTACTGAGTCGATTCCTAACTTGTTACCGTTTGTCAACTTTATTTCTACTTGCCCTACTCCCTCCGTTTTCAAGTCCGCTGACTTGTCCTTATTGGCACATCTAATAACACCTACACTGTTCTCATCAAATGTCTTAAAAATGATTCTCGAGTTTGACAAGTGCTCAGTAGCTCCTGAGTCGGCTAAGAATTCAGATATTAATTCATCCCCGCTAGGTTTCATCGGATTCACATACATAGCCTCACCTTTTAAGATATCATCAATTTCCATAGGGATTTCAATGATGTCTAGGTCACTATTGTCTATTTTCTTACCTTTATCCTTTCCGTTCTCTTCACTCGATGTCTTGTTTGAATTCTTAGTAGGTTTTCCTCTTGTCCATGCTCTGGACCTTTGATAACGTATATTCCCCCTGCCTCTTTGATTTATAAATTTACCTCGTTTCGCCCAATTCTGATTTTCATACTCTGACTTTCTTTTTATCGCACCTCTCATCGCACCCCGAGAACATTGGCCTCTTGATCTGGAGAAATTTGAGCTACCTCTTGAGTGACTGCTGGACCCTTGGGCTGTTGGACAATCTCTTGCTTTGTGCCCGAGACCATTGCACTTGTAACACACCTTTTTCCCCTCATTGGGACAGTTCACAGCAAAATGATCATAGGCTCCACATTCAAAGCACCAATTACTCGTCTTTTCAGCTAAGTTGGCTGCTCTAATGTCCTTTTTCTCACTGTTTACTTGCTTACTTGTGGCTTCATCTTTTAGAACAATCAACTTTAATTGCTCATATGTAATCGCACCTTTGCCATCCAGTTTTGCGTAAACGTCCAGCGTTTGCACTGAGGGTACCGATACCATCACAGCATTGTAAAATGCATCTTTCTTTTCCTCGTCTGATAGAGCTTTCGAGTCGGGAGAGTTTTCGTAGTTTCTAATCGCGTCTTCGAACTTGTCGCAAAATTCACCTGCTGTCGTTTTACCTTTTATGTATTGCATATTAGAGATTTCTTTTCTGACTGTAAATGAAGTGACATTAGTCTCGCATCTTTTAATTTCTTTTAGTTTGGTTAATATTTCCACCGGATCATTATATTTCATAACCTTTGAGTGATAATTTCTATCGAGATGATTTATTAGAATATCCCTGACTCTGAATTTTTGCTCCTCAAGAGTTTTCTCGTCAGCTGAGCATTTGATTTTATCATTGATTATGTGTAATAATTTATTTGATCTTAATTCTGATTGAAGAAAGTCATAAAAATGTTCATATTTCATCTTATGATCTAGTTTATAATCTCGTTTGACCGTTTGACTTTTATTCCAGAATCCCAACTTAATAGCCTCCGCCAGCTCTTTGGTCGCATCATTACTTGAATTTTCACCTCTCACCTGTGTTTGCTCTCCCTGACGTTCTCCGCTCATCGTACTGGTCTGCTCATCATTTGTCGCACCTTGAGTGTCAATGTCTCTCCCCTGGGTATCTGATTGATTTGACTTATAGTTTTTTGCAAAGTTTGCAGCTATGTCATTTAGTTGAGACAATTGCTGATCCATTACTTTTTGTCTTTCCTTTTCTATTTCATTCATTCTTTCAGCATGTTTCTTTGAGCTCTCAATTACCCCAACCATGATTTTTGCCACATCTGCACTTACGCTACTTGATTTTTTCAGACTCTCAGCTAGTATACAGTCAGCAAGCAACTGACTGTCTCGCACAGCTTATCTATTTTCTGTTCAACCGAGGCTATTTCTTTTGATTTATTATATTCTATTTTCTCAGTATTAAGTATTGTTTGGGTATTGTCAGAGTTAATCAGTTTGAGGTTTATTTTAGCAGGTACATCACTAGAGATTTTCAAGTGTGTATTCCCTTTTTCCAAAGCTTCAACCATATTTCCGGCACCCTTTGTAGTCTCACCATTCTGACCTTGCATGCTATTCTGATCTTCAACACCGTTCTGACCTTGCTCATCTTTCTGACCTTGCTGTACCATAGTTGAGCTTTGCTCTGGGGTGGTTGTTGGCATGATAGTTGCTGTCCCTTCGAGGACCCTCTCTTCGTACCATGACTCCAAGGAACCCCACTGTTTCTCTTCCATCATTCTTTTCTCTAAAGTAATTGTTAGAAATTAATGAATCATGCCAACACCGGGTGCTCCAAGGTCGGTTGGCTGAACACAAGTTTGGCCGACCTCGTAGCGAACCAAAAACATTCAAAATATGAACACAATATTTATCCTGAATTAGTCCAAGTCAATCAACTTTCAAACACCGAACACAAGCATTCATTCGTTAATCAACTCTTCAGAGTCTTTGTTATATATTTTATGATATAAATTGAGTTTACTAGTATTTTCAATTTAGTTTACTTGATCAAGTTTTTCACAGTTGCGCTTATATTTATATAGTATTATATTTATATACTCATCACACTTCCTCACCGTTTGAACTCACCTGTCATATACCCTGAACCAGTTTCTGGCGGGATTCTGAGTGTCTCCCCTTTTATCACCAGTGTGATGGTCTCTCCTCGGTGGAGTTCATCCAATTTAAAATTATCGATAATAAAGTTCCAAACTTCTCGTAGGTCGTCACCTATTTAACCAATTTTATGTTAGCCTAAGTGATCATTTCTACCTATTGCGTTAATTTCGCGCATACACGTGACAGAAGATGGAAGGACTTCGTTTAGCGTATTTTTTTTTTCTTTTTTTTTTCTTTTTTTTTTTTTTTTTATTTGCTCGAGCTTGTACGCGTAGCTGCAGCTTTGTCTCTCTCCATCAACCGACCGTGTTGCGCTTGCATTCATTTGCTGTTTCGGCTTACAGGGTTCATTTAACAATAATTTTCCTTCATTAATCACTCTTATCCCACCTCAAATAATATACATATTTTTTTTTTTTTTTTTAATTTATCTATTTTCAATTCAATTTTTCAGTACTTACTCATTTCATCGGAAGGTTCTTTTGTCCTTTCAATCCGATTTTCTTTATTGTCATCCATTTTGGGATTGTTTTTTTTTTTTTTTTTTTTTTTTTTTTTTCACCAAACACGTTCCTTGTATTCCACGTTTCGAGGAATCAGATTTTCCGATCTTCCCAGGCCTTTTTTTTTTTTATTTTATAACTTATAGATCACGCAGTGGAAACGTGCTAGGCCCATAACCTGTTGTAGTCTGGGTAAGAAAAGAGTGTAGCCGTTTGTTATAAGAATTGTATTTATTAGACCTTGCCTTTAGCGTGCCTCTTAACAAAGTGACGCTCTGCTTACCACCACTCCTGGGGGAGAGACTTGCGCATGCGCAGTCCACCTTACATACTAAAGAAATATATATATATGTGTGTATTATATATAGAGATCTGGTAGCTGTCGTTCAACTCCAACAGCGCGTTTCAAAAAAGGTATTTATTTTGACATCTGAAGAGGGTCGATTTTGGAGTATAAAGGAAAGTGGAATTATGCAAGAATATAGTATTTATTACGTTGTATCATGTTCGAGACAATTACTATGCTTCTTATAATCATTATTGTCATTGTTGATATCATTATTGTTATTATTAATATCATTATTTACTCAACTCTACCACATTCAATGCAATAATGAAGTCTGTGTTCATCGCACATCGGCCGTAGGCACCCACTGCACTGCCGCTTGCGTAGATTGTATGCCATCTGAGAGCAAAAAAATTAGCTTTTTATGTGAATATTCGAGAAAATAAAATAAATTGGGTACCACAGGTATACTTACGGTTGCAGCAAGTCAACTGACAAAAAATGAAAAATAAAAAATAAACGTTTTTTTATTCACTAAAACTACACTATTGTCACACCTGGGTGGATTATACCCAGGCTGCGCGCGCGATCCTCTTATTCCGGTTGTCACGGCAACACTGACGCTCGATTTAAAAGACCTATGGTCCCTACTTATAGGGGAGACTCCAAAATCCAGGTGTATAACCATAGAAGTCCCATTCTCACTTGGGAAATCCCAGAAATTTAGGCCCAACGTTGGGGCATGGGTGGATTACATCCAGTGTGACGACGGAGGGTTAAACTACATAATTCCATAAATTGATAGGAATCTACTCATTTTGGAGATACACATGTATTTTTGAACTTTTCGAGTGTCAAATGATTTGTTACATGGAAACGGTTCTTCTGTTACCAAACCGGACTGTACATACGTCTCCCGCTGAACAAAATTGTGTTGCCGCGATATCTCTGTAACACTGCATCTCGGCAGTGTGACATTTACCCATAGAGATATTACTATAGAGGAGGTGAGGCGGCCGAATCAGCGTAGTGCGAATAAAAAGAGACAGAAAACCGATATAGTAATAGCTTCCTTGTCTTTTAACGCCTTTTAACGCATGCGCAATGAACGACTACCTCTGGTTAAATGTGCTCAGCTATAAAGACTCAGTGCGCATGCGTTAAAAGACAAGGAAGCTTTTACTATATCGGTTTTCTGTCTCTTTTTATTCGAACTACGCTTCCACTTACACGCGGCCCTATGTCTCACCTCCTCTATTCGCGATGCTCACGACCGATGGGCGGCGCTGATCGCAGTCTGTCACGTGGTCTGAAAAGAGTCCTTTTGCAACTGTGTGAGTGTAAAACACACTAACACTATCAAACATTTTATTCACAGACGCCCTCTTTTCAGACCACGTGACAGACTGCGATCAGCGCCGCCATCGGTCGTGAGCATCGCGAATAGTAATATTTCTATGCATTTACCACAAAATCTCGCTAACATTTATAAAACATTTCGGTAACCATGAACGTCCTACCTCATTTACGTTTTCTACGAAACTTTCCATTTGCAACGTTTGAAGATATCCCAGTAACTGAAAGTATACTCTCGCAGTGACCTGCTATTTGAAACGTCTCATTTGGAACATTGCTCCCACATCTATATACAACACATTAAGGGGACCAGTACAGCGAGTTTTCGAGAAATGATCATAGTCCGAAATGAATTTATTTCATAACCAAAGTTCATTTCACATCAAAATATTTTTCTTTTTCAAAATCATGTGTCGTAAGGATTTCAGAGCACCGCTGGACCGATTCAGGTCATCTTGGATTCATTTTCTTCAGAAAACAAATCCTCATCATGTGAATGTAGGAATTTTAAAATAAAAAATTATGTCATAAGTTATGATCAATTTACCAAATTTGAAAAAATTACTATCACTCATTTCTTAAATAATTTGGCCAAAACGTAAAATTTTCAAAATTCCTACATTCACATGATGAGGATTTGTTTTCTGAAGAAAATGAATCCAAGATGACCTGAATCGGTCCAACGGTGCTCTGAAATCCTTACGACACATGATTTTGAAAAAGAAAAATATTTTGATGTGAAATGAACTTTGGTTATGAAATAAATTGATTTCGGACTATGATCATTTCTCGAAAACTCGCTGTACTGGTCCCCTTAAATTACAAAACAGACATGACGAAATGTTTGTTCCGGAAACATGTAGATAATTCCTCTGGAATGAAAAATGTTCTACTTTAGCGATGTCCCACATGGAACATTTCATTCGTAACCGTTTCCTTATATGGATGTAACGTTCACATTTGAACATTGTTATCGAATAATTTTGCAACCTTGATGGAAAATCGCACGGATGATTTGGTAATAAATTATAGTGATAACGTTTCCTTAACAACCTTCATGCAGCGTTATAAGTGTAATATTGGAAACTATCATTAAGAGCATGTCCTAGTCATATAGTTACCTGTTGAGAAAAAAACAAAAAAGTCGCAAAAACTCGGAAACGATGATCAAAAAGGATGTATAATAGATTTATTCGATGATTAGGGACGAATAGGTTCGATCTAGCACGCGAGATTCATCGAAATCGAGAAAAATAAATTTTTTTGGTTCCTCAAGTGTGGCCGTGTCACTTATTTTGGTTCATATCAACGCCTGTGCGTCTAAAACGCAAAAACCGGCTTTTTACCTCAAGTCTCACAGCAATGACGAACATTTGTGTCTGAAAATTTTGTTGTTTCACGCAACAATAGGGCCGAGATAACGAAAGAAGAGCGGTATAAAGATGTAAATAGTGTAAAATTGTTGATTTCTGACAGCTGAGACATGAGGCGGTCGAGGCTAACGAAACGCCCGACAGATGGCTCTACGCGTAAATCATCGTCACTGTTGCGTTATTTACGCGATTTACGCGATGATTTACGCGTAGAGCCATCTGTCGGGCGTTTCGTTAGCCTCGACCGCCTCATGTCTCAGCTGTCAGAAATCAACAATTTTACACTATTTACATCTTTATACCGCTCTTCTTTCGTTATCTCGGCCCTATTGTTGCGTGAAACAACAAAATTTTTAGACACAAATGTTCGTCATTGCTGTGAGACTTGAGGTAAAAAGCCTGTTTTTGCGTTTTAGACGCACAGGCGTTGATATGAACCAAAATAAGTGACACCGCCACACTTGAGGAACCAAAAAAATTCATTTTTCTCGATTTCGACGAATCTCGCGTGCTAGATCGAACCTATTCGTCCCTAATCATCGAATAAATCTATTATACATCATTTTTGATCATCGTTTCCGAGTTTTTGCGACTTTTTGGTTTTTTCTCAACAGGTAACTATATGACTAGGACATGCTCTTAATATTGACAGAATGCTGCATGTATAATGTATTGTAACGTATCAGGCTACCCTAGCCTGTACGTTTACAATTTGAATACAACGGTCAAGCGGCGAATAGAAGAATCTAGAAGATTCGGTCGCAACAACGAGCTGAGTGACGTCACGACGGGTATAAAAGGCGTGACGCTGCTCAGCTCAGCAGCAATCCATAGGCAAAGCGCCTGGTTGACTCAACAGCTATTCTAGGGTAGACACCAGAGAGACTCACAGTTCATTGCAGGACATCTCGAGCAGAGAGCTCCGATGTACCTTTAGCTTCACTTTATTATTTTGAATATAATTTATAAATTCACTTGTACCAATAGAATTTCAAATATCAAAATCAAAGAGCTTCGGCAAAACACAAATATTTGCATCAAAGAATAAAATAGAATATTATTAATATAATAGGAAATTGAGAATACAAAAAGTCAACCGTCAAAACGACAGAACAGAAAATATCATTGTACGAATAAAAATGTTGTATAACAAGTAAGTAGTTCATAGGCGACATTGTAAATATAGAAAATAGGGTTGCAACCGTAGCATTAGTTATTTGAATAAACGATCTCTTGATAAAAATAAAAGTAAGTTAATCAGATGTCAAACCCCTTCTCCGCCATTTCCAGGTTCTAGTTTAAATCTTAACGGAAAGCTAGATACAGCCTTGGTGGATCTCCGATCTACCCAGGTCTGGCACAGCTATTATTTGGTAATAAATTAACTTAATAAATTAATATTTAAAAGTTAAGAGGGTAGAGTGCAGCCTTAGTGCGTTCACGTACTCAGGTCTGTGGGGAGGCGGCTTCAGCTACACGGTAGCTCAAGTCCGTAATAGGCACGACTAACAATTAATAGTAGAAGTCTCGATAATAATATAAATCGAGTAAAGAACACACAATAGCAAACCGGTTCGCGTCACCTTCGGTGACACTCATCATCCGATAAGTTACAGTATGTATATGTGCAGCAGTTATCAAGTCAATTAAAAGAAACACATTCGGTAAAGAATGAGGTCTACTTTACTCGGGAGCTGAGACTGTCACGGAGAATTGGCGATGCATACTTCTAGTCAACTGGGCATAGATTTACTTGCGAAAGACAAGCAGGCTTTGAAGCATCTATCGGTATGAGGCAGTACTAATCGCTGGGGCACTGACGTCCAAATGTTCCCCATCAAAAGTTGACGAATCGTTGAAAGTGAAATGTTTCAGCAACATTATGTGCACAGCAATCTTGTCATTATGTCGAGCATTGTAAAATGTTTTTACCTTTATCTATCATGTAAAACATTTGCAGAATATGGCAAGAGAAGTGTGGTAACATTTATGTTCGCAACTAAACGTAGGTACCGCATAAAACGTTACATTCGTTACAAAAAGGATTTTTCAGCAATATCACGTAAAATAACGTATGCTATCTTTCCAATATATTCTACTTCATTATAATGGAAAGTAAATGTTTCACTCAAAACATTGATAAAACGTTTAACCCTTTGTGTCACACATTTTTTTTTTTTTTTTTTTTTTCTTAAACACCAAAATAGTACATTGTGCACCAAGGTCGTAAAGTGGAACTTTCAAGGCCGAGTACTGAAAACATCGTGCGAGGCGTTAAAAGGCCCACCTCCATGGTGCACACGATACTTTATATAACGCAAGCATATTTTTCTTGCTATTTGATGCCTCTGTATAGGACCTAAAAGTGGTGCTTTTAAAGTCCGAGGACTTAAAAGTACCACTTTAGGTCCTATACAAAGGCATCAAAAAGCGAGGAAAACATGCTTGCGTTATATAAAAAAGTTTGAAAATTCGGTCGAAATTGCTCAGAAAATGGTTATAAAACAGGTGGCACTCTGAGAGTGCCACCATGGCACAAAGGGTTAAACATGAGATTTCGGTAACATCGCGTACGTAACGTTTTGGTAACGTTACTCGATGGTGCTAACTAAACCTAGGAAATGAAATATTGATAGAACGTTGACACCAGAATGATTCGGTAACATCACGAACGTAACGTTTTTCTTACGTTGTTGAATATTTCCAATCGAATGTTTAATATACAACATTCCCAAAATATTGCAAAGATAACGTGTTAGTGACGTGCGTCCCGGGAAAAAAAATTTTCACCAAATTTCATGAAATTTCACGAGTTTTCATAAAATTTCACAAAATCTCGTGAAATTTCATAAAATTTTAGTATTCAAATTTTATAAAATTTCACGAAATTTTATGAAATTTTATAAGTTCTTATAAGTTTTTATACATTTTCAAGAAATTTCATCAAATTTCATAAAATTACATAAAATTAGAATCGCGTACAAAAGGTATTGCTTTTAAGAAATTTTATAAAATCTCATATAATTTTACAAAATTTTGTGAAATTTTACAAAAACTTGAGAAATTTCATGTAATTTTATAAATTAGAATCGAGTGCAGACAGTAGGGTAGAAGTACCGTTTCTGGCCACCTTAGTACCGTGTGTGGCCATCACTTGCTCCATTTGTGGCCATACCTTTACCACCCTAGTAGCGAAATGAAATAAGTCTGCAGACAGGCTAACTGAAGATCTGCTGCAGATTTTGCACAAGACACATACGGTCTACTTCCACATTTGAGTGCGGGTCTGACATAAGATTCTTTAGTGCAGAATCTTCACAGAAGATGACATGAAGATTTTTATAACGATACTGAAAGATTAATGCAGACTCAGTGCAGACTAACATAAGAATCTCCAGTTTCAGCAACCCCCTTGGCTTTGTAAAATGGGTATCTATATTATAAATAATACGTAGGCCGGTTCCATCTCAAATCGCCCAGCAAGGTCGGGACGAAAAATTCAAATGATCCGAAAAAAATGCATATCATTCTTTGGCAAATTTGGGTGATCTGAACTCAGTCATTTTACTTAAAAAAATTTGTGTCTCCCTACACGGATTTTACAATTTTCTTGGCAAAAACCTGTTTCCACAGATTTCGTAAATCTACTCTTTCTTTAAAGTGCTATAACTTTTGAACCAATCGTCGGATTTAGATCATCTTGGTCCCAAAATATGCGTATTCTATTCGTCTTCAAAGCAATTCCAAGTTCAGGTAGATCGATTCAGAATCGCTTCAGTTATCCAATATGATGTGAAATGAAGCGAAGAAATTCAACCGCAATTTTCGGCAATTGCATATATTTTGTTTTCTTCGCTGATTCTTTTCCGAATAGTATTTGAAAAACTCTAACTTCTCGTGCAAGTTTTATTAGCGACCAAGCTTTTTTTAAGAAGTTATGAATTTCCCAATATCACGAATTTTCGATATTATCAAGCAGCTTATATTTTCCGCTATGAATAATTTTTACATGGGTCGACTACGTTCTTCATCGCATTGTTTCTTGCTACGTGATACATGTAGGTATACAAGGAAATAGGTAGGTATGAAGAGTACGAAGAATATATTTAAATATACGACTCTATAATAACCTCCAATGAGTTGAATAAATACAACAGTAAACATAAATATACCATACATTGCATATTACAAGGCGCTCCTTACCCCTTGGACGACCCTAGCGGAGTGACTGTTTTAAAGAATGAATGTTTAGGGTGGCCCTGAGGCCTGGAAATAATTCCGAGAGGCGACCGTGACCGACTAAAAACTGTCGAACATATTATTTATTCTTTTGTTTTGTTTTACGACTTTTTTCTGACTTGTGGGAGGCGAGGCCTATACGAGGGCTAACACTCAGACTGAAAAACCACTGAACGGACGCACGACGCAAAAGATCGACTGTGGGGATCCCTTTCGATGAACGCCACCTAAGCTCAGGAGGATAGCTACTACAGGGCTCTACTGGAGGATACTACTACCTCCAATATCGAATAACTTCCGAACGACTTGATACCAAGGCGAATGGCTCTAGATTTCTTGTTGGGGATCGGTTAGGAGTCAAAATCTCGCGTGGCACCAAAATCGGTGACCTATGCGCAGAAAAGTGTCCCGCTTGAGGGAGACCACCCCATATATATAATTATATTAACGCGAGGTAAGTCTGACTTGAGACTTATATCCGCACATGCGAACATGCTACATAAACCGAACGTTCACTATTGAACCTACCCTATATTCCCTATAGTAAAACAATATATTGAATAATGCCAGTCATATTATTTTTGGTATTCGCTATGTGCATACCTCATAGCGCCATCTTTCAAGGCGCCATCTGTCGGATGAAACAGACGAGAACAGGGGCTCGTAATACATGCAATCGAATGAAGAATTGAAGTGATTTCATATTTTTATGTGATTGAGTGCAGATTGAGTGCGTCATTTAAATATAGTTGATCGGGACACTTTATCATTCGATATTACTAAAGAAAACATGTAAGTATGCAGCTTCAAAATATGTATTTTCCGATTATAGTATCATATTTGGAGGTTAGATTACCCGATCATTTTGTAAACTTGAACTTGACTACTAATTCTTCAAAATATAGAATAATAAGCAAAGTAAAATACATATACTGATTATGTTATGAATATAATAAACCTGTGGGTATCATGAGTACATATAGATTTATAATATTTACATGAGATCCCACGTTTTTTTTTATAGATCGCTTGAATGATT
Source organism: Tenthredo mesomela (assembly GCA_943736025.1). Lineage (NCBI taxonomy): Eukaryota > Metazoa > Arthropoda > Insecta > Hymenoptera > Tenthredinidae > Tenthredo > Tenthredo mesomela. The sequence goes on along the minus strand of OX031020.1, from coordinate 15,830,128 downwards.
TTTTCTATCAAATAAGATAATGCCACAGGGAATAAGTAAAATTTGCAGTTACTGTTTCTGCTTGTACTTTTGCAATTAACAACACAGCACGAATTTACTATGTCCAGCACATACAACAACAACAGCCCCTGTTATTTCGCGGCGCTGCCACCATGGGCGCTTCGATAAGTTCGCATATCCCCTCCAACCGACTGCACATAGCGAATACTCAAAAATAAAATATAACCGCACACTCCCAATATTTGGAGTAGATAAGTCTGATTTCAATGGATTTAGAAGTGATGAGTGTATATTTTACGATCATTATGTATAAAAAAAATCCTATATGATAAAGGGCATATGAAAATGGTTTTAGGCAACTGGCTAAGTGGAAACTTCATTGAACTAGTTGATTGTCCAGATTATAACTCTATGACCACAAATAAGATTTATTTAGATGAAGGACAAACCTGAAATGTGATATAAAAATCACTAAAGAAAAATAAGATAAAAGAATAATAACTGATAAAGAGTAACAGGGATTATGGAGTAAGAACTCGCTAGATCTGGAAGTAGAATATTTTAGGCCTGATTAGAAAATTAGAAAGTGTAGAAAAAAATAGAAATTAGGTAGGTAATCTTAAGGGTCGTTTGTATAACCAATCAAAACTTATTTGTGTATGTGATAAGTCTGCGTGCAGAGGGCTACAAAAGAATAATGCAGAGAAAAACAAGTTCCTGCTGAATCATCTTCAGCCAGGCTTCTATCAGTCAACATGGAGATACCAGTGGCGAAAGTTCTGTACTCAGTCTGCATTAACTCTGCCTGAAAATTCTGACTGCAGAATCTTATGAACTCTGCAACTTAAGGCCACGCTACTAGGGCATGTAAATCAAGGCCTGGCCACAACCGGTACAAAACCATTTTGACAGCCTTAATTATTAAAAACTTCACTTTTAAACAATCAAATACTGGAAAAGTTGGGTCTAATATTTGCTGTAGGTTATGTTTTCGTAATTAATTCAATGATTGAATAGATTTATAGTGCTAGAAAGGCGGAAATCATTTGTCAAGCGTGGCCACAAAACGTACAGTGGCCACAAATGGTACGTCTACCCTATTGCTTCTATGAAATTTTATAAGTTTTTATGAAATTTTACAAGTTCTTATAAGTTTTTATACATTTTCAAGATATTTTATCAAATTTCACGAAGAAATTTTTTTTCGGGGCAGTACGAATATACAATAAGGTTTTGTAAAATTTTATCGAATTTCATTTGTATGAAATATATTTTCGGAATAATGAAATTAAATTCTGTGAAATTCGTATATTTCTATGGAGATGTGATACAATTCGTATATTGTATATACGAATTTCACAGAATTTAATTTCATTACGCCGAAAATATATTTCATAGAAATGAAATTCGATCCAATTTTACAAAATCTTATTGTACATTCGTACTGCCCCGGATTTCTATATACGAATCTCACAGAATTCAATTTCATTATTCCGAAAATATGGATACATTTTCATAAAATTTCGTATAATTTGATAAATTCATTTTTCGAAAGAAAGTTCATTTCTACATAACTACCGTTTTGAAAGAATCAACTTTAAATATTGTATGTTTCATGATTTTCATTCAGTATATCCATTATTTAAATGTACAACTGGAGATATGATACAATTTAATACAATTTCATTACAGTTCACTAGGCCATTTTTAATATGAATTTTTATTCACAAAATGACCTGGTCAAATTTCATGAGATTTTATAAAATTTTATCAGGCCATTTTCAGTCTAAAATTTTAAAATGTTATGAAATTTTATATCGAAAATAATTTGTTGGAATTTTATGAAATTTCATAAAGTTTCATACAAGTTCACAAAATTTGATGAAATTTTATCAGGCCATTTTCAGCATAAAATTTCATGAAATTTCATTACTGAAATTTTATGAAATTTGATAAAATTTTATGAAACTTCATGAAAATTTTTTTTCCCGGGGTATGCGACCGATTTCAAATATTTTTCGATGACCAAAATCCAACGTTACTTGTAGAACATTTTTGACATGTTTTGAAACGTTTCTTCAGTGACCTCACGAATTTACTTCAAGACTGCCAAGATGCGATGTTTTTGATGTGGTCCATAGATGTTGCAAACAGGATATTACGTCAAAACGTTTGCGAATCATCTCTTGAACGTTGATCACGGAAGGTTACGATCAGGCAAAACTTCTGACCAAATGTAACGTCACCTTAATGTGTCATGTTTAGCGAGCTGTTTCATATAAAAAAATGGCAATTACGCTTCTGTGTTTCGAATTTTTATTTACTTCACTCAGTGTGATAATGGACGTTTTACCCACGCTTCGCGTGGGTATAATCCCCATTTTCAAACCTTATGAAGTAAAATTTTGTACAATACTCGACGGAACAACTTCTTCTAATCTCGTGTGATTGCAACACTCGCCTTCGGCTCGTGCTGCAACCTCACACTCGTCAGAAAAAGTTTTACCGCACTCGTATCGTAATGTACTATTATACTGCGAAAATGTTTCAAGTACGTTGACGAGTGCAAAAATGCAGTGCAGAAACCGATAACTGATGCGATGTGGTCGTATCTGTAAGAAAAACCAGCCACTGAAGGTGATGCACGACGTTACGTATTAGGCGAAGCCTTGACGATTGAGAACGAAAGAGGAAGAAACGAGATAAGGGGGTTATAATATACAGGGTGGTCCATTTAACTTGGCACAGCAGGAAATCTTGAGAACCACCCATTTTAGAGAAATATGTTTGAAATAAAAATTTCTTGACTTGAAGGGGGAAAAACACTGTGCTATCGTACTTTTCATACGGTGGAGGTTTACAAGGTCATTTGGAGGTCAACATTGTTTTTTTCAATAGGAACGTGTACTTTTTTTTACAGATTCGCGTTTTACACTGAATAATACAAAACTTTTGTCCCAAGTTTTTTTGTCTTTGGCATCAATTTTTTTGAATAAATTTTTTTTTTTTTATTCAAATATCTGCAATAAAACAGTAAATTATAATTCAAAAATACATTTATTTCAACAGATGCTCAAAATTATGCCCATTTACTTCAATACATTCCTCAAAACGTTGTGAAAAATGGAAAAAAAAAAATTAGAAATAAAAAAAATTTGGAAAAATTAAAAAAAATTGATGTCGTAGAAAAAAAAACTTGAGATAAAAGTTTTGTATTATTCAGTGTAAAATGCGAATCTGTAAAAAAAAGTACACGTTCCCGTTGAAAAAAACAATGTTGACCTCCAAATGACCTTGTAAACCTCCACCGTATGAAAAGTACGATAGCACAGTGTTTTGCCCCCTTCAAGTCAAGAAATTTTTATTTCAAACATCTTTCTCTAAAATGGGTGGTTCTCAAGATTTCTTGCTGTGCCAACTTAAATGGACCACCCTGTATAAGCAATGGAAGTACAATGCTTGAAGAAAGTCGAAGTTGATCCATAGAGATATTACTATAGAGGAGGTGAGGCGGGCGAATCAGGGTAGTGCGAATAGAAAGAGAAAGAAAACCGATTCAGTAATAGCTTCCTCGTCTTTTAATGCGTGCCCACTGAGTCTTTATAGCTGAACGCACGGGTAGTCGTTCATGCGCATGCGTCAAAGACCAAGAAGCTATTACTGAATCGGTATTCTGTCTCTTTTTAGTCGAACTACGCTTCCACTTACACGCGGCCCCATGTCTCACCTCCTCTATAGTAATATCTCTATGAGTTGATCTGCCAAGTGGTTACCAAGCTCTTGCCCAGAAGTATTTCAGTGAGTATCGTTTCGCTGTCTTCATAAATTTTAGATTTATACAATATGGTAGGTACATGGTGAAGACGCGATACAACCATCATTCGTTTTCATATTATATACATGTGTTACGTCTTGAGTTGAAAGTTATTTAGAAGAACGAATCATAAGTTATTTTATATGATGTTGAATTGGTAGAGTTCTGTATTTCTTACCGAGTCTTAAATTACTAGTTCTTCTGGACGTCGCTGAGCTCGTATCTGTTGAGATATCTGTTGAGGTATGGGTATTATCAGCCACCACTATGCGTGGGTGAAATAAATGTTTATAGTTTCACCTTTTAATTATAACAATATTTATTAAACAATTTAATAATAACAATCTCCACTGTAGTTTTGGTAATTAATCTTCACGCAAGTGGAGATTAAATTAAGTTTGTAGTTTCTATTATTTTATTTAGTAATTCACTTATTAATTAACTGTCACACCAAACACTTTGAGTTGATAATTCTGAGATCTAAGATCCTATAAGTTCGATCTTTACTGATTGAGGTTTCGTGACTAACTGCTAATACTGCAGTAGAAAAGATCTCTCCTCGCGGATACGCGAAGGGGAGGTTTTGGAAAACTCGTGGGAAGGCGAGGTTTTTTCTATTGGTAAAAAGAACATTAAAACAAAAGTGGGAAAAAATATGGTTGGCTAGAAGAGCATTTGCGCAAGGCGATTGGGTCAGAGGCCCAAGCGTTGAGGCGCTAAGAAGGGATGCTGTAAGCATCTATATCTCTCTTCTTTTAAAACAGAGCTGTCTTTGTCTTTAGACTTTTCCGCTTTGGGTCGTAAGAATCTGAAGGATCTGAAGATTTATGTTTCCTCAATAAGGATTTTCAACGTTTACTTAAAGTTTAGGCTTTCAGTTTTATGGTGTTTCAAGTGTTCCAGAGCATATTCGTTTCGTGAGAAAACGAGATGAAATTGTCTATGTTATAGTTAAGATTGTTCCTTTCAAAAGTATTGACTAATATCTATGAGTAAAGAAATATATAAAAGGATAAAAGAAAAAATTATAAATGGAATTACATCAGTAGATGCATTATTAAAACTCTGATGATAATTGCACGTCGGTATTCTTATACCTGAGATAATAACTATGGTAACTGTTGTACCTATAGATTAAATATTCGGCTTCCAGCCTAGGACGTAACACCTCCCCTGTTAAGATTCGAGCGTCCCCGCTCGACCTAACGGGTTTTAGTGTATCGACGTGAAATTTCCATGTATTTGAGTTGAATATTAAAATATAAACTTAAAATAAGTATAATAAAACATATAAAAGTGTTATGAAAATCTTATGTTTCTAAGGTTAATGTATAATGTGATAACATCAGCATTTGAAAATGATTTGATAACTAAAAGGTAAGTAATATAATGATTAAAATTACTTAAAATTGTTCATAAGTATTACATTGATATATGATTATTAGGGTGGTCGTTAATATAGCTATTTCTGAATTAGATTCATTCATACCCTTCATTCGAAAGTAAAAAAAAAAAAAAAAAATTTTGACCCCAAATTGAACCCTTTATCTCAATTAGAAAGGGTGCCTGTAAAGGCTTACTTTTTTGTATTTTTGTATTTTTTTTTGTATTTTTTTATTTTTTTTTTGTGTCTTTTTTTTTTTGTATTTTTTTTTGTTGTTTTTATGAACTATCTGTATGATCGATGGATTTTTCAGCCGTTTAAGAGGTCCCGAAATATTTATTTTATAAAAAAGTAGCCGAAAGTAATGGAAAATCAATACAAAAAAGTAAGCCTTTACAGGCACCCTTTCTAATTGAGATAAAGGGTTCAATTTGGGGTCAAAATTTTTTTTTTTTTTTTTACTTTCGAATGAAGGGTATGAATGAATCTAATTCCGAAATAGCTATATTAACGACCACCCTAATATATATATCGCCTTATTGATATATATATATATATATATATAGAATTAGGATTTATCATTCGATTATAACGAGTCACATTTTTAGTTTATTTCATTTTCACTGTAAATACTAGATTTAAGTAGGATCGATCAAAAGAAATCGAATCAATAAAATAATCAACCGGATATAATAATCTAACCAAATCTGTTGTCTTTCATTTCGTGTACTATTTCTTTCCTTAATTATTATAAATTCTTTTCAGCTAAAATCATTGAAAATAAAATCGTGTTTAGCTAACAGGCAGCTTCGGTAATCTATCACTCAGGCAGCAACGGTATAGCTTTGATTGGTACCCGAGTTTAAGAGTGTAAGATTACCCAAGTCTGTATTAGGCAGCTTCGGTGCGTTTAACCAAGACAGCAACGGTATAGCTATAATCGGTACCCGAGTCTGAAAGGTATAAAACAATCCCAAGTCTGTAGGGAGGCAGCTTCGGTGCCAAACACTCAGTCAGCAACGGTATAGCTATAATCGGTACCCGAGTCTGAGAGTGTATCAATCCCAAGTCTGTATTAGGGTACAAAAAGGTACAAAAGGTCTGTATTAGGGTACAAAAGGTACAAAAGGTTTTTTCACATTTTTCCTAAGAGGAGCTCCAAAAATCACACCCGTGACAAAGGATTCACGTGAGCTAGCGTAATTTCTCGGCCTTCTGCCGTGAGACATACGCAGAAAAAGTTACAATATATATATATCAATGTAATGTGTAATTAAACTTCATTTAATTACACATTACCAAAGTAATGTGTAATTAAACTCGATTTAATTACACATTACTTTGGTAATGTGTAATTAAACTTTATTTAATTACACATTACTTTTGTAATGTGTAATTAAACTTCATTCAATTACACATTACTTTGGTAATTAAATGAGTAATTCCATTACAAATGTAATTAGTGACTTGCAACACTGGTAGCAGTACCGTTTCTGGCCACCTTAGTACCGTTTGTGGCCATCACTTGCTCTATTTGTGGCCATACCTTTACCATGTAAATCAAGGCCTGGCCACAACCGGTACAAAACCATTTTGACAGCCTTAATTATTAAAAACTTCACTTTTAAACAATCAAATACTGGAAAAGTTGGGTCTAATATTTGCTGTAGGTTATGTTTTCGTAATTAATTCAATGATTGAATAGATTTATAGTGCCAGAAAGGCGGAAATCATTTTCCAAGCATGGCCACAAAACGTACAGTGGCCACAAATGGTACGTCTACCCTATGTTTTCACCTGAATGTATCATGTAAAACATTTATAGAATATGGCAAGAGAAGCGTGACAACATTTATGTTCACAACTAAACGTAGGTACCGCATAAAATGTTACATATGTTACAAAAAGTATTTTTCAGCAAGATCACGTGGAATAACGTAGACCATCTTTCCAATGTATTTTACTTCATTAGGATGAAAAGTAATTGTGAAAGTAAAAGTAAATGTTTCACTCAAAACATTGATAAAATGTTCAAACAGAAAATTTCGGCAACATCACGTACGTAACGTTTTTTTTACGTTATCAAATACTTCCAATCGAATGTTCAATATGCAACATTCCCAAAATATTGCAAAGAAAACGTGTCAGTGACGTGACGTATGCGACCGATTTCAAATATTCTTCCACGTTCAAAATCCAACGTTACATGTAAAACAGTTCGGATATGCCTTGAAACGTTTTTTTAATGACATCACAAATTTACTTTATAACTGCCAAGATGCAATGTTTTTGATGTAGTCCACAGATGTTGCAAATAGGATATTACGTCGAATCGTTTGCGAATTATCTCTTGAACGTTTATTACGAAAGGTTGCAATTAGGCAAAACTTCTAACTGAATGTAACGTCACCTTAATGTGTCATGTTCAGCGGCCACCCGGAACTCCCGTGTGTGGTGGATACCATACATACCACACACCTTTCGCCGGCCCTGTTAAATCATAGGTACACTCCGATCTCTCAATAAACCCTCTCCCAATAAACCCGCTTCCCCACTTTCTCGCTCGCAGCGTTCCCCCACTCCGCCTATTAAGACATAGCGTAGCGAGGAAAGAGAGAGAGACGGAAAACAATTGGTGCGACTAGCGAAAAAGGCAAAGTGGGGGTACCTCATTTCGTGGAAAAACTCTTCCCCTTGGCGGCTTGGGAGGGCTTATAGAGAGATCGGACTATATATATAAAAGAAGAACGAATCCCAAATTGAATTGTTTTTATTTATATAACAAATTAGATTCTGAACTTAATAGATATGAAGTTTGAACTTAGATCTTGGGAAATATTAACAAAAAGTATTTATGTTTCACAATAATAGGTATGAAATAATAATAATATTCTTGCAGCTTATCTCCGAATGTTTTTTTAATTGAGGATATTTCAATCTTTGAAGCTTCATTACGGCGATGCAGTTGCATTTGAGAAGTATCATCATTGACACCACATTAGCCCGTTCAAACATTCGTAATATTGGTGGTATCCATGAGCTCTGCAGCACTCGGCCTGCACCTCACCGCTACGCGAGCAGACCACGTCGCAATCTGCGACTCGGTCCCAGGTGACAGTCACAGTTATCATTGCAAAATCAACGAGCAGCAGCACGAAGGTCGTCTTGAGAGAGGCCATTGTAATTGTTCTGTAATAGTAAGTTGAATATTAAATAAAGGTTTCGCAAAGATGAGGATTTATTCTATGAAGTATTCCCTATCTTCTATGTATTGTAATTCTCTTTGAAAATCAATAAGTTGATGAAGGTAGATCGAAGAAATGAAAGAGTGAATACATCCATGTGTATTCTACATCGAGAGTGGTCCGACAAATTATACAATTCATTACGAACGAGAATAATCATTGAATCAAATTGGGGTTTTGCATCAACATTTTTTTTTTCCATTTTTTGGGGGTGCATAATGTAGAGTAAGCCAAAATAATGAGGACATATTTTTTCTTATATATATATAGATATATCTTAACATGGGTGACGTCATATTGTTGTAGTTTTTAATCTGTTATATCAACGGCAATTTTGGTTGAATCGAAAAAATAAAAAATACGTCGCGAATGGTTTTTCAAAAACTACTAGAATTTGATGTAAAAAAAAGTCATGCAACATCCCGATTCCACAAAAAGTAGTTAAACCCCCCAAAAAAGCACCCTCGGTGCATAAACCTTTCGCTAAGTACGTTAATCGTTAACGGTTAATCTGATATATACAGGGTGGGGCAATAACTATTACCACCTCAAATATCTTTTAAACTAAAAGCTTGAGCGGAAAATTTTTCCTACAGAAGCTGCTCAGTATCAAGAGGGCCGTTGTGCAGAGATACCGATTTTTTTGTCACTGAAGGCTCTCAGGAAATATCAAGGTCAACTCCATTTTTTTAAATGGACTCATATGTTTTTGGTCCCATGGTGTGATAGCGGCTTTTTATACGAGTTCAACGACCTATAACACAAGGTCGTTCAAGGTCGTACAAGATCGTCAGTTTATCATTCTCACCCTGGGAAGAAAGCAAATACACCCGTATTCATAGATATTTAGTAGCCTACTTAACTCTTTTTTTGGTCGGCCACTAACTTCATTTTGTATTGTGTTTGCATTGTTCAATGAAGTTACTAGCCGATTAAACAAAAGTTGGTATGAATTTAAAAAAAAAAAAATGAAAAAAAAAAAAATGATAAACTGACGATCTTGTACGACCTTGAACGACCTTGTGTTGTAGGTCGTTGAACTCGTATAAAAATTCGCTATCACACCATGGGACCAAAAACATATGAATCCATTTAAAAAAATGGAGTTGACCTTGATATCTCCTGAGAACCTTCAGTGACAAAAAAATCGGCATCTCTGCATAACGGCCCCCTTGATACTGAACAATTTTTATGGGAAAAATTTTCCGCTCAAGCTTTTAGTTTCAAAGATATTTGAGGTGGTAATAATTATTGCCCCACCCTGTATATGGGGCTTTCCACGTCACACTTACCCCTTTTGTACCTCACCCCCTTTGATTTGGATAATTTTTTAGTATGATGTTGCAACCGACCCAAAAGGGTCTCTGAATTGATTTCAGATTTCTTTAACCGACGGCTAAATTTAAAAAAAATCGTAGATTCGATTCCGGAAACGCCATTTTTAAAAATCTGAAAAAATTCACACAAATTTCATAATTTGAAATATGATTTGTAAGCATCACTCGATAATGGGATCTCAGTATTTACTATGTTTTTCGCAGGTTTTTAGGTTTTTAATGTCAGAATTGGAATTTTCATATTCTTAATCCGTCATAACTTTTTCGAATAATAATGGATTTCAACTTCTCTAAATTTCAGAAAAATTTAAATACATTTTATTTGAGAAAGTTATGACCGATTAAAGAGATGAAAACTCCAATTCTGACATGAAAAACCTAAAAACCTGCGAAAAAAATAGTAAATACTAAGATCCCATTATCGAGTGATGCTTACAAATCATATTTTAAATCATGAAATTTGTGTGATTTTTTTCAGATTTTTAAAAATGGCGTTTCCGGAATCGACTTTTAGATTTTTTTTTAAATTTAGCCGTTGGTTGGAAAAATCTGAAATTAATTCAGAGACCCTTTTGGGTCGGTTGCAACGTCATACTAAAAAATTATCCAAATCGAAGGGGATGAGGTACAAAAGGGGTAAATGTGACGAGAAAAGCCCCATATTACTGAAAAAAAAAGATCCGAAATCAGATGCTATAGAACCATAGATATAGCGCTGGACAATTGATGCTTCAATTGGTGTAAACAGAAAACATAGAAAAATACAAATTTGGAGGTAGTAGTATTTGGCGGGGCTTTTGCAGACAAGTATACAGAAGCAAATAACAATCGAACTGCATATATCAATAATCCTATTGTGATATGAAATATAGGACCGTCAAGTAACACGTAGGGTAAGGTTGCCAATATCGTACCGCCACCTAAATCGTACCGTTTCAGTTTGGTCATTTATTTCGAGAGTATCTCCTCGATTTTGAAAGTTTCAGAAATAGGAATGTTCAGAGAATATTCAACACTGATAGTACCCATTTCTGTAATTCCGAAAACCGAGTAGATACTCTTTCAAAAAATGACCAAATACTGAAACGATATTGGCAACCTTACCCTACTCGAAAATTTTATTTTCCTTACTTTTTATTTATACTTTTTTATGTTCACTTTTCTGTTTATATACACCATTATACCAAAAAAATTTAATTAGTTTTGCAGTACAGTAGACTCTAGATAAGTGGCCATCTCACGGGGCTATAGGAGAGGAAAATGGCTACTTACGAAACGCTCCCACCACGGCTGAGGAATAGGCGCATGACGCGTGGTGGGAGAAGCTATTAGTGCACATACTGCTGTGGTGGGGGGCATAGTGTTTGTGTGAGTGACCGTCCCACAGTAGTGAATTTTCACGAAAACGTGGCCATAATCCAGGGGATCATCGGAATTTTTCTAAATTTGATATATCAACGTTTTTGGGGTCGCTGATTACGAATTTGGTATTCAAATTTGGAAAAAAAAAATGGCGGCTCCAATATGGCCGATGGAGACATGAATTTCGTAAAAAACACGATTGATTATACACTTCACCGATATTTTCGGGGTTGCTGATTACGAATCCGATATTGAAATTTGGAAAAACAAAATGGCGGACTTAATATGGCCGACTCAGACATGAATTTCATGGAAAACACGATTGATTATACACTTTACCGACGTTTTTGGGGCTGTTGATTACGAATCTGATATTGAAATTTGAAAAAACAAAATGGCGGACCTAATATGGCCGACTCAGACATGAATTTCATAGAAAACACGATTGATTATACACTTTACCGATGTTTTCGGGGTTGCTGATTATGAATCTGATATTCAAATTTGTAAAAACAAAACGGCGTACCTAAAATATATGTGCTATATTAAATTAGACAATAGATTCGGGAATTTCGGGGAAAATAATTATTCTCTTGCAATGTAGTAAACAAAGTCTTTATTTCCAAAAATTCAAAGTCATAAGTCAATCCGAAGCCGGATAGAGATCTTCATCTGTATTAGTTGGGCTCGCTAATAGTGGAATGGTTTCTGACGAAGACTGCTCCCATTTTTTATTGAAAAGATTTCCCTTCGCTTGAAGGTGATAGGAGAAGTTCCAGAACCTAGATAGAAAGAATAGTATTTCGTATTAATTATAAATGGCATTATAATCCGAATGAGGATTAGACATACGCCTTTGTGCATTCGCTAACACTTCATTAAAATGCGGATTTGGCGTTTCGAATACAATAAAAAATTTCGAAGAAATCCCTTCGCCTCTCGGAAACAAATTGTACGTATGATAAATCAGGTATCAGAATTTTCATTAACAATATATTAATATTTCGAATCCATTGTTAGTGTAAACCAGTCGACCGAGTCCGCTTAGGGTGAGAAAGTTCCAAGTAAGCGAGCTACCTGCCAAGCTTGGCTGACTAGGCAGCTGAACTGGCATGGAACGCGGTGCGCCGACTGAGCGCCGCTGCGCCGGGGGCCTTCTCGGAACGCGCATACGTTCACTAAAAATGCTCTGGATCAGCCCGCGCAGGTTTGCGCCGTCTGATCCACACTTCATTCGAAAGCTGATATTCTAAGCTAAAATTAAAAAAAAAAAAAAAAACGAAGGCGGGATGTCGTGGGACTCTCAACTAAAAGTCTACGCAAAGTCAATATTTATTTCCGAACGAAGGCACTTTTCGGGATTATCGTTAGACTCCGTAAACATGGACAATGAAGACTATTTTTTAATTGTAAGATGAGCAAAATTTTCTACATACCTTCAGGAAGATGATCCATTTTGTCGAAATTGATTATCACTTTACACTGTTAAGTTATGAGTGTTCAAAGTTACAGCGGATATGAAAGCGAAATTCAGGTACGTGACTGTCACGGACGAGGGTCAACTTTGAACTGAAATATCTAAGAGACTATAAGGGTTAAAGGGTCGGCACAACCGGGAGGTTACGCAGAAATTAGTTCTTAACCAGTCCCCCCGGTCGTTATACCTGCATGGAAAAGTTCGTTTTTTGAATTTTGGCCACGTTTTCGTGAAAATTCCCCACTGTGCGTCCGTGTGAAGGAAAACTCGCAGGGCCACTTTGCGGATGGCCACTTATCTAGAGTCTACTGTATTTTAGGAATGTTAGTGTAGTTCAAAAACGTGATGTTAAACAAAAAGAAAAATATCCATATAGGCTTGAAAAACATTGAAGGTTCTTTCATGTGTTACGTCCTAGGCTGGAAGCCGAATATTTAATCTATAGGTACACTTGGGGACACGGATTATGAGACGGTCAGTTTTCTGGACAAGTCAGTTATGTTGGCAACACAAAATGAACACACAGCGCCGCATAGTCGGCCGAGCGCGAAGCTAACTCAATCTCACCAAATATCACGTAACTCATGACCTAAGGCTGTTTGCTCATGACAGTCGAATCTAACCTGAGAATACCGCGGAGGACTAACCTAAGAATAATAATTATTATAAGTAATATTATTATTAATAATAACCCGTTGGATTGACGTGTAAATCAGTTTGGAAATAATTGTAATTCATAACTTCCCCCTCGAAGAATACAAACGGGCGAAAGTTTATTTTTTTTTTTGAATCTTTTTAAGTGATGAAAAAAGAAATTGTAACCTGAAAGTTTACGGTAAGATGATTTTATAAAAATACAATTAAATTAGGTAATGCAAGTTACGCTATGCCTGAAAAACAAGATTCTTTGTGAATTTTGCGTGTGAAAGCATGTCCAGGACTAGATTCTAGATCATTGAGATTATCGTGTAACTCATTATTACTTCTTGACTGATACAAGACATTTATCAAACACAGACTGAACTTCGCAAGAACCACCCGTCGAAACAGGCAAAGAAAGGAAACATTCAGCTTCAGAGAAACAGAAGGAGTCAACTCGTACTAATCCAGAGATAAAAGGAACTCGTTTTGATAGAATCGTAGCCGGGACTTTGAATGCCTACTCCGGCGACTACATTACTCGTCTTTCACATTCTAAACTTTGACAATTCTTAGACTGAGACTTAATATACTGAAACAAAGTTTAGCTTTTGATTGCTAAACTGTGATGAATTGAAAGCTTTTTGAATATAATGGGTTCTGAATTGAAATAAAGATTCAAGTCGTAAATGAATTATGTTGAAATACGTGAAAATTAAGTTTATTGGAAAATGCGTGAGTTTCGTTTTATGTCTGAAACAAGACTGTTTATAAAAATTGAAAGGTGTTTACAGAACAACTTATATCATTTGTTAAAATAGTCATTTGAAAGTGTACAGTGTGTGTTTGAGACTACTAGACCGTAATGCGTTGAATATACAGGGTTTCTCCCTTTGTAACACTACCCCCCCTTCAGAGAAAGAGTCGACCCGACTCGTAAAATAGAAAATGTCTAAAAATGAGGAAAGGTTCTAAAAGAAATCACTGGTCTAGCAGTCTTAATGTGAGTGTGAGCTCTGTTTTTGAGAAAGTTGGAGCTGTGGCTCAAAATTTTTTTAAAAACTTTCCGAAAACTATCTGACATTAGTCTCACTTACATTCTCGTATGATCTCAAGGGAAACCACAGAAAACCTTGAGAAGATAGTCAACTAAAACTTATCAAAATGAGCAATTTTAATATAAAAATGTTCGTTCTTCAAACTTGAAAAGTCGTCAATGAATCCAAACTTGAAGAGAAAAGGAGAATCTGGAAAACTAGAAGTCGCCTAGGGGTAAAACCGGTTCACGAATGATCAGAGGAAGTAGGAAACAGGAAAACGGGATACAGGAATCCAAAATCATGAACCGCTCCCAGGTGAATCCAAAAACGACAGCAAAACAGCACACCCTAGAGTGGAGGACAAATGTGAGTTTCATGGAAAAAGAAAAGATTGAAGTATTAACGAGCTGAAGGCCTGAATTAATAATCGAAAGTTTCTTTGAAGAAGAAATCAAGAAATGAATAAAACTGCATAAAAACTAACAAAATCTACAGCCAAATGAAAGAAAAATGATAAAATTGAAATGATCTTATCTGAAATAGGATAAGGAGCAGGATATATGGGTCCCAGATGTGGTAGACGTGTTCGCTATAAATCTCCAAATGTAAAAGATTTGTTTGATTCTGAAAAACTTGTAAGGAGTTAGTTACTTAAAACTAACAATCAAATTCAAAATTGCGTTCGGATCTCTCAGTCTTCAAAAATAAGAAATATCACAAATTACTATCTCGAAAATCGATAATCGATGTCAGCCATCTTTGAATCGATAGTAACTAGCGTCAGAATTAACCTGAACGACTAAAATTCATAACCTCGCAAAAGTGTCTAAATAAATCATCCAGTGAAAGTTTGGCATTAAGAATTAAAATAGGGGCAGGAAGAATTCTACTAATATACTCTCTACATGATTTCGGCCCCACCAAATCACTTGAAGTTAATTATTTGATGATGAAGGTTGAGGTTCCGAAGGTTTTCTCCAAGAATTTGATCGTTTTTCATTAGTATTCTCAGAAGGAGTTGATCTTTCGTTTAGTAATTGATAACAATACTGAGCTACGTGTCCCCTTTTGGTACAATAGAGACATTCAGGAATTGGTCTGGTGGTGCCGGAATCTCTGGAAAAGCGTTCGTCTTTATTTTTAACAGGATCGCGTTGCTGCCAGGGAGTAGTTTTCGGACGATTTTCGTTATTTTGATCATTAGTAGAAGTTATCTTTTCAGTCTCGCCTCGCCTGACTCGACCTACTCCTAAATATTGTTTATTTATGGCTTCAATTTCAAGGCTCTTAATTACAGCTTCTCTCAGAGTCGAAGGTCCCACCAAACTGACAGCATGTTTCAATTCTCCGTCTCTAATGGCATTTATAAAATGTGAACAAGCTAAACGATCCCTAGTTGGATCGTCGCATCCTGGTAAAGCTACTCTGGACATCCTTTCGATGACGTGTCCCAGTGTGGCGAGACTTTCGTCTCTGTTTTGTCGCCTGCTTCCTAATTGTGTTAAATGAAGCTTCTGCATATGTTCGCTTCCGAACCTAACTCTAATAGCTGAACTGAGTTTATCATAATCCCTCAGTTCATGGTTTGCGAGAGAAGTTAAAACAGTCAGAGCAGAATCTCTGAGGTTAGCCGCTAAATTTCCAGCTTTGGTGGCTGAGTTCCACCCATTCAACTCAGCTACTATCAAAAATTGACACTCATACTCGGCCCAAGAAGTGGTACCGTCGTATGTTGGGACTCGAATAACGCGAGAGGAGTTGTTGATAGGCTCAGCTCGGCTTTCTACCACTGGTCTATTTATTTGTTCGCGACTACTCCCGGCGCTAATCTCTTTTCGAACTATTCCACTGATTATTTCACAGAAACTATTTAAATCATTAGAAGGTGCAGGTACTATCGGAGTCGTTTGAGAAATCTCAGGCCTAACGAAAACAGAAGAAGTTCTTTCCTCAAAAACGTCTACAGACCTTGGTTCAGGATGAACCTGTTCCAGCTGGTCTCTAACTAAGGACAGTCTGCGGGGAGTAGGGATGGGAGAGACTCG
Organism: Tenthredo mesomela; assembly: GCA_943736025.1. Lineage (NCBI taxonomy): Eukaryota > Metazoa > Arthropoda > Insecta > Hymenoptera > Tenthredinidae > Tenthredo > Tenthredo mesomela. The sequence goes on along the minus strand of OX031020.1, from coordinate 15,813,785 downwards.
GTTTTCAGGGACTCGGGGGGCTAGGATTTCCAAACTGCGTTGGAATGCCTGGAGATGAGCGTCCCGATCTTCCTTCTGGGCTGCGCGTTGAGCGTCCCGATCTTCCTTCTGGGCTGCGCGTTGAGCGTCCCGATCTTCCTTCTGGGCTGCGCGTTGAGCGTCTAGGATTTGACGGAGCTGGTGTTCGGACCGTTCTACCTGTAACAGAGAAGCTTCCCGGTCTCTCTCCCGGTCTTCTCGTTGAGCTTGAAGTAACGCCTCTCGGTCCTCCCTTTGTGCTCGGAGGTGTTGTTCGGCCTGTTGTTGTTGGGCGAGTATTACCATCCGGAGCAGCGATTCCATCTGGGCCATGGGATCAGGATGGAACGTTGGGATGGAGGGTAGCTGGGATTCAGCTGGTTGGACTAGGGCTTCGTTAGAATGGCTTTGAGCAACACTGCGTGTATTACGACTCATTTTCCAATAAAATTGTTATATCCAATAAGATGTTATTTATTTTCCAAGATTTTATGTCCAATAAGATTGTCAGGAATTGAAAATTAAAGACTTGTAGCACTATTATCTCAATTCAGAAGATCCACACTTCTGACACCAGTGAAACAAAGTTTAGCTTTTGATTGCTAAACTGTGATGAATTGAAAGCTTTTTGAATATAATGGGTTCTGAATTGAAATAAAGATTCAAGTCGTAAATGAATTATGTTGAAATACGTGAAAATTAAGTTTATTGGAAAATGCGTGAGTTTCGTTTTATGTCTGAAACAAGACTGTTTATAAAAATTGAAAGGTGTTTACAGAACAACTTATATCATTTGTTAAAATAGTCATTTGAAAGTGTACAGTGTGTGTTTGAGACTACTAGACCGTAATGCGTTGAATATACAGGGTTTCTCCCTTTGTAACAATACTATCGAAGACGACTGCTTGCTTCTTATAATGTAAAATTCTTAACTTTAAGCTGAATAAATAAAAATGCATGCATGAAAATCTTATGTTCCAGCTGGTTATTCAATAATTATTCAAAGATTAAAACTTTTAGAATTATAATCTAAATAATACCTATTAGAAAAATAAATTAGTTAATTAGTTTTTTTCTTTTATTTTATTAGTTAATTAGTTTTTCGTAGAAGGAGTTCTACGTCAGCGTCCACAGGATCATTAGAATCCTGAATTTTACATCCTCAGAAGACAGCAATCGTCTGTGATAGTATTCTAAGTCTTGCTCTAAGAATTGTTAGCATTTAAAATGTAATTCTGTGCTAGACGAGTAGTCGCCATAAAAGGAGTTCTACGTCAGCGTCCAAAGGATTATTAAAATCTTGAATTTTACATCCTAAGAAGACAGCAGTCGTCTGTGATAGTATTCTAAGTCTTGATCTAAGAATTATTAGCTTTTAAAATGTAATTCTGTGATAGACGAGTAGTCGATATAGGAGGCATTCTAAGTCAGCGTATAAAGAATTATTAAAGTTTATAGTTCGATTTTTTGAGAGACGATCAGTCGTCTATGCTTGTATTCCAAGTCTGGATCCAATAAATTGTCGAAATTTCAGAAATGTATCAATAAAATCCAATGATCCAAATCTCGTCATTGTTATTTATGACCAGCGGGTTGTCACGTGCACCAAAATCTTTCAACTTTTCTTCTTATTAATAAGATATTAAAATGTTAAATATTTATAATACTGATAATAATAACTCGTGAATGTATTTTAATATAGATATATTATTATCATTGATAAAAAAGATATGATTTGATATTGAATATAATATTCAATTAATTGAATTGAAAATCAAGATGACTTCACCAACTAATTTATTTTTCTAATAGGTATTATTTAGATTATAATTCTAAAAGTTTTAATCTTTGAATAATTATTGAATAACCAGCTGGAACATAAGATTTTCATGCATGCATTTTTATTTATTCAGCTTAAAGTTAAGAATTTTACATTATAAGAAGCAAGCAGTCGTCTTCGATAGTATATTAAGTCTCAGTCTAAGAATTGTCAAAGTTTAGAATGTGAAAGACGAGTGATGTAGTCGCCGGAGTAGGCATTCAAAGTCCCGGCTACGATTCTATCAAAACGAGTTCCTTTTATCTCTGGATTAGTACGAGTTGACTCCTTCCGTTTCTCTGAAGCTGAATGTTTCCTTTCTTTGCCTGTTTCGACGGGTGGTTCTTGCGAAGTTCAGTCTGTGTTTGATAAATGTCTTGTATCAGTCAAGAAGTAATAATGAGTTACACGATAATCTCAATGATCTAGAATCTAGTCCTGGACATGCTTTCACACGCAAAATTCACAAAGAATCTTGTTTTTCAGGCATAGCGTAACTTGCATTACCTAATTTAATTGTATTTTTATAAAATCATCTTACCGTAAACTTTCAGGTTACAATTTCTTTTTTCATCACTTAAAAAGATTCAAAAAAAAATAAACTTTCGCCCGTTTGTATTCTTCGAGGGGGAAGTTATGAATTACAATTATTTCCAAACTGATTTACACGTCAATCCAACGGGTTATTATTAATAATAATATTACTTACAATAATTATTATTCTTAGGTTAGTCCTCCGCGGTATTCTCAGGTTAGATTCGACTGTCATGAGCAAACAGCCTTAGGTCATGAGTTACGTGATATTTGGTGAGATTGAGTTAGCTTCGCGCTCGGCCGACTATGCGGCGCTGTGTGTTCATTTTGTGTTGCCAACATAACTGACTTGTCCAGAAAACTGACCGTCTCATAATCCGTGTCCCCAAGTGTACAATCCCATGACTGGCATTCAACGTTGAACCAACGTAGCTATCTAGTACAGTGCCAAGGTTGACTTTCAACACTCGTTGCATTATGGCGCCAAACTTTGAGCCAATGCTGGATATCAGTACTGGTTCATGCCTATTGCTGCTAGCCAGCCAGTATTATATGGTAACGAGAGGATTGAATATTTAAAGAAAGAATTTATTTGCTAAAAAATATAAGGACTTTACTGATTACTGAGGCCGTGTTCTTAAAAATGCAATAGATATGCCAGGATGAGAAGACAGGCAAAGAGGACGAATCAACCTCGCTAGCTTGTCGCTGTGCTATATCCAGAGTGATAGTTTTTTCTCTAATTAAATACTATTTTTATTGCCCAGATAACTAATTCCCGGAGTTACTTTGTTAGCGAGAGAAGTTTTAGACAATATGGCGCTTGCTGTAGTTGACCGCGCCGTGGTAGATGGCGTTAAAGCGTTGGCTCAGTTGTCTGCACGGTGTTGTGCCAATCTCTGGCCAACGACGTTGATCCGAGATTGGCATGATCACCTTGGGAGCCGTGCGCTGATGCTTGTCACCGAGAATCATATGATAGTACTGGCACAAGCGTTGGCCAGCGTTGGCTCAGTTGTCTGCACGGTGTTGTGCTAATTTCTGGACAACGACGTCGATCCGAGATTGACATGACCATACCTTGGGAGCCTTGCGCTGACGCTTGTCACCGAGAATCATATGATAGTACTGGCACAAGCGTTGGCTCAGTTGTCTGCACAGTGTTGTGCTAATTTCTGGACAACGACGTCGATCCGAGATTGGCATGACCACCTTGGGAGCCTTACGCTGACGCTTGGCGCCGAGAATCATATGATAGTACTGGCACAAGCGTTGGCTCAGTTGTCTGCACAGTGTTGTGCTAATTTCTGGACAACGACGCACAATGGTCGAAAATCACTCGATACGCGCGCATGAGGTTTAAATTTTACTATTTCGGTGATTCAACACGCTACAAAATTAAAAAAAAAAAACGAAGTTTAAACTGAAAGTCTTAGCACTTGAGTTCCACACCTTGAGGTGGCCGATGAAAATTTCCCCGTGAAATTATATTTGATCGAATATGTGAAACACGTTAAGCAATATATCATGCAGGAAATTCTTGTAATTTTATACTTGGATTTCAATTCGTATTAAGAAAAAGAAATTGTGTATAGTATTGAATTTATATTGCACAGGAACTTATTTACAATAATTCGTTTACACTGAAATAGTACGATGCAAGTGCGCAAAGTACGTGATTCACGCACGAGTGTAGGTTGTCGCCCAAGCGGAGCGAGAGTGACAAAGACACGAGTGTGAAGATCACGTACGCGCACGCATATCGTATACTATTTTTTTCAACTTAGTGTGAAAAATTCGTAACCTGCAAAGAACTAGAGTGAAGAGGGAAGTATAGCTTAGTATCCAAATATTGCAATATATAAGTGTGAGAGGCAAAGCCCACCGAGTACTGAAAGTCTCCGAATTTAAAAATAAGTACTGAAAAAATAAGTTTCAAAATATGTTTCATTCATTTGATACAATAAGAATAGTCAACGTGTTGAGAATGAAATCTAAAAAAAAAAAAAAAAAATCAAATCTTGCGCACTCAGTTAGAAAATAGTACTTTTTATAACTCAGTGTGCGAAACTCGATTTCTCATGTCTGTTGATAGTGTGCGAAGTGCCCGATTCACACACCGTGGCTCGCGGTGTGCCGAGTAGATACATTCGCGCACTCAGTGTGCAAATGTATCTGGAATAGATACATTCGCGCACTCAGTGCGCAAAAGTATCTAGAGTATATTATACATTCGCGCACTGAGTGTAGAGAATGATTTACTCCGCTCACTGTAAATAGTGTATCTGTAGAATATTGTTTAAAATACAGTATTCACATTCTCAGCCGGTTTTCGGTTACTGATAAAAATTATTTTTCGAAATCGAAATTCGCACACTGAGTTATAAAAAATAGTATACGACACACGTGCGCGTACGTGATCCTCACACTCGTGTTTTTGTCACCCTCGCTTCGCTCGGGCGACAAGCTACACTCGTGCGAGAATCACGTACTTTGCGCACTTGTATCGTAATCTACTATTTCGAAATCGAAATTCGCACATTGAGTTATAAAAAATAGCATACGACACACGTGCGCGTGACTTTACGGCCTGGAAAAAATTTTATCATTTATAAATAATATTTAATGTTGATTTGACATATTGGTAACGCGATTATTCAATATATCAGTAAATATGTATGTGTCAAAACAACTTGATCACAAAATCGAGAAAGTTCGATAAAAAAATATCAAGTTAATATGATTATTAATATTAATATTATTATTAATATTAAGTTAATTTTACTATTAATATCAATATTAAGATTATTGAGCTCAGACAATAACACATCGCAAAGAACACCGTGAAAAGGAAGAGATGGCGCTGCATTAAAATCACAATTTTTCGAAAATACGTGTGAGTACCCGATAAAAAAATATTTTCCATCAAGAATTGCAAGTATTAGCAGATGAACTTTTGTTCCACGTATTGAAGAAGGGTAATACTTTATTCTCAAGAAAGATTTAGAATGAGAACGGGTGAGAATCAAAAGATCTGTACAATATTGATTTGAAACCAACAAATTTTTCATACACAAAACGTCTATCTTTAACTGACGACAACTCATCTCAGGATTATCATATTCAAGTTTTTCAAAAACGAAAATGAGGGTCAACATCTACAGAGAAATGAACGAAAAGTAATTTTATTGTACGGGTGAAGAGTAAAGCTCCATCGCTTCAAGAATGAATTAAGAACTGAGTGTGAAATTATGGGGACTTTCACGTAACGTAAAGCAAAAATGAGCCTATTGTGACACGGCCAAGTAATTTTTTCTTGAGATAACACTATGGATTTCTGTCTTGTTGGAACATATTCAATTACTGGAGCAACATAAAAAAAAAAATTGGTTTCAATTTTTTTTTGGCTATTATGCGCGCGTATCGAGTGGTTTTCGACCATTGTGCGACGTCGATCCGAGATTGGCATGACCACCTTGGGAGCCTTACGCTGACGCTTGGCGCCGAGAATCATATGATAGTACTGGCACAAGCGTTGGCTCAGTTGTCTGCACGGTGTTGTGCTAATTTCTGGACAACGACGTCGATCCGAGATTGACATGACCACCTTGGGAGCCTTGCGCTGACGCTTGTCACCGAGAATCATATGATAGTACTGGCACAAGCGTTGGCTCAGTTGTCTGCACAGTGTTGTGCTAATTTCTGGACAACGACGTCGATCCGAGATTGGCATGACCACCTTGGGAGCCTTACGCTGACGCTTGGCGCCGAGAATCATATGATAGTACTGGCACAAGCGTTGGCTCAGTTGTCTGCACAGTGTTGTGCTAATTTCTGGACAACGACGTCGATCCGAGATTGGCATGACCACCTTGGGAGCCTTACGCTGACGCTTGGCGCCGAGAATCATATGATAGTACTGGCACAAGCGTTGGCTCAGTTGTCTGCACAGTGCTGTGCCAATCTCCGGACAACGACGTCGATCCGAGATTGGCATGACCACCGGGCCAGCCTCGGTCGAACGTCAGTTGCCAAGCGACTTGGGCCAGCAGTGGGACAAGTGTTGGATCTGTGGTCAACATTGGCAAACCCTACATGGGAACCTAACTTTGCAAACCGATAAATGTGAATTCTTGAGAACGGAAGTAAAATATTTAGGACATATTATATCCGCTGATGGATTAAAGCCAGATCCTAAGAAAATAGAAGCAGTTAAACATTTTCCAATTCCGAAAACACCGAAAAACGTTAAAGAATTTTTAGGACTTGCCGGATATTATCGTCGTTCCATAAAAGATTTTATACAACGCAACCATGTTTTCCTCGCTTTTTGATGCGTGTTTACGGTCGGCAAAGTAGGCGTTTTTGGAACTGTTGCGGTTCGGAGTACGCGCGGGCAAACTTTTTAGTCCTAGGCTGAAAAAAAATCCGAATTCTACTCCGCACATGCGCATTTGTCACGCACCGTGGACAATATCGTACGCCGTAAGGTATTGGATCATAATCGTACGCTGTTGTAGAGTGACGCTGCTGCCATCAATCGTTACGTCGAGGAACGAAAAGAAAAAAAAAAGAAAGAAAAACAGAGAAAGAAAGAATCATAACCTCTATTGCATGAGACATCCGAATTGCGTCGTGTCGTGTAATATTTTGTGCAATTATAATTAAAAAAAGAACCGAAATGAGTGATACTGAGCAACGCAGCAGTGACGAGTGGGACCAATGTACGCCGCCCGAGCTTAAAGAATCAGCGGAGAATACTAGAGCCGATTTATTACCATCCAAATCGAAAGAGGTGTACGAATCGACGTACGACGCATTCAATAAGTGGAAACGACAATTTAAAACGAAATCGTCGTCGGAATCTATCATGATAGCGTATTTCACGGAATTGAGTAAAAAGTATAAGCCATCGACGCTATGGTCTACATTTTCAAAGCTGAAAGCAACGCTGAAAATCAAAGAGAAAGTCGACATTGACAAATACCACGCATTCAAGGCATATCTTAAGAAACAATCATCTGGATTTATCAGCAAAAAATCAAATGTGCTTTCACCCGAAAACATCGAAAAGTTTCTAACTGAGGCTCCGGATAGCGAGTATTTAGCAACGAAGGTAATTTTGAAAATAATACTATTTACAATAGGGTTTTGCAATTTATTCATATAGCTAAATGTGACAAATTTCTTACAGACTGCTCTTATTTTTGGAATCGCTGGGGCTTGCAGAAGTCATGAATTGGTCAACGTCAAACTGGAAGATATAACCAAACAAGGTGACTTGCTGATCGTGAAGCTCCCAATAACCAAAACGAAGAAACCACGCTGCTTCGTCATCACCGAAGAATTCAGCAAAATCGTACATCAATATATGGACTTACGGCCTAAAAACATCATGACCAATCGATTCTTTTTAAATTATAAAAAAGGTAAATGCACCGCACAGGTCATCGGGATACATAAGTTTTCGAAAATGGCACACGAAATCGCAACTTATCTAAAATTAGATAACCCGGAGAACTACACAGGACACACCTTCCGCAGAAGCTCTGCAACATTGCTTGCCGACAGCGGAGCAAATATAACAACGTTGAAACGACATGGCGGATGGAAGTCGGCCACCGTTGCCGAAGGTTATATAGAAGAATCCATCGCAAATAAATCGAAAATTGGGAACATGATATCGAGTTCGGTAAATTTTACCTCAGCCCAATCTTCTGAGCATATTATCGATGCTCCACCGCAAAAACGTGAAAGAATTGAACCTGTTACCTGCGAAAAAACGATGTCACCTGATCAATCAGGCTCGAATGCCAAAGAAAACAAGCAACCCATACGACAAATTATACTAAATAATTGTACTATTAATATAAATAAGAAAGAATGAATAATATGTCAAAGAAAAAAAGCAACCCATACCAAAGTTTATAATGAAAGATTGCACCAGTATTATTAGTATTATTATTATTATTATTATTATTATCATTATCATTATACCAAAGTTTATAATAAAAGATTGCACTAGTATTATTATTATTATTATTATCTATTGGGTAGATTTGTCTTTCCTGAAACCTTATAGGTCGCTATGTTGTTGTGTTAGCTAACGACAGCAATAATTCTCGATAACGAGTTACAGAATCCGGGTACAAGATATACTAATGCATTTAAAAACACCTTTATTTTGTATGGGGGGGCTCCGCCCCCCCAACCCCCCAGGAGGGGGCTTCGCCCCCTTCACCCCCACAAGGGGCTTCGCCCCTTGATCCCACCGGGGGGTTTCACCCCCCGGACCCCCCGCGTGGAGCGGGCGAAACCGTTTGCGTGCACACAGATTCCGCGTGTGACACAGGTTGTCGCTGGGAAGCTCGGAAAACATGGTTTTGTTATATAAAGTATCGTGTGCACCGTGGAGGATTGGACTTTTCACGCCTTGCACGATGTTTTCAGTACTCGTCTTCGCCTCGCGCGCTGCGCGCGCGAGGCTACGACTCGTACTGAAAACATCGCGCGCGGCGTGAAAAGTCCAACTTACCCTCCTTGGTACACAATGTACTATTGCAAAAATCGCGAAGCCCTTATCAGATCTCACAAGTAAAAACGCTCAGTTCGAATGGACCTCACAGCACCAGGTAGCTTTCGAAAGTTTGCGCGATAAACTTTGCGAAGAACCAATATTGCAATATCCAGATTTTTCAAATCCTTTTATCGTAACAACTGACGCATCAGGTTACGCGGTTGGAGCTATTCTTTCACAAGGCGAAATTGGGAAAGATACTGCAGTCGCGTATGCTTCACGTGTACTTAATAAACACGAAAGAAATTATTCTACAACCGAGAAAGAAATGGTAGCTACAGTCTTTGCATTGAAAACTTTTAGACCGTATCTCTACACGGAGAAAAGTTTATAGGAAACGTTCATCAAAATTTATAGGAAGAAGTGCCATACAGTAGCGTACTGGTGGAACATACTTGCAATATGGTAGATCCTACAATACCGTATGGGAATTCTTACTGTATACGCATTACTATACGTGGTATAGCAAGAATCACCATACTAACATAGCAGCCTCCTTTAGAATAGTTTATTTGGTGCTACTCAACCATGATATAATAAAAATCGCCATACCAGCACCGCAGCTAGTACTGTAATAGTATATTTGATGCTACTGAACTATAATACACCGAATATCGCTATACAACTGTATCAAGCATTACGAGGAAGCGTACTGATTTTTGTCCAAGTATGATGTTTGAAATTGTACCATACAGTATGGCGAAAACTCGAAGCCAGTTGTGATTTCAATCCAACCATGATGTTGCACATTTTATCACACACCATGCTTTATTATACTCAAAACTATATAGTAATTTTTATTCGAGTATATTGGAACTTCTGCGGTGCCGTATAACGTGGATCAAAATATCACAAGGGAGTTCGTTTCTGACAAGGGAAAAGAAAAGGTCTCTGCTCCCAAAAAAGATATCAATGGAAGTCACTAATTCCAAGTCAAAAGTGTATAACTGTCAATGAATTAAATCGGTCGTATATTCACAGCTGCAATCAGTGACTTTCGGCTGATTCGATTTTTGAGAGTACAGCACCAAGGTTAGTACGACTATGTTATAAAATTATTCAAGAATCACCAACTACAGTATAAATATTTTTTATTCATTACAAAATACGCTGCGATACTCAGACAAAAATATATTAACTTAAATTACATCCACTTTTTGGTTACGTAAGAAAATCCATCACTACAGTCAGATTTATATGTAATTACTGAATTTTTCAAGTCTTTGCAAGTTAAATACGTGGCGTCGCAACATTCGATGTCCACTATTTTATAGGCTTGTGTGTGGGGATCGAAATAGCAGTCCAATAACTCTCGAGTTACTAGTATAATCTCATAATTATCATCTATAATGATGCATCGAACATCGTGAAATACAGGACCTTCTTCGGAAGGAATCATGATTATGCTGTTATGCTTTATCATTTCATTTTCGTATCTGACCCACTTGGCAAGATACAAATTCTCAGTCAAATTTGACGGTAGGATGTTAGGTAACGAACCAGTTTGAATTATATCACGGTTGTTGATCGGCTTCTTTGGCCCTATAACAAAATTAGAGTATGAATTTCTCTTACACAAAAATCGGTAATTCAATCGGAGCTGGTGCCTTAATGCTATTGTGCGACAGATATTGACGCGACTGACTGCAGAATGCGATATTATTTTGCCTTCATGGTGTTTACTCTCAAATCGCATCGAGCTACATTTCCACAAAACACCTACAACTTGCATTATCTTTGGATAGTGTACAAGAAAGTGATGTTTTGGTATCATTGATTCAGGAAATAACTTTGCGTGCAATTGCAGGTATTCTGTTATCAAGGTACGGAGATATTCATGTGTGCCCGATGCAACCTTAGTACTTGTGACTATTTCCACTAGAATTTTCAATAATTTTAATAATTTCCAATGCTCATCTTCATCAGACACTAAGTCGCCTAGTATCACACATATGTGTCTGATGAAGCATAGCATTTCCGCAGACGACATTGCCAAGCGGTTATTCTTTTTCAGATAATGCTCCAAAATCTCTGGTGGTTTATTTTGGTTCAATTTTGGCCCATAATTAAATCCTCGAATCCTGTCATTCAATTGTTGCAACGAAAAAAGGTTGGCTATATATATAAAATAATGTAATATTTTAGCTCCATCGCTAGGACAGACACCTTCCAAAAAGTCATGCATGACATCTGCGCTTAGATTTTTTGTAACGTGGAAGCCAGGTATTTTGTGAAAAGTACACTCTTCCTTTATTCCAGTCATTGTCAAATTATTCATTTCTACATGTGTTTCGTAGTTTGAAATATCACGCAGGATGCATTGACTTTCGTGGACAATTTCATTAATATGATTTCGCTTAGTGAGGCAAAATCTACAAAAGTAATTGGCTTGAAAACTTTCAGTAAATCCAAGAATTGAATGCAGCCCAAGATTATCGCCCAATATCAGTCCTAAACTAAAAAATACTTGAGTTTTGTCGGTACCGAGGTTAATAGTAATACCCTCGTTCTCAAGAAATTGAAATTCTTCAATTACTTTTGCGAAAATGATTTCATTTTTGAATAATTCCCGGTCCAATGTGTTGAAAAGTATGAAAAGGAAAATGTTTTCCAATTTAGATTGATAACTCGGTGGTAGACACGGTACACTCACATACACCGCTCCACACTTAGCAATACCTTTGTGACTTCCGAGTGGGTTATTATTTTCATAATCGTCGAAATACATAAAGAGCGGCAAGATGATTTTATCACCGAATGAGGACATTTTCGATTTCCACAAATTACCCTGAACAAAGTTACAGATAATATCCGAATCGGATTGGAGTGTTTTCAGATAATCTAATGTTTGTTGGAGTACACCAGGTAGTTCAAAAAAATTCTTCAAAACATCTCGTATTGGAATATATTGAGCTGAAATTTCGACGTGATGTAAAACTTGTAAATTATTTTCCTGTCTGAATTCTTGCCGTTCGCCAATTATATAATTTTCTAGAAGAATCAATGTTTTACGCTGAACGAAATTGGACAAACGACGCCACTCTGTATGTAAATTGTCAAATGGTTTCGCAAATTTATCAAAAACTTCTTGGACTTTCAGAATATCTTCGGGACTATCGTTGCGACGTTTAAAATAAATCTGAACTTGTTCCTGAATCATTTTCACCATTTCATTAATAAATCCCGAGGTTTCATTAACAATATCTTGAACTTTGTTTCGTGGAATTTCAGGATAATTATACATTTTTGCCACAAATAGCAATGCTTTTTCTTGGAGGGTGTTTTTTACTGTACTACCCTGTGGATGGTACTCTAAATTTGCAGTTTGAGATTTTAAATTTGCAGTATCTTTTAATTTGTCAAAAAATTCTGCATCATCTAAATCATTGTCCAAATCAACATTTTCACAAAAATTTGTATTTTCATCCGAGTCACACTCCGAAAGTACGAAATTTTTATCCTCCTGACGAGAAATTTCTGGTGAAACCGCAGATGCAACAGCGTTGTTCAAAGAAATACTATCAAGTGTATCGTTAATGACACCTTTAGTTATTAGTACATGCTTGTTAATTCTGTGTTGTTTAAATGATCTGAAGCATGAAAAACTTCTGTCACAATTTTCGTTTTCAGCGCATCGATAGGCTAATGATCCAGGATGTAATAAAGAAATGTGTCGTAGAAGACTATTATTATGATACACTTTGAGGAACTGTCTTTCACGATTTTAACCACGATTTTAATGAGGACTAAGATTTTATTCTCACGTTTTCCTAGATAGGATCCGCTTCACCTCTCCGGCTAAAGCATTTACGGCTACTGGAAATCTTTCACTGGGGGTTTCGATATTATAAACACCCTTTTGCAAAAAAAGCCATAGGCTTCTGGATTCTTCGGGATATTCGCAGTTGACGGCGTAAAAGATTTTAAATGTCAAGTCAATGGCATGTAAATGAGATGGCACGGTGTAAATGATGTCGTCAAAGACTACGTGACACGCCTGGACTTCCGTTACTGACCCCACGATTACAGGAGTCGGTTGGAAGGTCAATCCGCGTACCCGTAGGTACTGTTTATATTTATCTATGGCCGTATTCAGATCAGCTGCAATCTGAAATAATCAAGCATGAACATGGAAATTAATATACACATACACAAAATTATCAGTAACAATGGGTTCCACGAGTCGTGTCTCAATTGACAGACTAAAGTGTTGTTAAAAGACGTATTTGCTAATTAGGAGTGTGAAATGCAGCTATGTATTATTTACCGGGACTGTCAATGTAAATGATTCCCTCCGTTCGTGAAGACTTAATTTTCGCGCACCCGCCGTATTGCTAGGTCCATTTTCCTTGGAGGCATCTTCCCTTGTGCTTAGTTTTCTTTTTACGTTTCTTGCTCTCTCGGATGGAAGGAGGTATGGCAGAAGTGAGAAAATGACAGAGTTCTGCTGTTCTGAAAATGATTTGAACCATTTTCAACAAAAAGTTTAAACCATTAATTCATAGTGTGCGTATTCGCGATAGCATGTTGCATTTATCGTATTTATAGCCGTCTGAATCAGTCCTAAAAAATATGAAAAACTTTATATGAACGTCTACCTTCGGACAAAGTTGAAAGTGAGTGCACGTAAGCTTTGTCTTCCACGTTTTTAATATTTTTTGCACCCTTCAATTTAAATATTAAATGAGGTCTGACATCTTTCCATGTATTAAAAAGTATTAATTCTCTATTCGGCCATAATTGATTAAAATCACACTCCAGCTGTAAACATAATGAACACATTCAAATAATTCCATCCATCCAGCTTCGATCCTATTTGCAAACGTAGCGCTGAGATGTCGTTGAAAATTTGGTATGCTGCCCTATGTCCGTTGACAATAGCTTGCCTTCGTACTTCGTACGTTGTTCTCCACACATCTAAAAGTTTTTCTAAAGGCTCACAGTGGGTTTTCAACCATTCTATTTTGAGATTCAAATCGTCTGAAAATATTGCAATAATTATACGAGAATCGACGCATCTACATTTAGTGACAATCAAACTACTGACCGGTCACAATTACTGGTTTTGTTAAATTGGTTTCTCTCGCAGATCGTGGCTCAAGTACCCCTTGCTGTCTCAATACACTTTTAATGTATGAGAAATGTTCCCACAGTTTTCCGTGAGCTAGTATCCGAATCCCATTGACAGACTTAAAAGCATTGAAATATGTGCCACTACATTCAGTAATAAAGACTTGCTCTATGTCTGCAGCGTAACTGGCGAGTGTTTCCGAAGAAATTCTGCGTACAACAGATAATCAGAATTGTCCCACAAATAATAACTAATCTACGTTCAACACGTATGTATGCTTTATACATTTAATCTTACGTAAATTCTTTCAACTTTTCGGTGCCACTGTCAGATAATGTGGCTAATGCCTTATCGAGTTCGCTCTGAATGATCAAGTGAACAAGAAGTGTTCTAGCTGTGTCTGTTAAAAACCCATTATTAAACTTGTATGACCTCTTTATAACTTTACCCTGGCTGTATATCTTCAACAAAGTTTCCAATTTCTGAAAAATTATTCAACATTAGGATTGAATAACGTGAATCTACAATAAGAATGAATCAAAGTCGTAAAACCTCCAACGTACTGATTCTTGCGGCTCATTTCCAGGAGCCAATAGCAAAGTAGTGCCAGATAACCCTGCCCCCGATTCTTTGTGGTTTAACGGATTTGATTTTTCCGAATTACATGTCGTGAGTTGGGTCTGTGACTATCATATTTCGAAAATTTAAAATTACTTCAAAATAAGAACAATTTAAATTATTTATAAATTTCTTTTTTTTTTTTTTATATTTTTAAATTATTCAATATTAGTATTTAATAATGTGAATCTACAATAAGAATGAATCAAAGTCGTAAAACCTCCAACTTACTGATTCTTGCGGCTCATTTCCAGGAGCCAATAGCAATTTAATGCCGGATAACCCTGCCCCCGATTCTTTGTGGTTTAACGGATTTGATTTTTCCGAATTACATATCGTGAGTTGGGTCTGTAACTATCATATTTCGAAAATTCAAAATTACTTCAAAATAAGAACAATTTAAATTATTTATAAATTTCTTTTTTTTTTATATTTTTAAATTATTCAATATTAGTATTGAATAACGTGAATCTACAATAAGAATGAATCAAAGTCGTAAAACCTCCAACTTACTGATTCTTGCGGCTCATTTCCAGGAGCCAATAGCAATTTAATGCCGGATAACCCTGCCCCCGATTCTTTGTGGTTTAACGGATTTGATTTTTCCGAATTACATGTCGTGAGTTGGGTCTGTAACTATCATATTTCGAAAATTCAAAATTACTTACTACAAAATAAGAACAATCGAGCTTCTATAGGAACTCATCACACTTATTTACTTATGAAAAATTGATAATTAGTATATTCGTCATGCCGAATGTCTTTTCGATTGAAAATATTGAATACCCTAATGTACAAAGGTACAAACGAAAAATTAAAAATTGGTTTTCCATTAAACATACGTAGGATGTACTCACGAAAGTTTCAATTCCAGCCTCCGTATCGCCTAAATGCTGACCTATATCGATCAAGTTCAATGTCGGAAATTGTGGTTCATACTGTATCTGAAAAACAAATAGGTATTAAAAGTTCAGTTGTCTGCAACTTCATTTTGTCTCTGATACAAAACAGAAATTGTGGATGAAATTGAATGATATGATCAAAATTTTCAACTTTACATTCATGTGCTTTTTGCAATATCAAACAGTCGTAGTCAACTTTTGCGAAAATATATATGGCTTTAGTTCTCACCTCTGGACAGAGATTCTGGATGTTTTCACCGCTCATAGCGACTTTTTCCATAGCGTTGTCGACTGCTGTGACGTGATATTTATTTACCGTAACATTTGAGGGTTGCTACGTTTAAAATAAACGCTGGGCTCGTCCAAAACATTACGCGGCGCTCGCTAGCAATCGACAGCGCAATGAAAAACTTCGCTATGAGCGGTGAAAAGATCCAGAATGGCTGCCCACTATATTGATTAGGGTGGTCGTTAATATAGCTATTTCTGAATTAGATTCATTCATACCCTTCATTCGAAAGTAAAAAAAAAAAAAAAAATTTTGACCCCAAATTGAACCCTTTATCTCAATTAGAAAGGGTGCCTGTAAAGGCTTACTTTTTTGTATTTTTGTATTTTTTTTGTATTTTTTTATTTTTTTTTGTATTTTTTTTTTTTTGTATTTTTTTTTGTTGTTTTTATGAACTATCTGTATGATCGATGAATTTTTAAGCCGTTTAAGAGGTGCCGAAATATTTATTTTATAAAAAAGTAGCCGAAAGTAATGTAAAATCAATACAAAAAAGTAAGCCTTTACAGGCACCCTTTCTAATTGAGATAAAGGGTTCAATTTGGGGTCAAATTTTTTTTTTTTTTTTTTACTTTCGAATGAAGGGTATGAATGAATCTAATTCAGAAATAGCTATATTAACGACCACCCTAATATATATATATATATATATTAGACCGGTTCAAAAAAATCGACTATTCTTTTTTTTTTCAATTTTCGCATTGAAACACTTTCGGGGAGGTGAAAAAAGATGCCTGTTATAAGCGGAGCTCTTAATATTAAGATTTAGAGGTCGCTCATCGCGGATTTCTATTTTCCATTTAAATAGCATAGGAATTTTATTTTTTTCTTCTTCAGAATTTCGTAGCTCACAAACCAATCAACAAATCCAAATGACTCTTACATATTTTGATAGGGGATTAAACACTCTAAAAAATGTACCTATCATTGTGGAAAAAAAATCAGAAAAAAAAAATAGTTTACTCAACTATAAGTTGAAATTTGAGCTTGAATAACTTTGGAAGGAGTCAATTTATCAAAAAATGATAAGAGAAGCTTTTTGTAGAGTATTCAATTTCCTATGAAAATATGTTTGAGTCATTTGGATTCGTTCATTGGTTTGTAAGCTACAAAATTATTAAAAAAAAAAAAAAAAATTTCCTATGCTATTCAAATGGAAAATAGAAATCCGCGATGAGCGACCTCTAAATCTTAATATTAAGAGCTCCGCTTTTAACAGGCATCTTTTTTCAGCCCCCCGAAAGTATTTCAATGCGAAAATAGAAAGAAAAAGAATAGTCGATTTTTTTGAACCGGTCTAATATATATATATATATATAAACCCCAAAAGCACCTCTGGTGCAAAAACCCTTCGCCAAGTACAATAATGTGATCACTACCCCCAAAATAATCTACCAACGAAAATTCCTCCTTAACAAAAGTGTTACTATAAAAATGTCAACTTACAAAATGAATGAAATCAGATACAATTGCCAAGTACGTGTCTTCTGTATAACAAAGTTTATAACAGAAGAATAGAAAATCGACTAGTCTTGTACTCGTTCACACGCTCGCTTGATTGGCTTCTGATAATTGGAGAAAAAAAATCAGAAAAAAAAAATTAGGAAGTGGTACTTGGCGGGCCAAGTATGAGTAAGTAATTATAAAAGAGTATTCTCTTCTTGGTCTTGTTCCACTAAATTTTGGATATCACTTCCCTCTAGAGGCTAAGTACCAATATGAGAGTATTCTCTTATAGGTCTATATATCATTTGTTCGATGCATATTGCTATAATGGCCCGCCAAGTACCACTTCTTAATTTTTTTTTTCTGATTTTTTTTCTCCAATTATCAGAAGCCAATCGAGCGAGCGTCTGAACGAGTACAAGACTAGTCGATTTTCTATTCTTCTGTTATAAACTTTGTTATACAGAAGACACGTACTTGGCAATTGTATCTGATTTCATTCATTTTGTAAGTTGACATTTTTATAGTAACACTTTTGTTAAGGAGGAATTTTCGTTGGTAGATTATTTTGGGGGTAGTGATCACATTATTGTACTTGGCGAAGGGTTTTTGCACCAGAGGTGCTTTTGGGGTTGATATCACCACTTTTTGTACAATTTTGCTTGATCGACTAATAATTGTGCTCGCTCGCTACGCTCGCTCGTTTGGGTGTTCCTATATCCTCGCTCGCTTGTCAACATTCTGCCAATTCTGTCTATGAGAAGCTCAATGCACGAGCACTATACATTTCATACAATCTAAATCCCTTGATAAGCAGTATAATGTTAATTGTGGCAGTATAATATAAATAAATACTTTTTCTAACATTTTGCTTGACTACCTAATAATTGTGCTCGCCCGCTACGCTCGCTCGATTAGGTTTCCCTATACCCTAGCTCGCTAGGCTCGCTTGATTGTCAGCATTCTGCAAATTGTTTCTATGAGTATCTCAATGCACGTACGGTGATGCATTTCATACCATCTGACTCCCTTGATAAACAGTAATGTTAAATGTGGTAATATTAATATAAATACTTTATGTCAAATTTTCCTTGGCTACCTAATAATTCATTGTGCTCGCTCGCTCGATTGGGTCTTCCTGTTCCTAGCTCGCTAGGCTCGCTTGGTTGTCAGCATTCTGCCAATTGTTTCTATGGGTATCTCAATGCATGTATACACTGATGCATTTTATATCATCTAAATCCTCCGATAAGCAGTAATGTTAAATGTGGTAGTATAATATAAATACTTTATGTCAAATTTTGCTTGGCTACCTAATTATTGTGCTCGCTCGATTGGGTCTTCCTATATCCTAGCTCGCTAGGCTCGCTTGGTTGTCAGCATTCTGCCAATTGCTTCTATGGGTATCTCAATGCATATATACACTAATGCATTTTATATCATCTAAATCCCTCGATAAGCAGTAATGTTAAATGTGGTAGTATAGAATAAATATGTTGAAAGCACAAAGGCCTGAAATATGACACACGCTATCATTCGTTGCTTTCCAAGCCCTGTAAAGATAAGTTCTTATATGCATGTACTAAATATGATATATTTGATCCATTAAATAAATACGAAAATATTTGGAAATTAATAATCATATATTGAAGACCTGCCACGTTGATTGAAAGCTTTGTCACTTATTAATTCATGCTGTAGACTAAACTTTATGCGATTCAACAACCGTACCTATAACCTAACCTCAAAATTGCGCGCTTCGTCATTTCATGAGAGATTGTTATAATTTCGCCCTCCACTTTAAATGTGAATTTTATCATAACAAGTAAGTATAGGAAGCATAAAAGAGAATGACATATACAAAATGTTTAGATGTACGAATATGAACAGAACTGACAGCTCTCAGCTGTGTCTCGGGAGTCTGTCTGTCCAGTGTTGCCAGAACGAAGTCGTTTTACGTACTGGATAGCAGCGCCAAAACGTACCGAATGTGAACTTTGCGTACTGAATTTAGCGGTCAACTCAAATTAAAGTAAATTTGACGTTTATCAGTTTTTTTCCTGTTCAGGTACACAAATAATTTTGTTTAAAACTTACAGAAAATATATCACCCCTTACACATTACAATTATCGCAGATATTGCATTTTTTTGGGCTTTTTGCCTTTAATTAAAACGTGAAATCGTACTAGATTCAATCCTAATAAAACGTACAAGATTTATGAAAGGCGTACTAGCGTACTGAATCGCGTGAAAAAGTACTGAATTCAGTACAATTGTACTGAAACCGCAACACTGTGTCTGTCTGTACTCCGTGGTCTAAGGTCTGCAATCGATTCGCGATCATGACGTCAACAGCGTCGACAAGAGCGCCACCTGGCAGCTAATGTCGAGTACTTAGTATATCTCTGCCATTTAGTGGTGGCCGCTCTTTCCTAATTCTCAGACACATAGGTTTAAGGATTATTTGGTCTGAAGAAGGAGACGAAAAAATTTTCAGACGAAATGGGTACTCGGAAACTTAAATTAATCATATCTCAGCTTTCCGTGTACTGATTCAATTGAAGTTGGACTCGAATGAAGGGCTCTTTGTTTCTACATTCTGTGATAATTATTTCAATCCCCGGGATATCGCGAAATGGAAGAAATTAGGAAAGTACGGTCTCCCCACTCCTACGAATAGCTCCCGTACGGGTATATAGACTCGTCGAGTCTCGCGCGGCGTATACAGATATATTTACCTTATGATAATTTAATTTTTTTATTGTACTTGGCGCGAGACTCTACCGAGTCTCTTGATATATTAGGGTGGCCCTTATTTGGTGAAAAAAAAATATTTGGTTTGCCGTCCCCTCAATCGGTTCCAAATTGAACAAAAAAAAATTCGGACCAAATTTTAGGTGATTCGGCCAATGGGAACACGTGCCCCAAGGACGTTAATTTTTTTGATTCTTTTTCTGCTTTGTCTTTCTTCACAGGACATAGTATGACAGAAAAGGAAGAGAAAAGGTTGTAGCAAATTTTTCTTCCATTAAGAGGAATTCATACCATTTTGATTGTAATTTTACACGTATTAATCGATTTTTGCTAACGGAATTCCAAAATATTACTTTTCCTACCAAACCGGAAGTTGAAAAAAAATTTGTTACAACATTTTCTCTTCCTTTTCTGTCATACTATGTCCTGTGAAGGAAGAAAAAGAAGAAAAAGAATTAAAAAAATTAACGTCCTTGGGGCACGTGTTCCCATTGGCCGAATCACCTAAAATTTGGTCCGAATTTTTTTTTGTTCAATTTGGAACCGATTGAGGGGGCGGCAAACTAAATATTTTTTTTTCACCAAATAAGGGCCACCCTAATATATATATTGTAATATTTTTAATATTTGTTGTAATAATAAGTTAATATTTATGGATTCCCGAGGGAAATAAAGTGAATCAGATGAAATATAATCAATTGGGCAAAAGGTTTATGTATTCAGAAAATACAGGTCTGCTTCAGTACGAGGCTAAAGACAGACTAATTTGTTTTACAATAATACTTATTGATACGGCAACGGCGATTCATATATTTTGAGAGATGTCTTTTATCATATAGACTACTTGATCTAGATCGTATGAAAGTAATATATAGGGGTGAATTCATCAAATATAACACTACTCCCCCCTTAATGAAAGAGTCGACCCGACTCGTAAGGTAAATATAATAAAAATTGTCTATTTAAAATCATCATAAGGATTAGCAAGTCAATATTTGAATCATAAAATCTATGTGCTCTATTTAGGAAAATCGGAGCTGTGGCTCAAATAATTAAAAATTTTCCTAAGTACTATCTGACATTCGTCTTCTTATTAGTAGGGAAACCACAGAAAACCTCTAAAAAGATAGTCTAACTTAATTTCACAACATGGGTTTTTACAAAAATCTTCAAGAACAGGAACCAGGAACAAGAGTAGAAACTCAGGAATACAGGATCAGTAGACAGGAATCAGGAAATAAGAGTAGAAACTCAGGAACAAGGCGAAGAATTCCTTGGTCATTATGAAGAAAGTCCTGAATACTGGAACAGGAAGGGGTTGGAGGGGTAGAAGGACCAAAGACTGGAACGGAAAGTCCGATTCTAAACTCCAGGAGATCCAACTCCAAACCTCTTCGAAATAAATCATATACGACCTAAATGGGAGGACAAATGTTATTCTCTCGAAATAATAAGGTCATAAATATGAGTTTCTCTTCTAAAAACTCTTCAAAATTATAGATTCCTTTCAAATCTCTTTTAAATCAAAATTATAAATTCCTTTTTAAATATTTTCTTTCAAATGATAAATTAAACTTTTTGATATTAGATAGATTATTTCAAATATAATAAATTAATAAATTAAATTATTCAAATCAAAATTATAAATTCCTTTTTAAATATTTTCTTTCAAATGATAAATTAAACTTTTTGATATTAGATAGATTATTTCAAATATAATAAATTAATAAATTAAATTATTCAAATCAAAATTATAAATTCCTTTTTAAATATTTTCTTTCAAATGATAAATTAAACTTTTTGATATTAGATAGATTATTTCAAATATAATAAATTAATAAATTAAATTATTCTATTAAATAAATGTTATAAATATAAATTGGAACGATCTTATCTGAATAGAAGTGAGGAAACCGGAATAATAGGTCAGGATGGGATGAATTAGGCTTCCTTCTTCTCGTCTCAGAATATCATTTCGTCATTTAAATAGAATATCCTACTATCGGAATATCGGGAGCTGGAAAAACTTGGGTTAATGTTTGTAAACTAAAACATAACCTATATGCAGATTTTCCGCTCAGATCTCTTATATAGCTATCACGCTAATGAAATAAAAGAAAAGTTAGATCGATTGAAAATAAATAATGAATTGGAAGATAAACGATCGTAGTCGCATTTAAAACATTTACGTAACACTTTTTCTATTAAAAAAAATTGGATAGAACTAGGACTATTAATAAAAAGTTCTAAGCTCCGTTGAATCATTAGAACCTACTCTTTTGAGGTTATTGGTTGTGAATCTGAAGAGGGATCTCTATCCCTCCAGGAAGTCTGATTTGAATAATTATTTTTCTCGTCGTCTTTTCGCCAAGACGTCCGAGAATCCGAAAGATTATCATTAATTGAATTATTCCTTTTTTCTAATGAGAAACATTTATCTGTTACATGACCTATCTTATGGCAGAATTTACACACGGGTGGAGATCTGCCTCCGTTATTTACGTTGTAATTATTATTATTATTTCTGTTATAATTATTTTGCTGCCTGGGAGTAGTTTTCTCAGAATCGTTTGATTTTATAGGGATAGTAGGAATTTTATCTGTTTCAATTTGTCTAATTTTTCCTACTCCTAAATGATGTTTAGTCAATGCCTCAATTTCTAGACCCTTAATGACCGCTTCTTGTACAGAAGAAGGTCCTGTCAGACTAAGAGTATGTCTCAACTCTGGGTCTGTTATTGCATTAATGAATTTATTACAGGCTAACATGTCTCTAGTAGGTTCATCACAATTGGGTAAAGCTATTCTAGCTAATCTTTCTATTTCTACTCCAAGCGAGGCAAGACCTTCTTCCTTAGCCTGTTTTTTAAGATCTAATTGAGTTAGAGATAATTTTGATATGAGTTGACTTCCGAATCTCAAACGTAAGGCTGCACTGAGTTTATCATAATTTTCAATATCTGAATCAGCAAGAGCTGATAGAACAGCCAAGGCAGGACCTCTTAAGCTACCTGCAAGTTGTCCGGCCTTAGTAATAGAGGACCAAGAGTTTACTTTTGCAATTATTTGAAATTGTCGCTCATAGTCAGCCCAAGGAATTGATCCGTCAAAGAAATTTACTTTAAGGTTAGACGATTTTTTTGATGACTCAGTATAACCTTCATTACGAGTAATAATTGTATTGTTAATCTGTTTATCGCGACTACTCCCGGCGCGAGATAAATTGAGAGGAAGATTATTAATTGTATTGTCTATATTTTGGTCACCAGCCATTTGATTAGTATGTTCTACGCCTCGTGCGTCCCGAATTGTACCTCCAATTCGGTCGCTTTGAGCTACAGTACGGGTGTGTGGCGTAAAAGTTGCCGCTCCACCCGTACGAGGTCTACGTATTGTTGGGGAAGGTTCTTCTTCCCCATAGTTTTGTACAGACCGTATATTTGTGGGTTCAATTATTTCCTCAATCCTTACTGGGGATCGTCTAGGAGTTGAGGTTTGAGACATTGTTTCCTGTGGCTCCAGGCGTCTCATCAATAAGGATAGGGTAGCTTGTTGATTCGCTAAGTTTGCTTCTCTTTCCTCCCTCAATCGAATAGTTTCGCGTTCTTCGCGTTCCCGTTGAGCTGTCAAATTTGCTTGTCTTTCTTCGCGTTGCGCTATTAAATTCGCTTCACGCTCTGCTCGGCGTTCTTCTCTTTCTTCGCGTCGTAGTTGGGCTTCTCGCTCTTCGCGTTCTCTTTGTGCCGTTAAATTGGCTTCTTGTTGTGCTGCTTGTGCAGCTAAACTAGCTTGTTGTTGTGCAGCCAAAGTTTGGAAAAGTCTTTCCATTATATCAACCTGAGGTTGAGGTGCTGGGGCTTGTTCGTCGATGATTGCTCGTCGACGAGAAGACATTGCTTTTTCTTTTTCAAATTCTTTTTAAATCTTTTCACAATCACGAACTCTCTTTCAAAAATTCACTTTATCGATCCCGGTAAGATCCCGATTCTGACACCAATGTAATATTTTTAATATTTGTTGTAATAATAAGTTAATATTTATGGATTCCCGAGGGAAATAAAGTGAATCAGATGAAATATAATCAATTGGGCAAAAGGTTTATGTATTCAGAAAATACAGGTCTGCTTCAGTACGAGGCTAAAGACAGACTAATTTGTTTTTTTTTCTATGTCTTACATAATGTGTAGATTTGACGAATAACCCATCGAAATTTCAAAATTTCAAATTTTCATCTTTTTTCGATGGGTTTTTCGTCAAATCTGCACATTAGGTAAGACATTTCCAAAAAACTGCAGGTTAAAAAACAAAATCTATGATCGTCTTGCGGCACGTGTTCTTTTCATTTAAAAAAAAAAAAAAATTGCACGCGTGTTTTTAGACAAAAATAAAACTTTTCAGGGGGCGTCTGATGAAATTTAATTTTTAACGACCACCCTAATATATATATTAGGGTGGTCGTTAATATAGCTATTTCGGAATTAGATTCATTCATACCCTTCATTCGAAAGTAAAAAAAAAAAAAAAATTTTGACCCCAAATTGAACCCTTTATCTCAATTAGAAAGGGTGCCTGTAAAGGCTGTGACATTGCATATTACAAGGCGCTCCTTACCCCTTGGACGACCCTAGCGGAGTGACTGTTTTATGGTATGAATGTTTAGGATGGCCCTGAGGCCTGGCAAAAATTCCGAGAGGCGACCGTGACTGACTAAAAACTATCGAGCATATTATTTATTCTTTTGTTTTCTTTTACGACTTTTCTCTGACATGTGGGAGACGAGGCCTATACGAAGGCGAACACACAGACAGAAGCACGACCAAACAGACGCACGACGCCAAATACCGACTGTGGGGATCCCTTTCGACGAACGCCACCAAAAAGCTCAGGAGGCTAGCCACTGCAGGGCTACCTCCACCATCGACAGTGAGGACACGGGGGAGTGTCTCAAGCACTCTACATCGTGGGATATCGGTGGCGGAAGAGATTCCCGCCACCAAGATGAATCTACAACCCGTGATCCTCCGATTTAGCGAGCTTCTAACATCGTGGGGAACTTCGAAATTCGCGCGTAGCGACAACAAGTCGCCATATTTAGAGATCCTCCAGTCGATGCGAAAATCAATAATCTATCGCCTAATGAGGGCGCTTAGGTACCGGCGCCATGTGGTCTAATCACTCTGCGATAGACTAGCGTCAAGCACACTCGTGTGTTAATAACTTGCGTTTTGTAAATCTTTGCGTTAATTTTGCGTTCGAGCCCCGTGGGTTTCTGTTTTGTTAGAAAAATACTTCTAAGTTGTTGTGTGAGTGCCTTAAGTAATTTTCGGGGGAATATTCTACCCCATAGAGGTGGATTTCGACCTGGATCGGAGTCTATTCATAAGGTGGCTGGAAGACGGTAAGCGTTAGCTATTCTCACCCATGCTAATTTGAATCCGGCAACGGCCGTCAGCCATCTTGCCTTGATACAGCCACGAGGCTAATTAATATTTTTGGGAATCAAATTAAACCGATCTCCGACCGGTAGGCCATCACCAGTGTCCCCATGTACTAGAGTTAATAGTTCGAGTATTTATTTATAGATTATTCGGGTACTTTATAGTTTGTTCGAGTTCGTATCCTTCGTACACGAGTGCGACAAAGATAGATTTAGTCCGTCACCGTCGCGCTCTCTTCCTCCCGCGGGGAGTGACGAAGCCAGAGGCTTAGTCGAGTCTCTTTGTTTAGATTTCGTGTCTTGATTTTATATTTCAGAATCGTTATTAATATTGCATATTTATCGCGCTAGACGCAGAGTTAGGTTAAGTTAATTTTAATAATTTTGTAAATAATAACTCGTTGGAGTACGTTTTTTTTAACGGGAGGCTTCGCCTCTCGGAGGCGAACTAGTCGCCGTTTAACGGCTAGCGACATATTAATCGAGGATTTAGTATTGTAAATTTGTTTGATTCACAAGCCTTCCGATTCTATTCTGTTATTTTGTTATCTTATTTATTATTGCCAGCCTTAGGCTCTTTCATTGTTAGTTTTAAGGTTGTTAGTTTTCCTCGTGGAAGGTATCTAGTGTTTTAGCTAGTTCATTGTCCTACGAGGACCTGATTTGTCGAGTTATTTAATTTTGCTATATTTTTCCTTGTTATTGCTGTCCTACGTGGAAGCTGTTAATTATTTATTATTGTAAAACTCGTCAAGCGTGGCCAGGTCGCCTTTACACGACCTGTAGCCGTTTTATATCCGAGAGGAAGTACCTCCGGGTACACGATTTGTTAATCTCTATATTTTTCTATTTTCTATTTTACTTGAATAAATTTTATTTTCTTTATTAAATTCAAATACATCGAGTCGTTAATTAACGCCCTGCTAATCCTTCAACATCCCGACCCCTCTCCGCGGTACTGCCGCTAGCCGGCGCTCAAGTATCTGTAGTTTGTCTTTTTTTTTTTATTATTTAGATTTTCAGAAAGTGGCGGTTATATGCCTGGCGCCCAGCATCTTTGTTTAGTTATTAATTTTTCGTTGGTCAATTGTCGAGTGGATGGTTCTCGGAGCCTAGCTATCCGGTCTAATCCGAGGACTAATAAAAATCCACGTCGCAATATATATCTCTCTATATTATAAAGATATATCGCCGCCGCCGCCGTGTCAGACTTTCCATGGCCTCCTCGACCCCGCTCGCTACCACCCCCCCCCCCCCCCCTTTCCATGGCCTCTTCGACCCCGCTCGGCTCTTTTCGCCCCTCCCCTCCCCCCAACCCTTAGGATGAGTTAGGTCGTGTCAGGTTAGGTTAGGTTGCCTTCGTCAGGATAGAGTAGGTTAGGTTGGTAACCTAACCTAACCTGACCTGACCTTTGAGGTATTAGGTAACCTAACCTAACTCGGCTAGGTTAGGTCATGTCAGGTTGGGTTAGGTTGCCATGGTCAGGATAGAGTGGGTTAGGTCAGGTTAGGTTGGGTTGCCTTGATCAGGATAGAGTAGGTTAGGTTGGTAACCTAACCTAACCTTACCTGACCTGACCTTTGAGGTGTTAGGTAACCTAACCTAACTAGGCTAGGTTAGGTCAGGTCAGGTTGGGTTAGGTTGCCATGGTCAGGATAGAGTGGGCTAGGTTAGGTTAGGATGGGTTAGATTGTGTCAGGTTGGGTTGGGTTGCCTTGGTCAGGATAGAGTAGGTTAGGCTGGTAACCTAACCTAACCTAACCGTACCTGACCCCTAACCTTACCTGACCTGACCTTTGAGGTGAGGTTAGGTTAGGTCAGATTGGGTTAGGTTGCCATGGTCAGGATAGAGTGCGTTGGGTTGAGTCGGGTTGAGTTAGCTTAGGTTAGGTAATCTAACCTAACCTTTGTCAGTATCCCAGCGATCTCGGCTCCGCTCGGCTTTTGTTTATCCCCCCCCCCCCCCCACCTCTTGCCCTGGGCCTCCTCGACCCCGCTCGCCCCCCCCCCCCCCCCCCCCCCGCCCTCGGCCTTCTCGACCCCGCTCGGCTGTTTTCGCCCCCTCCCCCCAGCCCATTCGGCTTCCCTATCGAAAACTATCCTGAATAGCCGAAGATAGCCGAGGACAGCTGAGGAGAGCCAAGGGGAGCTGAACCCGGTCCTTCCCTCGGTCCGAGGGCCCAGGAAAGGGAAAGGGGGAAGCAGAGCCGAGGAGAGTCGAAGAGAACCGAAGAGAGCCGAAGATGGCCGAAGACAGCCGAAGATAGCCGAGGATAGCCGAAGATAGCCGAAGATAGTCGAGGATAGCCGAGGAGAGCCAAGGGGAGCCGAACCCGGTCCTACCCTCGGTCCAAGGGCCCAGGAAAGGGAAAGGGGGAAGCAGAGCCAAGACAGCCGAGGACAGCCGAAGAGAGCCGGAGAGAGCCGAGGATAGCCGAAGATAGCCGAGGATAGCCGAAGATAGCCGGGGATAGCCGAGGATGGCCGAGGATAGCCGAAGATAGCCGAGGATAGCCGAAGATAGCCGAGGATAACCGAAGATAGCCGTGGATAACCGAGGATAGCCGAAGATAGCCGAGGATAACCGAAGATAGCCGTGGATAACCGAGGATAGCCGAAGAGAGCACAAAATGTCTGACACGGCGGCGGCGATATATCCTAATAATCTCTACACACGACATTACCAAAGTAATGTGTAATTAAACTCGATTCAATTACACATTACAAAAGTAATGAGTAATTAAAAAAAATTTAATTACAATTTTCACAATACTGACTGCTACCCTATTGAAATGTTCGACATAATTCAAGATTGTTATGCATATAATGTTGCTGAAACATTGTACTCTCAACGATTCGTCAACGTTCGATGGGGAACATTCGTACGTCAGTGCCCCAGTGATTAGTACCGCCTCATACCGATAGATGCTTCGAAGCCTGCCTGTCTCTCGCAAGTAAATCTATGCCCAGTTGACTAGAAGTATGCATCGCCAATTCACCCTGACACTCTCAGTTCCCGAGTCAGACCACATTCCTAACCATATGTGTTTCTTTTAATTGACTTGATAACTGCAGCACATATACATTATACATGCATTCTGTCAGTATTAATGATAGTTTGCAATATAACACTTATAACGTTGCATGAAGGTTTCTGTTTTTCAAATCATCCGTGCGATCTGCCATTCAGGTTGCCGAATTATTCGATAACAGTGTTCGAATAAGAACACATCCATGTAGCGAAACGGTTACGAATGGAATGTTCCATGTGGGACATCGCTCAAGTAGAACATTTTTTATTCCAGAGAAGTGATCTACGTGTTTCCAGAACAAACGTTTCGTCACGTCTGTTTCGTAATTTATTGTGTTGTATAAATGTGGCAGTTCCAAAACGTTCCAAATAAGATGTTTCAAATAGCAGGTCACTGCGACAGTATACTTTCAGTTACTGGGATGTCTTTAAACGTTGCAAATGAAAAGTTCTGTAGAAAACGTAAATGAGGTAGGACATTCATGGTTACCGAAATGTTTCATAGATGTTAGCGAGACATTGTGGTAAATGTCACACTGCCGTGATGCTATGTTGCAGAAACATCCCGGCAACACAATTTTGTTTAGCGGGTGTATGGTACACCATATGATATGATATGATATGATAGCCTTCATTGCGTCATGGGACTCGGTCCCGTAAGACGAGAGATACAGTTGAGTATCTTAACAATATAACAATGATGTAAAATCAATTTAAAACAAAACATGATTTCTAAATGACAGAAAATAATAATAATAACACAACAGAAGAATAAGAAAAATAAATAATGTAAATAAAAATAATATAAACAATAAACATAGTAAAACTCGTGGCGGAAATAATGATATTACAAAAAGAAAAATAAGGGTAGAGATATAATGTAAAAGTGAAATAAAATAAAAGTAGAAATAAGAATACAAGTAGAAGACAATGCGATGGGCAAGATTGGGTAAGTCAAAAGTAAGTAGTAGGTAATACTGCAGCCCGCACCGACCCCCGGAGAAGGTGACCTGAAGTTGAGTGCCGTTATTCGCAGTAAGCCAAAACCAGATGGGCATGCAACCTGTGCTTAAAACAGGGCAGCCACTGAGCAAGCCGAATGTCTGTCGAAAGAGAATTCCAGAGGTAGCAAGTAGCCACAGTAAAAGATTTCCTAAACGAGGACGAACGAAAGGTAGAGACATAAAGCTCGCGTTCAGATACACGGACTTCGCGCTGGCTGACATCTACTCTGAACCTGAAGTTTTCGTATAGGTAGAGCGGCTGCGACTTGCAAGTACGGAGTATAGCAAATAGCCCATAAAATATCGCCTCCTACTGCTGACAGACAGCCAGCCAAGTCACCGAAGATGAGGAGAGATGCGCTCATCTCTTCTCAAGTTTAGAACGAACCGAACACAGGCGTTCAAAGCGCGCTGGAGTTTCACGTTAAGGGTAGGAGATACTGAAATTTGAGTGCGAAAATTTCAGTATAGTGACTATTCATGAGGCTGAAGCTAGCAGCGAGATCCAGCAGCGAGATGCTATAATCCAGGAAGGAATAGGGTGCGGGGCCCCGGGACTAAAATTTTCAAACGCATGCTCGGGAAATGGTCAAAAAATTCATTAATGTAGTTTTTTAATCCTAAAACACTATTCCATTCCAATCTTGGAGTTGACGGACTCGGTTGTTTATTTATTAATTAATTAACAATCAGCGCGGCGAAGTTGCGGATATCACACGCACGTCGGAAAAAATCAGTAAAAATTCAGAAATATTCCCCTTTGATCCCAGAACACGATCCCGTTTAAACTTTTAAGTGGACGGACTCGGTTGTTTATTTATTTATTAATTAATTAACAATCAGCGAGGCTAAGTTGCGAAAACCACACGCATGTCGGTAAAAATCTGAAAAAATTCAGAAATGTTGCTCTTCGATCCCAGATCACGATCCTGTTTCAACTTTTAAGTGGACAGACTTAGTTGTTTATTTATTTATTAATTAATTAACAATCAGCGAGGCTAAGTTGCGAAAATCGCACGTACGTCGAAAAAAATCAGGAAAAATTCAGAAATATTGCCCTTCGATCCCAGAACACGATCCCGTTTAAACTTTCAAGTGGACGGACTCGGTTGTTTATTTATTAATTAATTAACAATCAGCGAGGCTAAGTTGCGAAAACCACACGCATGTCGGTAAAAATCTGAAAAAATTCAGAAATGTTGCTCTTCGATCCCAGATCACGATCCTGTTTCAACTTTTAAGTGGACAGACTTAGTTGTTTATTTATTTATTAATTAATTAACAATCAGCGAGGCTAAGTTGCGAAAATCACACGTACGTCGAAAAAAATCAGGAAAAATTCAGAAATATTGCCCTTCGATCCCAGAACACGATCCCGTTTAAACTTTCAAGTGGACGGACTCAGTTGTTTATTTACTAATTAATTAACAATCAGCGAGGTTAAGTTGCGAAAATCACACGCATGTCGGAAAAAATCCGAAATATTCCCCTTCGATCCCAGAACACGATCCCGTTTAAACCTTCAAGTGCATGCGGTCTGTCTGTCGGTCTGGCGGTCGGGCGGTCTGTCGCATGAATCCGCGCGATGATTTGGGAAACGGCTGGATGGAAAATTCTGAAATTTGGAGGACTTGACATTCGAATGATGGGAATGAAAAATTGCCATATCCCATTAAATTCGAATGCTCGCTCCTATCATAAAGAAATCAGTTGACTTTCAATTTTATATGTGTATACTTTACTTTTTCTTTGTTTAACTTTTCATTTCTGATATTTCCAAATCAAAATGATGAAAAGTGCTGCGAAAAACACCGTCTTTTTCGTCTTTACTGATTTTTTCATTTTATTTTTAGTTATCATTGTGTTACCAAATTTTCAGCTATTCTTAATTGTTAATCCAAATAATTTTGAACGTAAATTTAGATTTGGTAATTTTATCATTCAATTTGGAGTATTAAGCTTACAAGCCACCTACTTACTTCTATAAATCCTATTTTTTTCAACTTTCCGGTTAATTGACACTCAAGTTTTTAGGCAATTATTGTTTACTTGAATGTTAGGGCGTATTCCGACATGCAACCACGCTTGCGTTTGTATCGTTTCAACCTTGTTTATTCAATGCGATAAAAAAAAAACACTATATCCAACCGCCGCAACCGGGGTTGCATTTCGGAATACGCTGTTAATCACCAAACACATAATTTTCCTAATAGATCCGCGCGCACTTGTTTTCAAGTTAGTTGATTGTCGGTTCCTATGTTATGATAAGGTTATGTACTATTTTTTTGGTATTCGAATAAACGTAGCATTTGAATGAAGAAATAAAATTTCAATAGAAATGGGTTGGCTAAGAAATGAAAGTGTTGCCATTGCAGCAGTGGACGTTTTCCGTACAACTGATCTGGATTTCGAAACATTCAATCGAGATTTAAAACATTTTCGCAAAGCCACGTGGGAAAATATTTGCCGTCAGATTCTTAAAGGTTCGATTGACGAAAGGACCATAAGGAAGCACACACGGCGATGCTTCGACTTCTTCAAGAGCCGTTCCGAAAGCATCGCCGCAATCATGGTTGACGAGGTCAAAAATGATTCCCTAATTCTTTCCGTTGAAACTGTAAACGCTGAAATGAGGACCGACCCGATAAATGCTACTCCTTCCAAAACAGCAGAGGAGCGCGTATTGGAAGACAACCTGTGGTTCCATGACCCATACCCAGTACCCCCAGAAGTCACTGCCACAGAACAAGTGGAAACTTGTGTTCAATTAAATGACATCAGTAGTGATGCTTCTGACCAGTCTTCAACTGCAGAAAAGGAATATGATGAGCATGACAAGACCAGAAAAAAACGCGACGATTCAACATGTAGTCGTGAAGTTGCTGCTGATGGGGTTGATGATGGCAAAAATAGTGCTGATAGGGTTGATTATGGCACAAATGGTACCCGAAAGAAAGTTTATTCAGATTGGACCGAAGGGAAATCAGTAACCGCCCCTAAAGATTTTTGGGAAAATTTCTGCGATTCGACGGAAACATTGAAACGTGGATGGACGGACGCTTTCAATGCATTCTTCGAAAATGTGTACCCATACTGTGTTCTCAAATTTGAATGGCACAAGTTGGTACTGCAGCCAGTAAAAGGTGGTGTGGGCTTCCAGGCAATAGCTACGTGCAAGCACACGACATGCACAAAGTATAGGTTTGTTTTTGTTGAGCCGATAAGCAATCCTCACGTTGATCGCACGATAAAAGTATGTTTTGAAAGAACTTACAACCATAGTGCTAATGAAAACCATCGTCGGCACGTCTGTGGCGTCACGAGAGAAATGTACGCAGAAAAATTGAAACAAATGCCCCCACTTGTCCTCAAGGCGGAATTGTTGAACAATACATTGGATGACGTTCTGAAAGAGGGCAATCTGAACTCGGCGTTATCTGATACTGTATTACAAAAAATATCAAGTGGCAATCATTGTAAGAATGACCTTCATAAAGCATTCGTAACTTTCATGGCGATGCTGGACGAACACTACATGACAACTATACGGGGAGAGGTATTCGACGGGTATATACTGTAACGGATCAGGCGACCTATGCCTGACCGTTAATAATTCGAACGCCAACCGTTGCGGACGTCGAACGAGCTAGAATATTCGACGAGAGCGACAAGTCGCATGATGTCACAAACAGTGTATAAATCGAGACACAGCTCTCAGCAGCAGCAATCTTCGGCAAAGCGACCGGGTTGACTCACCGCGCATCTATTAAATAGCAATTCCATGGTATAGCACCTGATTGACTCACTACGCTCTTATTGTTCGGACACTAAAGGCATAGCGCCTAGTGATCCTTTAGCTTCATTTCGTAAAAGATTCTATAGTTCAATTATATATAATTTCAAATATAAAATAAAAAGCAAGACATATAAATCAAATCGAACAAAATAGTTAAATAAAACAAATTAGATTCGTTAGCTTCAAAATTAACGGAATTTTCCTTATAAAACGACGAGCCTGTCAAATATCGCCTAGCGATACTATTAAATCTACGATATAGAGAGTTAGTAAGTAAGCAACATTGTAAATATAGAATAATTATTGGTTACTACCGCAAGTTTTGGTTAAAATAAAATAAAACGAATTTCTTGATTAACTAAAAGTAAGTTATTCTATGCAGATCCCTTATCCGCCATTTCCAGGTTTTTCTTCATCCATATAACCAACCAAAGCTAGATACAGCCTTAGTGTGTCTCTGACGCACTCAGGTCTGGCACAGCAGGTTTTATTGTTTAGAAAATTTGGGAATAAACTAACTTTAACATAACTGAAATCAAAAGGTTAGGTGAGTAGATATGGGCAGCTTTAGGCAGACACAACAAACCCCCCTCTCCCCCCTCCCCCCTCCCCCTAGGCGCCTTTGGAGAATCCCCCCTCTCCCCGCTCCCCGCTTCCCTCGGGTCGACTCTGGAGAAAACTGAGGATTCCAACCTAACCTTCCCCCTCCCCTCCCCCCCCTCGCTCTAGCCGACTTCTCAGCTGGGGTGTCCTAGGGTTTTTTGTCCCTCTCACCCTCCTGCCCTCACCCCTGCTTACCCTTGCTCAATATTGGGACGATCTGGGCCGTGTGACGTCATCCAAGACTTTGTCTTACGTCCCCGCCGCCCTCACCCCCGGGCCCTACGCCCCTGATTTTACATATATATATATATATATATGTGTGTGTTTGTGAGAATACACAGGTTGCGGACTTGGGAAAAATTAGGTGGTGCGGGAACCCTGCTGCTTATATACTTATTTATGAATGGGTAAAGGTGTATAATTGAATGACGCGTTAATTACGAAAAAATCCAATTATTTCATTTATTCCTACAACTTATTTTCTAATACACACACAAGTAACTTATGCTAAGATAAAATATAGAATATTACGACTACGAGTATTCAATTTTCTTTCTAAATCTTACAGCTATGGTTATAGAAAAAATCCAATTATTTCATTTATTCCTACAACTTATTTTCTAATACACAGACAAGTAACTCATGCTAAGATAAAATATAGAATATTACGACTGCGAGTACAATTTTTTGATATTTTTAAAAACAAAATCTTAATACTATAACGGCTACAGATGCCAAATACCTATATATATGGTATATTTTATAAATGTGTATACGTATATATATATTTAAACGTGTACAAACATAGGGGCTCTGGAAAATTTCCAAGTATAAAAAGAGTGAGTACGTACTGACTATTCTACAACTTATTCTACGATTACAATTACACATTTATTTCTTTTTCTTTTTATTTCTATTTCTATTTCTATTCGGCCCCGAGAGATTACATTTTTGCTTCGATGTACAATACTGAACGCCGTTACCGCGACAAGGGTGAGTGGGAACGGTGATTTCGCTCTTAGACCCAGTGGAAATTAACCCGATGTAAAACGATTTCGCTATGTGGTCGTTTGTCTCATGATTACCAGTAAATATATCGAGAAACCCGCGCAAAGACAAACCAGCAGCCATATAATACACAAACATAATGCAAAAGTGTCCACATACGTTAGAGGAAAAACTTTGTACCTGTCGGTCGTTCCAGATGTATCGTCGGCAATTTCTGCGTAGCCATCGTTTGTGGTGAGGGATAAGCGGGGGTAGTCCGAAGCTGTCAAAATAGGTACCGTGTCCGGACGAAGCGACGTAAAACGCCACCCAGTGCGTACCGGGTCTGGTGTGGTCATCGGTGTTTGAGACAACAGCTGCCGGGGGTGTCCACACCAGGGGAATCCGGTCGGCTGGGAAAACCCGCCTCAAGTTGCTCGGGAATAACGTTGACAACGCATGCTGAATCTGAAGGCTGTTCATTTCTCGAAATTTCAGAAACACCCGTATCGTCTGTCGCTTCTGAAGAATTAGAGTCTGACGTGGTTGAGAGATCGAGCGGTCCTATTCGGTCGAAATCGATGATGATCGCAGGTGTGAATTTACCTGATTCTTTCTCCTTACGCGGTGCCTTGGGTGGACTAGGTGGCGGTGTGGGCAATGGCGATGAAAAATATTGCTTCAATAAATTTCTAGCAGGAAGCTTCGGTGGAGATCGCTGATGCTGTTGTCGTACTCGTGATGATTCCTCGTGATCGTTCCTACTGCTGTCAGGTGTTGGATGAGTATAACAGAGTTCCCTCTTGCCATTGACTGACTCGGCGTGCGCAGGATAGTCGTACTCGATGAGAAGTTTGCTCGCTTTGATCCATTTCTTCAACTTGACGACATTGTTGAGCGCACACGTGAAAAATTCCTCCTTTTTAACCCCGTGAAACAAGCAATATTCCCTCGTCACGTCCAACTTGCCGAATGGGGGGCACCCAGAGTGTTCCAGATTTATAATCTTTCTCGATGTTACGGCCTCTAGATATTTTGACTTCTCTTGCCCCCTCGTTAAAATGCGGTAGGCCGAGCCAGCGATCTCTTGAAGATTGCTGTGCAGCTTCTTCAGTGAGATATCACCCTCGAACCAGTCGATCCCGTGGTGATAACACGTCACGTAGTTGTTTGCAACACGTTCTCCCTCGCTGAGTTCCGAGAATGCGTACGGAGGCTTGATTATCCAATGCGCGAAGAAACGATGGTCGACGGTAGTCACAGCCACTTCTTTCGGTAGAAATTGTTTCCCCCCAGCATGAAAACCTTGGATGTCTATTACGAAGTCCATGTTTGCTCGAAATCTCGCACTTGACTGATCTTGATCGGAGTCGGTGCGGTTCTTCTTATACCCGAGCATATGTTTCACCCCCTTCCATCGTCGGCTGCTTCCAGCCCTAGGCAAAGACGAAGACTTGCAGGTCTGAACTTGTTTCTATGCCAGATGTCTGTGTATACGAGCGGTCTGGGGACTCCTCACAGCATGGGGTCTCGTCTACCCACCGAAATCTGTAATGACCTGCCGTGCGGCATCGATCTCTATGAGGTTGTCAAACTCTGCGTAAACGATGCAATTTATGGTTTCTTTAAGTGCCTCGTCAAATCGTACTTCTATCCTCAGAGTCCCATGCTTGACGAGTGACCAGTGAGACGGACAGTTAGCAGATAGATCAGGTGTCAGGTCGAAGGCCATCAGACAGTTTCCCTTGGCGTATTGCAGTCTATTGATACCGGTTCCCTCGTTGAGAAAATGTATACCGGTTCCCGAAAAGAGCGTGTGATACGCGTCAACGTACAAATGATCTCCGGAGAAATTCGGCAGCAGCGGTTTCGCAGGAACTTGTACGCCGTCCACGTACAACGACAGGTAGTTGATCATAAAGTGTTGGAAGTTGAACGGATTTTTCTGCCTGTCTCCGTTGAAGGCTTTGTTACTGACCATCCCAATTATCACGCGTTTTGGTAGTTGTCCCAGAATCACGTTGTCCAGCATCTCTGATTGCACGCCCGCGTGAATGGTGAAGGCCCTCACCTCTACTCTCGTGACGGGATATTTAGCCGTACCTTTTGCCAATGTTCGCGCGTGGGCCAGTAGAATTCCGGGGCTGATCTTGACGCGACGCACCAACAACGAAGTCTCGACTATGTGTATTCGGTGCAGAGGTGTAGATTCCAATATGCAGAAATTATCCCTCGATCTTACCAGACGCAGACGCAACTCAACTCCGTTGAGCAGAAACTTTTCCTGATTGAAGACGTCGCAGTGTAGATGTCCGAGCAGATCGACCATTCGTCCATTCTTCGTGATACTCTGACGTTTGATGAATCCGTCGTCCTTGGCTGCCTCAGCGGCGGCTGTATCGTAGACATCCGATTCTCCGTTCTCGCTTCCGTACCAAAGTCCGGTCGAGAGATGCGATTGTTTGGCATGCGGTGCATAATTCAGTAGAGTCTCTATGTAGGCGCGGTAGGCGTAAGAATTGTTTGCCGGTGATACGAGCTTCTGAATTAAGAATATGTCCACCTGATTGAACATCGAGTGAAGAAGATTATTCACAGGTGATACGGATGGTTCGGCTACAGCAGCCGCCGGGGGGTTCGCTGCGGTTTGAAGCGGTTGCATCCGTACGCGAACACTCAGCATAGTGTGTGCCAAATCTAAGTACTCATCTCCGTGTCCCGGTACAACGAATTCGATCGGTGAGTCATCGGTCAGAGAGGATACCGGTTTGTAGTGTATCCACTGCCCAGCTTCGATGGATGTCTGTGTCGGTGGTAGAGCGAACAGATCTAGTTTGGACTTCATGCATTCTCCAGAATGTGCGTGTAGGAAAGCCATTATTATTGTTATTATCCGGTTGTCTGGGCGTCACTAGCGAGGTCCGAAAATATCGGTGATGGCTCGTTTTTTGCCACCCTTCTTACCCTTGCCGCTCTTCCCACCCGTAGTCTTTGCAGCTTTCTTAGTCTTCCTCCCCTTCTTTTTCTTGTTTTCACCCTTTTTCTTGGTTTTTCTTTTGTTGACTTTCCCTGTTCCAGCTGACTGTCGAGCGGCGATGAGTTTCTTCACACGCCCGAGTAACAACTGGCGATCCCGCTCCCCCGTCGCCCCTTTATATCCGGACCCCTTCATAAGTTTGACGACTTTATCTTTGGCCCTCTGCTGCAGGTTGCGGCCCGACTCCATAGCTCGCGCTTTCAACGCATCCTTGAACGAAACGTCGCTCTCCATGTCCGATAAAACATTCGCCCCCGTGCGTAAGGCCTCTTTTCCAACGGCCCTGACTCCACTGGACAATAGAGGTAATACCTTGCGGAATAATCCTCCCAAAAAACTTCCGATGCCGTGCCCGCGTTGGTACGGTGCCCCTCGATAAAAGCTTTCCATACCGCCACCCCCGAGCTGTGCCTCGTAATGGTCAGTGTATTGCGCCATGGTCAGTGTGAGTTTCCTCCACCTTATTGGACACGCCTAAAGTGTAACGTAACCGTCAAAGTCCCGGACTCAAATGGTATCGGCTTCCCCAGATGATCTCTTATATTGATTTCAATGGTACGGAAATTTGTCAGCAGGAGCGGTATGTAGTGCGGTGGTGACAGGGTCTTCATCGCAGTTTCTCCAGGAATTGAGTTCGTTTTTCCACATGCTTGAATAACGCGTAACAACGGTGTATAGACGTCTCCGACGATGCGTGGCTCTATGATATCGCAGTAAACAAACATTTGACACGACGGAGTTCTTGGAAGGGTTTTGTCCATTCGGGTATTACTGTCGACTATCACAGTTCGAGCGATTGCGTCATATCCCACTCCTGGCAAATTACTCGGACCCGCAACATCTTGTGAACCGGATTTATCGGCGATTCCTTCGAACCACAGCGACGACGACGATGCAAACGATACAGGATAAAGTATCTCGGCAAGTCCCACCTCCCATTCTCCGGTCAGCTCGATCGAACGTGGTAACTGGGTGATGTAGCAGCAGGTTCGATTATCGGGGAAAAACTGCATCGAACTGTTGCTCGGCAGAGTGATGTAAAACTGGTCCTTCTCCATGACGCACATACGTTTCCAGATGTTTTTTTTTTTCAGTGTGGCTCAAACGCTAGGTGCAAACCGACTGACCGCCCGCTGTCCGAGTGTAAGAATACCCGGAATATGCGCGCGCACAAAGACGTCACCGATCTTAAAATGTTGTTTGCTTCAATCTGTCCCGTACTTCCAACCTTTTAATTCGAAGTGGTATCGTCTTTGTCAGATTGTCCCTCCCCTTTCCCGACTCGTTGAAGTTCTGCCTCGTAGAACGCGCCGTCAATTTCCTCACCTTCCATGTCCACCAATACATAGACAACAGGCGCGCGCGCGAGCACCTTGTGAATCTTGAAAAGTTCCTCACTCCAATTGGCCTCGTAGCCTTTCTGGAACGTTCCCTTCGTCTTGCTGATTCGTACGATGTCATCTTTACGAAATCTCGGCTTGCCGGCGACACGTGGCGGATATCGCCTCTGCAGGTTTGCTCGTGCTTGGGCGGCATTCTCCAGAGTCACTTCAGACGGAGCCATTCCTATGCTCGAGTGACGCGACGCGTTGTAGGCCTCTACGATTCGTGGTAAAACATCAACATAGCGTTTTGTGTTTCTATGTGTGAAGTACCGCCACAATCTCTCCTTGAGAGTGCGATTGAATCTTTCGACGATAGCCGCTTTTATTTCAGGGTTACGGGTGACGCGATATCGTATTTCATTTGCTGTGAGTAGTTTCTGAAATTCACTGCCGACGAATTCTTTTCCCTTGTCCGTTTGCAGCAGAACGGGTCTACGCTGCGTCATGCTCAACACGTGTTGGAATCCCTCAGCCACCGTACCAGCTGTTTTACGCTTCAGGGGTACGACCCACGCGTATTTACTCAAAACATCGATGACAACCAGTAGATAACGATAACCGTTGTTTTGCCTCTTCATCGAACTCAAATCGGCCAGATCGGCCTCCCAAACGTCGTCGATGTTGGAAACGTTGTATCTGGCACGTGGAAATTTTCTTCGCACAGATTTGTGCAGAGTATAGGCGTCCTGAGTCGCGAGCCATTTTCTCACCGTTTCGCCGGATTTGTTCCCTCTCGTGGCCCTCTCTAGACTCCGTGCCCCGACGTAACCAGCCGGGTGAGACGGATCGTAGTAGATTTTTTCGAGCCCCCTCATCACTTTATCAGACGCAGTCTCTTCCAATTCCGTCTCCTTCCACTGTCTACTGCGTACGGTGTGCTTCTCAAGACCCTTCTGTTACCCGTGAGCGGTGTACCGAGTGTACTGGGGTCCGAGTCATCGATACCGGATCTACTGGTCTCCGCGCGTGACCATTTTCCCCGACCCGAACGCGGTTCGCTGTGCCCCGCTGACGTCGACAGCGAGACACTCGTTGACGCGGCGTCTGCGAATTTATCGTTGTCGAACGCCCGAATATTTTTCCAAAAGTCTTCGTTTCCCACGCACTCGTGTGGTATGTTGATCGCGTGGAGAAACCGAGCGAATTGTAATTGTCCCGACGGATTGAAGTTTTTTCTCGATCGTGCGGTATGGTTGACTAGATCGACTATGTTTGTACCAGGCACAGGTACACCGTCAATAGAAATCACTCCACCCTTGTCCCAGGCGAGTCGCGACGATGCCCCGGACAGCGAACGCATCAAAAGACCGGCCTTGTTGATGAATCTGGTGGGGACGGATGCCAATACATTTTTCACCTGTGATGTCATCTCACTCTCGTTCGCAGTCCCCGTATTCTTGGTTTCTGTCACGTCCGCCACTTTTTCCGTGCTTTCCACAGGTTTTGCAGCTGTTTCGTTGCTCCCCTCGCGAATCTCCAATTGCATAGGCTTTCGCGCATCGTTCGAGAAGTACAGATAACGTTGGAGCGCCTGCTGGTAGAGTTTCCACTTTTCTGCACTATCGTTAGTCCCCTCGTTCAAGATGTCGCTCATTTCACGGTCCAGTCGCGAAACAGGGTCCCCGTGAACGGTGTCCGAACCCGCTGAAGCACTCGCCGCGTCGCTCATCTGTCGTTGAAACCTCTTGAGTCCCTCCGCCGGTATTAATACCATTTTCTTGGCACGCTCCATCTCCGCCCTCTTTTTTTTCCTTTACTTGGGGAACAGTGCCGACGTCAGACCTCCCAGAATCGGTGCCAGTAGCAGACCCAAAAAACCGTCCCCTCGTTGAACCAGGATTTTCTTCTTACTTTTCCAAGTTCCCTGTTTACAGGCTAATTTTCGGAGCGTCTGCTTGTGTCGCGCCAGACGCGATTTATGCGCTCGAGACAGAACCACGTTACCTTCCAAGGTGTTCAGAGCACACTCACAAATATCCCTCACCAGAGAGTCGTCGGCCGTACGTAGCAAGGCGCGTCTCTGGGTTTTATTCAACTTGTGCAACGCGTGCAGGGCAAGGGCGTTTGTCTTACCGAAAGCTGCGCGACACCCGTGACCTACCTTTCGCGGCATTACAGCGGGACTACTGGTACTCTCTGCGCGCTGCTTAGTTTTATATCCTTTTTCGGCACATAGACGTACTGATGTCCGTCGCCGGGGAAAATGTTTGTGCGGAAACGACAGTTTTCAGGCGTCGATTGCTTCAGATCCAGTAGTAAATATCCGTGTGGAACAGCTGTGGCGTCGTGGTATGCCTCCTGAAGAAATCGCGGATCCTCTGGGTGTACTTGACGCGCGAGGTGTTGTATTTGAGCGCGATCTCGCGGATTTTTGAAGAAAACAATATAGTTCGCGTTGAGAGAAATATCTCGCTGTCCGTGTCCCTGATGAAACAGATTCTGCGTAATGTAGAAGACGCTCAGATTCTTGTGATGGCAGACCTTGGTGAATAGATCGACGACAACGTGACTCGACGCTTCGCGCATCAAATCGTCAATCACCAACAGTTTCGGGGTCTTGTCACCGTCGTAGTCGGTGGGTTGGGGTAATCCTTCTCGGTACTCTATTCCTTTGCTCGACTCGTACAACTGCTGCCACTCGTCGTAGTACCAGATTACACGAGTGAATTTCGTCTCGCACATGGTACTGCTGTGCCGTAAAAATTTTTTCACAAAATTTGACTTTCCACAGCCCGATGGTCCAGCGACGATGGCGGAGAATGGGTGTTTCCAGCGAGTGTCCATCGTAATTGTTGTTCTCTGCCACAGGATTCTGTCAAATATAAAAAAAAAAATTGTTTCTCAATATGGTTGACGGAGATCATTTTCACCCATCCCTCTTTCCCGCGATAAGCTCATATCGGTGGCGGCGGCGGCGGCGGCGGCGGACCCGGGGCGCGCTGACTACCAGCTGATATCAGCGCGCGCGCGTCGAGGTGGCGCCCGTTGCCACTAGCTCGTATTCCAACGGGCACCACCAGCGGTCGCCCGCTGGGCGAGGCGAACCCCCGCGGCGAGCGCTCTGGCCGGCACGCTGACCGATGAGCTCAACGTCAGCGCGCCCGCTGTCCATACGAGCCGCTTGAAGTGTTCTCGAGTATTCTCAATTTTTGTATTTCACAAATTTTATTATTCAACTCACCTCTGCAACGTGATGAATGTAGCTGACGTAGAATCGTCTGTGGAGGTGCGGACGGCTGGATGGTGTCTCTGTAGCTGCGATGCGTCGAGTTGTGACGTGTCACAGCGT
This sequence comes from Tenthredo mesomela, assembly GCA_943736025.1. Classification (NCBI taxonomy): domain Eukaryota; kingdom Metazoa; phylum Arthropoda; class Insecta; order Hymenoptera; family Tenthredinidae; genus Tenthredo; species Tenthredo mesomela. The sequence goes on along the minus strand of OX031020.1, from coordinate 15,771,186 downwards.
GAACGTTGAATCGTTTACGTCAAGGTCTCGAGGGTATCGCGACTCGTAGCGGAAAAAGAGAAAGACACGAGGTTTAGGGAAAAATCAGAACGGAAGAATAAATTTCATCATTTGACTTACTTCTGCAACGATCCGAACGGTTTTTAACACGTAGAATTGTCTATACCGGTGTGTGTCTGTGTGGATGACTGGTCGGTGTCTCTGTAGATGTGCTGCGTTGGGTCGAACCGCATGCGCCCGCAGGTCCCTTGGGGGCTGGAGGTCTCGTGTCTCGTGTCAGGAGAGAGAGAGAGAGAGAGAATGAGGCATGAGCCAGGGAAGAGCGTGAACGGTAAATATTCAAGGGTCCCCGGTCAAGGATGTGGCTGAGCGATAACCGTAGGGTAGGGTATCGAAACTATCCGTGCAACACCGTCTCTTGACGAATACCGGTCGACAGGTTTTAGATTCGGTACGCGTTACCACCTCGTGCAGCTTGTCCCGACGAATAGCGCGGTATTGCAGCCGAATCGGACCCTCACCCTCTACCACCATTTGACGAATCGAATCATAGTTTACTCTACTAGCGGTGGAGTGATTCAACGTAACCCCCTTTACCTTGCAGATTTCAACATGGCTGCCGTCCGCACATCGAACGATGTACGCGTAAAATTTCGCCCCGCCCGAAACAAATGCCCTAATATAACTACCGCTGCCGTACGTTTCTAGCTCGTCGGTTAAATCTCCCAGAAAATTCCCTGTCTGTGGTACGTAATCCTGCGGTCGTGACGAGTCGTGGACATATATGACGGAGTCTGTGTCGTAATAAAGAACGCGTCGATCCAACTTTTCTAGATATTCGTACAGTTTTAATCTAGCCTGCGCGGTGGTATATGCGGCTATCACTACGTTCGCTAGCGGCGAGGGCGTGACGCTCTGCTCGGCGTACGACCATCTCGCGTACAACACCTGATCGTTGACAGGCATCAACTCGGTCACCTCGACCTCGGGGTTGGTCAGTAGCTCCAACAGATGCTGACGCGTCTTTACCACGGTGGTTTTTGCCATATTTTCCCGCTGTCCGAACTTTCCCCAAAACGAATTGAGACAAAGCTTAGAGACCGAACGAAGTCCAGGATTTTTGGCAATCTTGGTTCTATCTAATTTTATTCCCTCCACTTTCTCGTACTCTGAAAGATAACGGTCTCGCGAGGCTTCGTCAACGCAATCGCCGGGCCATCCACTGGCCTCTTGCTTGATCTTAAGGAAGGTATCTATGTATCCCGCGAAGAGTCCCCCTTGACGAGTAGAGGGGTCGTATTTTGTCACCTGATACTGCCAAATTTCCTGTACTTGAACGATTTCATAACCCTTCTCGACCGCTTTCTTCAGTTCGCACGATACCCAAGTACCGTCAAACTGACGATCTCTCGCCTCGCTATGGGGACACTCGTTTTGTTCCAATTGCTCGCAACAGGAACGACACAGGACGAACATCAGTTTGCCGTGCATACGCAACGGAAGCACGGGATGGTAAAGATTTTGGGGTGGCAGTACGCTGCACTTGACCAACCCTTCAACGCGAGAGATGTCCTTGCTACTTACGCCTGTCAACGCCTTACACTCGTCACCGACGAGGACTTTTGGGTGGCCGTATGGGAAAGATGCAATTTTACAGATATAGGGGTAGAGGGAGCAAACATCTACGTATTTTATTTTTTCACCAACGCTCCCATCGTCCCTTTGACGAACCTCGTAGTTGCGCAAGGTGTTTCCCGTTCGTCCACCGTAAAAGGCATCGCGCGGATCTAAGGGGGTGCTGGTCGAGATGCTAGCCGTTATCGGGTGCCGCGCCAGGTATTCACGCATTTCCCTGTTTTGTTCGAGAAGTCGATCGAACGCGCACTCCCATATCTCCGTAACCACGTAGCCCATTTTCCTCATACACACCGTCTTCGAACGTGTTTCTTCGGCACGTTTGTCCATGGTGTCACCGTTCACGGTACGGCGATCACCGTTCACATTGAAACACCGTCTGCATCCGTGCCAGAAGCAACCGTGGAATTCAAAAATGTGACGCGTCCCGTCATCCGCCACGTAATACCCGTCCACGACCCAACCTGTCTCCGGAATACGGAATTCGCGCGAACGGCCGGCGTGCGCGATCACGGCACCTAACTCCCTCTCTTTCCAGACGAGCCACTCTATCGCCTTTTTGGACTGACGATCGGCCAGCCTATAGCCACCCGGTGGTAGAATACCTATACGGTCAGCTTGTAGGAAATTTTTTCTAAACACCGCTGAGCAGGCTGACGCAATAGTTGTGCTCTCGGTGAACGGACAGACCTTCCCACACTCGATAAAAATATCCCTAAATGCGACGCATGCGCGACGTAGAATGTCCACATCGGATTTACAATAGGCCACCAATTCCGCGTCGAAATCGAACAGGTGATTTTTTGCCACAGCATCATTGTACCATTTGTAGAATTCCTCACGTGCTGAGGTACTCATGGTATCAGGCGAGTAGAATTTCGCCGCGGGTAACGGTCCTATGTAACCCGTGTTCTCCGGGATGTTGAACAGGTGTGGGAAAACTCCTTTCACCGAAGCCTCTGGCAATCCGAAGGCTTTTGGCAGGGCGGACAACGCCATTGGCATGTAAGCGAGTGAATCTAAAAATCGGGTATGTCCGGTTTCCAGCATAATAATTTTACTACCGTTCAAAATTACCTGCGGTGGCTCGGTGTTTTGCTCGACCAAGTATCGTAAAATAAATTGCGCGTCGAAGCCTCGGGCATTGTGAGCGATACAAATTATTTTGCTGAAATTGTGAATTGGTCGCGTGGCGAATTCGATCAGCTGTCTGACGGGATCTTTTTTAAATACATACTCGCGCACGAGTCCGCAGGCTGGGCAACCGTTCTCAATGTCCAAATTGTGCATACATTGACTGCAAACCTGGTGCACCACGCATAGATTAGGGACGTGAATATTAGTCGTTATATCACCGGGGATCGTTACGTTTTGCTGCGTCTCGAAATCATAAAATATAAATATGTGTTTACCGTTATTATTTTCGTGAGATTTGAGCGGTGCCATGAAGCATTGATGATTGTAGGGTCGAAGGGTGTTACAGGTCTTACAATATCGAGTGTCACACGAGTGAGCACCCAGCGAAAGATTCATGAGTCGCGTGCAGTTCGGACAGATTCGAAGCGTCGCACAGACGGAACGACGCGGGCTAAACGAGCCGACCCTACGATGCCTTTCCATACAGGCCACCCCACGAAGCGCCCGTTTACAGTCAGGGCACTCTAATTCCATCGCCCGGTGGTCGCACGCCGGGGTGCCCAGACACTGCGGACACCGGCCCGAGCAGCGGTGCTCATGGCTGTTTTTATATTTTTTGTTGCAGGTCTCGCAAAAAAACCTGCCTGCCGCGGCACCGGTTAGACTCGTTATCGTACAATAGTGGCGATCGTCTGGAAAGTAGAGAAGGTTCAAACGGTGCGTTACGTTTCTCCCGCTCTCGGTCACCACACTGCTTCCGTTATAGAACGTTGCATCCCCGGTCCCCAATTTACCCGCCTCGTATACCACGATTGCCATTCCCTCGCGGGCCAGATACCGTTGATATTGCAATATCTGGCACACCCCGCACCCCGTCACCGGTATCTCGACTCCCGCTCTCTCCGTCAACCCTCTCGCCGCTTCGCGCTGCAGCCGCGATCCCGATCCGCGTATCGCGTTATATGCCGCGTGAAGTTCACCGCTACGGATCGTCCCCCTCTCGGCGTGTGCTCTCGCGACGACTAGAGCCCGCGGTAAACAAAGACCATCGGTGTTTATAATTTGAACGATAGATTTTTTAGCCACACCCGCGTGTGTGATGGGACGAGCTTTTCCGCAACCGGACGGGACTTTGACGCAGTGCACCGTGACCGAGAATACTTTATCTACCCCGAACTCCGAATTACTCTGCGTCACGCTGGAAACTAGCCTCCACAGGTCCGCGTACAGAGAATCACGAACCGGCCGAAAAGATAACCACGCGGAGCCCTGATTGAAACTTTCGGCATGGAAAACGAAACCGATGTAGTCACTCGAATGACACGTTGAGGTGACGTACGCGTGCAGATCTCTAAAACCCCCTCTAACCATTCCACGGGATTAACACCTGACTCGGGTATTTTGATTTTGATATCGAGTTCCCGCGCGTGAACCTCGAATCGTCGAATGTATTTAGATGACTCTCCGAGTATCGCGAATCGATTACCCGGCGTCAACGATTGAGAATCGTTTTCCCTGACTGACTCTTTCTCGCTCTCACTCTCATCGGCCGTCTGCGTTTCTAAACTAGTATCGGCTTGTTCGGAGTCGTCGTCAGAGTCATAACTGTCCTCATGGACAGGGTTCACGTTAGACCCTGAACGACCGATTCCCGAGGTACCGGCACCCTCGTTTACTCGGGGTATGCGTCTATGGCCACCAATCTGTACACCCGTGCTACCCTCATATTCGTTGACACGAGGTAGTTTTTCGTATCCCTGGATGTCGGCTATTACTGGTTTCTCTGATGGGTGAACAAATTAGAGAAAAATAAGGTCCAAAAATTCGTTGTACATCGCTCGAGCATATTTACAAACACACACGCACGCCTGTACGAGAACCCGTAAACCCAAACCCACTCCCACCCTCCTTTTTTTTTTAAATGAATTTTTTTTTTTTTTTTATATGAATTTTAATATTCGGGAGATGAGGACAACTCCTCCCCAGCGCTGCTAGGCAGCGAGAATACGCCGCTCTCGGGTGAGGGCCGATTGGCAACCGGTGACCATATGGCACTATCAGGTGAGGACATGGAAAAGATTTCGATCTCCTCCACCTCCTCCCTCTCATCTGTCTCATACTCATCTTCCTCTTCCTCCTCATCCCTATTCTCAATATCAATCTCATCCTCGTCATCTTCCTCCTCCTCCTCCTCCTCCACCTCCTCATGCTCTTCTTCATCGTTATAATACTCCCCCGTATTTAGAGAAGGAGCCGGAGAGAATTCTAAGAGATAAAATACTACATTCTAGCAACAATACCTATGTCCAAACGAGGTAAAACGGTATTCGTTCGTAAAAAACAAAAAGGCTATTCCTATACATAGACTCGGACGGGTACTCTGCGACGTGCGTATGTAATGCAATACGACACATATTAAACTTTTTGTGACTTACCGCCAAGACTGCCACGTGATGATGATGATGCATTCGCTGGTCCGACGACTGGAAATCTATCCTCCGTAACTGACACCACACACTCACTATCATCAACTATCACTACGTCACTGTCACAGGTCACTATCTCTTGATTTTCCCCGGCGACTTCGAGGACATTTTCACCGTCGTTGGAAGCGGTACCCGCGTTGTCGGATACTACCTCCATCCCCGATGCTAATTCTTCCTCGCTTAAAATTAGTATTATCTCCTCGCCGGGATCCACCACCATCAGCATGGCATCGTTGACCTCGGGATCCTCCAACAGTGCGAGTAGTTCTGACACGAATGAAAAAACCCCGCCGGTTAATTTATCACCTTTCCGGATAGTTTTGATTCACAATTTCTGAACGAACAAAATTCTACTGACCACGGTGCGAGTTGTATTCTCGAATAAGTGGTGCCAACACGGCAAAATGAGATCTCCCTCGTCTGATCACCGTCTCAGCGGCGATGCACAAACACTCCCGTAAATTGAGAAACGCGGCGTTTGCGAATATTAAACCGATCGCACGCTCGCTGCATGCGGTAATCAGGCGTCTGAATTGACGAAGCAATTCCGCCTCTGACATACGCGTCAGCGATCTTCTCCATCGGGTATCACATTCGCGATCAATTATGGAATTGTTCTGCCTGGCGTAAAACACAGCCCTCAACACTGCAGCACGGTACAAATTCTTAACACCCGTCATAATTACTTGGAAGACTTGGTAAGAAATGTAAAAAAGTAAAGTATCGCAAAGTATGACGGAGCGAATAAGAGTAGGTTATTCCACGGATCAGAGATCTATGAGAATGAGAAAACGTCTTGAGAGGACGTCATATATGTAACCTCGATACATTAACACCGTACACGCAGATTTTTACGTGTGGGTGCACGTACGGACCTGAGAAAATCGACGGAGAGGGGTGAACGAGCCGGGACAGTTGTGGAAAGTCTAGTATAATTCCCACGAATTCTTCCAATTCTGTCATCGACCAATATGTATATTTCTGCGATAACGCAAGTAGGTATACTTTGCTCAGCAGTAGGCTCCCAGTCTATCGGGGGACCGCTCCGCCCTCAGACCGCGTTTTTAGGGGTAAGTGCAACCAGATGCGAAATAGGCGAGTGTTGCTAGTCCCAAAACTCCCGTACAGCGGTTATGGTCAAAGAGCCGCTGATACGCTGCCCATCAGCCTCCAACGTTTTTTAGTCGAATACTCTTCTAAACCGTGGATACATGCTAATAATCATGATGTACGGAGCGTAGGGACTGAACAGTTGTCGCATTAGATTCTGTGGGAAACTATGTATGATTCCCATGAATTTCTCTCGTTTCGTGAGAAAGTCTCATCACGCGGTAACCATAATTCAGCGATAACGGCAGTCGGTCCGCTCTATGTAAGAGCGCGGGTCCGATCTTCCCGATTTCTCGAAAGGAGTCGGACAGTAATCCCGACTACCCTTGTACGCACAAGTGCAAACAGAAGTGAAATGTACGACTGTTACAGGGCCCACCGCTCCCCAAATGACGGTGGTCAAACACTTGTTGTGACTCCGCATGGGGTAGACCGTTAGGTTCCAACGGTTCCTTTAGTCTAAAATCTCTTCAAGTCATAAATATTGATAATAACATCGCTCGGTTCTCGGGAGTGAAAGCACTTATCGTAAAATAGCGGAATAGATCCAACTCGCTAACGATACTCCATTTTTTCTAAATTCATAACCGCGCCAATGTGTGACACGATTGATGCATCCTGCAAGTCCTGTTGCAGCCTGTTGCGGCGGCGGGTACACCATTAATCTGTCCGATCCCCGCTGTACTAGAAAAAACGTGTGTGGGCAAGCTGTGTAGGGGGTGGAAAAAAAAAATTGGTGGGAATTATTTTGTAACGGTCGAAATCATATTCCATACGCTCAACGTGTTTGAAATTGACCTGTATGAAGTTGGTGCCGCAGTCTTCTGTCGCCTTCTATTCTTCATGGTTACATAGAGAAGGAAAGAGACAGAGGACTGCGGGGCCAGCTTCATACCGAATAGAATCAGACACGCTGGGTGTACAAAAGAGAGGATGTCGTCGCAAGACGCATCAGTCTTCGGTTAACCGTGCGAGAACTAGTATCTAGCAATGGAAACCCCCAAATCAACCAGTGGCACGATGGGAAACGCGAGTAGAATATTCAAATCGTTTGCAAGTGCAGTGAAAAAGTCTGATAAAAATCTATTACTGTCCGCTACCTACGGATTAAACACATCGTTTACGAAGAAGATTGTCGTCGGCCTCGGCTTGCGAGGTGGCGAGGAATTTGAACCGCTGATCAGATTGACCGGCAACTCACCGAACGGCATCTGTCTAGGATTGAGTGCCTGGACCGCGCTGTCTAACTCATTGGAAACAATATCGGACTACTTCGACTTCGACGTGTATGCAGACGCCCAATGGTATCTCGAAGAAATTGAGCTTGGTGATGACTGCAATGTACGATTTACAACAGCGCATGGTGCGAGGGCCATCAGATTCGATGTCCCAGAGAGCTCCGTCCGATGTACCGAACCTCGACGCGGCGATGGTTACGCAACGGAGCTAGTATCCGACGAAGAGGATGGAAGAAATCGTGACGACTGCGCTCCGCTCCTGAAGCGACCGAAAATTCATCGACCGTCATGCAAAAAACCACATTCGACGGCTTGAAAACCGTATTCGTCTGTGTTGACGAGCAACTTCGAAGACTCCAAAGACTGGCCGCCAGTGTAAACCAGTGCAAAAAGCAATACGTTGAACACATGGTGTCAAGAATTAGGCGTTACCCCTCTAAAGAACCTTCTCTTCATACCATCGCACAGATGACCAAGAACGAATACGGAGTCGTCAAAGAGAGCATCAAGTCAGCGGTCGACCCCGTCTTCAGTGAACATTATCTCGATATTGTTTTACTAGAATTGACCAGACTGTTTTCGAATTTCATCGCTGTTGAAGTCAAACAACAGCTTGAGACCGACCCGAAGCCTAATTCACGTGCAAATTTACGTCTCGACTTGAAAACGTCAAACTAATTACCACGAAGGAATACTAAGCTGCTAGAGAGAGAAAGAGAGACATCGTTGGAAAAATGTGTAATGAATAATGAATAAATTAAATAATTGGATTTTTTCGTAATTAACGCGTCATTCAATTATACACCTTTACCCATTCATAAATAAGTATATAAGCAGCAGGGTTCCCGCACCACCTAATTTTTCCCAAGTCCGCAACCTGTGTATTCTCACAAACACACACATATATATATATATATATGTAAAATCAGGGGCGTAGGGCCCGGGGGTGAGGGCGGCGGGGACGTAAGACAAAGTCTTGGATGACGTCACACGGCCCAGATCGTCCCAATATTGAGCAAGGGTAGGCAGGGGTCAGGGCAGGGGGGTGAGAGGGACAAAAAACCCTAGGACACCCCAGCTGAGAAGTCGGCTAGAGCGAGGGGGGAGGGGAGGGGAAAGGTTAGGTTGGAATCCTCAGTTTTCTCCAGAGTCGACCCGAGGGAAGCGGGGAGCGGGGAGAGGGGGGATTCTCCAAAGGCGCCTAGGGGGAGGGGGGAGGGGGGAGAGGGGGGTTTGTTGTGTCTGCCTAAAGCTGCCCATATCTACTTAGGTGGGTAAAGTGCAGCCTTAGCGCGTTTACGTGTTCAGGTCTGTGGGGAGGCGGCTTTAGTTGCACGGCGACTCAAGTCCGTAATAGGGAACATTAAATTATTGATATAAAGGTCTAGAACATATAAAATCGAGCAAAGAACTCACAATTACACTCGGTTCGCGATACCGATGGTATCGCTTAAGAACCGAAACGTAACATTTGGCGCCCAACGTGGGGCTTTTATAATCAATATTTAATAAAAAAACTTACTTAAAAGATATCTAGAGTCATTTATTCAATTTAACTTAACTTCGTTGCACTAATTAATTTAACTTCATTACTAGTAGAGTCATTTTTGTGGATTACGTCAAAGTCCGATGTCACGACCAGGAAATGGCGGACAAGGGATCTTGCATCAGTCTAACTGTAGATCAGGGACTAGGGGGCAGGGATCCGGATAGGCATAAACACAAAATGAAAAACACAGCAAATAAGATGAATAAATTCTTTATTATCGAAAATAAAAACGACGATGTCGACAGCGACACGTCAAATTCAGCGTCAGATGACTTTATGTCATTCCTAGATAGATTAAATAAAAAATTAGATGATGATTTAGCGTCGATGGAACAAAAAAGCATTCAAGAAAAATTAGAGAATGAAAAAATAATGGAAAAAGAAATGAGCTTTAGAGAGAGATTGGAAGCACAATCAAAACTTTACAAAAAACAGTTAGCAGAATTAGATGATAAAATAAAAAATGAAGTGGACGAAAAATTCGATTCACCAAAAGAAAAAATATTAACGTCGAACGAAAAAGTAAAAACCGCGGAAAAGATTGACGGGTTTAAACCCAGAGAATGTCAACACAAAATCGTCGAAATAAATAAAATCGAGCCAGTAGAGCCGGTAGAATTTAAAAACCAAAACAAAGAACCGAATGACGAAAGTCACGGCAACGAGCAAATAAAAACAAACAAGATTCGAACAGGAAACGAATTTTTCGTCAACTTAGCAGAATTAGAATTAGATAAAAAGAAAAACAATCAGCTAGCTAGCATAGGAAATAGAAGTAAGTTAGATTTAGAAAAGATTAAAACCGATAAAACTAATCCGGATAATCCGTTAATCGGATTAAGTCAAAACACCGATTTAAAACACACCGATTTTGATACCAATTTAAACGCTAATATTAAATGTTTAGCAGACACTGAAATAACGATACACCATGATTTAAACAAAAATGTCAAGTCACCGCACTATAGTTTAGTCTTTGATTTAGATAAGTCGCGAAAAGATTTAAACAAAATTTTCACTGCACTGCACGACACTGTAGAGAATAATCCAGCTGGAAGCTATAAAAATCCGAAGCGCACTCAACTTCACCTCACGCGCACCACGCAGATGAAGATCCTCGGCTGGATGGAATCTGAAAAAAAAAAGGAGAATCGACGGATTAATAAACTTGACATTAATTCGATCAACACCCGATATAACGAAGACACTGGATTTGACAGATAGGATTAGACCATATGCAGATTATCCAGGGGATAATCCGATCATGAAACGACTAATCGAAATCAAGTTGCACAATAAGAAAAAATTAGAAGAAGGTCTGTACCATTTGGAGCCAGGGGGCGATGCACAAGTTGCAGTCATCACTGATGTCATGGGACCGAGTATCAAATGCTACTAATACGCAGTCAATTTCACGATCCGACTCAACTCAAGATCCACCGGCAAATACCTAAACAGACAAGAGACAAGGATTAACGACAACAACATCGACACAGACGATACCATGAAGTAATAAGACGAAAGACAAAGACAAGACCAAATAGAGCGAGATCGACGTACCTGTGGGTTCGAGTTTCCTTCTTCTGAGCTATGAAATTGACGCCAATGTCGATCTCGATAGATCAAGTCCAACGCAGAAGAATTTCAGTGCACGGGGATTCTTTTTGAAGAGGAGGAGATCGATGAGCACCGGCAGAGATGCACATCTCAAAAGCACCACCAAAAATCCAGTGTGCACACAAGGAAAAAGACATTTTTCACGGAGCACAACCACGTCACAGTCACGACTATACCACGCACCGCATCAACACCGAACATCGACAAATCGATCATCGTTCTGCCGACAATCGAAGATTGTCAGAAGAGCCAATAATCGAAGGGGGCAATGTAACGGATCAGGCGACCTATGCCTGACCGTTAATAATTCGAACGCCAACCGTTGTGGACGTCGAACGAGCTAGAATATTCGACGAGAGCGACAAGTCGCATGACGTCACAAACAGTATATAAATCGAGACACAGCTCTCAGCAGCAGCAATCTTCGGCAAAGCGACCGGGTTGACTCACCGCGCATCTATTAAATAGCAATTCCATGGTATAGCACCTGATTGACTCACTACGCTCTTATTGTTCGGACACTAAAGGCATAGCGCCTAGTGATCCTTTAGCTTCATTTCGTAAAAGATTCTATAGTTCAATTATATATAATTTCAAATATAAAATAAAAAGCAAGACATATAAATCAAATCGAACAAAATAGTTAAATAAAACAAATTAGATTCGTTAGCTTCAAAATTAACGGAATTTTCCTTATAAAACGACGAGCCTGTCAAATATCGCCTAGCGATACTATTAAATCTACGATATAGAGAGTTAGTAAGTAAGCAACATTGTAAATATAGAATAATTATTGGTTACCACCGCAAGTTTTGGTTAAAATAAAATAAATCGAATTTCTTGATTAACTAAAAGTAAGTTATTCTATGCAGATCCCTTATCCGCCATTTCCAGGTTTTTCTTCATCCATATAACCAACCAAAGCTAGATACAGCCTTAGTGTGTCTCTGACGCACTCAGGTCTGGCACAGCAGGTTTTATTGTTTAGAAAATTTGGGAATAAACTAACTTTAACATAACTGAAATCAAAAGGTTAGGTGGGTAAAGTGCAGCCTTAGCGCGTTTACGTGTTCAGGTCTGTGGGGAGGCGGCTTTAGTTGCACGGCGACTCAAGTCCGTAATAGGGAACATTAAATTATTGATATAAAGGTCTAGAACATATAAAATCGAGCAAAGAACTCACAATTACACTCGGTTCGCGATACCGATGGTATCGCTCAAGAACCGAAACGTAACAATACAAGTGTTTTCAGTGAAACCATTCGCAGTAATGTTGTTTTGCGAAGAACAATTGCGTTATCTCTTGTCGTTAAAACAACGATCTGTGCATATCGATGCAACAGGATCATTAATAGCAGTACCTAATATTATTAACCTGCATTCACAAACAATTTACTTGTATTCGTTGATAGTACCAGGCGGGGATGATTTTGGTCCGTTATCTATCTGCGATATATTATTGGGGCAGCACGACGCTGTAACAACAGGCGGACTATACAGAACCTTTGCGAGCATGATAAAAAAGGTATCAGCAACTAAAAAAATCCATAAAATCGAAACTGATTTTAGTTTAGCATTATTGCACGCAGCAACGTGGGGATTCAACAATATGACCTTATCACAATACATCCAAACGCTTTACGACATCTATGATAAAGGAATTGGGTCGGGAGACGGTTTGGTGATTGTACACATTTGTTCATCGCATCTGATAAAAACACTGCTGAACAAGGCTAAAAAGTGTTATGCAAACAAAAAAACACAAGGTCACCAACGACGAGTTGTGGGATTATTCGTCAACAAACTGATGCACTGTGACAGCGTAGCTTCTGCATCTAAGATCTACAAATCCTTGGTTAAGGTGTTTGCGTTCGAAACGGAACCGGAAAATCTTGGAGAAATCCTGGAGGATCTCGAAGATAATGTGGATCACGATGTGAAGAACAATAGTGACCACGATCCCGATGATAAGCCAGTGGGTGAAGATGTAATCGAGCCTTTTGCTATTTCAGCTCTACCACAAGAAAAATCGACGGCTGTCACTAAAAACTCACCATATTACGAGGTTTTTAAATCGATCGAAACCGAAGTCTTGAGTGACCGCGACCGTGAATGTTCTAACACAGACATCAAGTTTCATTCGAAAAAATTTATCAAGTACGTAGCTGATTTCCTGATGCCATACTATCCGCTATGGTCGGCAATTAACATCACACAGGTAGGTTTATTCCGTGACAGCAATGCACCGATAGAGAACTATTTCAAAATCCTCAAACACTCCAAATTTAAAAACCAGAAGAAAATATCGGCCCCGAGATTCATTAGGCGTAATTTTGAATTTATCAAAGCGGGTCTGAAAGAACGGATTTTCCCATTGAAGACTACCAGACAAGTAAAACGACGAGCCAAAGATAACGACAACCCATCGGAACGCTGGAAGAGACAGAATACGGGGCAACCACATGTCAATAGGTATCTAACGCATGAAAAATTTGTTGATAGTTCGAATATACCACAAGAGATTTTGAAGCTTGCCGCTGCTGCAGAAGGTCTCGACAGCTTCAGCGATACAGATCCTGAAGCAGATCTCGATACTACACCCTGCCCGAAAACTAGCTAAACAAATCGCGAAACAAGTAGCCAAAGAAGTCACAAAACAACGAGCCAAACGTCAAAATTGGTGAAAGATGATATTGAGGTTGCGACAGGATCCAAAGTCGACGATGTCGAATTAAACAATATTGAGAATTTGGAAACTCCGGAAGTAAGCATGATGTCACAAGATACGGTCAACTGTACGAATGTTTCATTACAACGCTTGAGTGGCTTATCCCTCACAAGTTTCGAAGAACCTCCGTGGCGTGATACCTATGACTACCCTGGGAAATGGATGGATACAAATTTCTATCTAGATGGGATGTTAATTAACAATCAGTGTCTGGCGACACTGCTTCCCAACGAATATGTGGATGACAACATCATAAATGCGTTTTTAAAGATCATGAGCACAGACACACAAGGTGACAATAAGCCACTTATCTTCGATGTCCATTTCTTCTTCAGTTTGACGGCGTGCACTGACGGTCGGGTCGGATTTTTGAATTGGGCCAATAGAGTGAAGGCCTTTACTCACACGATTTGGCTGTTACCTCTATGTCGAGCGAAGCACTGGACACTATTTGTGATTGTCTTTCCCCACAAGTGCATCGTATATCTGGATTCATTGCGGGGAACACCAGATAGTGACACTGTGCAAAGGTTTTGCGCTTTCGTAGAGAAGCTGCACATGCGAAAGGATACGCCAAAGTTTGATTGGTCCGAATGGAAATTATACTGTCCAAAGGATGTACCGTCACAGGTGACGGCGGCGGGAGTCGGCTGCAACTGTGGTGTTCACTTGTGTGCGTGGGCGTACGTAATATGCAAGAGTAGCTACCTACATTTTTCAGAAAAAGAAATGTTGACAATACGTAAATGGATCATGACTGAAGTAGTGGGTGCCGAAAGGGAGGAAGTATCACGCGATAAGGCAGGCAATACGGCGGGTAATGAGGTACTTTTGCCGACGGAACGATCCGCAGGTTTCGAGAGGACAAGTCGCATAGTATTTCGCAATACGCAAAGCCATAAGATGGAATTGTGCCGTGGACCACCAATGGGCTCGCAGAGTACGAGGGAATATTGCTCCTCGCTACAACTCCTGGCGCGTCCCTGGCGAAAATGAGATGTACAGGAAACGTGAGTAAGCGTATAGGAAATGTAAATTGAAACAAATTCACACTTCGGTCACACTTCTTGTTCCAATTTACATTTGCTTCAATATTTTGCGCATCTCATTTTCGCCAGGGGTTATAATGGAGGATAGTTAAATTGACAGGTAATAAATAGACTTTCTACGATAGCTCGGTCAAAAATTTCATCAACTAAATTTCCAAAACCTATAACAGATATCGTAATCTACTCATGAGAGCACAAGAGAACGGAACCGAATATTTTATAAGTCATACCAGTACTACTCTACTATAGTTTTAAGATTAAATACGTGTCATTATAATGATTGATCCACAACTATTTATTTTTGAAATCTGAATGCAATATCATGATGTGTGCAATTACGTAAAACGTACTTGTGTGTGCTATGTAAAGAAATAAGTTGAAAATGAATTAAAAAAAAAAATTATAGCAAAAAAAAAAGAGATTGAAAGAAGTGAAAAAGAACAAAAAATAATTTTTCCAGATTGTTACAGAGTTTTACCGACATGCGTGTGATTTTCGCAACTTCGCCGCGCTCATTGTTAATTAATTAATGAATGAACAACCGAGTCCGTCCACTTGAAAGTTTAAACGGGATCGTGATCTGGGATCGAAGGGTAATATTTCTGAATTTTTCCTGATTTTTTCCGACGTGCGTGTGATTTTCGCAACTTAGCCTCGCTGATTGTTAATTAATTAATAAATAAATAAACAACTAAGTCTGTCCACTTAAAAGTTGAAACAGGATCGTGATCTGGGATCGAAGAGCAACATTTCTGAATTTTTTCAGATTTTTACCGACATGCGTGTCATTTTCGCAACTTAGCCTCGCTGATTGTTAATTAATTAATAAATAAATAAACAACCGAGTCCGTCCACTTGAAAGTTTAAACGGGATCGTGTTCTGGGATCGAAGGGCAATATTTCTGAATTTTTCCTGATTTTTTCCGACATGCGTGTGATTTTCGCAACTTAGCCTCGCTGATTGTTAATTAATTAGTAAATAAACAACCGAGTCCGTCCACTTGAAAGTTTAAACGGGATCGTGTTCTGGGATCGAAGGGCAATATTTCTGAATTTTTCCTGATTTTTTTCGACGTACGTGTGATTTTCGCAACTTAGCCTCGCTGATTGTTAATTAATTAATAAATAAATAAACAACTAAGTCTGTCCACTTAAAAGTTGAAACAGGATCGTGATCTGGGATCGAAGAGCAACATTTCTGAATTTTTTCAGATTTTTACCGACATGCGTGTGGTTTTCGCAACTTAGCCTCGCTGATTGTTAATTAATTAATAAATAAACAACCGAGTCCGTCCACTTGAAAGTTTAAACGGGATCGTGTTCTGGGATCGAAGGGGAATATTTCTGAATTTTTCCTGATTTTTTCCGACATGCGTGTGATTTTCGCAACTTAGCCTCGCTGATTGTTAATTAATTAGTAAATAAACAACCGAGTCCGTCCACTTGAAAGTTTAAACGGGATCGTGTTCTGGGATCGAAGGGCAATATTTCTGAATTTTTCCTGATTTTTTTCGACGTACGTGTGATTTTCGCAATTTAGCCTCGCTGATTGTTAATTAATTAATAAATAAATAAACAACTAAGTCTGTCCACTTAAAAGTTGAAACAGGATCGTGATCTGGGATCGAAGAGCAACATTTCTGAATTTTTTCAGATTTTTACCGACATGCGTGTGGTTTTCGCAACTTAGCCTCGCTGATTGTTAATTAATTAGTAAATAAACAACCGAGTCCGTCCACTTGAAAGTTTAAACGGGATCGTGTTCTGGGATCGAAGGGCAATATTTCTGAATTTTTCCTGATTTTTTTCGACGTACGTGTGATTTTCGCAACTTAGCCTCGCTGATTGTTAATTAATTAGTAAATAAACAACCGAGTCCGTCTACTTGAAAGTTTAAACGGGATCGTGTTCTGGGATCGAAGGGCAATATTTCTGAATTTTTCCTGATTTTTTTCGACGTACGTGTGATTTTCGCAACTTAGCCTCGCTGATTGTTAATTAATTAATAAATAAATAAACAACTAAGTCTGTCCACTTAAAAGTTGAAACAGGATCGTGATCTGGGATCGAAGAGCAACATTTCTGAATTTTTTCAGATTTTTACCGACATGCGTGTGGTTTGCGCAACTTAGCCTCGCTGATTGTTAATTAATTAATAAATAAATAAACAACCGAGTCCGTCCACTTAAAAGTTTAAACGGGATCGTGTTCTGGGATCAAAGGGGAATATTTCCGAATTTTTACTGATTTTTTCCGACGTGCGTGTGATATCCGCAACTTCGCCGCGCTGATTGTTAATTAATTAATAAATAAACAACCGAGTCCGTCAACTCCAAGATTGGAATGGAATAGTGTTTTAGGATTAAAAAACTACATTAATGAATTTTTTGACCATTTCCCGAGCATGCGTTTGAAAATTTTAGTCCCGGGGCCCCGCACCCTATTTCTTCCTGGATTATAGCATCCCGCTGCTGGATCTCGCTGCTAGCTTCAGCCTCATTGACTATTCAATAGTCACCACTCGCCAATGGTAACTACTCATCAGTATACTTATCGTCAGTAGTTACTACTAAATTACTACTTACCGGCAGTAGTTACTACTCACTTACTACTTATCTTCAGTAGTTACTACTGACATCTTAGGAGTTTTTTCCGTACGGGCGATTTATCTCAGAACTATGGTTTTGCCTTTTGAAAAAGTCTCATGCGTCTGAGTTTTTGTCGAAGACTTCTGAAATTTTCAGGGTGCATTCCTACACACACTAGCTACAAACCCACGTCAGATTTTGGAAATCGAGACAAAATTACGGATTTTAGAAAAAATAATTGAACTTTTTTTTTTTTTTTTTCATAAAAAAAAGTGTCGAAATCAAAGTATCGTAGCTATCTCTAAAAACCGACGTGGGTTTTTGGCTTGGGCATCTTAAAATATGTGTGTGCAAGCCCAGCAAGATTGAAAAATAATTAACTAGCATGGAAGGTGTTCGAATGAAGGCTATTTCAGAAGCATTATGAGGAGTAACTCTGTACTCATTGTTCCAAATGACTTGAAATTTGCACAATGTCAATGTTTTGAGATGGCAAACATGTATGTTGAACCTCATTTGAAAATAGCAATTGGTTCAGATGGGCAGTTTTCAGTATCTCCTCCCCTCAGTACGCCGGGAAGGTCGCAAAAAACAGCGCAGCAGTAGTCCAGTTGGGGAAACACTAACGCACTGACGAGCGACTTTCATAGTGAGACAGAGAGAAGCTCCTTACAAACCTTGAGCTGATGTAAGATTGAGAATATTCTCTTTGAGATTTGTACCACATGCGAATCCCAAGCAAGATTCCGATTCATAGTAATCCCTAGATAGCAAAAAGACTCTACGAAGGGGATAGTGTGCGCCCCGCAGCAGATCAGCGGGATATTGGCGTAGTCAAGTCGGCGGACGAACGGAGAGCTACCGAGAATTGCCGCACAGGTTTTGCGGACGTTAAGTCGCAGCCGGTTCTGTGATGCCTATAAATTTATGGAAGACACATCGTCGGACACCTTACGAAGACCATCATTCAGGTCGCTCAGTGCGCAGTGGTAGTAAATTTGCAGATCGTCTGCGTAGAGCATGTGCTTGCTATGTTTAATAGCCGCAGGAAGATCGTTAATGAAGACCGCGAATAGCAGAGGACCTTGAACGGAGCCCTGGGGAACACCAGAGGGTACGGGCTCCCAGGTGGAGAGCTTACCATCTGGTCCAAGGACGGCTTGACGCCGATCATACAGGTATAGGAGTAGAACCACGCGAGAGCAGAGTTGGAAAGCCCGAGATTGCTTAGTTTACCGAGCAAGAGTTCATGGTTGACCGTGTCGAACGCCTCACTGAAATCGAAAAGAACCATGATTGTGATCAGCCCCCTGTCCACGCCCGGTCTGATGTTCTCAGCGACTTTGATTAGGGCAGTCTGAGTGCTAAAACCTTTTCGATACCCTGATTGAAAAGGGTCGAGCCGTCCGGTTGAAGCGAGAAACTCGGATAATTGCTCGAAGACTATAAAAATAAATAAACGAATAAAAAAATGAAGGAAGGAAGGAAGGAAGGAAGGAAGGAAGGAAGGAAGGAAGGAAGGAAGGAAGGAAGGAAGGAAGGAAGGAAGGAAGGAAGGAAGGAAGGAAGGAAGGAAGGAAGGAAGGAAGGAAGGAAGGAAGGAAGGAAGGAAGGAAGGAAGGAAGGAAGGAAGGAAGGAAGGAAGGAAGGAAGGAAGGAAGGAAGGAAGGAAGGAAGGAAGGAATGAATGAATGAATGAATGAATGAATGAATGAATGAATGAATCTTTTCCAGTAACTTTGAGAGGCAGCAGAGGATGGCAATAGGCCTGAAATCACCCGCAGTATATGTGGTGCTTGGTTTTGGCTATAGGCCTGACTAGGGAGTATTTCCAGCTAGCTAGACCATACACGGGAGTACGAAATGTTTTTCTTCTCCAATGTTTTTTCAATGTCCACAGGCCCACAGCAATCAAAAATTTACTCGCACCGCCCGTCAAGTAGGTAATATTTTGACCCTCATTATTTGGTTATCAACTTTGTTCAATCGTAACCTCCTCCTCCCCCCCCCCCCCCCCCCCCTTCCCCCTCCAAAAGATAACATATACGGGCTATTCACCTTTAGCCGGCCCTGTCTATAAATGATAACGGTAATTCCTATAATAATGTGAACACTGTTTTTATAATAAAGAAATAGATCGACAAAAGATAGATGTCATGCTGATCAACTCACTATAGTCCCCATCAGCGCCGGATTGAGCAGGGTCTATAGCCCCGGGCCCCAAGGGTTCCACGCTCTAAAAAAAAAAAAAAAAATTCCTTGTAAATATATATTATATTGTATTGATTCAGATACAGATGAGGCTTTCCACGTGAACCGGGCCACTTTTTCAGTTGCATTTTTTTAATCGTACGCTAATTTTTAGGTGTCTTCAGGGGTCCCAAAAAACATGATTGGAGCACTTGTCAAAGACCAAAGTAAAATTGTCATAAAGCTACGTATTATCTTAGAAATGATTAATTTTCACCGATTTGTGTTTTCGAATAATTCTGTCGCACTAGAACGGAAAAAATTAAATTATTTGACACATGTTTTCGAAAGGATTTTTCCCGCTCTTTCACGTAAAAATATCCATTTCGTTCGGAGCAGAGCCAATGACCGCGAAAATACGTTTTCAAAATTTCAATGCCATTTTTCTCAAATTTGGGCCGGGTTTAAAAATTTTGAAAAATTCTTAAAAATTAGCTTGATCTTTCATCTTCAACCCCCATACAAGCAAATTATGGGATAGCGATGGGTTCTATGTTGAAATCTCCTTTTTATCTCGACGAATGTTAGAAAAATGTCCCCTGAATTTCATTCTATCATCTGGGATCTAGAAAAATAAATTTCTTCATCAAATGTCATTCATCTCGGTCAATATAGTTTTGCGAAATTTTTTTTTTTATGATTTGGTGTTTAAAATATTGTAATCCCGTACAGGGGTTTCATTATAAAGTCATCATTTCTTATCATATTGTTGTAATTTTTCTGCGTGAATTTTTTTTTCCGATTACAATATTTTTATTTCGTTTTTTTATTTTTATTTTTTTATTTTTATTATATTTTTATTTTATTTTATTTTATTTTATTTTATTTTATTTTTTTTTCTTTTTTCTTTTTCTTTCCATTACAATATTTTAAACACCGAATAATAAAAGAAAAAAAAAAAATTTCGCAAAGCAATATTGACCGAGATGAATGACATTTGATGAAGGAATTTATTTTTCCAGATCCCAGATGATAGAATAAAAATCAGGGGACATTTTTCTAACATTCGTCGAGATAAAAAGGAGATTTCAACATAGAACCCATCGCCATCCCATAATTTGCTTGTATGGGGGTTGAAGATGAAGGATCAAGCTAATTTTTAAGAATTTTTCAAAATTTTTAAACCCGGCCCAAATTTGAGGAAAATGCATTGAAATTTTGAAAACGTATTTTCGCGGTCATTGGCTCTGCTCAGAACGAAATGGATATTTTTACGTGAAAGAGCGGGAAAAATCCTTTCGAAAACATGTGTCAAATAATTTAATTTTTTCCGTTCTAGTGCGACAGAATTATTCGAAAACACAAATCGGCGAAAATCAGTCATTTCTAAGATAATACGTAGCTTTATCACATTTTTACTTTTGTCTTTGACAAGTGCTCCAAACATGTTTTTTGGGACCCCTGAAGACACCAAAAAATTAACGTACGATTAAAAAAAATGCAACTGAAAAAGTGGCCCGGTTCACGTGGAAAGCCTCAGATATGAAAATTGGTATATATTGGTATTCTTCAGTTATCGACAGCTGTCAAGTAAAAAAAAAATTGGAAATTTATAATATATAATATATAATATATATATTAGGGTGGTCGTTAGAAAAAAAAATTCCGCTACGCTCCCCAAATCGACTCCAAATAAATCAAAACTCATCCTGTAATTTTTTCAGATTTTTATTTCAACGCTTGACCCTTGACCACAGAGGATAAGCTTCTCCATTTAAAATACACGGGGTTTCGTGATCTTTTCAGTCATTATTTCACTGTGGGTCTAATTATGGACATAAAAATCTGAAATTCTCACAGATTGGGCTACGGAAATGCTGCTCTGTGGAAAAAAATCGCCACCCCCCTGCCCTCAAAATTTTATATGGTTCCTCCCATGCCAATGTGGTGATTTTTTTTTTTCTCTAATTTCATGGAATGTTGCTCAAAAACATTGGAAATATATGTTTTCCGATGTCTTTCGGTTTTTTCACATTTCGTACGGGATATTCCGACATTATCCAATATCATACGGACTTGAGGTAAAGGGAATAATCGATTATAATGCCAAAGTTGACTTTGTAACTCCTTGTTGATTTCTTTTGCGAAAAAAATCTATAATAAAAGAGTTGACTTCATTCAAAAATTACGTGGATGACGTTAACAAAAAAAATTTGCTAAATAAAAAAAAAAAAAAAAAAGAAAAACGAAAATGCTGCAAAAACACACCGAAAACCACTTCCGTACAAAATGTGGGAAAACCGAGAAACATCGGAACACATATTTTTAATATTTTTGGAAAACATTCGATGGAATTGTAAAAACATAAAAAAAAAAAAAACTTTCGGAAAATAATGTCGGAATATCCCATACGAAATGTGAAAAAACCGAAAAACATTGGGAAACATATATTTCTAATGTTTTTGAGCAACATTCGATGAAATTGGAGAAAAAAAAAAAAAGATCACATTGGCATGGGATGAACCATACAAAATTGGGAGGGCAGGGGGGTGGCCATTTTTTCTTCACAGAGAAGCATTCTCGTGGACCAATCTGTGAGAATTTCAGATTTTTATATTCATAATTAGACCCACAGTGGAATAATAACTGAAAGGACCGCGAAACCCCGTGTATTTCAAATGGAGAAGTTCATCCTCTGTGGTCAAGGGTCAAACGTTGACATAAAAATCTGAAAAAATTACAGGATGAGTTTTGATTTATTTGTAGTCGGTTTGGGGGGCGTAGAGGGATATTTATGTTTTTTCCCGTTCTAACGACCACCCTAATATATATATATATATATATATTGTGACGTGGATTTTTCCTGGTCCTCAGACCAGACCGGAAAGCTAGTCTGAGAACCGTCCACTCGACAATTGGCCAACTGAAAACTAATAATTAATAAAACAAAGAGGCTGGGCGCCAGGCTTATAATCGCCAATTTCTGAAAATCTTACTAATAAAAAAAAACAAACTACAGATACTTGAGCGCCGGCTAGCGTCAGTACCGCGGAGAGGGGTCGGGATTAATTGAAGGATTAGCAGGGCGTATTAACGACTCGATTAATTGAATTTAACAAAGAAAATAGAATTTATTCAAGACAAATGGTATCAAAAAAAAATAGAAATAATAATACTAGTACCCGGGGGTACTCCCCAGCGGGTATAAACTGACTACAGGTCGTGTATAAGTGACCTGGCCACGTTTGGCGAGTTTTACAATAAAAATTAGACTACTAGCTTCCACGTAGGAGAGCAATAACAAATAAAAAGAAGCCATGCAAAAAAAATTAATATATAACTCGTCAAATCAAGTCCTCGCTGGACAATACTAACTAAATTACTAATTTATTAAATATAGGCTACGAGCCGAATTGATGACTAATTAATAACGATAAAATAATAACTAATTATGAGTTACTCAGTCTTAGGTCGTACTACGACGACTAGCTCGTCTCCGAGAGACGAAGTCTCTCGTTATCGTATCGCTCCGAAGAGCTTATTATTTACAAACTATTTACAGATTTTCCTACAACTAATTTAATCTAACTCTGCGGATAATTTATTGGATTTATTAACTACGAAAGTTAAGTAATGAACCCTAAATTCTAACGCGAAGAACAACAAATACTCTCGGCTAAGCCTCGAGCTACGTCTCTCCCCGCAGGAGGAAGAGAGAGCGACAGTGACCGACTCGTTCTGTCTCTGTCGTACTCGTGTACTACAGGTACGCACTTGACTCAATTATTAATTACGCGAATAATTACTCCAAAACTAAAGACTCGAACTACCAAATCTAAGGCAAAGGGACACTGGTGACGGCCTACCCTTCGGAGATCGGCTTAATTCGATCCCAAGAATTTTAATTAGCCTCGTGGCTTAATCTATGGCAAGATGTCGGATAGCCGTTGCCGGATGCGAATTATCCAGAGTAAGAATGGCTAACGCTTACCGTTCTCCAGCCACGCTACGAAGCGACCGCTCTCCAGACCGTAGTCCATCCCTCGGTCTTTTTCGTCCCTTCGGGGAGATTAATACCGCTTCTCACACTCACTCCTCACTCAGATGCCTTCAAATTGACAATGCCCACGGGGCTCGAACGCAAGTAATAAAAAGAATTTCAATAATTCAACCGAAAAGCAACACTAACGACGCTAGGTGTGATTTACACGTGTTCAAGCAACGCTAGTCTAACGCAGAGTGAGTATACCGCATGGCGCCGGTACTTAGCGCACATATCAGGCGATCGACTATTGATTTCCCATCGACCGAAAGATCCCTATTTTCGCTACGCGCGAATATTCAAAATCCACCGCGGTGGTTGTAGCTCATTACTTCAAAGGAACACGGGTTGCAGGCTCTTCTAGGCGGCGGGAATCTCTTCCGCCACCGATATCCCTCGTTGCGGAATGCCCTCGGCATTCCCCCCGTGTCCTCTATTTCGGCGGTGGAGGTAGCCTGGCCAGTACTACCTCCTAGAGCTCCGGTGGTGTTCTTGGCTGGTAGGGATCCTTCTGGTCGATATTAGGCGTCGTGCGTGTGTGTTTCCGTGGTTTCGGAGTAACTGGTCGCCTTCGTCTAGGCCTCGTCTCCCACATGCCAGAGAAAATGCGTAAAGAAAAACAAAAGAATAAATAAGAAGTTCTACAGATTTGAGTCGGTCACGGTCGTCTCTCGGAATTATTGCCAGGAATTATACTACTCAGTGAACTACACAACAGTATAGTGACTATTCAATAGTCACCACTCGCCAATGGTAACTACTCATCAGTATACTTATCGTCAGTAGTTACTACTAAATTACTACTTACCGGCAGTAGTTACTACTCACTTACTACTTATCTTCAGTAGTTACTACTGACATCTTAGGAGTTTTTTCCGTACGGGCTGAAAAGTAAATAAGCTGGCGATCTGCCGGTTGTTGCGTGCGGGATGATTCTGTAATTTGCCAAGAAAATATCAACAGCTTCGTCTAATGGTACACCATCTCTCATTATTTTCTTAACTTTGTGTTTGAATATGCCCACAAGGTTTTCGGCCGCACCGTTGGTAGCGGGATGATACGGTGGTGTAAAACTATATTCAACGTTTAACTTTTTTTAAAATTTCTCGCGTCATTTCACTAGTGAACTGTCGACCGTTGTCCGTAACCACGTGCTTCGGGAGACCATGTCGTGCAAATAAGGATCATAATCGCTTGATTAACTGATCTGCCGTAGTATTATTCTTAAAATCTATAACCTCCGGCCACTTTGAGAATGCATCGACTACAACCAGAAACATGTGGCCATTAAAAGGTCCTAGAAAATCGCAATGGAGTCGCGACCATGCATTGTTAGGGTATGGCCACGGCGTGAGCGGCGCTTTATTTGGCTGTCGGCGGTTCTCGCTGCAATTTGCGCAGCAGTTAATCATCTGCTCGATATCTGCATCGATACCGCGCCACCACATATAAGAGCGTGCGAACTGCTTAGTTTTAACAATACCTAGGTGCGAGGTGTGCAACTCCTTTAATATTTGGGGTCTCAGGTTTTCTGGGATTACTATACGAGTTCCACGCATGATGCATTCTTTGTCGACTAACAATTCAAGGCGTTTGTCGAAAAAAGTTTTTTCTAGATCACTCAGTGATTTTGTATTAGTTGGCCAACCCAATTTCACAGATTTAGCTATTTTTTTAAGTAATGGGTCCACCTTGGTATTTTCAGCAATATCCGCTGCGCTTAAGAAATTCACGCTATCGCATACATAGTTCAGCGGTGTCATTGTGATGTTGAAAACTGAGGTTTCTATATTCAGGGGCAGTCGCGATAATGCATCACAATTGCCATTTTTTTCTGACTTAACATACTCGATGTCGTAATGGAACGCCGATAGGTAGTGTGCCCACCTATGTAATCTATTTGCGAGCGTAATGGGTAACCCGTTGTTAGGCCCAAAAATAAATGTTAGCGGCTTGTGGTCGATTCGCAATGTTATTTTTCTACTGTAAATATAATTAAAAAATCGCCTAAATCCGAAAATAATAGCGCCAGCTTCCTTGTCTATAATCGCCCTGTTAAAATCATGTTTCGGGATCTTCACTGATGCGAAAGCAATCGGTTTTCCCCTGCTGAAAAATTCCAGGTGGAAAACCATCTGGACAAGTATGGACGCGAATGGGATTCCTTGAAATTATATAATAATCCACCAGAAATTCAGAAACATGGAATATCCATGTTGCTGATCTATGGTTCTACTATAGTTGATGCAGTAGTATTCACATGAATATTTCATGGTTTTTCAATTTCATGCAATAGTAGAAATCCATGTGGATGAGTATGTAGATTTCCATTCATATATATTATGGTTTTTCATGGTAAAACCCTACAGAATATATAGATTTTCATAGAAAGATAACGGTCATGTCCTGACCTAATCCATGGGAAATACCATAAATAATCCACCGGCTGTTACCTGAAATTTCTGAAACTTCAACATTTGAATCTATGTGTAATGGTATACACTTCTATGGACAGTCCATAGAAAAATATTTTTATTTCCATGTGAATATAGCTATGATACAGTCTCGTTGTTGACGTGAAACGTTGTGTCGAATCCATCAAATCCTGTATGGAATCAAGAGAAAATAAATAAACTTATCTGCATACAATCGCACAGATTGTTGTAGGAAGTCCCCAGGAAACCATACGATCTCATGGAAATTCTACTGTGACATCATTTCGTCATCCATGAAAAAAGATATACAAAATCCACTGGATTTTGGCTGAAATTCGGCGAAGGAACAACATCTGAATCCAGGAATTACCAGACGAGTCATTGTGGAAAGTCACTAGGAATCCATGCGATCTTATGGGAATTCCACTGTGACATCATTTCGTCATCCATGGAAAAATATACACAAAATCCAGCGGGGTATGGCTGAAATTCGGCATAGGAAGAACATCTGAATTCGGTAATGACCAGACGAGTCATTGTGGAAAGGATTCATGGGGTACTTTGCCTTCGGCTCGGGTGTCAATCTCACACGCAGTTTGGGTTAGCCTACTTTCCCTCCCTAGGTGAGTAATATACTATTGCTGCGAGGGGTCATAATGTGCCAAAAATTGTGGCGAATTTATTTTTTATTTTTTTACCCAATCGAACGCCGCTTGACATTCTTTTGTCCATTTGAAATATGCTTTACATTCATATAACGGACGCATTTTATCCGATCTGTTTGGTAAGAAGCGAGAGTGGAATGTTATTAAGGGGGGAGTAGGGTCTAGCGGGTTAAAAGAAAGCATATTTTTGAGGTGCTTTTTTGAAGATACCAGTAAAGTAAATTCATTTTAATCTTTTGCATATAATGAAGTAACATTTGAAGAACATCCTGTCCGAATTTCGAAAAAAAATATTGAGAAATGAGCCATTGACAGAGTGTTTGCGAAGACGTGTTTGAAAAAAGACGATTTGCGGTGTTATTCGTAGAAAATCACAGGATGATCTGAAAAAAAAAAATCAAAGAGACTTCGTTGAAAAATAAGTTTGGTCGGGCCCCAACGTGCTCCGTTTATTTTTTTCTTCGTTTTTCCATTTTTGGCGACTCTTGAAAGTCAAAATTTTGATTTTTACTAAAAAATTCCGCCATTTAGCTGCTGTAAAATCTGTTCCATGTAAAAAAAAAAAAAAAAAAAGAACGTTGGGGCCTCGCAATTTATGTGTAAAAAGAGTGTGCCAAATTTCAAAATGATCGGTGCAATAGTTTTCGAATGAGAGATAACACCGATTTGAAAAAATGTAGTTTTGAGAAAAACGCGTTTGAAGTAAGTTCCGATAACAACTTCGTTTTTTACTGTGAAAGATGAAGAAAAAATTTTATTTTTCAAAATTATACAGAATCATCGATACCAGCACCATAAAGCAAAGTGCCTGCTGCTGCTGCTGCAAAAAAAAAAAAAAAAAAAAAAAAAAAAAACTGCCGAGCCCGGCTTGCTGCACGCTGCCGCTCTCGGCCGAGTAGAAAGGACGTGTACTCAAAAGTCTGTAACTCCATGAGTTTCGCTCCGATTGACTTTAAATTTTGAGACAATATTTCTGAGATCTTATTCTAGAAGAAAATGGAAAAAAAAAAAAATTATTTTGGCAAAGTGGCCTGACCCTACTCCCCCCTTAACCCATTAACGTCCAAAATGTCGATTCTTGGACATTTTTTTGCCGTGTCTGTATTTCACGCACTGAACATTCCAAAATTCCGTGACACACGTATCCCTGTAGTTTTTTAGTTGCTCTTTCGATCTAGACCGGTCCGAGTGTCCAAAAATGCATATTTGGCCGTTTTTTGGGGGTTCAAAACGGAAAATCGTGTTTTTTTTGTGACCTTTTTTCAAATTATGCTGTTTTGGGCCGGTGTCCGCCATTGGATCGGCTTGCAAACACGCTAGAAAGTGCACAAAATGGTGGCTCCTAAGAGCTGTGCAACTCCGGAATTTCGCTAAAACGATTTGGCCCGGGAAAATGGCCCGAAGACGTGTTTCATTTCTGGACATTCGGACATTTATGCATTTTCGCGCTAAAAATGCGATTTTACGGGCAGAATTTTCTGACTCGGGGGTTTTTGGGGATGCTGAACCCGATGGTGAGGTCACCTCTTGGGCAAAATGTGTCCTAAGGGGTGAAAACGGGGGTGCAGGGTGGGAATCCAGCAGACATGCATGTCACAAGGATGAGAAATGTAATATAATCTGCCCAAGACTCGAGACTTATGGTTATCCTTCAATCCACAACCCCCTGGTGGGTCTCAAGGTCATGCTACAGGGGGTTCCTGCGTTTCAACCCCCTCCTGACCTGGAAATGGGGGTTGGGGGTGGATTTTCTCCAAAATTGACTTCTGTGGCCTGAATTTTGTTACTCGGGGGTTTTTGAGGTCGCTGAGTCAATTGCCGGGCTCAGTTCCAAGATTGGCCCTCCCCTAAGGGTTGAAAATAGGGGTTGGGGGTGGATTTTCCCCAAAATTGACTTCTGTGGCCTGAATTTTGTTACTCGGGGGTTCTTGTGGTCGGTTGAATATAGGGGTTGACGTTTTCAGCCAATGTTTTCCATCATTGTTGCCCGATTCTCAAGGCGAGGAGGTAAACGTCTAACGAGAATCATCTTTTTTTTTTTTTTTTTTTTTTATTTTTTTTATATTTTTTTTTTTATATTTTTTTTTTTTTTTTTTAATTTTTTTGTGAATTTTTATTTAATTTGCGTGAACGCTTTTTTCAGAACATTTCATACAGAAATATTCTTGACAGGTTTTACAATATCTTTCAGTCCTTACCGAACATGTAGAAGTACTACATTTTTTTTTATTATGTGAAAGAATCTCATGATTCTCTCGAGGTACCTGAGTTTCCACACATATTTTCCTCGCAGCTAAGCAAGAGGCACAGAAGTACTTTGCACATTTATTGCAATAATTCCTAGTCCTTACAGAGCATTTGGGAGAAGAACAATTATATGACGGACTCGAAGTTTGACTTAGGTTGTGTTCAGATTGATTCTCACCCCTGGAGAAATAATCTCTACATATTGCTAGTACCACCTCTTTTGTACCAATTTTTTTTTCTGGATTAGCTGCGTTATGTAGAACTGTAGCATTAGTTATTGATGCTTGAATCAACCGGAGGAACACAACCCAAGTCCACTTCTTTGACCTCACGCTTGGCAGGACTTTGTTACAGTGCTGGTCATGTAAATCGACGCCCCCCATGAACTTATTGTACTGAGAGAAAGCATTCGGGAACTGTAGATCTTCTTTTGCTTTGATCTCTTTGTTGTAGCGCTGAACTGTCGCTAAAGGAGTGACCCCTGCTGCTGTGGACAAAATTGAGACATTTTTGGAATCCTTGACGGTTATGAAATTCATGCCACTTGATTTATCGTGCTTGACTATATGCATACCTCTCTTGGCTTTCTTGTCAAGATCATTTTTCTCTTGGACCCTATCACCTCTCACAACTCCTGTTGCACGAAGACCAATTTTTTTCAAATGGATCAACAGATCTGGAGAAGTAAAGAGATTGTCAAAATAAATATGGTAATTTTGTAACTTACGTGGAGCCGTAGACATAAGCAGAGGTCGCAACATCTGAAGTACTACGCGACTCCCAAGAGGAATATTATCCATACCTGTTCCATGATGCCCATTTTTCCCACAATATATATCAAAATAAAATACAAAACCATCGGGTCCACAAATGGCCCACAGTTTTATACCAAAACGTGTGGGTTTCATCGGGATGAATTGTTTTATACATACTTTGCCGAAAAACTTGACCATCATCTCATCGATTGAGAGTGCAGTCGCAAACCATCCAAATTTAGTGGTCTTTTTCTGAAAAATATCCAATAATTTTCTCACACGCCAGGCCTTGTCTTCCTTGTTTTCATCTTCTGGGCGGTGAAATTTGAGGGATGACTTGATTCCTTCGAATTTTTGACGACTCATGGCACTGGCCACAGGCTCTGATCTCAGAAGAGGGTCGGTTGACCAATAGTCTCTTTGTGACAGTCTCTTATTGAATGAGGAAAATATCAAGATTCCAAGAAACTTGTCAAAATCTGTTTCCGTCATCTCATATCCATTAGTTTTTGTTGCTCCTATTATAAATTTTTTCAGTTCTGGAGAGAAAAATATCTCAAATAGCCCAGTGAGAGATGTTTGAGATATATCTCTTTTATTCTTATCAGAAAGGAGTGTTTCATTATTTGATTTTCCATCAAATTTTTGCTCACCTGGCAACCAATTATAAACATAATTAGTCTCCAGTTTCTTTTGTGAGTTATTATATTCCGATGATATTTTTTGATATGATTTGGAAGGAGAATTAAAATCTGAACTAATCTCCTCATCAGAATTATCATCACCGTCCTCGTCTAACTGCTGAACAAAATCATTTTCAGAACATGAAGACGCATTGTCATCGTCCGAATCATAAGCTTCCGACTCAACCAAATCATCGGAAGTTTGAATGGCATCAAGTTCAGCTCTTGGACGTTTATTCGAATGGCAAGGGCCTGTTGCTCTTGGACGCTTGGACATTTTATAATAGTTCGATTATAAAAATTGGATAATTATATAGAAGTTCGGCCAAACTTAACACGGAATGAATGACTTTTTTTATTGCGAATGAGACAGGACGCCACCTACAGTGTTTTTCGGGAATGAATGATGAAATTTGAGTGGACTCGTATATAAAATCGTATGGCCCGACTTATAACGTGATGCAGTATTTGCTATTGCGAACTAGCCAGTACGCCATCTACAGAGTTTTCTGGGGATCAAAATGTCTGTACGAAAAATTCTATGGATCGTTGTGGCTCAGCTAGTAACGCAAGTGGTAAGATTTAGTGCGAAAGAGGTGCTACGTGATCCACTGGATTTTCTTACTTACATGCAACTATAGTGATATAATACTCATTGAATATTCGCATATAATAATTAATATTATGCGGTAAATACCCTGCTATTTCAGGTTTCCGAGAATTGAGTAGGCTGCTGAGAATCAACCCAGTACCGGTTTCACGACCACCAAACTCTAAAGGTTGAGTCTCACGCAATAAAAAAAGTCATTCATTCCGTGTTAAGTTTGGCCGAACTTCTATATAATTATCCAATTTTTATAATCGAACTATTATAAAATGTCCAAGCGTCCAAGAGCAACAGGCCCTTGCCATTCGAATAAACGTCCAAGAGCTGAACTTGATGCCATTCAAACTTCCGATGATTTGGTTGAGTCGGAAGCTTATGATTCGGACGATGACAATGCGTCTTCATGTTCTGAAAATGATTTTGTTCAGCAGTTAGACGAGGACGGTGATGATAATTCTGATGAGGAGATTAGTTCAGATTTTAATTCTCCTTCCAAATCATATCAAAAAATATCATCGGAATATAATAACTCACAAAAGAAACTGGAGACTAATTATGTTTATAATTGGTTGCCAGGTGAGCAAAAATTTGATGGAAAATCAAATAATGAAACACTCCTTTCTGATAAGAATAAAAGAGATATATCTCAAACATCTCTCACTGGGCTATTTGAGATATTTTTCTCTCCAGAACTGAAAAAATTTATAATAGGAGCAACAAAAACTAATGGATATGAGATGACGGAAACAGATTTTGACAAGTTTCTTGGAATCTTGATATTTTCCTCATTCAATAAGAGACTGTCACAAAGAGACTATTGGTCAACCGACCCTCTTCTGAGATCAGAGCCTGTGGCCAGTGCCATGAGTCGTCAAAAATTCGAAGGAATCAAGTCATCCCTCAAATTTCACCGCCCAGAAGATGAAAACAAGGAAGACAAGGCCTGGCGTGTGAGAAAATTATTGGATATTTTTCAGAAAAATACCACTAAATTTGGATGGTTTGCGACTGCACTCTCAATCGATGAGATGATGGTCAAGTTTTTCGGCAAAGTATGTATAAAACAATTCATCCCGATGAAACCCACACGTTTTGGTATAAAACTGTGGGCCATTTGTGGACCCGATGGTTTTGTATTTTATTTTGATATATATTGTGGGAAAAATGGGCATCATGGAACAGGTATGGATAATATTCCTCTTGGGAGTCGCGTAGTACTTCAGATGTTGCGACCTCTGCTTATGTCTACGGCTCCACGTAAGTTACAAAATTACCATATTTATTTTGACAATCTCTTTACTTCTCCAGATCTGTTGATCCATTTGAAAAAAATTGGTCTTCGTGCAACAGGAGTTGTGAGAGGTGATAGGGTCCAAGAGAAAAATGATCTTGACAAGAAAGCCAAGAGAGGTATGCATATAGTCAAGCACGATAAATCAAGTGGCATGAATTTCATAACCGTCAAGGATTCCAAAAATGTCTCAATTTTGTCCACAGCAGCAGGGGTCACTCCTTTAGCGACAGTTCAGCGCTACAACAAAGAGATCAAAGCAAAAGAAGATCTACAGTTCCCGAATGCTTTCTCTCAGTACAATAAGTTCATGGGGGGCGTCGATTTACATGACCAGCACTGTAACAAAGTCCTGCCAAGCGTGAGGTCAAAGAAGTGGACTTGGGTTGTGTTCCTCCGGTTGATTCAAGCATCAATAACTAATGCTACAGTTCTACATAACGCAGCTAATCCAGAAAAAAAAATTGGTACAAAAGAGGTGGTACTAGCAATATGTAGAGATTATTTCTCCAGGGGTGAGAATCAATCTGAACACAACCTAAGTCAAACTTCGAGTCCGTCATATAATTGTTCTTCTCCCAAATGCTCTGTAAGGACTAGGAATTATTGCAATAAATGTGCAAAGTACTTCTGTGCCTCTTGCTTAGCTGCGAGGAAAATATGTGTGGAAACTCAGGTACCTCGAGAGAATCATGAGATTCTTTCACATAATAAAAAAAAATGTAGTACTTCTACATGTTCGGTAAGGACTGAAAGATATTGTAAAACCTGTCAAGAATATTTCTGTATGAAATGTTCTGAAAAAAGCGTTCACGCAAATTAAATAAAAATTCACAAAAAAATTAAAAAAAAAAAAAAAAAATATTAAAAAAAAAATATAAAAAAAATAAAAAAAAAAAAAAAAAAAAAAGATGATTCTCGTTAGACGTTTACCTCCTCGCCTTGAGAATCGGGCAACAATGATGGAAAACATTGGCTGAAAACGTCAACCCCTATATTCAACCGACCACAAGAACCCCCGAGTAACAAAATTCAGGCCACAGAAGTCAATTTTGGGGAAAATCCACCCCCAACCCCTATTTTCAACCCTTAGGGGAGGGCCAATCTTGGAACTGAGCCCGGCAATTGACTCAGCGACCTCAAAAACCCCCGAGTAACAAAATTCAGGCCACAGAAGTCAATTTTGGAGAAAATCCACCCCCAACCCCCATTTCCAGGTCAGGAGGGGGTTGAAACGCAGGAACCCCCTGTAGCATGACCTTGAGACCCACCAGGGGGTTGTGGATTGAAGGATAACCATAAGTCTCGAGTCTTGGGCAGATTATATTACATTTCTCATCCTTGTGACATGCATGTCTGCTGGATTCCCACCCTGCACCCCCGTTTTCACCCCTTAGGACACATTTTGCCCAAGAGGTGACCTCACCATCGGGTTCAGCATCCCCAAAAACCCCCGAGTCAGAAAATTCTGCCCGTAAAATCGCATTTTTAGCGCGAAAATGCATAAATGTCCGAATGTCCAGAAATGAAACACGTCTTCGGGCCATTTTCCCGGGCCAAATCGTTTTAGCGAAATTCCGGAGTTGCACAGCTCTTAGGAGCCACCATTTTGTGCACTTTCTAGCGTGTTTGCAAGCCGATCCAATGGCGGACACCGGCCCAAAACAGCATAATTTGAAAAAAGGTCACAAAAAAAAACACGATTTTCCGTTTTGAACCCCCAAAAAACGGCCAAATATGCATTTTTGGACACTCGGACCGGTCTAGATCGAAAGAGCAACTAAAAAACTACAGGGATACGTGTGTCACGGAATTTTGGAATGTTCAGTGCGTGAAATACAGACACGGCAAAAAAATGTCCAAGAATCGACATTTTGGACGTTAATGGGTTAAGGTAGTTGTTGCGTGGAACGATTTTTCAAAGGATTTCAACGAAACTTTGCTTGATTGTTATTTAATTGAATACAAATAATATGAGCCTATTCCGATGAAAATTGACCACCCCAATTTTGAGAAAAACGATATCAAACTTCTGTCATTTTAACATGGGCTCTTATGGAGAATAGAGATTCACACGCGAGTTTTTTCGAATAAAATCGAAACGCATCAAAGGAATTTGATGAAAATTTGATATGTTTTAAAAACCGAAGTTATACACCACACGACAAAAAAAAAAAATCATTGACCACGCCGTTACTGAAATATAATTTATCAAAATCTGTAAAATGTCATAAATTCAAGAGATGAAACAAAGCAGTTCAGTGATGCGGCAACAACGGTTTCTTATTGCTACGACTCAAGCGCTCGAAAATTCAAATAGACAAGTGGTATGAAAATACAGTCGAACCTCGCTAACTCGAATCTCAGGGGCAGAGCTAATTTGTATAACCAAAAGAGAAAATTAATTACATTATTTTATTATCGATGAAAAATTTTGTTCACTAATAATAATAATAACTAGCTGATTATTTTGCTCGTTCGCTCGCTTCGCTTTTAATAATAATTTAATTTTAATTTTTAATTTATACTGAAAATGAGAATAATAATCAACACAAAAATGTTCCATTGGAAAATTTCTTTTTATTATTTTTCAACGTTTATCATTAATTAAATAGACGAATAATAAAATTTATGGATATTTTAGCATCAAACAATATTCTAAATATTAATTAATATTTATTTAAGTGTTTCATCCTTTATAGTTTTGGAAGAAATCTTCAATTTTTTTCAAGGTTTTTTTATCTTTGGTAACCCTTGGTTTATTTAAATCATTAGACTCTGATAGTAATTGCACTATACTTTGGTTTACTTTGTCTTCACTAGCTGCTAACATCATATCAAAATCTATGCCTGCGCTTGCAATTTTTTTGATCATATTATCTGAGACGATACCTTTTAAAATTTTCAAAGATGGCAATAATGTATCAGCTTTTTGACTTTTAGCTTCATTTGCTAAGCATTCTACGTAAGATTTTTTGGAGATTATCAATTTGTCCCGCGCAATAAATGCTAAAGATAGCTGTTGGAGTACTTGTACATCATACAAGGCTTCATGGAAATCTCCATTCTGGTTTAATAAATCTTCAGCAAGCTTGTTCAACTTGAAAAGTCCCGGGCCACGTCTTTCGGGATATATTTTTTTTTAAAATTGATAACGTATCAGAGAAGCCAACGACGTTTTTAAATGCTTCGATCATAGAATTATGAATGATAGCTCGAATGAAATGTCCAGTATCAAATGCAGCGT
This sequence comes from Tenthredo mesomela, assembly GCA_943736025.1. Taxonomy (NCBI): domain Eukaryota; kingdom Metazoa; phylum Arthropoda; class Insecta; order Hymenoptera; family Tenthredinidae; genus Tenthredo; species Tenthredo mesomela. Next base: position 15,735,887 of record OX031020.1, on the reverse strand, counting down.
TATGTGCGACTAATAAACATGGCTTCGAAGAAATATTCAAGAACTCTTGAAATGAAAGCAGAGCATCTTTCAACGTTATTGCATGAACTTCTTTATCACGTAAATATAGCGTTCCACTATTTTGATGAAGACCTGTTATTTTAGATGAAAATGGATTGATATTTTTTGTCGGTTTTGCGTAAACACTGAAAGTATGATCTTCGAATTTAGCTGCGATCTGTAATATATCAGCATTTTTCTCAAAACCTGAAGTTTCTAAATCGAAATAAACGATAGTTAAATCATCTTGATTAACGAGATTCTGCTGAGTAGATTGTAACGTTTCTAAAAATTGAGATTCCAAAGCAAAATTCATCTTTTCTGAGTCAAGATCAAGACCGCAATTGGACTGATAATTTATTCCTTCGCTATTTTCTTTTTTTTTCCGCAAATTTTCTCTTTCTTGTTTCAATATATTTCGTCGAGTTTTTGATTTTGGTAATTCTGCTTTTTCCGCCCTTTTAGATTTTTCTTTGTCCTTTCTTACTGCGAATGATTCTGTATATTTACCTGGGGAAACATTCAGCTTCAACATCACATCCGATAAATGACGTTCACCATCATTTTTCGTACAAACTGTGCTAGCCAACCGAAAATCAGCAGACTCACTGAGACTATAACTGCGATTCTTCGGTGCTTTGTGAGCCATTATATTGTTGACACTTTCGTTTGCTTGGCTTGAAGCAGCAATCGAAAATTTCACTGCATTATTTGCATATTTTGTAAATATCTGTTTCAACTTATTGTATAGTCCAGCATCTTTTAGCGAGATTGTCTGTTTTTTATCCCCACCCAACTTTCGACTACACCATTGACCGCAGTTCTCATGATTACCAAATGCATGATCCGGAATTTGACGCAAAGCATCAGCTAGTTGAGCAGCGTTTCCCTTATTTTGACCAACAGCATAACCGAAGCATTTTTTGAGATGCGGAATTGTCTTTTTTTGTTTCATTTCTTTAAATTCTTTTTGTAATCCATACAATTCATTGACAAAATGTTTGTTTAAATGATTCTTATCTGCTAGCTTGAAAATTTTGTCCCTTCTACTTTTACGTACATTTGCTATGGTTGAACTATCTTCATCCCCTATAAGTACACGAGCACTGACTGAAGCATTTTGGAGTATAGTACTATTATTAACTAAATACACTGGGAGAACTCCGGGCAGTATATGTTCCCGTCGGCATAACAGACTCCCCGCGACAAAGAGGATTTTCTCACCGTAAATGCGGGCGCAAAATCTACCCGCGCGAGAAGGCAAACGTCTCGTTCTTTTATTTTCGGTGACGCCACCTTCCTCATATACAGTGAACTATTGGTCCTACCAAGACTTCCCGCAAGTTAGGGAAGTTAGAGCGCCCGGCGCGGAGCTGAAAGGCCCCGAAAACGTGGGGAGAAGAGATTCCCGCGCAGAAGCGCCACAATGCTCGGAGTTCTCCCAGTGTAAGCTCCAACATCGGGTTCCATCGCTTTTGCACTACCTTCAAAATTTTTCCGACAATCATGGTCATCTTTTTTGTGACCCAAATCACATTGTCGACACTTGCGATTGCGCGACGCAAAGTCTAAAATTTTCTTTGACATAAATCCTATAACAGTCCCATAACCATTGAGACTATCGTAGCTTCTACCGTTTCCACGTTTGCTCCATGCCATATCATATGAAAGGATAATATTAACTACTTCTCCTACAGCTAAATCGAATTTTGCCGAATTGTAAACTGTGGTATTATTATCAGAGTCTAATGAAGAGATATTTTCATCCTGTGAAGAATTGAGATCAGCCATAAAAGGGTAAATTTCCTTCACTATTTCTTGAGGGCTGAAAAAAAGTGGAAGGAAAAAGGAAATATGAATTTAGTAGGAACAAATAATGGAAAAAAAAATTTCTTGTATTTATAAATATATTTAGAAAATGAAAAAGATAAACATTTTTTGTAATGTAGGTGGTGAGAAGTATTTCTCTTAATTCTTATTTAATCGGCCATCGGTGACAGATAATAATGAACATCATTATTATTGAGTGCACACAACCAAGCGGCAGGCACACCGACAAGTGCCCGTTCTTAAATCGCGCGTTATTGACTGAAAAAAAAAAAAAAAAAAAAAAAAAAAAAATAATAAGGAAGTTTCCGAGTTTCGATACCATTTTTGGTCAAGATTTACCCTTATCTAATAAATTTTCCAAGATTTACTCTTATCTAATGCCTATAACCTGAAAATTTGGTAATTATTCAAAATTCCACTATCGTGTGTATGCCTAATAAACAATATTACAATGATTTTCATTATATTCATGAACAATAGTCGATCAAAAAAAAAAAAAAAATAATAAGAAAGAGATAAAAATAATTCCTTACAGTTCTTTACTCAATTTTTCGATATTGTCTATAACTAATTGACGTTCTTTTGCAGCTGCATGTTTGCAACTTTCTTTAGCGCTTGCTTCCAGGGCAGGGCCAATTTCTCTCTCATATCGTTTGTATAAAGTTGGTGATATCGTTGGAATATTTAAACAAGCCAATAATTTATTTAATGCTGTGCATCCCATACCGGCATGTAAAGTACCTAGCAGCAAAATAAAAATGATTAAATTCCGAAACAATTATGAAACTGATAACATTATTCAAATTATAAACACACAAATTACTTACCCAAGACAGCTTTAGTGTTTACGTCTGAATTTTTTTTGTTGTCATTTACAGAGTGCATTTTCCCTGTTGGGACTAACGTATCAATGGAACATTTATCGCAATGAACCGTTAGTATGGAGTTGAGTCCAACACGTTTTTCACTGACAATTTTTTCCAATGATAGTAAATCCTGACATTGACAACATTTTAAATTTTTTGCCAGAACTGATATTTCAACGATACGTCTGCCCGGACAAATGTAATCAACATTGCAGTTAGAATTCAACACGTTACTTTTTTCGGTTTGCCTTATCTTATATTGCTCATTTTTTCCTCGCTTCATATTAGCCACTCTTTTTATATTATTCTCTAACACTTTTTTTCTAACAAATTGACCTTTATAACGCAAACGTTCCGACATTTCTATTCATTCAATAATTAAAAACGTATTGTATATTTTGTGGGTTATATTTGGTTATATCTTACGAATATAATGACATAGATGTATAATAATAAATGAAATGCTACTGAACGCGAAAAAGATGCGCAGTAACAGTGAGCGTTGTTGTCACGATCATTTCTCAAGTATTATGGATGTATGTGTAAATACACGTATAGATACTATTTAGATGTGTGTGAGAGCAGTGAGACTGTACTTTTCCAAAAGCTTTGTGATGGGCAGCTTTCGACAAACGCTTTAGCTGTTATACTTTTGGTTCGATACATGCTATACTTTTGAACGTGGCTATCTCGAAACAACTACCTTAAGCCTATCAATGCTTCAAGTTCCTTAGCATTTTTTGGTGATGGGGCATTTGTTATTGCCTCGACTTTTTCGGGATCTGTGTGCAAACCATTTTTATCGATTATAAACCCTGCTAAAAATTCCCAGGTAGGACCTGAAAGGTCTTGCATGGAATATGTAGGTCCTGTGTGGGTACCTGTAGTCACCTATGATAGTATCATAGGGCGTTCGAAGGACCTGCAAGGTATGGTATAGGTCCTACAAATGTACCACAAAAATCTGCGTGGGTGCTTTACCGGACCTGACAGGACCTATATAGGCATCCTACGTTGGCATACAGGACCCGTAAGGTCCGATATGTGTTCGCAATAACCTTTGTAGGTGTTTTGTAGGCCCCAGTAGGACTCATATGGGTATTCTACGCTGACATACAGGACCCATGAGGTTCGATATGCTTCCGCAATAACCTATGTAGGTGTCTTTCAGGACCCAACAGGAACCACATAGGTATTCGTAGTTGACGTACAGGACCCATGAGGTCTGATATGCTGCCGCAATAACCCGTCTAGGTGTTTTTCAGGACCCAATAGGACCCACATAGGTGTTCGTAGTTGGCATACAGGACTCATAAAATCCGATCTGTATTCGCAATAACCTTGGTAGGTGCTTTGCAGGCCCCTATAAAACCCACATAGATATCCTACGTCGGTATGCAGGACCCCTCAGGTCCGATATATGGTTGCAATAACCCATTCAGGTGCTTTGTAGGTCTCAATAAGGCCCGTAAATTCGCCGTACATACCCTGGTAAAAATGTCGGATAGGGTATTTTAACCCTTCGTTGTCACACTGGGTCCACCAGACCCATGGTCTCACTTCGTAGCTAAATATATGTAACTGAAAGGATACAAATAGGCTCTTTTTTTATGAATATAATTTTTGAAACGTACACCACCGAGCTATTTTTTTCCTCAAAGTACCCCATTTGGAGAGCGTCACCCATAAATTTTATGAAAATATATTGAAAATCGAAAGAGTTATGATTTTTTACGTGAAAAACGGTTTTTTTTTGCAAATTGATGGCTTTCGGATTTTTTTTTACCATGTCGCAATTTTATTTTTCAAAAAACAACGATGGATTCTTATTCTAGAGAGTTCAAAGTATGATCCATATTTTTTTGATTGAAATCGGCCTGATAGTTTGAACGCAAGAGCCTTTTGAAATCCGTCGGGGTCTATCTGACCCAGTGTGACAACGGCGGGATTCCCCAGAAGTGTGACAACGAAGAAATATACATATATTGTGTAACTTAATCATGGATACGGCATTTTTCCTTGCATACTTTAATACATATACCCAGGTATCTGTACCCACATAGGTCCTAATAGCGATATAGCTATCGTAATTTGGGACAGATCCGTATGGGAATATACCGTACAGGCGAAGGACCTATGTAGGACCCATACCCGTATAGGTATGGAACCCATATCTATATGGGCGTGCCTACATACATGTCCTATATAGGTTTTCCTCCTATACATACACACCCATATGGGTCTTAATCCTATATATATATATACCGGGATGGGTCCTAGTGCACTATACCGACGTAGGTCCTATGTGCTCCTATAGGTTGTACTCCTATAGGAACCTGTCCCAAATTACGATACGTATGGTACCTATGTAGGTCCTGTGTAGGTTTCTATGTGGGAATTTTTACCACTGCGCTATACCGACGTAGGTCCTATGTACTCCTATGAGTTGTACTCCTATAGGAACCTGTCCCAAATTACGATACGTATGGTACCTGTGTAGGTCCTGTATGGGTTCCTATGTGGGAATTTTTACCAGGGAACCCAAGGATTTTCAACCGTTTTTGAAAGAAGTTGCTTTTACGCATATTTGCTTTCAGTCCTGCTTCTTCGAGTCTACGACAAACTAATCTTAAGGTTTTTAAATGCTCTTCCCGGGAGCACCCTGTCAGGTATACAGGGTGGGGCAATAATTATTACCACCTCAAATATCTTTGAAACTAAAAGCTTGAGCGGAAAATTTTTCCCACAAAAGTTGTTCAGTATCAAGGGGGCCGTTGTGTAAAGATACCGATTTTTTTGTCACTGAAGGCCCTCGGGAGATATCAAGGTCAACTCCATTTTTTTAAATGGATTTATATGTTTTTGGTCCCATGGTGTGATAGCGGATTTTTATACGAGTTCAACGACCTATAACACAAGGTCGTTCAAGGTCGTACAAGATCGCCAGTTTATCATTCTTTTTTTTTAATTTTTTTTTTTTTTAATTCATACCAACTTTGTTTTAATCGGCTAGTAACTTCATTGAACAATGCAAACACAATACAAAATGAAGTTAGTGGCCGACCAAAAAAAGAGTTAAGTAGGCTACTAAATATCTATGAATACGGGTTAGTCCAGTCGGATTAGCTTAAAAAGTGCCCGAGAATGTGATTTTTTTTTTTGGAATCGCTTCTTAGTAACATAGCGATGAAGAAACGAAATATTCACAGTCTTGAAAAGTTGCGCAACATTTGTTAATTAACAAATTAAAGAAAATTAAAGCATTTTGCGACACATTTTCATGAATATCTCCGTTTCAACGTGAATTTCGAGGAAAATGATAGGCATCCATTCTGATCGAGATAAAATTTCCTACAAGATGAGACTGGTTGGATAGTCGAAAATTCAAAATTCAATCTACAGCGAGCGTGGATTTGTAAAAGTTGGGCTGTTTTTTCAATCTTTTGTACTGACTTCAAAACTTGTTAGATAATCTTAATAATCCTGAGAACGAATGTTCATGTGAATATAAAAAAGTGTGCGAAACACGGTTATGGCTGATCCAACAGTTTTCGAGATAATAATTCTTGAAAAATTTTTATCGCCTTAATTGCAAATTGCGCCATGGTAAAACCAAATTTTTTCATCGAGCTGAATTTTTTGTGCATATACTTCGAAATGTGTAGTATCGTTTGAAACTTTAAAAATATAAAAAAAAAAATCATTTTTCCATGTTTTAAAACATATTTTAGACAAACATAAGAAATTACAGGACCAAAAAAGAGGAATAACTCCATGATTTCACGTGTTTTGAAATTCTCCGTTACGTACTCGATTGGTAATTGAAACAACGAGTGTTTACAAAAAAAAAATGTTTCGATCGGATCAGTGGTTCCAGAGATATGGAGGATAACGCGATTCAGCCAATAACAGTGAAAGTAATAAATATTTCAACTTGAAACTTCACATGCAGCTTCTTAAATATATGTAATTTAGTTGTAAATGTATTTGATCGCAAGATATGCCATGCATTCTTAAATAAGCTGCTCTAATAAATGTTAGATTTGTGCGGTCGGAAGCATTATTCGGCTGGGCGCGAGAGAAGGGGCTCGTTCCCTCTCACTCGTGCGCGCTCGGTCTCTCTCGCTTTCATTAGGATGATCCGCAACGAACTGATTCAACATTTGATGCCCTATAACTTTTTATAAGGCCCCAAATAAAAAAAAAAAACCAAGAGACGAAAGTTGTTGTCAATTACGTGAAATATATTTAAAAAATATTTTCTACATTTTTGAAACATATTCATGCATTCAATGAAGCTATAACATTTTTATTTCTCTTGATTGAGATATCACGAATACATTATTCAATTTTGTACATATAACACGGAATTATTTTGTACATTTTTTCAAGATTTATAAATAATAATTATTAATAATTATTTTATTAATACACAATGAATATTATAAATTTACAATCGCACTTTTTTACAAGGCGTTTCATCGATATCGCTGAGACTATCCACACGAATGTCTTTACACGTAGTTTCAATATCATCTTCAGATGAAATATCGCCGGGCTCATAAGTTTCAAACTCTTTCTCGTTGAAATTTTGTGGCTGTATAATCTGTTCACTATTAGAGCAGTTCTGCCCACTGCAATGTGAACAAAAATCGAAACAGCGTAATCCATGTTTTACACAGCCACAAGATTTCTTGCAATCTTTTTTGCACCCACACTTTATGTCCCTTAGGACTTCGTCAGGTATAAAAAATATAAAATATCAAATATATTTACAACTAAATTACATATATGTAAGAAGCTGCATGTGAAGTTTCAAGTTGAAATATTTATTACTTTCACTGTTATTGGCTGAATCGCGTTATCCTCCATATCTCTGGAACCACTGATTCGATCGAAACATTTTTTTTTTTTTTTAAACACTCGTTATTTCAATTACCAATCGAGTACGTAACAGAGAATTTTAAAACACGTAAAATCATGGAGTTATTCCTCTTTTTTGGTCCTGTAATTTCTTATGTTTGTCTAAAATATGTTTTAAAACATGGAAAAATGATTTTTTTTTTATATTTTTAAAGTTTCAAACGATACTACACATTTCGAAGTATATGCACAAAAAATTCAGCTCGATGAAAAAATTTGGTTTTACCATGGCGCAATTTGCAATTAAGGTGCTTTCCTAGGCAATTCCACCAGTCCTGAAAACATCGTGAAAAAATGTGATATTAAACGGAATATCTCTGCCTGGGCACCGAAATCAATTAAACAAAATACGTCGCGCAATTCTATGTGCGACTCCGAACATGTACATCCCAAAAAATGTTCGTTTTGCGCGAAAATAGAGAAGATATCCATGAAAAACGGTTTTAGAAACGATTAGTAATTAGAAACGATTTAGAAACGATCCGATCGAAACGAACATTTTTTGGGCTGTACATGTTCGGAGTCGCACATAGAATTGCGCGACGTATTTTGTTTCATTGATTTCGGTGCCCAGGCAGAGATATTCCGTTTAATATCACATTTTTTCACGATGTTTTCAGGACTGGTGGAATTGCCTAGGAAAGCACCTTAAGGCGATAAAAATTTTTCAAGAATTATTATTTCGAAAACTGTTGGATCAGCCATAACCGTGTTTCGCACACTTTTTTATATTCACATGAACATCGTTCTCAGGATTATTAAGATTATCTAACAAGTTTTGAAGTCAGTACAAAAGATTGAAAAAACAGCCCAACTTTTACAAATCCACGCTCGCTGTAGATTGAATTTTGAATTTTCGACTATCCAACCAGTCTCATCTTGTAGGAAATTTTATTCTGATCAGAATGGATGCCTATCATTTTCCTCGAAATTCACGTTGAAACAGAGATATTCATGAAAATGTGTCGCAAAACGCTTTAATTTTCTTTAATTTGTTAAGGGCATGCAATAGTCGACGCCGAACTTCTGTTTTTCGTTTTATTCGAAAAGTAACCAACGAAATCAATTCATACTTTCACAATCAATAACAAACAAATGTACGAAGGCGGGAAAGTTCATGGTTTTACGAAATTCAAGCTTTTATTTTTTTATATTTTTTTTATTTTTTATTTATTTTTTTTTGGTTTTACGAAATTCAAGCTTTTTTTTTTATTTTATTTTTTTTTTTTTTTTCTTATTTTTTATGTAGCGTGTTTGCAATCAAAATGTTTGTTGATTTTTTTTGCAAACCATTTTTTAAAATTCTGCAAAAAGGTTGATCGCATTCCTTATTCAATTCTAAACATGGCGATATTTTGAAATTGATGGAGCGATTTTTCTAAATATTTTTTTTTACAATTATTAGTCCGGCGCTGCGTCAGGTTGCCGCGCCGCGCGCCTCGCTAATACCGCGTCGTACAGCCGTACAGGGCTCGGCCAATGGCGTGGCGCGCGGCTTTCCATACATGGAACGACGCGGTAGTGGCGAGGAGCGCGGCGCGGTAACCTGACACAGCGCCGGGTATATAATTGTAAAACAAATATTTAGAGAAATCGCTCCATCAATTTCAAAATTTCGCCATTTTCAGAATTGAATAAGGAATGCGATAATATTTTTTTTAGAATTTAAAAAATGGCTTTAGTTTGCGAAAAAAATCGATAAACATTTTGATTGCTCATAAAAACAAGAAAACTATATTTTTCAAAAAGTCGAAAATCTTTACCGAAAAGTTTCTTTCATCACCTTCAAAACGCGTTTTGGAACATTTCTCTACGGTGAAGGGGACTCCAGATATGAATTTTCAAAGCCGCCCGCCCGCTACTTTTACAGGAAAATGCGATAATTCATATCTAGCGTAGAAAACTTTTTTTGGATCAACGAAAAAATTTGGGTGTACTTTTTTAACGTAGATTGCACGTAAAAAAAGTTTGAAACGATTAAAAAAATACGAGGTCATTTCTCGGCCGATTTGAGATGAAATTGCCCTATTTTCCCTAAGTGATATACTTTCCACCATTCCATACCACCTCAGCAATTTGCTTACCAAGTTTGAATCGATTTCGTCAATTAGGTTGTCAATAAAACGAAAAACTGTAAATGATAAGGTGATGAAGAAGGACTGTTGCATGCCCTTAATTAATAAATGTTGCGCAACTTTTCAAGACTGTGAATAGTTCGTTTCTTCATCGCTATGTTACTAAGAAGCGATTCCAAAAAAAGAATAGCCTATATGTCCGTTTCACACTTTTTTTTCTAATTCCACTGGACTAGGTGTATTTGCTTTCTTCCCAGGGTGAGAATGATAAACTGACGATCTTGTACGACCTTGAACGACCTTGTGTTATAGGTCGTTGAACTCGTATAAAAAGCCGCTATCACACCATGGGACCAAAAACATATGAGTCCATTTAAAAAAATGGAGTTGACCTTGATATCTACTGAGAGCCTTCAGTGATAAAAAAATCGGTAAGGTAAACGGCCCGGTTTCCGACCCCCCTCTACTCGTTTTTCGCTTTATTCTATAATATCTCGCTTTTCTCCGTCGGCAAAGCGAGATATTATAGAATAAAGCGAAGAACGAGTAGGGGGGGGGGGGGGGGGGGGGGGGTCCGGAAACAGGTCCGGGGTCGGATACCGGGTCGTTTACCTTATCTCTGCACAACGACCCCCTTGATACTGAGCAGCTTTTGTAGGAAAAATTTTCCGCTCAAGCTTTTAGTTTCAAAGATATTTGAGGTGGTAATAGTTATTGCCCCACCCTGTATATTGTCTAAGTAAGCCTGAGCACAAGGAATATCTTTCAATATGCCTTCGATAATAAGCTGGAAACTTCCAGGTCCTGAAGCTATTCCTTCTGTCAAGCTATTGTACCTGTAAAGTCCTTTGTGTGTAACTATTGTCAACAAGTCTTTAGATTTATCGTCTACCTCTAACTGCATGTAAGCATGTGTTAGGTCTATTTCGGAATATTCTTCCCCTCCTGCTAATGTTGCGAAAATTTCGTCGGGTAGGGGTAAAGGTCAACGCGCACTATGCCGAAGCGAAGCGAAACTAAGTTTCATTAACATGCTTTTCTTATGTTTTTTATGGAAGTATGCACGCACACTCCTAAAAAAGCATGTTAATGAAAACTTCGTTCAGCTTCGCTTCGCCATAGTGCGCGTTGAGCTTAATGGCCCGTGCAGAAAATAAAGATCAGCCAAAGGTTGGTCCAATATTGGATGCCAACGATACTTAGATGGCCCAAGCTTGGCGAAAAATGCTGGACCAATATTGGCGTGTAGTCCCGGGCGCTCTTGAGCCAGTCCCAATAACCATTGACGCGGGCCGACATTAGATTCAAGAACGGCCCAACGTTGGTTGCCAAGCTTGGGCCCGTCATGATTTGCAATAGCGGGCCGACATTGGTTTACAATAGTGGGCCGATCCTGGCAATCGACGACGGCCCGTGTAGAAATCAAAAAATGGTAATAATATTAATATTTATAATTAAAAAAAAATTAAAATTTCGATAACCTCAATTTTAATTCGCGCGCTTTTGTATACGAGTGCTGTGTTAACTGACTTTTTTCGTCACGCATTAGATTATATGGTCAACTGTACCCCTACCTAAATGTCAACTAACCGCATGTTTTTTTTCCAACTACGAGGGGATTTTAACCCGGAACGCTTGGTCTCCCATATTACGAATCGCTCGCTCTAGCCACTACGCCAATTCGTCGCATGAGTATCGATACTACTTTTTGTTACTTGTATACATAGCGCGCAGATACAATGGATGTTTTGGGTCCAATCTTGGGCCGGGATACTGAGCTCCGGTTTGACCGATGCATCGGCTGCTGGCTAAAGTTCGATCTTGGGCCGAGATTATGGAACCATAGACGACCGTCGCATCGGGAGTCATTCTGGAGCCGATATTGGAAAGATATCGGCCGCCGATATTCAACCGCTGTTCCGGAGGCTTATCTGGAACCAATGTCGGGTAGATGTTTTATGCTGAGATACAGTCGCTGTAGCGGGTGCCGATCTGAAACCTATATTGGATGGATGGTGGGCACCGAGAGTTAACCGTTGCATTGGTGCTCGATCTAGAACCAATATTGGACAGGTAATGCGCGCCGAGGATTGACCGGTGTATCGGTGGCCAATCTGAAAGCGGTTGTTGATAGATATTGCGTGCCGATATCTAACCGTTCCATCGGTTGCCGATCTCACACCAATATTGGACAGACATAACGTACCGATGTCTGACCATTACAATGACTGCCATTCTGAAGCCAATATCGGACAGACATAGCTCACCGCTGTTCCACCATTCCATCAAGTTTCGATATTTCACCAGAGCAGGGCCGGACCAAACTACCAATGCAAGACCGATGTATCAGATTGCCAATATTGGCCCAGCACTGGCCCGATTCGTAAAAGTGGCTACCGTTCTATGATCTCCACACGGGTGCAGTGGCAAGCCGATAGTTGGCCGTTGCGTCGGTCACCGTTCCGGAGCCGACGTTGGATCGAAATGGCAAGCAGATGGCTGGCCGTTGCATCGGTTGCCACTTCGGAGCCGACGTTGGATCAGAGTAGCCAGCCGATGGTTGGCCGTTGCGTCAATAACCACTTTGAAGCCAATGTCGTACCAATGTACCAGTTCAGTGGCTGACCAGTTAATACGCCTCTTGGGCATCTCTAGTGGCGCGCTCTGGCGGCCGAGTTAGGAAATAGGTGGTCGTTCGAATGCAGTTAACTGCGCGGTGTATGACGTTATTCTGATAAAAACTGCTCCGAAATAAACGAAAAATGGGTGGTACGAGGTACTGTTGTGTCGTGGGGTGCAAAAATGTCCAATCTCGAAATCGGGAATTGACTTTTTATTCGTTTCCCAGAAAAAGCTGGGAAATTAAAAAGAAAAATGAGTGGATCAAAGCTGTCAGAAGAATGTAAGTAAATATTATGACGTTTTAATAATACAAATTAATTGATCATCGTGTTGTTAGTAATACGATAATTCTAGGGGAAAATAACCCGTTGAATTGACGCGCCAATGGTCCGTAAATTAATACAAATTAATCGAAATCAATACGAATTAATACAAATTAAATTATGTGTTATGAATTGACATGAATTAATTTGCATTACATGGATTAATTAGAATTTAAAAGAATTTTCCGAAATGTAAATACAATTAACGAAACAAGATTGAATTGATTCAGATTAGACGAAGTTAACGACAATTATTTCGAATTAATCTGAATTGATCGGGATTAACCTGGATTCATTTCCGATTCACTATAATTTCTAGAGGAATCGGCAAATTACTTTGATTTACCATAAGTGAGGACTTTTGTGACAACTTCACTGCACTCGCAATTCTTTTCGAGGTCACCGGCTCGAGCCTATCGGGCCCGGGAAAACAAAAATCCCCATGGACAAATTTATTCAGAATTACCCAAAAATACAAGCTCAATTTAATTCGTACCGACATGAAATTCTGTGAATTATCGCGGATTAACTTTAACTGACGTGAATTATTAAGAATTTATTTAGGATTAATGCATAGATTTGAATTAAACAACATTAGTTACAATTGAAAAGAATTATTTCGAATAATTGTAGTAAATTAATTTGAATCATAATAAATGAATTCGAATTATAAGAGTAAAATTAGATCGAAAAAGTTAGTGCGAATTGATTTGAACTTAAAAATTGATATGTCAATCCAGGTTTGAGTTTTTTCCCCGCGCGATAATCCTTTAAATAAATACTTACCAAAAATTACAATGAATTTGACAGAATATCTCATGTTTCGTGTATCTACTTACCTTTAGACAGAGATTTGCCACGAAAAAAATCGACATGGATATTCTGGAATCCACACTTAATAATGGTGTGGCTCATAATATTACTTTATCAACTCTGTATTGCACCAAATAAATAAATAACGTAACACGTGCAGTGGTTTATATGCGAATCATATGTCTAGTATTATAACAGAAACGTCATCGAGTTTCTACCATTAGCCACCAGGTCGCGTTGCCGTCGCTCCGCCGAGATATCCAAGAGGCGTATTGGTAGCCCAGTTTGGGCCGGTGTGCGACCGATATAATAGCCGGCAGCCAACCGATGCATCGGTCCACAGGCCGGAGCCAACGCTGTACCAATTTAGGACGCCAATGATCGACCGTTGTATCATTGGCCAATATTGCACCAGGTTGAAGCCGAAGTTGATGCAGTTGTGAAGCCAATACTCGGGCGACCAATATTGGGCCAACGCTCAGCCGTTTTTCAAAAACGGCAGCCAATCTTCGATTTCTGCACGGGGGGTGCTTATTTATTGCTAGTTGTGGGTTCACGGTTACATTGAAATCTGCGCATATTCGGACACTACCATCTTTTTTCAAAACCGGTACGATTGGCGTTACCCATGTGCTATTTTCTATTTTCTCAATTCTTTTATTAGGATACTAAACGCCCTAATTCGTATTCAACTTTTTCTTTCAACGCAAATGGCATGTGACGTGCCTTTAGTGATCGGGGTTGTGCCCCCTCTTTCAATACTAGCTTAATCTTGCCATGTTTATATAAACCGTAGCTTTGGCCGAAGAGTTGCGGAAATTCCTGCTGAATTTTCTGTTTGATACAATCTGTGTTTACGTTATACACCTGTGTTTTCTCGGTCTCGGTATGCTTTAAATTATCGAATTGACAGATAGGCCAGAGTCCGAGTTCGTGCAACCAATTTCGAACTATGAGTGCTGGCCCGGAGCCTGGTAATACATATCCGTTCAAGTCACGGTCCTGACCGTTTCGTTTTACATTAATACCTTTTATTACACCTACGGGGGGCAATTCGACGTTACCGTATGCAAGAAGAGGTCTGCCTGTTTTAAGGATTGGAATATTTCTTAACACATTTTGCCGCATGTTCTCTGAGAATATTGTAACAAACGAACCTGTATCAACTTCCATTTCTATATCATTGCCGTTTACGCGGACAGTGATCGTTGCGGGTGGAATTATCTTGTTTGCATACGGTGCGCTTTGTTTATTCAAGAACACGAAAGATTTGATATGATGGGTGCGATAACTATCTTCACTTTCTTCACTGTCGGTATACGCTTTCATTGTCTACGAAATGCAAAGGTTGATTAGGTTTTACATTCTTTATTCTACACGCCGCGTCGATATGGCCTTTGATATTACAATATCTACATGTACAAAAACGGTATCGGCAATCACGCGCAAGATGCCCGAATTTGTTACAGCAAAAACAATTACGCGTGCTTTTTTCATTCGGTAATGCCCGTTTCGCTTCACCTTCGGAGTTTTCGTTTCTATACTCACGCTTCGGTCTATCGCTTTTCTTGCCTTGTTGACTTCTGTTGTACCGTACCGCGTGGACCTCGTTTCCTCCTTCTTCTTTTACACCGCTGTAGCTGGCACTCGCTTGCAATACGTTGTTGGTCGCGTCCTCGAATGCAACTGCAGTTTTGTAGGCTTCATCGAAGGTAGTCGTCCTTTTTTTGAACAACTCTAACCGAACTGCATTGTCTCTTTCCCCGCAGATTAACTGGTCCCTTAACGCGTTCGCCAAGTCCGGAAATGCACAATGCAACGCGAGTTTCTTCAGCCGGGCTGCATACTCTGCTATTTTTTCCGTCGGTACTTGCTTCGCTTGCTGGAACTTGCAGCGTTCCCTAGTTTCTGACGGCTTAGGTGCAAGATGATCTTGGACCAGTTTCACTAATTCCGCATACGTCTTATCTTTGGGTTTTATCGGTGCGCAGAGGTTTCTTATGAGCATGAAAGCATCTGTATTTACTTTCGTTAATAACACCGCATGCTGTTTCTCCACTGGGACGTCGGATGCTAGGAACAAAATTTCTAATCGTTCGACGAAGGTTTCCCAATCGTCCTCGCCTAGTTTGAATTCTAACCGATTAGTGTTATTCATTTCGTCCTCGTAGATTGGCACAACAGGTGCGATGTATACTGTCTCTACCCATGTGGAAATTTCCGTACCCCGCCGATGCTGACAAACAGGCCAGTACTGGCACGATTTCGGACGCCGATTGTGCTTCTCGGACGTCGGCCCGGCCCTGGCCCTCATGTCCACGTGCGACTGTGCCAATACTTGGCTAACCGTAAGCGCCGACAGTCGTGCGTTCAGTGTTGTGCCGAGGTTGGCCCAATCCTAAATTCCAACACCGTTGAAGGATTATAAACAACAGTTCGCCGAGCATAGGCACGGCGTTACGCCAATGCTGGGCCAACAGCGAACAAGAGTGGTTCGGCTGCCGATCGGCACAAGTCGGCCGCCGAGCGTCGGCGCTGCGTTGTGCCGACGTTGGCACGTCGGATAGTTTCGGCGGGTTTCTTGTCCGGCTGGCGATCAGCACAAGTCGGCTGCCGAGCGTCGGCGCTGTGCTGTGCCGATGTTGGCACGTCGGATATTTTCAGCGGGTTTCTTGTCCGGCTGGCGATCGGCACAAGTCGGCTGCCGAGCGTCGGCGCTGCGCTGTGCCGATGTTGGCACGTCGGATAGTTTCGGCGGGTTTCTTGTCCGGCTGGCGATCGGCACAAGTCGGCTGCCGAGCGTCGGCGCTGCGCTGTGCCGATGTTGGCACGTCGGATATTTTCAGCGGGTTTTGTGTCCGGCTGGCGATCGGCACAAGTCGGCCGCCGAGCGTCGGCGCTGTGTTGTGCCGACGTTGGCACGTCGGATAGTTTCGGCGGTTTTTTGTTAAATATTTTGTTCTTGCTCTGGCTGGCCAGCGGCCCAAAAACAAAAACCAGAACAAGCCTCAATCAGTACGCGCGCGCGTTGCAGAGGTTAACCGAAGTAAACTGTTTAAAAATTATAATATTATAACATTATAATATTTTAGTTCACCATCTCTATTTCAATTTTTGGTTCAATCGTGAAAAAAAAAATGTCATCGTATCTGCGAGTAAAGAAATACCGAGCGCTCAAGAGAAAACGGCTTATGTCGTCATCGAGTGATGATGATAGTGACAGTGCAAGCACGAATAATTATAACGTAATGAGTAGCGTCACTTCCGATGAATCTAGTGCCGCCGATAATTCTATGATTCTAGAACGATTCAATGAATTATTAGCATCTCCTGTGCATTCTTCTGGAGAATTATATAATAGTGAAAACTTGACCCCCAATTCTCGTAGTAGCGCGATCGAGATTCCGAACAATCCGGAACCATCTATTGTGTCATCAGCGTCTTCAGTAGATTCTTTAGAAGAATTTGAAGTGCGTAGCATGCAGTCACAGAATACGGATGACACAACGATCTCAAGTTCCGCAGACAATACTGACAAAGAGAACGACAATTTCGAAAATATTTTAGCTAACGCAGATACATTGCGAACAAAACTGCAAAAGTTTGCTTTAAGAAATATAAGTACATTGAATCACAAAGTCTTATCAGAATTATTGTTAATCTTTCGAAGCGAAGGATATGAAGATATACCGAAAAGCGCTACCACATTGCTGCGAACATGTAAATACAAGAGTGACGTACGGCCTATGTTGAGTGGTAGTGGGAATTGCGGTGACTTCGTATACTTTCGAGTTGAAAATTGCCTCAAACGAATAATTTCCTTGGAAACATTTACCGAGTCTGAAATAAAAGTCTTGATAAATGTCGATGGCCTGCCCATTTATCATCACTCGCGTCAACAGTTCTGGCCAATCTTAGGTCAATTGTACAATATAAAATACGAATCCCGTCCATTCGTTGTGGCAGTGTACTGTGGAGATTCTAAGCCTAACTCAACCAATGAATTTCTAAATCAATTTGTCGAAGAGGTGAGATTGATGACGGAAAATGGTGTCAATATTGACGGAAAAATATTCACTTTTTCTATAGCCGCATTTGTGTGTGATACTCCTGCGCGGTCATTCATCAAATGTACCAAAGGTCATGGCGGATTTTACGCTTGTGAACGCTGCGAAGTCAAAGGTACAACCGTTAATCACAAACGAGTATACGGTGACATTGATTCCACTGAACGTACCTACGAATCATTTCTCAATAAAAACCAGATTGAACATCACATTCAAGGTTGCACGTCACCTCTATTGGATATTCCCGGATTTGATCCTGTACGATCCGTCGTATTAGATAAAATGCACTTGTTTAGTGGGATCATGAAGACATTGCTAGAAAAGCTGTTACACGGCCGTGACAACCAAACGAGACTTGGACCACGGAGTCGATCTTCACTGTCAGATTTATTAAAGTCCATGTCATCCGATATTCCAATGGAGTTTCAAAGAAAAAGGTTCGATCTCGTTGATATCGCAAACTGGAAGGCAACTCAGTTCGGCTTTTTTCTGACTTATTGCGGCGGCCTTATCCTGCACCACATTTTACCAAGCCAGATATACCAGCATTTTCTATTGCTCTATGTGTCTTGTCGGATATTATGCCATTCACAGCTTGCAGTAACGCACGCAGATTACGCGAAACGTTTATTACGTACATTTTTCATTTTGATGCCAACATTTTACGGCGAGGATTCTCAAGTGATGAACTTTCATAATCTGTTACATGTAGCTGATGACGTTGAGCACATGAATGCTCCGTTGACAGAGTTTTCGGCATTTCCGTTTGAAAACTGTTTGGGTCTCATCAAAAAATTGATAAGAACTCCTCGGAATCCTTTGGCTCAAGTCGCTAGACGGTTGTGTGAACTGCAGGCGGGTCCTCAACAGGAGCCAGCAGCTCAACGCGGTCCATTCACAGACTATATTCGAACACGAGATGGATCAGAAATTGGTCGCATTACCGAGATTCAAGGGCTCCGGACTGAATTTTTTCAAATTTCATTGAAGGGCGTGTCCATTAGGACTTCACACCCGGACAATACGGTTCAGTTGCTTAACGGGACCATTATTAGGATTAAAACCATTTTCGCGCAGTGCAATAACCCTTTGAGTATGGACAGCATCTTTGTGGAGGGCTATGAGGTAACAAAGCTCGGGGAAGCATTTGATTACCCATGCTTATCCACAGAAGTTGGGATAATGCGCACAGGGCCTTTGAAAAACCTGAGGACCTATCGAGCTGATGCTATTTCGAAGAAATGCATATTATTGAAAGTTAACCATCGATCATTCTCCATAACATTGCTACATTAGAATCTATTAGTGTATTTTTTTTTTTTTTATCGCATCAGTACTGAGCACCTGAAATAATTCAGCCTCCTTCGATCGTGGCGCCACTCCATCACAACATCGACCATTGAAACATTTGATCTTTTCTATTTTAAAAACGACCGAAGTATATCGCGTTACTAGGGACTGTTGGCCATAGTAACACACGATATTGTTTCGAATAATATTGTGACATTCCTGGAGTAATAAACGTATTGAATATACATGTATATAAAGTTTCCAATGAGGTGAAGAAAAAACGTGAAAGGTAAATGTTCGTTAAATATTTTAAGCTTAGTTTTTTAGTGATCTTCTGAGATCCGAGTTAACTTTCAAAAATCGAGTTGCGAGGTTGCGTTAGTAAACCCTTGATATGTACGACAGCTGAACCTAATTACTCACAATCTACATGATATGTCGGATTCAATTTACATTTTTTAATCTTTAGCATGAATTTGGTGAATGAAGCGACGCACGTCGTTGTGTAGTTCCCAGCCACACACACAGTGAGAGGGAAGAAGATAGTGGATTTAGTGCCAAAATCGTGGATCATTGAAGAGGACACTAGACATTTATGTCTGTATCCTGGTGAATCGGATTATAGTCAAATAGATGACTGGGTCAAAAACTCAAAGCCCCCCCGTGCCTACGTGGGACCGGTCAGTTGTGAAAATACTCAAATTGGCTGGTAAGTTATATTTTTTAATTATTATTGATAAACCTACTTATTCAATGAAATCATTTCAAAAACAATTACGCTCTGACTTCAGTCAGCTACGAGCAAGGACTGCGACGACTTAAACGGTCTTACGATAACATCGACTTGGTGGAAAGCAGCACGGACATGGAGTCTTGCTCTGACGCTGAAGTACTGAAAACAAAACGGGCCGAGACCAAAAGTTCAAAAGCGATAGCTGTAAAACGAGCGTTCATTAGCATTCCACCTTTTCCAATTGAAGATAATGTACTGAAAAATGTTGAGGAATCTGAAATAATTCACCACACGCCTACCAAAACCAAAGGTTCAATCAGAGCTGCAGAAACGGAAACGTTGGCAGTTATATCTTCGCCTCTGACAGAGGATACTAATTATAGTGGACCTTCGGGTACGTTAATCGATATTTCCTATATACAGTACAATAATTCGAATAAAATGGAGTTAACTTATGGGAGCAAACAACATACGAAACGCTTCACGCCATTCCAGCCTCATCTTGACTCTCAAATTTACATCACTTTCGATGACTGCTTATTTCAATATAGCGATGAATGCATTGTTCAATCCACAGACGCTGAAATTGTCAGTTCCTCGGATGAATCGACTCCTCCTCCAAAAAAATTGAAGAAAGGCTCTACTGAGGCAGGAAAGAACCCTGATACTCCGGCGCTCAACTCTAAGTCAAAAACATCACGACGTAATTTTTCATTTTTTGGGCAACGAAACTTGAAAAAATATTTACCATAGTACAACCCCGGTAGTATTTAGAATATATTCTCCTTATAGGAAGATTGCAGCTAACAACTCCGGGTGGCACAATTGATGGCACTGCAATTGATGCAGTGAGAGGAAATAATGACCAACATTCCAGTAAGCAATCGGATTCTATTATAATGTTAATCGGCAGGTTCGATTCATACGTGTAGAGAAATTTAATTTTTATGGTTTTTTAGAGAGATATTTTTTTTCAGACGACGGACGAGAGTGCTGTGCGAAGAACACAGCGGCAATCTTGAAGAAAATTAGGTCGATGAAAAGAAGTTTGAAGTATGATATAAATCTTAAATTCCAGAGTATTATTGATACTCTAGCAATCAACAGTGACGGCAAAACAGCAGAGGATCTGTCGAAAGTCACTACTAACCTTGGACTAACTAAACTACCGATACAGAACAACGACGACTTTGTGGCCTTTGATAAGTCAGTTGTAGAAGACGAGAAGAAAGAGAAGAAATCCGCTCTGGTGCGTACAAGATTTATCAACTCATATAAAGCTTCTGGTGTTTGAGAATCTTCGTATCGGTTTGTGATACCGGGTGTCTGTTCAGATTTCAATGTTAGGCGATTGTCACATGGCTATTGGATAATGAAATAGCCAATGTTATCTGAGGGTCATCTGCTCATAAAAAGAATTTAGCTTAGTCTAAAACTTGGCTATCTAATGAAGTGATGTTTCGTCTATAATGCCGTACCAACTCTTTGACATTTCTACATAATTTTCAGACAATTTTGTATTTAGTACCATTACCCCTGTTCGATATATTATAAATTAATTTATCTGCATTTCAGATTAAATTCATGTTATCTAAATCTAGAAGAGCCGAAGGTTTGAGTGAGGGAATTTCAAAAATATTATCTAGCATAATGGGAAAAGATGTGCAATTATGCTATAGCGGCTGTGGACGAGCCCAGAAAGGAGTGAGCAAAGAAAATTTTAGCGAGACTTCAGTCTACAATTGCATGCGGGGTATGTGTTCGTCTAATACAAGTTAAAGTATTCATTGAAGAGTTTAGATATTTCATGATATAAGGTCTGCGATGTTTAGATTGAATCATATAGGTATCTATAATTTCTGTTGCTGCATTTCTTTAAAACGGGCTTAAGAAAAATGTAATTGGAGCGGATTGACGAGAGAATTGCGGAATTTCAACAATTTATTTCAGTAATTAAATATAAACTTTTTGTCTGAATCATCTATGTGATACTTCACTGATATATTATGTGAATTTTTCTTTAACACGGTTCGTTATGTTATATCTCTATCTAGTGACGAGCCGTTGAACGTATTAACGCTAATGTTGTTGCCAATGTTGTAGAAAAATGGTCACCCTTGGAGATGATTCACGTCATACGGTTCATGTTTGATGCACCTACTGCTATCTAATTTTCAGATGTACTTCTTGAGACACACAAAAATTGCAAAGCTTCGGACATTATTACGAAGACGAGTCGATGGTTAGCCGGGGCTGGGGACCGGTATGGCGGCAAAAAGAAAAGAACGGAAAAAGCTGCCCTTGAAGCAGCCCTTAAACTGAAGGCGTCTGAAGCTGCTCGCAGACTGAAAGCCATCGAAGCTGGCGCGATGAACGCACGTCGTCAAGAACAGACGGATCAAGATCAATGAAGACCAGACTTAAAAAAAAAAAAAAAAAAATTAGTTACCATATGACTTAATTAATTAATTATTAATTATTATTTTAGAAAAATAAATACTTGTGTGTCAGGCAAGGTATACGTAATAGTTCTAAGTTAAGTTAAGTATAAAGAGAACCATAGAGAAAAGAAAAAGATTAAAAAAAATGACTACCTATTTAATAAACACCGTGAAATGTCATTATGACTTAATCTTTTTTTAGAGGTAGTTAGAGGTGCGCGGTATTTCGATATACCGATGATTTTTATATTAATTTTCATATCCGAGCCACATTTGGGCGACCGTTGGCTGCCACCGTAGGACCGTAATTATTATTCCGACCTTCTGCCGTTCCTACACCGACCGTCAGCAGCCAATAGTCGGCTGATCTTGGCATGTCAATTTCTAAATGGGGTACAACACTGGGCCAAACTGGCCGCACAATTCTGCGCAGACGGTCAAATTCAATGCCGAGGCCGTTTGATACAGTACTATGCCGATCTTTTCACACAGCATTGGGCCAACGTAGCGAGCAGTATTGGGCCTACGTAGTGAGCCAGCATTGGGCCAACGTAGCAAGTCAGCGTTAAGTCAATGTAGCATGCCAGCATCGGGCAAATGTAGTGAGCCAGCATTCGGGCAATGTAGCGAGACAGCATTGGCTGACCGTTGGCTACCAACCGTGGGACCCATGTTATCATTCCGACGTATTGCCAGTCGTCGGCCCACCGTTGGTGACAAACGGTTGCCCAACCGCGGCACCGTCGTCGGCAGTACTGGCCCAGTACTAGGCCCTTGGTCAATTTCTACATGGGTACCTGTGTTGTTATCGTCGATGAATTTGCTGAGCTCTCTTTTTTCGCTTCTTCCTTTTTGGCTACAGCCAGTTCCTCCGTTCTACTTTTTAGCGATGCTGATAGTTTTTTTCGTATTTCGTCGACGGTACTTTGTTCGTCTACCCGAGTCGAAATTTTTCTCCTCCTTTCGACCTGTAACTCCTACCGTTTAGTAGGTTGTACAGGGTCACTGGAGGTTCACTTTCAATGTAGAATGAACTCCTACTTTGCGCCTAAAACAGTCAGATATCGGACAATTTGCCACTTTTAGGCTCAAAATAGGAGTTCCCGAGAACCTCGTTGAACCCTCCAGACCCTAGAAATTCGTGATCACGCGGATTTATGGGGTAAATATCAAAATTCAAAGTCTTTTCAATTACATATTACATTTTAATTAAACTTTTTTAAATTACACATCATCAATGTAATAGATGATTGAAAATAGTTCAATCGCACATTATTTAAATAATGTGTTATTAAATGGGTAATTTAATTGAAAAAGTAATTATTGACTCCCAACCCTGATTAGAACGTAGCGGTTCAAAGTAGGGGTTCCAGGTTGAACAGTACTAAATGAGGTTGAGTAGGCTTTAGAGAATCAAAATAGGAGTACAATATCTACTGTAAGTAGAACTCCGCGGGTCAAAATAGGCGCTATAGGTTGGGCAGTATCAAAATAGGTTGATTTGAGTGCTTAGAGCATGTAAATAGGGGGAAAATTTCAACTCGGGTACTTCCACTCCGTACGCTTTACATGTGTTCACAAGGTCTGTTTTATTCAAAGTATATATCCAACCAACTTTTTCCTGCGATTTACTCGTACTATTCCCTGGCATTGATCACTGCACCTTTGCATTGCTGTCGCGATTACATAATATGCATTTGTGCGAATTATAGTCCGTATGCTCGCTTGTATGCTTCGTGGGAATAACGTATCCTCGTCGCCAGTTGTTATGTTTGGGACGTACGAGATATAGGATATACAGTCGGGACTCCCAATAAGAGCGCTACGGGGCTGTAGGAGAAGGAATTTCCGAGAAATGTGGTACCCCCACTCTCTATTGAAAATCTCGCTCGCTCGGAACGTAAACCGGTCTCTCAATAAACAAGCGCGGTAGTGGGGGTACTGCTCGGCCACGGATGAGGGGAAGCGCTCTTATTGAGAGCCCTCTTATTGGGAGTCCCGACTGTAATATATAAAAACGTCTGCTTAGGTTGACTGCTAAGATTGGACTGATTTATTACAATATAATACCACATACAGTATCGTCGGTATAAGTATATGAGCGTTAACTTACATACATCACAGAAAAAATAATTTACGAATCAATACATCCAAAACAACCATTACTATTGGGTCGAGAATTTATTTTCTTTCAAATATTCATCATAATATTATCGGAATTTGATCATAAGCTTTTCAAAATTAACTATAAAGAGTAAAAAAAACCAGAGGTCCAGTGAATGACCACTCGCGTCTGATGAATGACCGGGTATGGTCCAATGAATGACCGATTAATCTATCCACCTATTAAAAATAAATATTCAATACAATTTTGATAAACTTATTCTAGTTTATTTTCAACACGATTAAATAATAATATATCGCGTTCCTAAAACCAAAAGGGCGTATCGTTTTTTTTTCAACTTATTTTTTTTTCATTCTTTCAATATATTTCCTTATTTCTAACATTTCTAGGTTGATTAGAGAATTTTTCTTTATAGCGATACGCCCTTTTGGTTTTAGGAACGCGATATGTATAAGAAAAAGCTTTGAACTTGGAAATTTCATTTAAATTTGTAACAAGCAAACTGTCAATATAAATTTAATTATTTTCGATATACACGTTTTTTAATTCGTTTATTTGTTGCATTTTAATGAGAAAAGAGACATATAAGATTGCAGAAATAAATGTGTCATGAATATCTATCAATTTTCTGAATTGTTATAAATATTATTTCTGGTGCCGGTCATTCACTGGTAGGTGGTCACGCACTGGACTGTTTACCCTACTTCACAGAATGAATTCTCATCTCTTCAGAGTCATTTCTCAATATCCAACTTACCACTACAGAACAATTACAATGGCCGCACTCAAGACAATCTTCGTGCTGTTGCTCGTTGCTTTTGCAATGATGATTGTGGCTGACGCCAACCGTGTCCCGGAATGCGACCCGGTCTGCGACCAGGTCTTCGCGAGTAGCTATGTCGAGCAGTCGATGCGCTGCAACGTGCATGAATTCGACGGAAAGAACAGCTGTACGGACGGAAAAATGTATTGTTTCTCGAGAGCACCTGCCGGCCGTAGTGCAGATTGAAATATTGAGACACCCTCAATTTGAAGAACATTCGGAGACAACCAAGAATATATTTTTGTACCTATTGTTGTAAAACATCAAAACTTTTTGTAGAAATTTTCCATGATCTTATGTTCAAACTCCATGTCTATTGAGATCAGAATCTAATTCATTGTCTTAATAAATAGTTAAAAATGTAGAATTTCTTCTTCTTTTATATACTGTAACGAGGCAAATTATTAGGCCTCGTAATTCAACCATCTCCTCTTCCTCAGACCAAAGTGACCGCACCTTATTTAGAAACTAAAGTCGAAGCGAGAAGTCCCAGCTCAAGTGCCCAAGGTCCATTGTTGTAATTATAAATTCGTGTACTAGTATTTTTCTCGTTCCCTATATCTTATATGTCCCGTGCCGTTCTGTTCCGTATTGAAATCAACGAGGGAGATCGTCCCTCAAGCTCATCCGGCCTGGTGGGCCGCCCGGCCTTCGAGTGATTAGCCGGGGGTAACCGGACATCGTATCCTGAGATATGCCTGGAAGAGCGCTGCGTAATGAATCTATCACGTGAAGTAGCCTCCTCCCTCCCTCTACCTGTCCCGTACCGGCTTGGTCCGCCGGTCCAAAATGCAGTTATTCCGTCTTCCAGGATATCGCAAATTGAGAACATGACGAGCCATCTAACAAAAAGGCCCTGTCAGGCCCGCGACAAAACCCGGCAGAAAGAAGATACGCCTATTCATTTTATGCGTAGAACCCCCTCCACCCCGAGTTGCATCCGCATAGAGATAGATCAAGAAGCTTCACTTCTTGCTTGGATACAGTTCCGTCAAGTGCTTTTGTTCGAAAAACCTATGATTAATACTTTTGTTCCAGAAAATCTTTTTCTTTACACATGAACGGAAAGGCCGATTTTGCTCCCTATTTTCGGCGAGCAAAGAGCGGTTTTGCCGCTCGAAAAGTCTTTCCTCCCTGAAAGTCTTTCCTCCTGGCCTTTCCTCCCTAAAAGTCTTTTCTCTCAGTCTTTGCTCACCGATGTGAAGTTGCACTAGATTCATCTATCCTCTTTTTTCCTTCATGAACAGAACAGAAGACGGTGGGACCAACTTCGTGCCCATACTGTTTTGTTTCAAGTAGCAACCAAATAAATAAATTATATAACTTTAATTGATTTATTAAAAATTATGGGTAAAACCGTTTTTCCTCAAATAGGTAGCAAAATCGGCCTCCGTTCATGTGTAAAGAAAAATATCGTGTGCACCACGGGAGCAACGTTTTCGCTTCCTCGGTGTAGTTTGCCGCCCTCGCGTTTCGCTCGTCTCGGCGAGCCTTCGGCTCGCAGAGTCCTCGCTCTCGCTCGGGCAGCAAGCTACACCTCGGGGAGCGAAAACGTTGTTTGCTCCCATGATGCACAATATACTAATATTCCATATCGTAATCTCTCATAGCCTCATTAACCTCAGTTAGTGAGTGTTAGAGCCTTGATTAAGGTAAGATTCCAACTCTAGAGGACCCTCCGATTGATATCGCGTCACTAATGCCATAAGGGCGTAAGCGCAAAAAAAAAAAAAATTTCGTGTTTTTTGTGGCAAAATCTTTTTCGTGCCATATAACATCGTTTGGGCATATCCGCAAAAAAAATAATTTTTTGGCGTTTACGACCTTATGGCATTAGTGACGCGATATTGGATTGATTAAAAGAAACTCATTTCTTATTGTGTTGTTGGGTCAGACCTCGAGAAGGGTGACGCCATTAAAATTTTGTTGCAAAATGTGTTTTGCAATGAGAAATAAATTAACAATAGTGGGTTTCCGAGGGAAATAAAGTGAATCAGGTGAAATTATATGAATTGGGCAAAAGGGTTATGTATTCTGAAATACAGGCCTGCTTTAATAGTTAGCTGGAGCTAGACTGATTCGTTTTACAATAATGTTTGTTGACGCAGCAACCGTAGTTCTTATATTTTAGAAGACGTCTTTCATCATAATTATATAGGCCACTACTGTCGGCGTAAAAAGGTTTGGCCCCTCCCTGGTGAAAACATTGCTCTGAAAAACTCTCAATTCTTCTCCGTAAATTTCTGAAACCCGTTTTCAGGAATTCCTGGAGAAATTCAGAAAATTCACCGTTTATCTGAAATGAGTGTAAAAAATCTGGAAAAATTTAGAAATATTCCCTGAACATTGACGAACATGATAGAGTTTGATGAATCCAAAAATATTCACAAATCTGAACACCAAGTGCAAAAAGGTCCAATGGCGCGATTTGGGGGACAAATCGGTACGGACGAATCTGAGCCGGCTTAAAATTATTGTCAGGATGTACACTTTTTGATTCCGTAATCAGTTTTTAGTTCGCAATAGTGAACTTCTAGTAATCGACGTCAACAATTTTTCAAATTTGCTCGGGGCCGCGTGTGATATTCGTCGCTGTATTTCCCCCTCGCCGCACCCGTCGCAAACTCCATTGTTACTCGGAGCTTATGCGGCCACTGATATACAATGTGTATGCAGTCGTGAATATCGATTTTATGACCAAAAATATCTCTTGGCGATTGAAATGAATTTAATCAAATCGATGTAAATTATGATTTTTTAATAATATGGGTCGCATTTTTGGCGAGCCCTTGGTGTAGGTATCAAAGTGTACAGGAATTGAAGAACATTTTATATAACCATGGAAAAAAATTACATTCCATACAATTTCCAGAATGTATATATTTTTTCATTACGATTCATTGAAATATTTTTTTTTTCGGCATAGGCATTGAAAAGTCACTTTTTGACGCCTGTTTTCGATCCGTAAGGCAGCAATTTGTACGGCTCATTTCAGAACTGCCATATAAAGTCTTTTTATGGCAGTTTTGATGCGCAGTCCGAAGTGCGCAATCCAAAGCTGCCGTAAAAAGTCTTTTTATGGCAGTTTTGATGCGCAGTCGAAGTGCGCAACAGATCGCGCCATAACCTCACTCTTCGTCGTATCAAGTGCGAATCTCAACAGGCGTCCAAGTGACTTTTCATGCCTATGTCGAAAAAAATATCGTATGGGGCGTGCCCGTAAACCGTTTTTGACTCGAATAATGATTTCAGAACTCGCTTCCGACTCGCCTTCGGCTCGCCTTTAGCTCGTACTGAAATCATTATCCTCGCCGGAAAACACTTGGTTTACGGGCATGCCACATAAAATACTATTTATATACAGCTATTGTATCCGAAAAAGTCAGAAAAGAACAGTTAACTAGTCCACCCCGACTCGGCGGCGTTTCACCTAGACCCTCTACGATCTGTCTTATTATTTCTTATCTTATTAAACCTAGAGAAAAATGTAATCTCCATTTTTTGCAGATCTTTCGGACCAGCCGTTCTGTCATAAAAAATGAATGAATTCTGGTAGAAAATTAAGCAGAATATGACCAGAATCTGTTGAGTTTTCTGGTGATTGGGCAGATTTTGGTCAGATCTTCTGGCCAGATACCTCATCAATTCGACGACAGTTTCTGGCCAGAATGACATATGTATCTGGGCAGATTCTGTTGAAAGATCTGGTGAACGAATCTAAGGTGTAATTCGAGGTTATGTTAGAAATGCAGGTAATTAAAAAGTATAACATCAATGTGAGAATATTTTTTGTGGAGAATAATTTATTATCTTCAAATAATATTAAGAATCGTAATAATTTTTAAATTATATCAAAAATAATAAAGCTTTCACTATTATGAAAAAAAAATTGACACCTTCGAATGAAAAATAACAACAATTATGAGTGTCAACGACGTCGTCGCCGGGAGTTGTCTTCACACAACATACGCTTTCGTTATCTGTAACCAGGACCACCGCTACGTCGGTTTCGTCCTCCAGGTCCACCGCTACGTAGTTTTCATGCTCTAGGTCCACCGCACCGTAGTTTCCGTCCTCCAGGTCCACCGCTACGTAGTTTTCGTCCTCCAGGTCCACCGCTGCGTGGTTTCCGTCCTCTAGATCCACCGCTACGTAGTTGATAACTTACTGAACAATGATGCCTGAATTATCAACGTCGTGTGTACCACATCAATTGTTTATTAATAATTACTTACAATTGGTCGACCTGGAGGACGAAAACTACGGTGCGGACGACCTAGAGGACGAAAACTACGTTGCGGTCGACCTGGAGGACGAAAATTACGTTGCGGTCGACCTGGAGGACGGAAATTACGTAGCGATCGACCTGGAGGACAAAAACTACGATGCGGTCGACCTAGAGGACGAAAATTAGGCAGCGGTGGACCTTAAGGACGGAAACTACATAGCGGTCGACCTGGAGGACGAAAACTACGATGCGGTTGACCTAGAAGACGAAAACTACGTCGCGGTCGACCTGAAGGACGGAAAGTACGATGCGGTTAATAACGAAAGCGTATGTTGTACATAGACAACTCCCGGCGACGACGTCGGTAACACTCATAATTAACTGTAACTTGAATGCCATATGGCGAAAGAAGTTATCACTAGATTTAATCAATTATTTTCATTTCACTGAAAATTGACCCGCCACGAGTTAACAGTTACTGCAGTTACATATAACCTCAAAAGTACGTGATATTAATGGTTCACCAGATTCTGGTCAGATTCTGAATATCTGGGAAGGTTCTGCCCAGATTGTCTGCCCATAAGATGACGAATGGCCAGAAAATCTGGTCAATTTTCTACCAGGGTTTCGCCTTTTGAAACAAAAAGAAACGCCAATTTCAAAAATTTTCAATAAATTTCACGAAAATTCTATGTCACATGATGAAAATTTTGAGCCTCACGTCAAAGTTGAAGTGTCTTCATCTCCGGGCTTATGGAGGGAAAAGTGTATTAATATCTGTTTATATTCTTGAAACTTTTATGTGACGCATGGCACAGCAATTCTCAATTATACTCTGCCATACTTATCATTTCGAAGTATGTTGAAGGATTTTGAAGTATTTTGTAGAAAACACTTCAAAATAATAAGTGTGGCAGTATTAGGATTTGCTGCGCCATGCGTTACATACAAATTTCAATTATAGAAAAATTTCAATACACTTTTCCTTCCGTGAATCCGGAGATGAAGATATGATTTGTAGCTAGTACTGGACCCTGGGGTGGCATCCAACGGTGCGATTGCACCTCTACTGGATAACAGCTCGATAGGCAGGTAAATATTGTCAGTCTGACATTCTCAGCCCGCGTATTAGTTACCCTGATATAAATGTCTACCTGCCTTATTATTCAGTAATGGTGCGCCCAAGAATATTCCATTTCTTGGTATGACTCTGATGACAACATAATCTTCTTTCATTTCATCATTTCTTATCTCGACAAAAAAACCACATTTCGGCCAAGCAAAGATTACTGCTATCTCTGTGGAACTAAATAAAATAGAACTGCTATTATGATCCGGTCTGACGCATTATTTTGCGTAATTGGTACAGCCTACGCATACGAAAATACCCAATTGCGAGATTGGAGATCCGCTGTTCAATACCCAGAATGAGACTGGTTATACCAGATATTTTCACTCCCCGTTTCCGTATGCCATTTGCAAAGTTCTCGGTGTTTCCAGTAAATTTTTCTATCTCGCGATAGATCATATTTTCCAAATCGTTATCGGCAGTCCTCATGACATGGCTTCTAATCTTGATATCTATGGGGCACACGCAGAAAAAGGATTACTTGAACGAAGAAAAATTTACTTGACTTGAGTAAAATCTGTGATCGAATACGGCGAAATAAACTGGTGCTTCGCTCAAGAAAAAAATTTAGTCGGCGTAACTAAATATACAGTTGGCCAAATCACTTGATTTTGTCAGCTCGAAACCCCCGTGATCCTGGCAATGGGCTGTACTATTGTACTGACTAAATATTCGGTTGAGATGACTAATTTTTAGCTAGATTCAATCATTCGTAATTTTGCCCCAAGCGAATGAGTTATTGTATCAAGACTCAGTTTTGTTGTATCAACTTTACATTTTGTTCATGTGGATTACAAATTTGTTTATACTGAGTGAATTTTGTATTGAGTTGAACATCAATTCAGTTAAGTATACTAATTCAAATTGTGAGAAAAAAAACGAAAAAAACTGATTTTCGTGTGAATATTAGAACCCACATTTTATACCTACCTAATCACATGTAGATTGCCATCCGATTTTTTTTTTTTTTTTTTCTACCTAGCCGGGATTTGAACCCACGTTCGCTCGCAATCGCTGTGTTACTAGTCGCACGCTCTACCTATTACGCCAAGCTACCCTATGGATATGGATCTCATATTTTCTTACTTCTCGAAACTTATGATGAAGGTGTCGAATTAAGAGTTAATAGACATTTCAATTTCACCGATCGGTAAGATACGGTTGATTAAATTAATAAATCAAATATCCATAATCAAAGTTGAACAAGATGTTCGAATTGACTACACGATTTTTTACAACAAGTACCACTCTCATTCTAAACAACATAATGCTAGAGTTTTTAGTACCTCACCCCAGTGAATTCGTTCAAGTAATCAATCATGTCACACCGAACAAACAAAATATTCGATGAACAAAATGTCTTATTCAGTTGGAAAAACTGACTTGTTTCATTTGAGCTACGGAAATGCTTCTGTCAACAAAAGTATGATTCGCGACAACCGCACATACGTTTTCAGTCAAAACATTGGTAGTCGACTAAACCATTAATAATCGACCAACCGTTTTGTTGTAACAACATATTTTTTTTACTTGAATCAAGCATCACGCTGCTTCAGTCGACAATTTTTTCTGACTATATTATTTGATCAAAATGAGTGAACTCAAATTGTTCATTCGAGCGCGGGAAATTCGGGTGAAATAAGGAGTACTCGATTGAAACAAATTTCACCCGACTAAATATATTTAGTCGGGAGTAGTAATCCTTTTTCTACGTGCACGTTCATCTTCCCTAATTGCAGTTTCAAGATCATTCAGTCAATTGATATACAATCGATTACATTTATGTTTATTCCGCTTTTTACCACCCAATAACAATGATTCGATGAAATCGTAGTCTTTATCTTCTACGACAGTGTTAGCAGATCCCTGGAATTTATTCGTAACCAATCTTGTGAAGGTTGCCTAAAAACTGCGAACTATAATCTTTCTAATTGGCGAGGTACATTCCCTAGCTTGCTCTTCTCTGTACGTTTGTTTCTGCGTTCTGCGTTTCCTGATTGTGTCTTCTGGCTGCAGTTCAATGTTGATTATTATTTCGTCTATCGGTACATCTGACATCAGGGATTCATTCTGGGTTATAAGTATTTCTGTTTTTGAAGCTTGCACACTGTTTTGTAATTCGTATTTTCAGTCACAACGCAATCAATGACAGCAATTTTTTATCAGAAGTCAAAAGATCCTGTAATTCGTGCTGCAACATAGACGAATTGAACAGAGATCACCAAAGTAAAAAATAATGTTGACATATTTCTAGTATCAAGTTATCAAATATGTTGTGGCTAAATCGAATTAGATTTCTGCCAGCAATAGTTTACACACCTATATTCTCGAGGTTCATGACTCCCTTCTTAGTTCTTACTGTATCTGGTGTGAGACCAATGCTAATGCTAATGTTCCATTTGCATGGAATTTTCCAGTGCAAGATCGTCATATAATAATACACATTATCTATTTTCCGTTTAATGTTTTGCATAAATCGATTTGCAACGGCCGTGATATACAGGGTGATCCAGAATGCGGTACTTTCCTTACACCGGTGGATTCCTTGTAAAAATCTAAGACCAAAATTATTCATCCTCAAATGTCGAATGCTTAGCCGTGTTCAGGTAGGAGCCGTTTGAAGTAAGCCAAAGTAAGCCAATACAAGGGCAGATACGAGAATGGCTCAGCCGCCGCTACGCCGTTATTGTTGGCCCGCCACCGCGAACTCGCAAAGAAACGACGATCAGGGTTGCGATTCTGTAACTTTCCGCTAACTCGCTAACTCGCTAACTTCGTCCAATCGGAGATCGTTGCGGCCCGTAACGATCTCCGATTGGACGCTTCTCAGCCAACCAACGGTCTTAAAGCGAAAAGTTAGCGAGTTAGCGAGTTAGCGAGTTAGCGGAAAGTTACAGAATCGCAACCCAGACGCCCGCGGCTCTGCTGTATGTAGCTAAGATATACAGGCGATGCAATGAAAACAGAAGCATGCAAATGTTACCGAACTATGAATGTAATAAATAAGGTGAAGTCGGGAGAGATGCCGCAATTTTTTGAGAAAATTCAAAACTTCTACAAAAAAAGATATTAACAAATGTATTTATCAGTGACCATTCTTTGAACTATGTACTATAATGTGGCCCTAACCAAAAATAGATAAACTTTCATTTTCATATAAAACATACGTCAACAAAAAACATATCATGGTTGCCACTAGTCAGGGAAAAATCAGGGAATTCGGAAAATGGTCAGGGAGGTCAGGGAAAAGTCAGAAAATTTTTCAGCGAGTCAGGGAATTTTATGGTGACACATAACAAGACAGAATAGAACGTCCCCCGTGATTCTTTCTTCTTTCTACCTTGCGCGGAATTATTATTCAGAAAATTATTAATTATTAATTAATTCAAAAAATCATTCTCTATCAGCATTGATTCAGAGCGTTGTTTATTATAGGTATACTTGAATAACCAGTAATTGGTCCGAAATTCAGCCAGGGAAAAATTATGATTTGGTCCGGGAAAAGTCAGGGAATTTTTTTGACTGTTTGTAGTGGCCACCACGTAATATGTAAGTAATATGGGCGAAAAATTTATTATTTCGAGCAGTGTTGTAAAAGGTACTTTATAAATAGTACCTAGGTACAGGTACAGGTACTTGCAGGAAAAAATACCTAGGTACAGGTACAGGTACTATTTAAGAAATGTACCTAGGTACAGGTACAGGTACTCACAATGTACCTATATATAGGTACTTAGGTACATTATTTACGTTGAGCATAAGAATGATACGAAGAAGGGTGAAAAAAATATACGAAAACCAAGTTAGTGATATACATACTGGTACAGTTATACGTACACGTTCATTTACCACATTTCACACGCCGAGATTCTTACGTAAATGAAGTACCTTACATTTTACCTATAAATAGGTACAGGTATTCCTCAAATGTACCTAGGTACACTTGGGGACACGGATTATGAGACGGTCAGTTTTCTGGACAAGTCAGTTATGTTGGCAACACAAAATGAACACACAGCGCCTCATAGTCGGCCGAGCGCGAAGCTAACTCAATCTCACCAAATATCACGTAACCCATGACCTAAGGCTGTTTGCTCATGACAGTCGAATCTAACCTGAGAATACCGCGGAGGACTAACCTAAGAATAATAATTATTTTAAGTAATATTATTATTAATAATAACCCGTTGGATTGACGTGTAAATCAGTTTGGAAATAATTGTAATTCATAACTTCCCCCTCGAAGAATACAAACGGGCGAAAGTTTATTTTTTTTTAAATCTTTTTAAGTGATGAAAAAAGAAATTGTAACCTGAAAGTTTACGGTAAGATGATTTTATAAAAATACAATTAAATTAGGTAATGCAAGTTACGCTATGCCTGAAAAACAAGATTCTTTGTGAATTTTGCGTGTGAAAGCATGTCCAGGACTAGATTCTAGATCATTGAGATTATCGTGTAACTCATTATTACTTCTTGACTGATACAAGACATTTATCAAACACAGACTGAACTTCGCAAGAACCACCCGTCGAAACAGGCAAAGAAAGGAAACATTCAGCTTCAGAGAAACGGAAGGAGTCAACTCGTACTAATCCAGAGATAAAAGGAACTCGTTTTGATAGAATCGTAGCCGGGACTTTGAATGCCTACTCCGGCGACTACATCACTCGTCTTTCACATTCTAAACTTTGACAATTCTTAGACTGAGACTTAATATACTATCGGAGACGACTGCTTGCTTCTTATAATGTAAAATTCTTAACTTTAAGCTGAATAAATAAAAATGCATCCATGAAAATCTTATGTTCCAGCTGGTTATTCAATAATTATTCAAAGATTAAAACTTTTAGAATTATAATCTAAATAATACCTATTAGAAAAATAAATTAGTTAATTAGTTTTCTTCTTTTATTTTATTAGTTAATTAGTTTTTCGTAGAAGGAGTTCTACGTCAGCGTCCACAGGATCATTAGAATCCTGAATTTTACATCCCCAGAAGACAGCAATCGTCTGTGATAGTATTCTAAGTCTTGCTCTAAGAATTGTTAGCATTTAAAATGTAATTCTGTGCTAGACGAGTAGTCGCCATAAAAGAAGTTCTACGTCAGCGTCCAAAGGATTATTAAAATCTTGAATTTTACATCCTAAGAAGACAGCAGTCGTCTGTGATAGTATTCTAAGTCTTGCTCTAAGAATTGTTAGCATTTAAAATGTAATTCTGTGCTAGACGAGTAGTCGCCATAAAAGAAGTTCTACGTCGGCGTCCAAATGATTATTAAAATCTTGAATTTTACATCCTAAGAAGACAGCAGTCGTCTGTGATAGTATTCTAAGTCTTGATCTAAGAATTATTAGCTTTTAAAATGTAATTCTGTGATAGACGAGTGGTCGATATAGGAGGCATTCTAAGTCAGCGTATAAAGAATTATTAAAGTTTATAGTTCGACTTTTTGAGAGACGATCAGTCGTCTATGCTTGTATTCCAAGTCTGGATCCAATAAATTGTCGAAATTTCGGAAATGTATGAATAAAATCCAATGATCCAAATCTCGTCATTGTTATTTATGACCAGCGGGTTGTCACGTGCACCAAAATCTTTCAACTTTTCTTCTTATTAATAAGATATTAAAATGTTAAATATTTATAATACTGATAATAATAACTCGTGAATGTATTTTAATATAGATATATTATTATCATTGATAAAAAAGATATGATTTGATATTGAATATAATATTCAATTAATTGAATTGAAAATCAAGATGACTTCACCAACTAATTTATTTTTCTAATAGGTATTATTTAGATTATAATTCTAAAAGTTTTAATCTTTGAATAATTATTGAATAACCAGCTGGAACATAAGATTTTCATGCATGCATTTTTATTTATTCAGCTTAAAGTTAAAAATTTTACATTATAAGAAGCAAGCAGTCGTCTCCGATAGTATATTAAGTCTCAGTCTAAGAAATGTCAAAGTTTAGAATGTGAAAGACGAGTTATGTAGTCGCCGGAGTAGGCATTCAAAGTCCCGGCTACGATTCTACCAAAACGAGTTCCTTTTATCTCTGGATTAGTACGAGTTGACTCCTTCCGTTTCTCTGAAGCTGAATGTTTCCTTTCTTTGCCTGTTTCGACGGGTGGTTCTTGCGGAGTTCAGTCTGTGTTTGATAAATGTCTTGTATCAGTCAAGAAGTAATAATGAGTTACACGATAATCTCAATGATCTAGAATCTAGTCCTGGACATGCTTTCACACGCGAAATTCACAAAGAATCTTGTTTTTCAGGCATAGCGTAACTTGCATTACCTAATTTAATTGTATTTTTATAAAATCATCTTACCGTAAACTTTCAGGTTACAATTTCTTTTTTCATCACTTAAAAAGATTAAAAAAAAAAATAAACTTTCGCCCGTTTGTATTCTTCGAGGGGGAAGTTATGAATTACAATTATTTCCAAACTGATTTACACGTCAATCCAACGGTTTATTATTAATAATAATATTACTTATAATAATTATTATTCTTAGGTTAGTCCTCCGCGGTATTCTCAGGTTAGATTCGACTGTCATGAGCAAACAGCCTTAGGTCATGAGTTACGTGATATTTGGTGAGATTGAGTTAGCTTCGCGCTCGGCCGACTATGCGGCGCTGTGTGTTCATTTTGTGTTGCCAACATAACTGACTTGTCCAGAAAACTGACCGTCTCATAATCCGTGTCCCCAAGTGTACAGGTACAAGGTACTTGTTAGGAAAAGTACCTAGGTACAGGTATAGGTACTGAAAAATGTACCTAGGTACAAAAAAAGGTACTTGTACCTAGGTACTTTACAACACTGATTTCGAGGTTGTCCAGCTATAAAAAGACTGCAGCGAATATTTCCAACTAAAAACTAAGTTTCAAGGACCATCTACTGAATCAATTAAAAACTACCGGATCAATGAGTTACAAAATTTAATCACATTTGAGTCATATAAAATCCTGGACTGAAACATTTTTTTTTTTTTTTCAAATCCCTTGACCATTCTATAGATGTCATGTATTAATCCAGAAGATTAATAGATGATCGATCGAATCCAGAAAAATATAATCAGTTCAAAGATACAGAAAACCGTATCGTTTGCTCCAACCAAAATTAATATCCTCCCATTCTTTTCCAAGACATTGTCGGTCAGTAAACTGACTACATCCGCACAACAGGCACCGATACGTACGTTCCGCTAAAAATGGTGAGATGTGATTTTATAACGCGAGACCCTGAACGTTATTTTGATCTCTGATATTTGGTCTTGATCTTCGATTGATTGATTTAAAAAAAAATTATGGCCATAGAAATCGGTAACCTGGTCATTCACGGTGGCTTCATATCTAATGATTCTGGATCTAGACCAATCTCGTGAAATCATTCCTGTACACCGCTCGAACTGTCCAAGCCTTTCTGAACGCTAATTTTGCGAACCGGTGGATCGGCCGTGGTGGCACCGTGAATTGGCCGCCAAGATCGCCGGACCTGACCCCCCTTAATTTTTCTCTATGGGGATTCATAAAAGAGTACGTGTATCGCCAACCGATTCAATCGCAAGATCAATTGGAAGGTAAGCTGCACGAGGCGTTTTCACTTGTCACCCCTGAAATGCTATCAAATACGCAAGATAGCTTGGTGCGACGCGCGAGTGCATGTGTTCGGGCACTTCGAACACCTCGCATATTGGAGGGCACAAGCGGATTAAAAATTTGTATCTTTATCATATTTGTATCATATCTTTTGTAACGGGTCTTCCTGGGCTCGGGTACCCAGGAATAATAAGCCGAATACAAACCGGGGCCTACGGGTAGCTAGGAAACGTTGTTGGGCGCCAGACTTCGCGTAGAAGTCCTCTCTCTCTCTCGCTCTGCGACCTTCTGACTAACTCCTAAGGATAGAGGGATTTCGTGGGGGCGAGGAATAAAGACACTATGCCGAATTATGGTTATTATTATTTATTGAAAAAAAGAAAAAGGTGGCGAATTTGATACCACGCCCGCTACCTGGCGTATTTACAAAAAAGATAAATTAGAATAATGAAGTTACTGCTACTTTACTGACGCGACTTTCTTTTTGCAATGACTCTACTCTACTATTAAATATCACAGACAATTAACCAAATATCACAATCAGAATAAACGAAGCTAATATAATAAATAAGTAAGAAAATAAAAGAACTATAAAATTACGACTAACAGTTCACACTCTCTCTCTCTCTCTCTCTCTCTCTATACTGAGGCTAAGCATCTGCTTAACTTTGTCTCTAGCCTTGCGCTTTATTTGATTATACATGGAAACACTCATCATACGGCGTATTCAGACTCCTGGTTGGATGTGGCGATAATCGATCTACCGGACAAAGTGCACTCATTTAGCAAATCAGATGTTCCGTTCATCGCGGGTCATAATTGGATTGACTTTGAATATAAACTTCCGGTTCCGGCTTCGCTTGATAGGACAGTTGTGTCTCGAGACTTCAGAAATTGCGACCCCTTTGTCCTAAATGATTCCCTCTGTGCTAATCTGGCCGATATATCGGTGATGGCTGATGACGATGTAGATGAGATGGCTGAATCCCTCTGTAAGGCTGTACTGCGCTCACTTGATATGTATGTGCCTCTTACGTTGCGAAGATTAGCTAAACCTCGCGCTCCGTGGTTAAGTACAGATCTAAAGCATCGTATAAAATTACGCAATAGGTTATATAATAGGGCTAAGCGCTTGGGGGATCCTGCTACTTTTGAT
Source organism: Tenthredo mesomela (assembly GCA_943736025.1). Lineage (NCBI taxonomy): Eukaryota > Metazoa > Arthropoda > Insecta > Hymenoptera > Tenthredinidae > Tenthredo > Tenthredo mesomela. The sequence goes on along the minus strand of OX031020.1, from coordinate 15,696,786 downwards.
CAACATCGTAAGTTGCGCAAGACGATCAGGTATCAGATTAGGCAATCCAAAAATACCTATGTAGCTGATAGAATAAGTAGCCTGGGAGATGCTTCGGCTGTTTGGTCGGAGCTCAGGCGTTTAGGGCTTATCACCGTGTCATCGGCATTACCTCTTAGCCATTTCTCTGCTCAGGAACTTAACATCTATTATGCCTCTGTTACCAGCGTCCATTCTCCTTGCTCTCCTGGTGAGTTGCTGGAGATTCTGGCTGAGGAGTGCTTGACTACGCAGGAAGACTGGTTCCAGATCACTCCGGTTCGAGCCCACCAGGTTTTATTGGTTATGAAAACCTATCTCTCAAAGTCGCGTGGGCAAAGTCCCGACAAGGTTCAGTTAGGTCATGTCAAAGTTGCTCTGGATGTGCTTGCGCCTTACCTGGCTAGACTCTTTAATGCGTCGTCGAGTGCTTCCGTCTTCCCGATGATCTGGAAGAAGGCCTATGTTATCCCCTTGAATAAGTCTAACCAGCCAACCTCGGTCTCGGATACCAGGCCTGTTGCCAATCTTTCGCATTTCTCTAAGGTGTTTGAGCGAGTGGTGGCGAATCAAGTGATCTCATATCTCGATGAGAACAATATACTGGATCCGTTTCAGGCGGGATATCGTAGGGGTCACAGTATTCAAACAGCCTTGCTCAAGGTACTTGATGATGTAAAGAAGGCAGTGGATGATAAGTACGTCACTATTCTACTACTGTTTGACTTCAGTAAAGCGTTCGACAGTATAGATCATCGGCTGCTGTTATCTAAGCTTTGGCATTACGGGTTTTCAGCCAGCGCGGTCGCTTGGTTTCACTCCTACTTATCTGGCATGTCTCAGGCGGTGCTGTATCCAGTTGGCGGAAATTCTAGCTATCTTGATATCCAAGCGGGGGTACCACAGGGATCTGTCTTGGGGCCTCTGTTGTTCTTATTATTTATTAATGATATCGGACTAGTCTTGAAGCACACTAAGCATGTTATTTTTGCTGATGATCTGCAAATTCACTTGCATGCTTGACCATGCGACATTGTTGATGCGATCGCAACTGTAGCTGTGGATGCGCAGGCTATTTCGGATTGGGCTGGGATTAATGGGCTTAAGCTAAATGTAACCAAGACTAAGGCTATGATTCTAGGTAGTTTGGGCTATATAAGTCGAATCAAAGCGCTTGATCAACCGCATATTGTTATTAATGGGCAGGATATCCCCTATGTTGATACGGCACGAAATCTCGGGGTACACATATCTGCTGACCTGTCGTGGAATAACCATGTGGCACAGGTACAACGTAGGGCACATGCAGCAATGCATAAGTTGAGGTCGCAGTGTTTTTCGCTCTCTCCTCGTGTTAAGGAGATGCTAGTCATTGCGTTGGTCCAACCGCATCTGGATTATTGTTGTGTAGTCTACCATGGGCTCACAAATCACCTGAACCTTAAGTTACAGCGGGTTATAAACTGTGGTATACGCTTTATATTTGGAATTAGGCGCGATGTCCATATTACTCCCTATCGTCGGCAACTCAAATGGCTATCTGTCGCTGATAGACGTCTTTACTTTCTTGGTATATCATTGTTTAAGCTTCTTGTAACGTCTAGCCCTTCCTATCTTCGAACACTGTTTGGTGAATCGGACCCGAACTTGCGGCGCTCGTCGCGCTTGGCGGATTCCGTCTCGACTCTGGTGTTCGACATTCCAGCGTTCAACACAACCACCTATCAAAATTCTTTCGCCTTATCGGCTTTGTATCTTTGGAGGAGCTTGCCTTCATCTGTTAAGGAGGCATCGTCACTTGACCTCTTCAAGTCGCAATGTTTGGCGCATTTTTTGGCGGTCGACGCTAGTGGGACGGCTATGATTCCTACTGCGAGGCTCTAGCTGTAGTATGGACGTCTTCGGCTACGTTGTTGACTATTATAGCGGCGTCATTATTTTCATACGTACCCTATTTATTTTATTTTATGCAAGCAGTAGATTCATGTTGTAGTGTATTTTCTAAGTAGATTTATGTAATGAGGTTAAAATTTAGTCTTCTATCCTAGCTCTAAGTTTATTGTACGACACAATGTATTAATATATGTAAAAAAATTTCTGGCATTTGCCTGATGACCCATTGAGGTTAAGGCATAATGAAAGATATCTAATCTAATCTAATACTCTATCCTGAGTATCCTAGATCTAGTTAGACGGTATAGGGAGGACAGAGTCGACTCTACCTACGGTCTATTGCTCGCTCGCTCTAACTAGGAGGAAGCGGTCGAGCTCTGACGTGCATCAGCTGAGCGCGGTGCGTGACGTCAGAGGTCTGTGGCAAGATGGCGTCTACTTGCTTTCTGCTGTTTTCTGCGCAGCGGTGACCAATGCTAGCACGGCTACGCGCAGCGTAAACAAGGTGCCCAGTGTCTACGTTTGAATCCAATGGTTCGCGGGGAACGGTTGAGATTTAGACACGAAGCTTCTCGAGGCTTAGGGAATTAATGCGGGGGAGGCGGGTTTTACTAAGGATAGATTTTAGTGTGAATCGGATTGATCCTACCTGGTGCAGACGTTGATACGGCCTGGAGTTGTAAGTCTACATGGCTGCCGGTTAGGTTGTTTCCAAGTGTGTCTTCCAAGTTTTAAATTTTTTCGAGTGTTACGTCTGCTTTGAGTGTCTAAATTGGTTCTCAAGAGATATCAAAGCTGCTTTTGTGTGAAATATCAAGAAAATCCGGATTGTTTTGGCGTGTGGCTGAGCCCATAAGGTATTTTTCCCTTTTGGGAGGTTATCTTTTCTCAAGCAACGGAAATTTCAAATCACTAGGGTGCATAGTCCAAGATTTGTAAACATCTACGACCCAAAGGTTCTTCAAAGATAAGAAAGGATTAGACCAATCAACATATTGTTACACTGGGTGAAACACCCTTTAGCTATTCGATCACTTAAATAATTCGCATACCATCTAGTAGAAATGAAATAGATGAAGTATCTCTAAAAACATAAAAATAGGTTGCTGCGTTAACTTCTGTTTTATAAACAGTCTTGCTCCAGACCTTAACGGGATGTGATAGGCAGAGATCGATGAAGAAGGGGGTGTTTTTACCAATTTTTTTTTTGTTTTACTCTGCATATCGCGATGAAGGCACAGAATGGATTTTCGCAGATGCATTCGACGTATTACATGGTGAAGTATTGCCGTAGACGAATAAACGTATTGAAATCGAAAAATAGTTTGTTTTCGTAAATTACAATCTGTAAAATAGGGTAAAAAAATGGCCGCTCGGGGCTCGACTCTCATATGCTGACCTTATTATTCAAGTTCACGTGATATGTGTAGGATAGGTATGTCACCTGCCATCTGGCGGCACTGATAACGTGCGAGCAGTCAGTACACGTTAGAGTGTCGGCCAAGAGGCTGGATATATATAAGTAATGTATACAGCGCCGTGCCAATGGGTGGATCGGCGGAGCAGCCGCTCCAGGGCGCCTATGCTCAGGGGCGCCAAGAGACCGAATTTTTTGTGATCCGTCATTTTTTGAAATCGCTTGCATCCGTAGGAAAGCAGTAGTCCACATTCAGAGGCGCCCGCAATATGTCTCTGAGGGTGCTGCACTGATAGACGCGACATCATGTGGTGGGGCGTCGTTCCGAAAAGGAGTTCGGGTCCGTTCTATTGCGTTTGGGCTGTAAATCCGTATCGTGCTCTACAAAGAGTATAGGATCGAGTGGTAGCTGCCATAAGGCCGTAATGTATTTTTCATCATTCTAGCCTCAAAATCGCAACTTCGTCGCGATTTCTCGGCAATCATGATGAAAAATAATGATCGTTACTTGTACGTAAAGGCTTTTTGACGAACCTCGTTACAGTACTCGCCTTTGGCTCGTGCCGTAAACCTCTCGTTTCGTCAAAAAAGCCTTTCCTTACTCGTAATGAAATGTACTATTACTTCACGCAGTGTGATAATGGACGTTTCACCCACGCTTCGCGTGGGTGAAATCTCCATTTTCAGACCTTATGAAGTAAAATTTTGTACTATTAGCGTATATGAGTTTCTGCATTCAGCACCTCTGTGAAGTCGGTGGGTGAAATAACATACCCCCACCCAAAGACCAAAACCACACTAGCCATAGAACGTTCGATTCCCCTCTCCGCGCCTACTCCCTCGCCTAAATAGTACCGTGCGAAGATTGATAGGTTAGTGTTAGCGTCAATTTGTAATCTATCACTAATACAGAAATAGTTTCCTTATACATTCACTGACAATATAGTTATGAATTAATATGCTGTTAAAAATTATCATCAAAGCGATCAATCTGACAATGGTTACTCGTGGTTGAGAAAAGGACATATCTCTGTCTCAACATGTTAGTGTGTGCCCAACACTTTCCAGTTCTTGATAACAACTGATGACAACTCTTCAAGCACTGTCGACACGGTCACTGCGCTTGTGGTGACGGTGGTTATCCCACCGAACTACCAGATGGCGATATTATCTGTATACGCTCAGCTACCCCGCTATCCTATACTCTTTGGTCCGCTACTCCGTGGCGCTTTCACCACTGATCAAGTCCTCAGCTAACGGCGAAGCTACTGCCAGCATCGAACTTATTCGTGGGGAGCAATACATATCAGCTCATGCAACTTTCGCCACGCTTCGCAATAGCACATCTATCAATCCCAATTGTTTCAATCCCTAAACTTTGGCTCAGTTCATCAGGTGGAGGGGGGAGGGGGGGGGGGGGGGGGGCGCGCATGAAGACAGCTCGCACCAGGCGTCATGTGGCTTAGGCACGGCGCTGAATGTATAAGTTCAATAAAGCTAATCTATAAGTGTATAAAGATGATCGCCTTCGGCTTCGGGCAGACAACTTCACCCTGGCCTGCATTCACCTTGTTTCATCCCTTGTTACACAATATACTATTCTTTGTCTGCTTTAACGTGATCAAGAAATTTGACTATTGCGCCTGATTCCTCCGTAGAAAACAATCTATCGTAGTATTGTCCACAGTGTAGCGTAATAAATTCGAACATGATGATGCACAGTACAGACATTGCAATTCAATCTCGCAGAAGTGCTTCTGAGCAAAATAGGAAAAAAACCATGTCTGGTGAAGACAATTAGCTTATAGTTTTTTCTCACTTTGAAATTCATTCGAGTTTATTGTTTCTTCAATAACTAAACGGCTCAAAATATGAAAAATTATTTCCATTACATTTTAAATCTTCAGTTCTACAGCTATATGATGATAAATCATAAGTCATAGTCTTCTTATTCTTTTTATTTTCATACTTATTTTTTGATATCGTTTCAATCACACTAATACGAAATTACTCGATAGCAAATGGTGTTTCAAGTTGTAACGGTTCCCATATTAATATTTATTATTTATCTAATTCTGAAGTAATATCCCTATTTATTTAATAACAATGATCGTAGTCATAGCTTATTTCTTTAATTCTACAATAGCGCCTAGGGTAATATTCTATACTCTAAATAATAGATCGTAAGTAGGTTGACCGCGCGCGCCATCTCTGAGCGCGCAAGAGCCAGCCGCGAGTTGCGAGCCTGCCTAAAAACCTTTCTCGCGAGTGAAACGATACGAGCTCGGATTCAATACCCGGCCCGGCAGCCCGGTGAAATCAGAGAGAGGGCAACCTCTGAGGAAGAGTTATATAGTGTGCAGCTATCGGGGAAAACTTCGGTGTCTCTGCCTGTCCAATCGCTTTATAACTTTTCTTCCGGCTAACTTGATATAATTAAAGAAGCTCTCAGGGAACGCTTCGGCCTCTCTGCCTGTCAGACCTAATTATATCACACCAGCCAAGGTCAAGGTTAAATTCTTTGTTAATAAACTCCTGCATAAACAATTTCAAATCACTTGTCGTAAATTCACTAACTAAAATAAAACCCATATAAGGGCATAAAAAAATCGTTACCTATCATAAAGAACTCACTCTTTCAGTATATAATTAAAACCATTAAAGCATTATAAAAATCTATCTTTAGTTTTATAGATACCTCTCTCTCTTAACTAACAACGAATAATTTAATCATTTAATCATTATAGTACAACTACTCCAGGAGATAAGATAGTTTTCATTATACATATACCTTAGGGTGGTCCACTTTTGAACTTTTTTTTCTGATTCTGCGGGACACCCCTGAACATTGTTCCAAATCACGTAGAAAAAATCTGTGTAAATCATGAATCCAATCGGAAAATATTTAGAGGTCGCTACCGAATATTATAGTATTTTCTCGATTTAATAAAGCCTTTCATGTATAGCTTCACTTCTGATGCGTCGGGAGCTTCTGAACTTAGTGATACGACTCAGTCTTACCGTACGAGGTATTTCTTCAATTGATATTGTAGTATGTTATACAGGGTGATTCAGCATTCGTAACGAATCTCTTGAAGGGTTAATATACTTGTCAAAATTGGGATTGAAAGTTATTCAACCATTTTTCCGAAAAAATAATTTTTTTCTTTGGAACAAAAATTTTTCCGACAAACGACTTTTTCCCATTTTTTTTTTCTTTCTATCATTTGTCAATTTTTAAAAATTCCAAATGATACCTATGATTTTTTTTTTTACAATATTAGAGAGATTTCTCGTTGACAGTTTCTTATTTCGTGGAAGATGGCAAAAAAAAAATGTGTTATAGTTCCAACGACAAAGAATGATTTTTCGGAAATTCATTTTTGAGAAAATAATTTTCTTGACTAAATACTTTTGCCTATAGTTGTAAATAAATGTTCAATCGATTCATCTCAATATCATTTGCGGTACAAATGAACGTCACCTAAAGTCAACCAACTTTGAGTTGTACCGTCAACCATATTAAGATGAATCAATCAAATATTCATTTGTGACTATATGTAGACGAAGATATTCAATCGAGTCAATTATAGTTTTTTCTTAGTGTGGTACTCATACAACATACTACATTACTACAATATTAATACAGAAGAAATACCTCGTGCAATAAGACTAAGTCATCCAACTAAGGTTTAGAAGCTCCCGACGCATCGGGAGTAAAGCTTTACATGAAAATGTTTAAAAAATCGAAAAAAAATACTAAAATATTCGGTAGCGACCTCTAAATATTTTCCAATTGGATTCATGTTTTACACAGATTTTTTCTACGTGATTTGGAACAATATTTAGTGGTGCCCCGCAAAATCCAAAAAAAAGTGCAAAAGTGGACCACCCTAATATACCTATATATAATTATTCCGTCTATAAAAGATATTAATAAACGATACATTATTTATTATATAATAATTCACATTAATTATTTATACATTCAATCACCTTCCTTCCTTCCATGCACTTATTAATAAAGATAGGCCCGAGGAGTTTATCCTAACCCCCTGATAGAGACAGCCTCAAGATATGATTATTTCTTTTATTTGAATTTATAACCGGTTGAGTAAATGATAACTTCACAAAGCTGGGTTTGGAAATGAGGATTCCTGTTCTGACAAATGCTGAAATTTAATATACAGGGTGATTTTTTTTAATCGCCCCAGGCTGATATCCCGAACCTAAGCAAGATACGGGAAAACACCTCAGACAAAACTTATAGGATATTAGAATTAGAATTAGAATTTATTTAAATGCCCATAACAATATTGGACAACTGGAATACAGCAAAGTGTACAGAGTAGAGACAGTGACTAAAACTAGGCTTACAACTAGAGTGGAATACAGGCAGAGTAGAGTGGAGACAGAATTAGAATAAGAGTTAGAATTAGAGCTAGAGACGGAGAGAGGAGACAACGGTATCTCCGAGAAGGCCGGCTAAAGGCGAGTGAATTCAGTACTGAAAAGGTACTCATGAAGGCCACGCTTGAAGGCCGAGAGCGTGCGGGCTGCTCTGAGATCAGGAGGCAAGGCATCCCACTGGCGGATGGCCACCGCGGAAAACGAATTGGCTAGGGCCTCGGTTCGCGGTCGCGGAGGCAGAAAGTCCCCACGAGGAATCCTGGCAGAACCAGCGGCTGCAGGATTACGTTCGATAAAGAGCTCACGGAGATAGGATGGACGACCGGAGCGGATGATAACGAAGAAGACCGCGAGTAAGAAATAGAGGCGCCTATCGTTAACCGTGAGCCAGCCCAACCGCCGATGGTAGGGAGAGATGTGCTCATCCCTGGCAACACCCCACACAAAGCGCACGCAGTTGTTGAGGAGGCGCTGCAGTTTGGTGTTAAGCAGGCCCGAAAGATCATTATATGCTACGCAGCAATAGTCGAACAGCGGGAAGAGCAGTGTGACCACAAGCCGTCGACGAAGGTCCTGGGAGAGAAGGCGCTGAGACGCAGCGAGCTGCCGGAGACTGCCATGCAGGCGGCCGGAGATATCGAGGGGGAAAGGATATGGTGCAATCATATCTTTTGTAGGTGGAAGCGCTGAGCTGTGGTGAAGGTCAACTTGGTTTTTTTAAATGGAATGGTAAAGTTTTCTTCACAGAATCTGAAAGAGCATCAGATTCAGCACCAAAAACACCTGACCAGATATTTTCTAAAGTTGATGGTTTATGAGATAAGAGCTGGGCAAGTTGAGTCAAAAGAGGAAGTCTAGATTACCTGAATACTGTTCTTAAGTTTTCTCGAAACTGTCTGAGATACTTTACTACTTGGAGTTGTCAAGATGAGATATCACGGTAAAATAAGTTGAGGTCCATAAATTTTATCAATAATGTTATCGTCATTACTGTCATTTCTGGGTTCAATCAGTTTGTGCCAACTTGTGATTTTGAGCTTCCATAGAAAAGTATCTCAGACAGTTTCGAGAAAACAGAACAGTGTTCAGGTAATTTGGACTTCCTCTTTTGACTCAACTTGCCCAGCTCTTATCTCATAAACCTTCTACTCTAGAAAATATCTGGTCAGGTGTTTTTGATGCAGAATCTGATACTCTTTTAGATTCTGTGAAGAAAACTATACCATTCCATTTAAAAAAACCAAGTTGACCTTCACCACAGCTCAGCGCCTCCACCTACAAAAGATATGATTGCACCATATCCTTTCCCCCTCGATATCCTATAAGTTTTGTCTGAGGTGTTTTCCCGTATCTTGCTTGGTTTCGGAGATATCAGCCTGGGGCGATTAAGAAAAATCACCCTGTATTGAAAATATTTTGTCATGGTCCGTATCACCTGAATAGAATGACTCAATTGTAAATATTCATTTGCATTTTATACCAGGCAACTGATTTTTTGAGATCGCCCGTTGACGAAGATAGTGATCCAAATTGGGATGAAGGAGAGTCGAATAGAGAGAACAGTTCAGATTCTAGCAACTATCTACTCTCTGACTGCATCACGTCAGATGAATCCGAGCCTGAAGCAAACGCTAGCGAGGACGGAGACAATGGTTGTGCAGCTGAAGCAGAAGCTGAAGAGTAATTACGAAAGTCGATACTGTTTTTTTGGTTTTTCTCAATTCATTCATTCAGTTATTTATGGATTATTTTTATTATTATTATTATTATTATTATTTTTTTTTTTCGTAAATTGAAGATCGAGCCCGACTTTCTTCATACGAGGATTTCTGTTCACGAATATAAAAACGCATGTTCAGTTCTGCGGCTACAGTTATAGTGGCTTCTAAATTTTGTTTCAGTGAACGTATGGAATCCTCCGCAAGTGAAAGTGAAAACCCTACGAGATCAAGGAAACGTTCAAGAAACCCGAATAGATGGGACCGCAATATACGGAAGAGATGAAGGAATTGTGGCAAACGTTACGTCAATGCCCAGGGACGTGAAGTGCGTTGCAGAGAAGTTGGACCTACATGTCGGCAAAATTGTAGATACGGTTGTCCTAACAAATTCGACGAAGCTGCTAGAGCTAACATTTTCAGTAGTTATTGGGATATGAACGAGACAACGTGATTTTATAGCCTGCCACACAATGCCTGTAAAGCCCAAGTATCGCTATCCTATACCAGGTAGCACACGCCACCATAACTATAGGTATTTCTTCCAAATGGGTACTCATCGGTATTTTGTTTGCAAACGATTTTTCTGTTCGACGTTAGATATTAATTCCACCGTAATCACAACGGCTCGTGCTAAGAAAGATGAGCATGGGGTGATTGGCCCGGATTTAAGAGGGAAACACGATAATCACGCTTGTATTGACCGTGCTTTAAAAGACGCAGTACGTGAACACATAAACTCTATACCACGAATAGAGTCGCACTATCTTCGGGCGCAAACCACTAGGCAATGCATCGACGGAGCATTAAACATCGCGACTCTTTATCGTATGTATAAAGACTGGTCCAACAACAGAGGGAAGCCTTACGTTAAATTGAGTATGTATTCTTCGATATTCAACACGGAATTTAACATTGGGTTTTTCAAGCCGAAGAAAGACCAGTGTTCTGTCTGCGAGACGTTCAAAAATTCAAATTCGGAGCAACGAATTTCTTTACGAGAATCGTATGAACAACACATACTCAATAAAGATTTGGCTAGAATCGAGAAAAAAAAGAGACGTCGAGCAATCTGCCAATGGTCAGGAATATGATGTTTGCGTGTTTGACTTGCAAGCAGTTTTGCCGGTTCCCCTTGGTGACGTCTCCTCTTTTTACTACTCGCGAAGACTATCTTGCTACAATTTCACGGTGTACAATATTCCAAGAAAGGAAGGAGTGTGTTACTTCTGGGGAGAGCACATCGCGAAGAGAGGCGCGAACGAAATTGGCAGCCTACTACTCGACTATCTACAGAACTACTGTGTATCCCGTAAAGAAAAGATTTTCTATTCCGATAATTGTAGCGGTCAAAATAAAAATAAATTTGTTGCGGCTATGTACTTGTACGCGGTAGCGACAAGCAATATTCCTGCGATCACGCACAAATTTCTCATCACGGGTCACACGCAAAACGAAGGAGACGCGATGCACTCAAGTATCGAACGCGAGAAGTCCCGTATGCTAAGAAGCTGTCCGATTAAATAAAATTAATTATTTAATTAATTTAATTAATTAATTAATTTAATTAATTAATTAATTAATTAAATTAATTAATTAATTAATTTACGCCCAATCAATGGATCCCTATACTTGGGTTGGCGAAAAAAGTGGGAAACCATACATCGTCAAACTAATAAGAACAGAAAATATTTATGATCTTAAGGCCCTGACTTCCAACCTAGGGAAAAAGTTCAATGTCGATACACAGAAACAAAAAGTCTCGTGGAATAACATCAAGGTCATCCGAGTGGAGAAAAAATCACCTGGCCTGCTTTTTTATAAGACAGAATATAATCAAACCGTTTACAGAGTAATTGATGTCAATAAAAGAAATCAGAACCAGGACATCTCGCGAATCTCATTGATAAGGGCGTACGCAACGCCTCCTCAAATAATTCAGGCTAAGAAAAAAGATTTATTGGCATTATGTCGAGACCAGATCATCCCAGCGGAGTACCACCATTTTTTCAATAACTTGAGCTCAAGCTATTTGGATGTCCAGGAATCACAGGACAGCTCTGATGAATAAATAATTGCGTCATGAGCTATTGATGGATTTCCTATCAGTCTAGATCACTAACTTTCTGTGATAGTACTATAATGTCAAAAAATATCTTAAAAGAAATATATCATGTGTTATAAGAAACATTATTTCAACAAAGATAAGCTAAAAGAATATGTATAAGCTAAGCTAAATAATGAAAGAATATATTTAAAAAAAAATTGATATAAATATAAAGTTTATAAAGTTTAGTCAAAAATAAAAATAATACACGGAGAGAATGTTATGAGAATGGCTGTCATACTGGTATAGCGACGAAGACTTATCGCGGATTCTGAGATCCCGTACTATAAGTATGGTAACCGTTCTCACAAATGAGGCAATGGTTACCATACTTATAGTACGGGATCGCAGAATCCGCGATAAGTCTTCCTCGCTATACCCAGTATGACAGCCATTCTATAATAAATAAAGACTATTCTTATAACGTTCTCTCCGTGTATGTACTATAGAAAATATTATTTCAACAGAAATATAACCGAAGAATATAATAATATTCTGATTGAGAATTGATATAGATATGGAGTTTATAAAGTTTATAAAGTTGAATCAAAACAAATATAAATGTGTGATTAACGATATTGATCAAAGAATATACCTCTATATTGTGAGTATAAATTCATAGATGAAATAATATAAAACAGATTTGTACATTAAACATGTTACTATTATGAAGTTTATTATTGTTGAGTTTTTTAATAATAAATATATGAGTTGAATTTGAAGATTAACAGTCTATTATTCATTACACCGTGAAGTAATCCCGATTTTTATTCGGGCCATTCGACCAATAATCAACCAAGGTTTTTTCAGTGATACACTCAAATTTTCAGACCAGAACGGCCATTCGGAAAAGTTGGGTTTATCGCTGAAGAATCTCAGCTTTCACAATAAAAAATCAAACGATTGATAAAACATTGAGCAGACGAAGAAATCGCAATTTTTTGTTAAAAAAGTGTTTCGGAGAGGGTTTCAGTAGAGTTGATGAAAAATAAAAAATGAATTCCAAAAGCTGAGAGTTTTTCACATGGAAAACGTACTTTTACGAATTTGCATTGTGACGCTGAAGATACGATAAAAATGCTTATAAAAATGTTGTCCTAAAAATTGGATGTCGTATTTCTCGTGGAGAGTACTACGACCTATTGGGCTGAAACTTCAGGCAAATCGATTTTTCGAGGGCCCAAACATTGGTTGATAATTGGTGAAATTGCCCAATTTTTTTTTGGAATTTTTTGAAATTTTTTTTGAGTTGTTACAGTATTGCACCAAGAAATTTTGATTTTTTCTCGATGTTACAGTATTGCACCAGGAAAAATAATTTTTTTCGAAATGTTACACTATTGCACCAGAATCTCATGCCAGTTTTGAGTTGTTACAGTATTGCTTCCAGCGGTTTCAATTTTGTCTCGCATCGCAATACTATAATATCCGGTTTTCAACAGTTATATTGGCCTGAAAAAATTCCACTCTTTTTTGCCCAATTACTTCATCATTCGACGAATGATATTCCGTAATAAAACGAAAATTCGAAAATTTCGGCTTGTTACAACATTGTTCTAGGGGTGCGATATGTCAATAATCTTATTGTTATATGAAATATAGGCCCGCCCAGTAACATGTAGGTAGTACGCCAAATTTTTATTTTTCCAACTTTTTATTTCTACTTTTTTATTTTCACTTTTCTGTTTGCACCAATCTCAATTGTTTCGCAGTTTTTCAGGAATGTTAGTGTAGTTCAAAAACCTGATGTTAAACAAAAAGAAAAAGATCCATATAGGTTTGGAAAGCATTGAAGGTTCCTCCTCGTATAATTGAAAATTAATGATGGTTGTTCTGCGTCTTTACCATAGACCATATTATATAAATCTAAAATTTATGAAACGAAATTAAGACAGCGAAACGATACTCACTGAAATACTTCTGGGCGAGAGCTTGGTGACCACTTGGCAGATAAACTTCGACTTTCTTCAAGCATCTGACTTTCATTGCTTATATATTATAGCCACCTTATCTCGTTTCTGCCTCTCCCCTTCTCGATCGTCAAGGCTTCGCCTAATACAGATCCCGCACGGAAATATATATATATATGCGAAAAATATATGCGAACATATGTGTGACATATTTGTTTTTTGCGCTAACATCTGTTTTTATTAGTTTTTGATGTATAAATGTCGGATATATGTCAACATAAATGTTGCGGCAATGTATGTCGACATAGATGTCGACATAGATGTCAACATTATGTAAAACTCATCGAACACATTTGTATTTTGCGTACTTATATGTTATATATGCGACATAGATGTTGCATATATTTTTCGCATTTCATTTCCGTGCGGGATACCACATCGCATCCTATAGTTATCGGATTCTGTACGGGTGCTAATTGCCGCTACCACATCTTCTATTCGTATCTAGGCCGGCGACTTTCCAAATTTCAGGGTGTGGAGTTCGGGGGGGGATGAAAACATCTGTCGTTCGAAGTATTTTTTATTGCGTAATTATCTATAGTAACGAAATTACTACGACGCGTATATCATTTTTCAATATGAATTCATTTATAAGCTGATCTAATATCTTACGTTCTCCGCCATTTATTGATGAACGAGTGAAATCGCCATACTATTCAAGCGTGACTGTCCATTGATAGATAGAGAGCGCTGGTCGCGTATACAGAAGAAATTATCAGATCTCTCTAGAATCGTAAAGTTGGAACAGTCACTATTTTAACAATATAAAAAGGGAAACTATCATCCAACGATTCGACAAATTATGAAGTAGTATGACGCAATGACAAGGAATCTGGAAAACGATGTTTACTTCAAACGTTAATATCTCATTTTTCCCAAAAAGCTTATACGTAATCTCAATCAGCTCCAACTCATTATTAGGTATCACGTATTCGCTATCATCCGAGTTAGCGACAACAAGCAAAAAATAAGAAGCATCTCCAAAAGATAAGTTGGATTACGTGTTCCTATTAGAAATATTGAACGTCTCATTAAAATTGCTAGTGATAACATTGGTATATATTTGATGAATGATTAATGGGTATGGGTCGCATATAGTATTTCTTAAATTTGTAATTGATTGTTTAATATGTGTAGGGTGAGTGCACCAGTAAATGAACAGTCACCAGTGAATGAACAAAATCACGTTCTCCATGAAAAAGTAAGGTTTCAGCGTAGACGTTTGTTTCCGTCCGTTTTTGCAGAGAAATCGTGATTTTTTTACTCAACAGTTTCACTTGTCACATACGTACGGTTCGCTCGTGAAGTAATACAATAAATTATTTTCGAGACGAGTGCTCGGCTCATCGCGAGAAATTGATGGAATAAGTAAGTATGGCCGCTTTTGTTCTTCATTTTTAGGACATATCGATGGGTTGGACGAATAACGTTGCACCTCGCGTTCAGCTTCGAAACCGCACCACCTCGCTTTTGGCTCCGAAACAGCGTTACCTCGATCTCAGCTCCGAAACCGCGCTACCTCGATCTCGGCTTCGAAACCGCGCTACCTCAGAATTGGGCTCGAAAACGTTGCATCTCGAGGGGCGATTATTTTTACTGAAATTTATGTTGGCAACACATCAGCGCGGTTTTCAATTTTCGACTTATTTATTCGAAATAAAACTGGAATGACGACACTGGTTAAGTTCACATCACTATGGAATAGTTTATTCAGCCCATCGGACAGGTCCCCTAGGGCGACAGAGAAAGTAATACAGGTAAAGACAAGAGTAACTTAAAGTAAAGGGAATAAATCAATTAATACAAGTAACAGAAATAAGAATTTTAAGAATTCAACAATTTTTAATCAGACGTATCGTGAGATCGTACCTGTGTCAAATTTCGATCGATATGCGACTGTCCGAAGAGCAATAATTCTTTTCCGTTTTTATAACTTGATTCAAGGTATATTAATACAGAGTAACTTGAAGTAAAAAAAGGAAAACAAGTACCCAACATAGCCTACGAAGATGATAGAATAACGAAGAGAGAGAAAGAGAGCCTTAATTAAAAAAAAAAAAAAAAGATTTCAATTTCTCCATATATATTATTCTGCACTCTGTTTTTTTTTTTTTTTTTTTTTTTTTTTTTTTTCTGAAGAAATTGATGTGAAAAAAAAAACTGATTGGGAAGCACACATTTTAACACCATCATACCAAGGCAAAATTCCAATAGATAAAAATAAAAAAAGCAGATCTCCAAGAACTATGCGATAATAGTACATTTCAGTATGAGTATGGAAAGGCTTTTTTGACAAAACGAGAGGTTTACGGCACGAGCCGAAGGCGAGTGCTGTAACTCGTTTCGTCAAAAAGTCTTTACGTACAAGTAACGATTATATTTTTTCATCAGGAAAGCCACAAAATCGCGACGAAGTCGCGATTTTGAGGCTAGAATGATGAAAAAGAATTATCCCAGAAAAGTACTGGCCATTTTATTACGACATAGTCGAGTAAATTTTTTTTCGGAGAAATGTTATATCTTTTTCAAACATATCTAATACTTATGTTGAACAGATAAATTTCATTTCATTTTCCTAACGTATAGAAGCCAAAGATTATAATTTATAGGTATATTATATATTATTTATATGGATTAATATTCACAAAAAAAAAAAAAAAAAAAAAAAAAAAAAAACAGAGTGCAGAATAATATATATGGAGAAATTGAAATCTTTTTTTTTTTTTTTTTAATTAAGGCTCTCTTTCTCTCTCTTCGTTATTCTATCATCTTCGTAGGCTATGTTGGGTACTTGTTTTCCTTTTTTTACTTCAAGTTACTCTGTATTAATATACCTTGAATCAAGTTATAAAAACGGAAAAGAATTATTGCTCTTCGGACAGTCGCATATCGATCGAAATTTGACACAGGTACGATCTCACGATACGTCTGATTAAAAATTGTTGAATTCTTAAAATTCTTATTTCTGTTACTTGTATTAATTGATTTATTCCCTTTACTTTAAGTTACTCTTGTCTTTACCTGTATTACTTTCTCTGTCGCCCTAGGGGACCTGTCCGATGGGCTGAATAAACTATTCCATAGTGATGTAAACTTAACCAGTGTCGTCATTCCAGTTTTATTTCGAATAAATAAGTCGAAAATTGAAAACCGCGCTGATGTGTTGCCAACATAAATTTCAGTAAAAATAATCGCCCCTCGAGATGCAACGTTTTCGAGCCCAATTCTGAGGTAGCGCGGTTTCGAAGCCGAGATCGAGGTAGCGCGGTTTCGGAGCTGAGATCGAGGTAGCGCTGTTTCGGAGCCAAAAGCGAGGTGGTGCGGTTTCGAAGCTGAATGCGAGGTGCAACGTTATTCGTCCAACCCATCGATATTATTTACATCAAAAGTGTTGAATATCTTATGATATTGTATTCTCTGATTACTAGAAAGCCTAAGCTTTCGTTTTGCACAATTTTTATGATACATAACCTCGAAATACTTTCAAAGGGTCAGTGTTTATTCACTAGTCCTGACAACCGCGATTTTCCAGTGAATGAACGATATGAAAACGGCACCGTTCCTTCATTGGAACCGGTATATCCAGTAAATGAACGACACCAATTTCGATTATCTATACTAATATTTGCTGAATCAGTCTGTTCATTTACTGGTGCAAAGGCTGTTTATTGATTGGGTCCGAGTGTTCAATTACTGGTGAAATTACTATTTTCGTTTTGAATAGGTTCTTTCATATAGATTCCTGTTCGGATAACACGTTTTAACAAGCGATCCTAAATATTTAGGATATAATGTGTCGAATAGAACTGGTTTTGTAAGGTAATAACCATCCAGTACAAAGAAAACCTTCCTTGAAACTGACCGTGCGCTTAATTGTTCATTCACTGGTGCACTCACCCTATATTATTTTATAATGCAAATTTTTCAATTCGTAATGATTCCGTATAGATCGGAATTTTTCAAATCAATTCGTATAAAAAGCTCTAATAATGAGGGGATGGGCGGAATATCGGTATAAGTCGAGTTATACCGTTCTGCCGAAAATCGCATAAAAATGATCAGCGACCATATATAATAGATTCACTTTATATATTAGTTTGATAAAAAAAGGTGGAATATTGCGAGGTTGAACTAAACAGCTTTAATGTAACCTTAGGTTTCCATGCACGCGTTGCCGCGCGGCAAAACGCGCGCGGCAGCCCGTTCAGCCAATCAAAATCGCACCGCCGCGCTACTGATTGGTGCAACGCGTTGCCGCGCGCGTTTTGCCGCGCGGCAACGCGTGCATGGAAACCTAGGGTAAGAAAGGTATAACTCGAGTTATTTTGTTCTGTCAAATGTCTAGATGAAACGAGGCTTTATTATTGGCTTCGTGATACGGTAAAGCAGGAGCGGTCAAATATAGGTTTTCAAATTGGGTTTTATTATTCATTAGGTTTGGCATGATTTTTATATTTTTCAATATTATTATGTTATTTTTTCAATATTATTATGTTATTTTTTCAATAATATATGGGCTTTTCAATGCGAACTGACATAGTCGCTGACCCTCGACATTTTTGATTTTTCCAATTTTTTTTTTTTTTTACCTGACAGCTGTAAATAACTGAAGAATACCAATATATACCAATTTTCAGATCTGTATCTGAATCGATACAATATAATATATTGTAACGTGGTGCACGTTAGACTTCCGCCTAACCAACCTACGGACGTGTATAAGCCCAGCCGCCCGATTTAAATCGCGCCGCTCTCCCTCAGCGACGCCATATTGGCCGCAGATCCTCGCACATGGCGATCGGGTCGCCGCCAACGCTCGCTTACCGGGCGACGCCGGTTGGTACTATAGATAACGGAAGAGAACCTCATTCCATTTTCTGGACTAATAGAGCGTACCTCGTGTCGACAGGAAAATCCAAAAAGTGTGAATAAAAGAGTGAGAGAGTGTGAGAGAGTGTTGTAAAGAGTTGTGAGAGAGTTTTGGGAGAGTTTGTGTGGAGAGTTTTGTTTGTGTAATATTTCTGTGACTATAACGACCCGTGCTTGTGTACCTGGATATTGATTTGGCTTGTGGATCATTGGACTCTCGATTTGGAACCTAGACGACCTACGCTAACCCCCGGCTCTCCGACCATTGATTATTTGATACCGTCGCAACCGGGGCCGTATCTACGTCTGCACCAGGTAGGATCAATCTGATTCACAACCCAGTCTATCCGTAGTAGAACCCGCATCCCCCGAATAAATACCCTGAGCCTCTAGAAGCCTCGTGTCTGGATCTCAACCGTTTCCCGCGAACCGTTGGATTCAAAAGTTGACACCGGGCGCCTTGTTTACGCTGCGCGTAGCCGTGCCAGCATTGGTCACCGCTGCGCAGAAAACTAGTAGACGCCATTTTGCCACCGACCTCTGACGTCACGCGCGACGCTCAGCTGTCACCCGTCAGAGCTCGTCTGCTTCCTCCTAGTTCGAGCGAGCGAGCAATAGACCGTAGGTAGAGTCGACTCTGTCCTCCCTACCGTCTAACTAGATCTAGGATACTCTGGATAGAGTAGACCCAGAGAGAGAGAGCGCTAATAGTTCGTCGTAATTTAATAGAGTTTATATTTCCATATTTCATTATTTCAGTAGCTTCATTTATTTGATTGTGATATTTAGTAAATTGCCTGTGATAGTTAAAAATTAGAGTAGAGTCATTGTAAAATAAGAAAGTCGAGTCAGTAAAGTAACCGTAGAGTCAGTATTATAATTTATCGTTTTGTAAATACGCCAGGTAGCGGGCGTGGTATTAAATTCGCCACCTTTTCTTTTTTTCTTTTTAATAAATAATAATAATAGCAATTCTACCGAGTGTCTTTATTCCTCGCCCCCACGAAATCCCTCTACCCTTAGAGTTAGTCGGAGGGTCGCAGAGTGAGCGAGAGAGAGGACTTCTAAGTGAAGTCTGGCGCCCAACAGCAGTCCCTAGCTACCCGTAGGCCCCGGTTTGTATTCGGCTTATTATTTCTGGGTACCCGAGCCCAGGAAAACCCGTTACAAATTTGGCGCCCAACGTGGGGCCCGAAATAAAGACACTTCGGGTATTGGCCGAATTCACCCCCGCTATTTAGGCTAGTTAATATTAGATTCTTTTGTTTTTCGTGAGTTTTGATTTTTTTTCTGCACTTCCTACGAGTCTCCTAGATCCCTCACCGCGGAGATTACCTCGTGTGACGATGGGAAATCTGCAAGCGGCGCTTACTGCCCCGGCAGAACCAACTCCGCCGCCAACGGAAACCGTCCCGGGTCTTGGCTTCCACCCGGACAACGAGTTTGCCGTCATCTCCTGGGCCAGCGGCTTGCCGGTCACCGAGCTGGACGTGCTGCTACAAGCCAACCACCTGCAACCCACCGGTACTGACACCGACCGCAGGTGGCGGCTGGTGCGCTACCAGATGACGACCCGCGGTCAAAATATCACCTGGGACCCCGAGGTGGATGAACTACCGCGTCCGTCCACCTCCAACGCGACCAGAACCGAAGTTAGGTCGCCATCTCCCCCTCCACGCCGTCCCACCGTCCGGAGCCGAGAAATCCCCCCTCCCGAGCAGGCCGACCGGTCAGCCGCCTACAGCAGTACGCCGCTAGGTCGGACTGCCATCCCGCTGCCGCCGTATGAGTCGACCGGTCGCGCACAACCCAGTGCTCGATCCCGGGTCCACTGTGCGGAGGAGCTGGACCGCGCAGAGGCTCCCCCTACCGATCAGGGGCACCCTCAATTTACTCTCGGTGTATCTGGCACCCCAGAGCACCAACCCCAACCCCCAGAACCCCTCACAGGAACGGCGGAAGCCGCTAGCCATGCATTCGGGCCGATGCATCGCGTGCCGCAGCCGAATTCCACCCCTGGATACCCGTATCCGAACCCCTACCTTCAACAGACCCCCCCGTGGTACCCGGTCCACCCTGGGGACCCGTACCACGCCGCCAACCCCTACTCCCACTACCCCTACCCCCACTCAACCCCCTATCCGCAACCACATCCCTACCAGAACCATCCCTACTATCCAGCCACTCCCTATCCTGGTCACCCCTACTACCCAGCCACCCCGGATCCCAACCATCCCCACTTCCCGCTCAACCCTTACCCCCTCCACCCACCGTACATGGCCACTCCACATCCCCATCATCACCAGCACCTAGCCAACCCCCACTCGAATCATCCCACACCACCCCAACACCCAGAACCCCCTCCCCATACCCAACCACCTCACCAGAGTACCTCCACCACCACCTCAGCGACCCCGGACACCACCTCCGCGTCCGAACGCCGCCGCGATCCCCACAAAACAGTCCGAGAATGGAAGCTGACATTCTCCGGCCAGGATGACGTCAGCGCCGAAGAATTTCTCCGTTGCGTCGAGGAGAACCGGCTAGGTTTGATCCTGACCGACCGAGATGTGCTCGGTGCGTTGTCCTCCATGATGACAGGGGTCGCGCGACAATGGGTCCGGCAGAATCGCGAGACGTGGGAAAATTGGTCGGAGTTCGCCAGCGCGTTCAGAGAGAGGTTCGGCGGTGAAAATTATGAGATCCGCGTCCGCGACGAAGCCCGCCGACGTACGCAAGGCCCGCATGAACGAATTGCCGACTTTATAGTCTGCATGATCGGGATAATGTCGAGCCTTTCGAATAAATGGCCGCTCCAAGAGCAATTGGACATGGCCTACACTAATTTGCACCCCCGATACCGATCGAGAATCGCGAGGAACGAGATAGCGACGTTTAAGGACCTAGAGCAGGCCGGTAAAAGAGTAGAATCCGCCTGGGACTTAGACCGTTATTATATTCCCCCACCCCCGGTCGATCGCACGTTCCTACCGGAGTTTGCGTGCCAGGCACCCAAATCCACGGCAGCGATACCGACCCCGAGCCAACCTCAGACTATCAGGTATGAGGTAGTGCAGGCGTCCGCGAACCCGACCACCGCTACGGCTGCCCTAGATAGGCCAGCACCAGAGTCCAGAACGAGAACCAGGGGCGGGAGACCGAGTTCTCCTCCCCCAAACCGAAATCCCACGTCCCATATCCCCCCCCTAATGACCCTACCCCCTCCGCACCAGATCCCAAGGACCCCAGCACCGCTGAACGACGCTCGAGGGCGATCTGCGGCCGCACCCACGCAACTAGCGCCCCCAGATCCCCCTACCGGCTGCTTCAGGTGCTACTCCCCGGGACATTTCGTTCGCGACTGTCCCCACCCCCCTAGCTACGTCGCCTGTTCCCGATGCCGAACGCCAGGAGTAGTTGACGCGAGTTGCGGACGTTGCCTAGGTACCGGTCCGGGAAACGCCAACAGGAATTAGTAGGTCGGGTCCCTACTTATTCCTCCGTGGTGAAAGGACCCTATTCCTCCCGAGCCGTCTCGGCAAACGAGCCCCCAACTGAGGAAGACTACCGCGATCCCCGCTACTTTATCGACGTGGAAGTAGCCGGTCACCTCCTCCGTGCGTTATTCGACCCCGGATCCAGCCGAACTTATATCGGAGGACCGGCGTTGAACCGGTACCGCGCCTTGCTACCTAGGTTAACTCCTCTCCCTCCGGGAGGCGTTATTTATCCCAACGGAGCCACAGACTCGGTAACCGGGGAGATGAAGATGCCTGTACGCATAGGCAGGAGAACTTGCCGACTAATAGTCCGCGTCGCGCCGACATTCGAATACCAGTGCATCCTCGGGATGGATGCGCTGACGGCATTCGGTTTCCGCGTGGATTTCGGCCGCGGTACCTGGACCATACGGTCCCCAGGGGGTACCGACCGCTCGGAAGAGTCCTCCCACCACCCCCGAGAGGGAGAGAGAGAGATAGAGAGTAACCAGGAGAGAGAGAGAGAGAGCCCCCAAGAGAGAGAGAACCCCCAAGAGAGAGAGTTTCCCCACCCCCCACCCCCAGAACAAGCCTGCGCCGGACTATCCGAGCTCAACAGCTCCGAACAGTCCCGCCTGGACGCCCTAATACGCCGGATCGTACCCCCTCACAATCCTCACCCCGGAACTACGAACCTCGCTACCCACCGCATCAATGTGCAGGGCCATCCCCCAATTAAGCAACGGTACTACCAGGTCTCCCCGAAAGTACGCGAGTACATGTACGAGGAGGTAGATACCATGCTGGCTGGTGGCATAATTGAGCCGTCGTATAGCGAGTGGTCGAGTCCCATCGTGATGATTCGAAAACCGTCCGGAAAATACCGCTTTTGCCTTGACTTTCGAGCAGTCAACAGGGTCGCGAAGAAAGATGCCTATCCCCTCCCGCACATGAACAGCATTCTCGATAAGCTGCGCGAGGCGAAATACATCACAACTCTCGACCTGAGCCAAGCGTATTTTCAAATTCCCCTAGAGAGAGAGAGTCGGGAAATAACTGCGTTCACCGTCCCGGGACGCGGTCTGTTTCAATTCACGCGAATGCCGTACGGCCTATCAGGTGCTCCAGCCACCTTCCAACGCCTGATGGATCGCTTGATTGGACCCGAAATGGAACCCCACGTATTTGTGTACCTCGATGACGTAATCATCGTGAACCAGACGTTCGAGGACCACCTGCAGTGGCTCGAACGGGTTCTACGCAAGATCACCGACGCCAGGCTCACTATCAATCCAGATAAGTGCGAGTTCTGCCGTTCGGAGGTCAAATACCTGGGCTTCCGAGTGAACCGCGACGGACTGCAAGCGGATCCCGAGAAGGTAGAAGCGATTGCGCAATACCCGGTGCCTCGCACGGTTAAGCAGGTTCGCCGTTTTCTCGGTATGGCTTCTTGGTACCGACGCTTCATAGATGACTTTGCCACGAAGGCGGAGCCTCTGAACCGTCTGCTCAAGAAGAGCCGACGCTGGCAGTGGGACGCCGAACAGCAGCAGGCTTTCGAAACCCTAAAGCTTGCTCTGGTCTCCCCACCCACCCTCGTATGCCCGGATTTTGAACTCCCCTTCGTAGTGCAGACTGACGCGAGCGATTACGGCATAGGCGCGGTCCTCATACAGATGACTCTGCAAGGCGTAGAACACGTAATAGCCTATGCTAGTCGATCCCTCACGGAAGCGGAGAGAAAATATACGGTCACCGAACGCGAATGCCTCGCTGTTCTGTGGTCCATCCGTAAATTCCGGCCATACCTCGAAGGTTATCATTTCACTGTGATCTCCGATCACAGTAGCCTGCAGTGGCTGCATAACCTTCACAACCCCTCGGGTCGCCTCGCGAGGTGGGCGTTAGAGCTCCTAGAGTATGATTTTAAAATCCTACACCGCAAGGGCGCACTACACCACGTTCCCGACGCACTATCCCGAATCCCAGAACCAACCCCCCTTCCCGTAGCGACGGTAGAGGAAACCCGCGACGAATGGTATCAACAGCGGGTGATAGCCGTACAGACGATGCCAGTACAGTTCCCGGATTGGAAAGTAGGAGAAGGTAGACTGTACCGCCACCGCGTGGACCCCCTCGCCGATCCCCTCTTCCCAGACTTAGACCCTTGGAAGTTAGTCCTGCCGAGAGCAAAGCGCCTCGCAGCCCTAACCGAGGCTCACTCAGTCCCTACGGCTGGCCATCTTGGAGTTGAGAAGACGTATGCTCGTATCGCTCTCCTCTACTATTGGCCAGGGATATACCGGGACGTAGCTCAATATATTCGCACCTGCGAAGCGTGCCAGCGCTGCAAGGTAGACCAAGCCGGACCCCAAGGTCTGATGGGTCGCCGAGTCGCCGAGGCACCCTTTGTAGCCGTAGCTGCCGATATTATGGGTCCATTTCCGCCGAGCCGGCAAGGCTTCGCATACGTCTTGGTTATCCAAGACCTGTTCACGAAGTGGGTAGAGTGCGTACCTTTACGCAAGGCGAACGGCGCTACCATCCTCAAGGCGCTAGAAGAACTGGTCTTCTACCGCTGGGGAGTTCCGGAGGTCCTGTTGACCGACAATGGCACAGAGTTCGTCAACAAGGTCATAACCTCCGCGTGTGCCGACCTTGGCGTATATCATACGACAATTCCCCCCTACCATGCACAGGCAAACCCGGTCGAGCGCGTGAACCGCGTAATTAAGACTATGATCAAGACCTTCCTGGAAGGGGATCACCGCGAATGGGACCGGCACCTGGCCGAATTCCGGTTCGCAGTTAATTCCGCCGTTCACAGCTCCACCAAAGTGTCACCGGCCTTCCTCAACTTCGGGAGAGAGCTTAGGCCCCCGAAGACGGTCCGCCGAGAGGAAGAAGGCCCCCCGGTGATACAGCTACAAGGCCTAGAGGAGTGGGAAAGCCGCGTGCGAAGGCTAGACGCGCTGCGGGATCTGGTCACCCAGAACCTGGAGGACGCTAACGCGCGACAAGCGCACTACTACAACCGCGGGCGTCGCGACACGGTGTTCAAACCCGGTGACTTGGTCCTACGCCGTCAACGAGTACTGTCTTCCGCCGCTAACTACGTCACCTCCAAGCTCTCGGCGAATTTCAGCGGTCCGTATGTTATAAAACAGCGGAGAGGTAAGTCCACCTACAGCCTGAAGAACCCAGACGGTAAAGCCGCAGGTAAGGCCCACGTGAATGACCTGAAACCCTACCGCCAGGCTTCAGCGGACCTGTCTGAAACCCCCGAAGCCTCGAGACCCGTAGAAGACCCCCCTCCTCCCTCCTTAGATCCTCTCCCTCCCCTTCTGCCGATAAATAATGTGCTAATACAAGATATTCCGCAGGAAGACGATGAGAGGGAGCCTCCGAGGCCGCCGGGCGATCCACCCCGAAACCCCCGGGCCGCCGACCGAGGAGATGCCCCGCAGCGGCACCCCAGTCGACCTCAACGAGCAGATAGCGGTGCTGTCTCTCCTCATGGAGGAGAACGAGGCAGAAAAGGCCGCGCTGCCACCACCGCTGACGCCGGAGGCCGTCAACCAGCCGCCTCAGCAAGGGGAGCCGATGGAGCGGCCACCGCTGCTGACCCCGGAGGTCGACAACCCTCCGCCGCCGCCGGACGAGCCGATGGAGCAGGAGGAACCACACCCCACACCCCCGCCGCAGGGAGTGTGCGGAGAGGCCGAGGCCGGCCTAGAAAGGCCAAGGGAGGTGGTGCAGGCCGCGGTGCAGCCCAGCACCAGCCGCCAACCCTCCCAGACCCCTTCCTCGACCCCCAGCCCTCAACGAGCGCTGGGACCTCCTCCTCCACCCCCCGTCCCTACTACCTCCGCCCCAGGTAGCTCCCGACGCCGCCGCAATCGGCCGCGCCACCGTCGCCGCACGACCCGTCCGGAGGAGTCGACGGACTACAGCCGGTAGAGCTCGCTCGACTCGCGCCCGGACCCTCCGAAACGGCGTGCCGCGACCAACTCGGGAGGACAAGAGCCGGAACAGCCGTTCCAGCCCCCCCCATCCACCCCCCGAGATACCCCCGGCCCCCATCGCCCGCCAGCTCGACTGGCCGGCTTGATGGACCGGCCGTATCCCCGACCGTCGACCAGAGGACGAGGGGGGACCGGGCCTACGCGAACCGCCCCGGCTTCGCGAGCCCCGGAGACCAGGTTCGTCCTGGTCGCACCCACCTCGTCGGTCACGACACCCCCTCCCCCTCCGCCGACCCACGGCAACGGTCAGGTGACCCGTGCTACTCGACCCCCGCGTCGAACTAGCACCCTGTGCTGGTCTTGTGACCAGCCGGGTCACCTACCGGCCGCGTGTCCGCAACCCCAATTCCCGCACTGTTCCGAGTGCGGCTGGCGCGGGTACTCCACGAGTACCTGCCCCGCGCACCGGAACAGGGAGGCCTCGGCTCCCCCCGAGCCTCCCAGCATCCCAGCTCCCGCCAGCGCGTCAGTCGCCGCTGCCGGTGCCCCCGCACCGCAGCCGCGCCGTAACCGCCGCGGGAGGCGCCCAGGAGCGTCTCAGGCACGCAATCCCGCTCTATTAGCGGCGATTGCGGAAGTGCTTGAGCGCTTCCTGTGAAAAACTCTCCCCTTCCTGACTCCTTGAGACCCCGCACCCGCCTCCTCGCCTCGAAACCGTCCTGAGAGACAAGACTGATTAGTCACATAAGTAACACAGAGGCCGGTTGAGCCGGAAGTTGCGGAACGTCCGAGCTGCACCCGTACGTTCCGTTTGGCCGAGGGGTGTTGTAACGTGGTGCACGTTAGACTTCCGCCTAACCAACCTACGGACGTGTATAAGCCCAGCCGCCCGATTTAAATCGCGCCGCTCTCCCTCAGCGACGCCATATTGGCCGCAGATCCTCGCACATGGCGATCGGGTCGCCGCCAGCGCTCGCTTACCGGGCGACGCCGGTTGGTACTATAGATAACGGAAGAGAACCTCATTCCATTTTCTGGACTAATAGAGCGTACCTCGTGTCGACAGGAAAATCCAAAAAGTGTGAATAAAAGAGTGAGAGAGTGTGAGAGAGTGTTGTAAAGAGTTGTGAGAGAGTTTTGGGAGAGTTTGTGTGGAGAGTTTTGTTTGTGTAATATTTCTGTGACTATAACGACCCGTGCTTGTGTACCTGGATATTGATTTGGCTTGTGGATCATTGGACTCTCGATTTGGAACCTAGACGACCTACGCTAACCCCCGGCTCTCCGACCATTGATTATTTGATACCGTCGCAACCGGGGCCGTATCTACGTCTGCACCAGGTAGGATCAATCTGATTCACAACCCAGTCTATCCGTAGTAGAACCCGCATCCCCCGAATAAATACCCTGAGCCTCTAGAAGCCTCGTGTCTGGATCTCAACCGTTTCCCGCGAACCGTTGGATTCAAAAGTTGACACCGGGCGCCTTGTTTACGCTGCGCGTAGCCGTGCCAGCATTGGTCACCGCTGCGCAGAAAACTAGTAGACGCCATTTTGCCACCGACCTCTGACGTCACGCGCGACGCTCAGCTGTCACCCGTCAGAGCTCGTCTGCTTCCTCCTAGTTCGAGCGAGCGAGCAATAGACCGTAGGTAGAGTCGACTCTGTCCTCCCTACCGTCTAACTAGATCTAGGATACTCTGGATAGAGTAGACCCAGAGAGAGAGAGCGCTAATAGTTCGTCGTAATTTAATAGAGTTTATATTTCCATATTTCATTATTTCAGTAGCTTCATTTATTTGATTGTGATATTTAGTAAATTGCCTGTGATAGTTAAAAATTAGAGTAGAGTCATTGTAAAATAAGAAAGTCGAGTCAGTAAAGTAACCGTAGAGTCAGTATTATAAATTATCGTTTTGTAAATACGCCAGGTAGCGGGCGTGGTATTAAATTCGCCACCTTTTCTTTTTTTCTTTTTAATAAATAATAATAATAGCAATTCTACCGAGTGTCTTTATTCCTCGCCCCCACGAAATCCCTCTACCCTTAGAGTTAGTCGGAGGGTCGCAGAGTGAGCGAGAGAGAGGACTTCTAAGTGAAGTCTGGCGCCCAACAGCAGTCCCTAGCTACCCGTAGGCCCCGGTTTGTATTCGGCTTATTATTTCTGGGTACCCGAGCCCAGGAAAACCCGTTACAATATATATTTGCGAGTAATTTTTTTTTCCGAGAGCGTGGAACCCTTGGAGCCCGGGGCTATAGACCCTGCTCAATCCGCCGCTGATGGGGACTATAGTGAGTTGATCAGCATGACATTTATCTTTTGTCGATCCATTTATTTATTTTAAAAACGGTTTGGATCCAAATGCTTATATATACTCGGATCCGAGAATTGGCACGATCCGAGCATATATACTCGGATCTGGGTATATATACTCGGATCTGAGCATTTATATATATAGCAAAAAAAAAAAAAAGTAGACCAGACCGGGAATCGAACCCTCGTTCGTCGAATGCGGAATCAGAGACGCTACCACCTGGACTACTGCATGTGTTGGAAAAATAGTACAGTTTTATAGTCATAAAGCTCGGCCGCGCTGTTTTCACAGTTTCGAAGCTACAATTACATGTAATCTGAAAAATGAAAAATAATACATACGCTTGCAGTATATATTAAAAAAAAAAAAAAAAAAAAAAATCGACTACTTTTTTTTTTTTAATTTTCGCTTTGAAATACTTTCGGGGGGGGGGGGGGGGGGGGGGGGGGGGGGGGGGGGGGGGGGTGCCGGTTAAAAGCGGAGCTCTTAAAATTAATATTGAGAGGTCGCTCATCGCGGATTCCTATTTTCCATTTAAATATTTTATTTTTTTTCTTCAGAATTTCGTAGCTCACAAACCAATAAACAAATCCAAATGACTGATACATATTTTTATAGGGAATTGAACACTCTAAAAAATGTATCTATCATTTTGAAAAAAAAATTATTAAAAAAAATAGTTGACTCAATTTTAAATTGCACCTTGAGCTTGAATAACTTTTGGAAGGAGTCAATTTATCAAAAAATGATAAGACAAGCTTTTTGTATAGAGTGTTCAATTTCCTATAAAATATATATGAGCCATTCAGATTTGTTCATTGGTTTGTGAACTACAGAGTTCTAAAAAAAAAAAAAAAAATTCCTCTGTTATTCAAAATGGAAAATAGTAATCCGCGATGAGCGACCTCTGAATATTAATATTCAGAGCTCCGCTTTCAACAAGGCATCTCCCCCCCCCCCCCCCCCCCCCCCCCCCCCCCCCCCCCCCCCCCCCCCCTCCCTATCCGAAAGTACTTGTTGGAAATGAGGCATCCACACATTGCACTTATCTAAGTTTTATATATACAAAGGTCGGCTAGCCTCGGCTGTATTCGCCTGGCTTCGGTCGTCTCCACTTGAAACGACGAGCGGGGCCTTACTCTTCCCCAAACTCTTGCTAAGCCCGGTTATAAGGGATGGTATATAACGATACGTAACGACGAGATTGATATTGAATAAATAACGAGTTGCTAATATAATAAGTCTACAATCATTTAAGAACCCCAACCATAATCTTAACAGTACTTCAATGCGAAAATTGAAAAAAAATAAATAAATAAATAGTCGACTTTTTTTAACCGGTCTAATATAGAATAGCGATGTATGTATGGTTATATATCTATGTATGTTTATATATGGCTTTGTATGAGCAGAAATAATTATATATTACTATATATAACTATATTTGTCCAAATTCCGTAATAATTTTATAACTATATGTGGCCGGATATGACTATATATCACGATATATAGTTATATATAATGATATCTGTTTGGATATAGACAGTTATATCTGTTTATATATACTTACATATAACTATATACAGTAATACATAATTATATATTACTGTATATAGTTATATATAATCATATATGCTCAGATCCAACATTCGAGACATCGATTATATCTGTTTATATATAACTATGTATAGTAGGGTGGAGTGAAAAATGCACTTTTTTTAAATCGCTATCTCCTTAGCACTCAAAAATTGCGTCTTGACATCCTGAAAACCCACACCAAAGGATTTTTTTATGAGACCACATCTTGAGGTGCCTAGATGAAGATTACATTTTTACTTCACTTTCGGGAACTTCCAGACTCGGATATATCCTTCCATTCACTAGAATGCAATTTTCAGCTAACAATTAAAATTTCGAATAATGATCGAATTGGCTTCATTTCAAACTTTTAAAGAAACAACAGAAATTTGGTTATTCTGAGTATGACACGGAAATAACCAAATTTCTGTTGTTTTTTTTGAAGGTTTGCAATGAAGCCTATTAGATCATTATTCGAAATTTTAATTGTTAGCTGAAAATTGCATTCTGGTGGAAGGAAGGATATATCCGAGTCTGGAAGTTCCCGAAAGTGAAGTAAAAATGTAATCTTCGTCTAGGCACCTCGAGATGTGGTCTCATAAAAAAATCCTTTGGTGTGGGTCTTCAGGATGTCAAGACGTAATTTTTGATTGCTAAGGAGATAGCGATTTGAAAAAAAGTGAATTTTTCACTCCGCCCTAATGTATAGTCAGATATTTTTATATATTATCAGTAGTAATATCACAAGACCTTCAAAATTATCGGATATTTCCCGATTGTTTTGCTGCGTGGCATCGAGAGGGCTAAGTTTTGCAGATCTAAAATCACGAGCGCGCAGCGCGAGGGATTTTTGTGCAAAACTTGGCCCATTCGTTGCCACGCAGGATCAAAACATGAGGGAAATAACCGATTCATTTTGAAGGTCGAGTGGTATTCGACGGATTATTTTTCGCATTCGGATTTGGCCAAGCAGAGAGCGGCAGGTTAGAAAAAATTAGAAATTATTCACGAAGTTCATGACTTTTATCGCGGTATTTGACAGTTATAAAAACATTTGCAAAGCTAGAGGTAAATTATCAAAAGCTATGGGTAAATTATCAGTATAATAACGAATTGGGATGTCCTTCACATCATCAAATACCGCGCTCTGATTGGCCAGAATCCGAGTGCTAAAAATAATCAGATATAAGTATATATGCTCATATATCATCGGATCAAAAATTTGGATATTATCAGATATAAAAAGATCTGATTATATCTGATTATATCTGAATATATCTAATTATATATGATCTTTTTTTCCCGGGTATATTCCTTCAATTTTTCTTCATTTCTCCGCCAAATTTCTCGGGATTCCTCTGATTCTTTTCAATGTTCTACACAATCATTGTATAGTCTCCGCAAATTTCTAACGTTATTTAGATAAGATAGAAGACTTAAAATTTTTTGACAAGAAAAATTTATCCGGCGTCCCGGGAGTTGAACCCGAGCTTACTGGCTGCCAATCCGGGGGCTTATACCCACTAGACCATACCCCGGCACACTCATTAGTCGAAAGAGCTAAGCTGTTAATCCTATTAACCCGTTCACCGGCACTAATCCTTTTAACGCCATTTCTTGGATTTTGGTAGGTATGAGTGGGGATATGCAGGTAACGCAGTTGTTGTCGTCCCAAATAGACCGCACACCCCTTAATTCCTTTTATTTCTCCTGAACGCTGCCCCTACCATCGCACTTCCAGGTAAGGACGAGTGACCGTTTTCAGGTAGACCGAGGGGATTTCGGGTCGCACTAATTGTCACTTAGAGCGGGGCCTGCTCCGAAGAGCATAGTGAGGCCGGGGTATGCACTAGACCACCTGGCCGCCTTCAAATTTTTCTCTCGTCAATTTCAAGTCTATTAGTGTGCACGGTTTGTAGTAGTTACATTCGTCGGATGCGCACATGTTATTGAATTTATGAGTTAGTGAGTGAGCACACGGGCTCACATACACTTGTTAGGTAAGACTTACGTCTTTACGTACCTATTATTTTATTGGTTATATTTAATTTATTGGTTTTATTGGTTATTTAGATACTCACGGGCTAACTCCGAATGAATTTTTATTCATTTCTCCGTCAAATTTCTCGGGATTTTTGTGAATCTTTCCAATGCTTTACACAATTGTACGAAAGGCTCCCGAAATCCATGACGTTAAGGGGCGGGGGGGGGGGGGGGGGGGGGTAAGGTTAATTCGGTGAAAAAAAGACATGTCTTGAAGATTTTTTTTTAGTGATATAGATAGTGTTAGTTTATTCAGTCAATTTCCATATAATAATGCAACATTTGAACAATATTTCCCTAAATTTTCATTGCAAAATATTTAAAATTGAGCGAGTGACAGTGAATCTCCGGAGGCGCCTCTAAAAAAAATGGTTTTGCGGTGTTCAGCATAACTCGCAACAGAATTATCCGAAACAAAAAAATCAAAATGCATTTTTCAAAGGAGATGTTTCTCGAGGTAATCACGAGAGGATTTTTTTTTTTTTCGATTTTTCAATTTTTCGTAGCACTTGAAAGCCAAAAAACCGATTTTCGCTGAAAAAATCGGCCAATTTTCTGTTGTAAAATTAATAATTATTAAAAAAAAAAAAAAGCTCTCGACAATACCTGGTGAATTATGTGAAGAAGTACTGTGCAAAATTTCAAAACGATTGGTCCAGTAGATTTTGAGTTATGGTGAACACGGACTTCGAATATGACAAGTTTTAGAAAAACGCTCAGCTTTGCACACTGAACAATCCAAAATGGAACTCTATAATTTCTTTTATACTTACACAGAGTCGTCTATGCCAGGTCCATGAAGTATAGAGCTGTATACTATGTCTCGAACATATACAAGGTCCTTTTACATACCTATGAAGACCCTTCCACGAAGAAATAAATGTAGGGGTTATAATAGAGCAAAAAAAGCGCTTTAGGTATTCCCGCTCATAACTCCGTTAATTTTGCTCCGATCGATTTAAAATTTTGACACAATATTCTTGAGACGTTATACATTCATATAAAAAAATATGAAAAAAATGCAGAAAAAAAAGTTTAAATACCTTACCCCCCCCCCCCCCCCCCCCCCCCCCTTAATTAGATATTGACGGGCCAACTCTGACTGAAATTTTTGCATTACTTCGCTAAGTTTTTCTTGGTTGGTTTGAAATCTTATTAAGGGGTAACACCACTCTAGGATTTTGAAAAAATCAATTTTTGTTTTTTTGCTTAAACAATACTTTAGGGTCATAAATACAATAACCAATTGGTCCTATGGTAAAAAAAAAATTTCACAGGTTTTAATTTTTAATTTCGCCGCAACGCCTCGGAGCACACGTTCGGCGTTTCTGCGGTAACGCTTCGATATTTTGCTTTTACCTGTCGAAATAATGAGTGCCTCTCTTACTCACAGAGTAGAAGGTCATTAGGTCACCTTTGTAGGTTACCAGGGTGCTCTGATGCTATAATATACACTATAATATACGTGTATGTGCAAGTACTTATAAAACTTTGAACGCGTTTTTGTTGAAATCACATTCTTCAAACTGGGCGGAAACGCTGCTCGAAAACCGTTTGATGAATTGTTTTGAAATTTTGACTGTAGCTTCACAATCACATTATCTAAAGAAGTACATAGCCGTTTTTCGATTGAATGTAAACTTTTTTCTTTATAAACAATTTACTGCAAATTTTTTTGCCGAAAAAATGAAATTTCATTTAAACTTGTGCCATTTTTGCGAAAATGGATTTAAAAGAAAAACCCTATGTACTTCTCTAGCCAATGACATATAGATTGGGAAAAAATTGATTTTCTTGTTTCACCTCTTATACTTTCGGAGTTACACGTCCGCCCGTGGAGGTATAGAAAAAAAAGCGTTCTTGAAGACTGGCTCTGTCGCCGCCATTTTGTATCAAAAATGCAATCACAAATTTTTTCTACATACTTCAATATGTGTTTAATAACCCCTGAAAAAAGAAACCTGATCGATTCTCCAATATTCTAGAAAAAAGTCATGAAATTTAGGCCTTTTTTGCTGACTCTAGAGTGGTGTTACCCCTTAAATCAACTCGCAAGTTTTGGAAACTTCGACACTTTTTGGAGGCAATTGAATATTGACTGACTTCAATTTAAAATCTCTGGGTGCTTATTCACTAACTTTTGCGTTATCATAACTGCAGAATAAATGCACAAAACAATGTCAATCCATGAAATCGGAACAGCTGATCGGCAGCCACCTATTGTTTTTCATGATTTCAGTGCTATTTTGACGTTATTTCCGCAGTTATGAGTTAGTGAATCTAAAAAAAAAAAAAAAAAAAATTCTAAAATTCTCTGCGAAATATTGCTATAATAATTGAAGAATAAAATATCGATTTATTGACAATGAATGGAAATCAATAACAAGAGTTTGATCGGTTCATCATTATTTTGAACTGGAACTTATCTAATGACGGTTATTAGGTTATGTAATTAGATTTATTGAAATTCATTTTGTGAACCAAAATTGTTATGAATAAGAAGGGTACCCAACCGAAAAACATGAAGCGTAGGCCATATTCTGTAGAAACTCCTGTTGAAAAGTGGACCGAATATAGCCTAGTGATTGATTACATCTTTCCGATAACTCAAAAAGCCGTTGCCAGTTCGCTTTTATTTGAAAGTGCACGTCGAATACTATGGGTTTTGATCGGACATTCTCCAGCTGTGTCCGTACATTTTGCAATATGATGAGAACTTAGCAGAAATTTTCAGAAAAATCACGAAAACTGCACGAAAGACTGCAAATATTTTCAGAGATATTGTTACGTTTGGATAAAAAAGGAATAGATTTTCAGTAGAACTTGCACAGATTTACAGATAAATTTTGCAAACTATAGAGATATTCAGAAAAATCCAGCATTTATCGTACGAGCGAAGTCGACTTCAAGAATAATATGTCGAGTCTACCGGAGAAACTCGGCGTATTGTAGAAATATTCAGAATTTTAACATTGAAAATGTTTATAGGGACGATTTGGCCAGCGTTACGTGATTTCCGGAAGTATTCGGGTGTGTTCGGGTGTCTGCCGAAAAATATTGAAAACGTTTAGATACAGAGAGCAAGAATAATAGTAACGAATAGAGTAATGAGAGTAAATATGAAGATGTAACAGATAGTAAAGGAAATAAAAATAAAGATAAAAATAAAAATAAAAAATAAGTAAAAATAAAAATCGAGGCAACAGATAATAGGAACAGGTAGTAAGTAAAATAAAAATGCAGGAAACAAAGAAATAATAATAATACTGAACATTTAAGAACAAAAACTAACTGACTACTCGATAGCTAGATCGTGACTTAGAAAGAGGGGCCCATACATCCCACAGCAAATATCAAAATACGTTTTGTTGCTGTGTGAAGTATGCGAGTATGATATGTAGATGTAATGAAGACATAATTAGGAGCTAAGTACTACACGTGTGTGTGAGACTCTGCTTAGCAACTAAGTCAGTCCCGAGCTAAGCCTCGAATTGTACACACGCCTGAATAAAGACATTCTGTTTACTGAATAAAAAATTATTCTCTGATTACTCTCTGCTACACGTTTCATGTCGAAAAAATACATATAAGAGAATGAAAAAGGGCAAAAACGGAGGAAAAGATGAGCAGTGACTAGTATTGGTATAGGAAAAATGAATTGCCGAGAGTGAGAATGAATAGCAGACCGTCAGTATACAGGGTGTCCCAGAATTCGCGACGAATAATTTACAGGGTAAATCTTGATCAAAAACGGGATCGAAATTTCCTTAGCCGTTTTTTCCGGTAATGCTTAGATTTCTCGTTATAATTATTTCTAATTATTTTGAATCCAGCCAACGACGCGCGGCTTATGAACGGCCGTTCGTTGATGTGATTACCGCTCGGTTGTATGCGCGTCTCCCAGCCTATTGTCGCCGCGAAACGAAGTGCACACAACCAAGCGGCGAGCACACCGACAAGCGCCCGTTCTTAAATCGCATGTTATTGACTGAAATTAAAATAATTATAACGAGAAATCTAAACATTACCGGAAAAAACGGCTAAGGAAATTTCGATCCCGTTTTCGATCAAGATTTACCCTGTAAATTATTCGTCGCGAATTCTGGGACACCCTGTATATATGGGTGTAGGATTTCGAACGTATATTCAGCAGTACAACAAGAAATGCCATGGCGATGTGCCACATCAAAAAGATTCGACAAATGCTGGAAGGCACAAACGTTTATATTCGAAATGAATGAACTGAGGAAAAGCATCCATCATTTTCAGTGTACCTGACTCTTGCAAAATGCGAAGACTGTACATTTTTTTTCCGCAAGACTCTGCAAAAGTTTTCTGAAAAACTACACAAAAGTGGTCTGAAAAACAATGAAATTCCATAACGTTCCATAACAATGAAATTTGTAGAGAAATTTTGCAGCGTTTTTCACGGAACTTTTGAAGAGTTTTTCAGAGTAACATTTTCGCCACGGTACTGCTGCGCTGTTTTTGGCGACCTTCGCGAAACTCCAGCGCGCTTTGAACGCCTGTGTTCGGTTCGTTCTAAGCTTGAGAAGAGATGAGTGCATCTCTCCTCATCTTCGGCGACTTGGCTGGCTGGCTGTCTGTCAGCAGTAGGAGGCGATATTTCATGGGCTGTTTGCTATACTCCGTACTTGCAAAGTCGCAGCCGCTCTACCTATACGAAAACTTCAGGTTCAGAGTAGATGTCAGCCAGCGCGAAGTCCGTGTATCTGGACGAGCTTTATGTCCCTACCTTTCGTTCGTCCTCGTTTAGGAAATCTTTTACTGTAGCTGCTTGCTACCTCTGGAATTCTCCGTAGGTTGTTAACAGACCGGTTCAAAGATCTTATTATTTGACATCGGTGCTGCGATAATATAAAGTATGACGCAATGACATGGAAACTCGAAAGCGATGTTTACTTCCACCGTTAATATCTCGGTTTTACCCAAAAGGTTATACATATATGCTTAATCAGCTCTAAGCCCTTTATTTATTACGTATTCGCTATAATCCGAGTTGGGGAAAACACGGTCAAAAAATAAGAAGCATCTCCAAAAAATAAGTGGGACTACGTATTCCTATTAATGATATTACAAGTTTTAATAAAATTGCCAGTGATAACATTGATCTATTCGATAAATGATTAATAGGTCGCATAGTATTTGTGAATTTTGTAATTGATTGTTTCATATGAAATTTACTTGGAATGCATATTTTTTATTTGGTATCGAGTCATATAATCACAATTTTTCGACTCAATTTGCATAACAAGCTCCTATAATTATTTCCATTTTCATCTCGATAGTGAAGCGTTACTTTATGTGCTATAAGGATGTGATATTATTTTTGAGTTTAATATTATTAATAACATGTTAATTAAGAATAAGATGATTAATGTAAAAATATGCTAAAATAAAAGAGTTCGTAGGAGTTAACGTCAAACAGACCTACTAGTCGGTTTCGTAGGACATTTTGTAAATAGACGGCTGAAGCCTCTCAAGTATTTGAAAATTCTGGGAATTTAAGAAATAGAGTGGGAATTTGGACTATATAAGACGGGTGCTCGAGTAGAGCAATTCATTCATAGAATCACTAATAGAAAGTCATTCCTACCAGATATAAAAGTAAAAAGAAATAGAACAAATAAAATCAAATAAAAGAATAATAGAATCACTAGTCGAATCAGATAAAACAGATAGGAATTTAAAACAAAAAGAATCGTAGACTAATAAAATCAAATATAACATAGACAACTAGACATAATAAGACGAGCTTTGACGAACAGATATTAACCAATATAATTGTACCTGACGTGAGTTATTACCCTACATTGATTGATTAACGCTAACGGGTTAAAACTCCGCAGCCGCAGTTAATAAATATTCCTTAATTTTATGATTAACGCTAACGGGTGAAATCTCCGCAGCCGCAGTTAATAAATATCCCTTGTACAATTTTATGATTAACGCTAACGGGTGAAAACTCCGCAGCCACAATTGTTGATTTTCCTATACATGATTAACGCTAACGGGTGAAAACTCCGCAGCCGCAGTTGATGATAATTCCTTTCCACCTATAGTAAGATATGATCAACGCTAACGGGTTAAAACTCCGCAGCCACGATTAGCTGCTATCTCTCCTTAAGAATACGCCTAACGCTAACGGGGTAAAACTCCACAGCCGCAGGTCTTAGGTAGTATAAACCACTAAGGTTATCATCACTCAAAATTAGAAAAAGAACAATAGAGTCAATTCAAGATAATATGCCGTTGCTTAAGTAGCCCGGAGATTTATTAAGATTCAAAATTAAAGAAACTCATATACGAGAAAGTAAATAACGTTTCAATAGATAAAATCTTCACTACCGTCTGCCTTCATAATATATGTGATATGGTCTTTTTGATTCGTACATCTCAATTACGACAAATAACAGTAGCTGAAAAAAATTGTAGTAACATAGTTAATTTTATTATTGGTTATACACAATAATCAATTGAAAATTTTTACGTCAAGATCTCGATTTTTTTTTTTTTTTTTTTTTTTCAAAGACGTCATTGCGTATCGCAATCCTCTAAGTTCCTTTTTTGCAAGAATGAATTTCCTGTTTGTATAATTGATTGATTCATATTCTACCAATTTTTGTTAATTCGGACTTCTTAATCGTGGGGATGGGAGGAATAACGATATAACTCGAAAAACATAGTTTTGAGATAAGTGAAAAAAAAACGTAGTAAAGCAAGATAAACTAAATGTATCCCGATATAATTTAACATAGCACGGTAAATGGTAGCGCATGATAGTGCTCCTGATATAAATGGAACCACAAAAAGTTGAAACCCGTCACAATGAATAAACAATTGAGCTTCCGAGTTATACCGTTCTTCCGAATAACGGGACTGCTCATCACTGTATCTCTGATTTCATTTTCACGAAAGATTCTGATCATGCCCGCATGGAAATATATATATGCGAAAAATATATGCGACATATTTGTTTTTTGCGCTAAAATATAAGTAACATTTATTTTTTATAGGTTTGATATAAATGTCAACATACATGTTGCGACATGTATGTCGACATAGATGTCGACATAGATGTCAACACTATGTAAAATTCATGAAACATATAGGATACATATATGTAAATGCGTACATATTTGCCACTGTTTTTAACTGATATTCTGACGTAAGATGATGCAATATATATGACAATAAGCAGCCGACTTCAGACACCGAGATATTCACCGAATTCGCTTTGCCCGGGGTATCCACTTTGGGCCATCTTCCCCTACGTAAGTGTCTGGCAATGAGAAAACTCGTATTTTTCTGATAATTATTCTCGAATTCGCATGATCTGCGTATTTATTGAAACGTAATAAATATATACAGAATCGATGGAAATAATATTCGACTCGTATGGCATCAAGCCGAATCGGTTATAATGGGACTTTCAAATTGTTAAGGTTGACCGAAGATAAATCATTGAGTCTACTGCTAGTTAAAATTATCATTGAAGACTGGCCATAAATTTCATGTTATGGATCGATTCATCTGCTTGCCGGCTTGCTGACGCAAATATTCGTGCGCCTGTTATATGCAACCGCGAGTTAGAAATCACAACAATGTTATGCAAATTGTATGAGGTAAGGCGCATCGATCTTTGCGGCAAAAGTAGTACGTGGGTTTCGCCACGAGATGACGATACCATTTGTCTACCCGCTGGTACAACTTATCGACAAGGAGCACTGACCCAGGCCAATGGCACCTGTCACGGGGTCGGTGACCTCGGTGGCCCTCGTGGCGTCGATGAGAACGCATGGGGTTGCGTTAACGAGCCTCGATAGAAATATTCCGAACGTAATAATACTATAACACTCGTCCTTCTTTGTAAAATAAATCATATTACGAAGGATCTTATTGTACGTTATGAATTTCGTTGCTTAAGCACATGTATTGACTTTGAGTTAGTGAGTGAGCACACGGGCTCACTAACACTTGTAAGGTAAGACTTACGTCTTTTATACCTTTATTAATTGGTTATATTTAATTAAATACAACCAATACCACCAAAGGTGGTGTAATTCGCCGAAGAAGAATGATTTTAAGATAGAAAACTTAAAATTTTTGACGAGAAAAATTGGCAGCCAGTAGGCTCGGGTTCGATTCTCGAGACGCCGGATAAATTTTTCTCGTCAAAAATTTTAAGTTTTCCATCTTAAAATCATTCTTCTTCGGCGAATTACACCACCTTTGGTGGTATTGGTTGTATTTAATTAAATATAACCAATTAATAAAGGTATAAAAGACGTAAGTCTTACCTTACAAGTGCACGAAGAGAAAAGAATAGTAATATTTACCATTCCTACATAGTAACCATTACTATGTTACATGGTAACGTAGATTTTTCAACGGCGAGAGTCACTTGACGGAGTAATTTCCCCAATTCTAAATGGTAACGTTAGCCATGCTAACATAGTAATGATTACCATGTTACATTGCGGAGAGTACTATGTAACTGGAACTGATTCCTATTCTACATAGCCAAGTTTATTATGTTTTATTTTTATATATTATTTCGTAAGTAAGGTTATGAATAAACAGATGAATGAGGTTATTCAAGAAATTATTATTATTAATTATTATTCAGTGAAATTTTTTGTTGAAACTCAAATAATTAAACTTTTTATCAACTGCACTGTTTATTGTTATCAAAAACACTGCGTCAAGATTAACGATCTATATGGTTATTGGTTATGTGTGGGTATGTTCGTAGTTGACTTATTTGGCCGCTTGGCCGCATGGAGTATCGCCGCGCGCATACTCAAATTGTAATGAGAGCTATGTGGCATAGGCCTGAGTACCATTCTACATAGCTTTCGTTCCCATACAGGATAGCGATATTTACCATTTGCTAAGTTACAATGCAGCATAGTAAATATTACCAGAAAAATAGTAATGAATCCTATTTTAACATAGTATCATCTACGATTTTAGAAAAGAATAAGTCTGGTTACTATGTGGAATGGTAAATATTACTATTCTTTTCTCTCCGTGTGTTAGTGAGCCCGTGTGCTCACTCACTAACTCAAAGTCAATACATGTGCTTAAGCGACGAAATTCATAACGTACAATACCAAGCACACGAACTAGACTTGAAAAATGACGAGATAAATTTGAAGGCGGCCAGGTGGTCTAGTGGGTATAAGCCCCCGGATTGGCAGCCAGTAGGCTCGGGTTCGATTCCCGAGACGCCGGATGAATTTTTCTGGTCAAAAATTTTAAGTTTTCTATCTTAAGATCTTATTGTAATACGGAAGTAGATTATTTTATGATAACTCCTATGCCAGGAAACAAATAAAGATACTCATGTGGCTGAAACTAGCAGCGGGCGCTAGCAGCCGAGCGGCTCCGGGCCAGGGCCGAAACAGGGCTCGAGCACCCCACGCGTACATTAGATCGATGGAGTCGATAGCAAAGAGCGATTTTCTTTAAATTTGCACCATATTGTCTATTTACCGCATAGAATCGTTTAAACAAATAATCGCCGTGAGACCCGGTCTCCCGCTATTGTTAATAATAATTAAAGTTCAATAATTGTTCAATAATTGTTGGTTTTTGATGCTGCGGCCGATAGCAAAGACCGATTTCCTCCAAATTTGCACCATATTGTCTATTTACCGCATAAAATCGAGTAAACAAATAATCGCCGTGAGACCCGGTCTCCCGCTATTGTTAATAATAATTAAAGTTTAATAATTGTTCAATAATTGTTGGTTTTTGATGCTGCGGCCGATAGCAAAGACCGATTTCCTCCAAATTTGCACCATA
Organism: Tenthredo mesomela; assembly: GCA_943736025.1. Lineage (NCBI taxonomy): Eukaryota > Metazoa > Arthropoda > Insecta > Hymenoptera > Tenthredinidae > Tenthredo > Tenthredo mesomela. Next base: position 15,655,174 of record OX031020.1, on the reverse strand, counting down.
TTGTCTATTTACCGCATAAAATCGAGTGAACAAATAATCGCCGTGAGACCCGGTCTCCCGCTATTGTTAATAATAATTAAACTTCAATAATTGTTCAATAATTGTTGGTTTTCGATGCTGCGGCCGATAGCAAAGAGCGATTTTCTTCAAATTTGCACCATATTGTCTATTTACCGCATAGAATCGAGTAAACAAATAATCGCCGTGAGACCCGGTCTCCCGCTATTGTTAATAATAATTAAAGTTTAATAATTGTTCAATAATTGTTGGTTTTTGATGCTGCGGCCGATAGCAAAGACCGATTTCCTCCAAATTTGCACCATATTGTCTATTTACCGCATAAAATCGAGTAAACAAATAATCGCCGTGAGACCCGGTCTCCCGCTATTGTTAATGATAATAATTAAAGTTCAATAATGTAGTGCACGACAACTCAACAATCCTAACCGCTCTTTGCGTTACCCGGAGCAGACGACGTGGACGTGGCGGATATCCGGCTCCTTTTTTTTTTTTTTTTTTGTTTTCATTTTTTTTAATTTTTTTTTTTTTAATTTTATTTTTCATTTTTTTTTTGTTGTTTTTATTTTTTTACTTTTATCATTTTTTTTTCTTCTGATTTTCACGGTTTTTTTTTAATAATTTGCGGGACTTTTTTTTATCGTATGCTATTATGTTTCTGAATAAGGTTTCAGATTTTTTCATCATCGCTTCTTCGTATTACATTATTTTTTATAATAATCATTTGGATTTCCTTCAGATGTTTCATAGTTTTTTGTTTTTTTAATTTTCGTGTATTATTATATTATATTAGAGACTTGTCTTGTATGTCATTGAATTAGTTTCTGTATCATTTTTCATTCACTTTTATTTCGCATTTGTCTTTATTGTATTGTTTTGTCGTTTTCATCTTCTTTCAGAGTTTTCCGTAATAATTTCACTCCCGTCATATCTGATTGTGATGATATCAAGTAAAATGATAATGATAATTATGATAATAATGATAATAGTAATAATAATAATAATAATAATAATAATAATAACAATAATAATAATAATAATAATAATAATAATAATAATAATAATAATAGTAATAATAATTGTGATAATAATACTGCGGACAACAATTTTGTTATTGTTATTTCACAAAGCTTTGTGACGCTTAAAGTAATGCGACATTCTGAGATTCTGTGCAAGACGTGGTAACTTGGTATCAAAATTATTTGCAAAGTCGTGCACAGTACTCCAGCGTACTTGCATGCATAATTGGTTGCTGGCGTACCATCCGTGTTTTGATGGGAAAGCTTACCAATCGGCGACGCTTTGATTGAATCGCATTATCGCTGTCCACGAGATAGCCCGTGTATTCCGATTGCTCCTTTTCGAAATCGCTAGACTCTTCAGCAGTCATTATGTATTGCGCTATGCTCTTTCTTATATATGGCATATCGTCACTGGAAAATGGTTTTGACCAACCAGTACATATGATGTACCCCCACGTACATACGTGAACGCCACAATCTCCAGTCGCAACTCTTCTTCCATCACTAGTAACATTCTGGTTAGGAATGTCAATAGGGCAGTACAAACGCCAATTGTTCCAGTTCGTAACTTGCCCACGAGATATCATTTCGCGCTCGATTACCGAGATGTAACCATTGAGCAGCACTTGTGGTGGGCGGCCATGGAGAGAGTCAATATATAAAAAGACCTGGTCTCGGAAGTCTATGACGAGAAGCGTCCAATGGTCATTGTCGATGACAGGTAATAACCATACCTTGTAATCGAGAACGGAAGTTTTCGTCACCCATCTCTGATATCCGTGACTTATTTTGCCGGTCAGAATTATTCGCTGAGTACAAAAAATGTCGAACGACAGTATTGACGCACCCCTATCTCTCGCTTTGCGCGTTATCGAAGCAAAGAACGCATTCAATATGTCGTCATCAAACCACGCGTTGGAATCAAGCCTCGCGAAGTTCAGCGCTACCAATCGTAAACCCGCTATTTTCTTCTCGAGATTTGGAAATCCGACCGGCCACGATACATTTTTGGAGAAGAAGGCCTCGGCCTCGGCCTCGGCCGCTGTGGTTGTGTCGACTAAGAGATCGGGAATTGTCAAGCAGATATCGCTAATGTCACTAATGATCCTGCCGTTCTGTTCTGAAAAATTTTCATCATTCACTCTCGCGACTTCAACTTCTTTGGAAGTCACGGATTGCGGGGATGGGGATCGGACGCGCTCCGTCCAGGCCTCTATGGGAACTATAGATTGCAATGTAATCGGTGAACGAGGATGTTGTTCACCAATCGCGAGATCTGATAGCTCACCGTCACACATCGGAGCTTCTGCTGTTGGTTTGATTTTTTTGGGGCCTTTGAAAAACGATGGAGGATTTCGTTTTTTCTTCTTTTTGTCGAACCACTTTTCGCTCGGTTCCACAGTACAGGCCTTTTTTGTTTTTAGCTTTTTCGCTCGCTTTTGCCGACTCGTTTTCGTACTGTGCGATCTCTCTACAATACGACCATTTAATATTGACGTCATTTTTCGAATAAGCCTCGGAACGGGCAATCGTTTTCCTTTTAGCCAAAGGTGTTTAAAAGTTTTGTACCAACTTTCCACTGAGGCATTTGAATCACGAAGCAATCCAAATTTCGCTAAATGAGTCGCTGAGAAGAACGAGTAATACGGCAGAATATATCTGAGCAGGTAATCAAGGAATTCCCGACAGTGCACATCATTCTCCTCGGACGTACACAATTTTTCATTTTCGGCTTTCACCGACTGATGTACATTGTCGAAAAACTGGAAAAATGGTGATTTCCGAGCTGTTGCTTCGACGACTTCGAGGTCATCGTCTGGTATCGTGAACGTTGGGTCTTTCACTCGCTCTTTTTTCACGCATTTTGCCTCGATCGCTGCCCGTTCAAATATGAAATCGACACATTCTTTAAAATCTGGCACCATAGTCTCGAACCCGAAAATCTTGACGGTACAGGTAAATATTTCTACAGCCGAGTCCAAGTCATGGCTGTGGATCAATTTGGTTATCACCGTTCCTGCAAGATGGTACTGAGCCTTTGTTCGAAAAATTTTTTTGCATTTCCTCAACACTGTATGGAGCATGTGCGACGAACAAATATGCAAGACCGTTAGCGAGGAAATCGTATCTGTTTTTCTGGTTAAATCAGCATACGAGCGGTTCATATATTCGACCAGTGGTATACCGTTGAGACTTTCATGAGTTTCATGAGTGCCAAGCTGAAGTCTGTCTCGACCTTGTCGATGGCCGGCGATCGGGTACTCAACTTTCTTAGCGATAAGCCTACCAGTCTGAGGAAGTGGCTTATACTCAGAGCATTATGCACACTCGAGATGAATTCTGCCACGGGAAATTGACCTACGTCCCCATTACCTGGCAAGATCAACGAATAATAAAAAATTCGTTTACTGACATTGGGTGGCGGAATCACAACCGAGCCCGTAGCATCGAGATGGCAGAAGACAGTACCAGAATCTTTATCCAATAGCACCTGCAACTGCTGTTCGCAGAACAGTACAGCATAAAAGGGTTCTACAGACCACTGCTGTATATAACCGTGTACATGCCTGCCCTTCCACGTTGCCTTCGTCTCTTCGACCAATTTCTGCATGCACACGTAATAATTGCGATCTGGGTCGTCTCGAGAGTTGTTTTCACTCGACATTTTCTGTAATAATCCCAGGCTGTAAACATCGTTGAGGTTACCTGCTTCTAATAATCTTTTATCAGCTGCCGTCAACTTTATTTGCTTCACAGTACTAGGAGCATCTGCTAGCAACTCCGTCGAAATAGCCAAACGTTTTTCGCCTCTTACGAACCGTCGGTGCGTCTCTCCTGCGATGTGATGCACGGTACCGGCTGGGACTATTCGTACGCGTACATCATCGAATGGTGGAGCTATGGATTGGGTTGTAGAAAATTGATAGGTCGTACACGTCGAAAAGGTACAAACAGCATATGTTCGAAATTTTTGTTTCGATTGCGGAGAGTTGCATTTGTGCCACCGAAAACACAAATTACAGACCATCAGTGGCTTGACTATGTCATATAACGCATCAGTCCATCCTTTCCGCAATCTGAGTTCCGGCGACCAATAAGTTTGCCAAAACTTTGACGGCACAGTTACCCAGATCTCGCCGGGAATAGGTATTGATTCATGATCGTCTGAAGCTAATGAAGTTCGAGCCGATGCTTGATTTGAGTCGCGACATGCTGCAGCAGCAAGTTTTGGAGAACGATCGACTCGAGGCTCCAGATACGGAGACAATTCTGCAATACTCGATTCCGTAGTTTCGTGCGCTCCAATCATCATTGCTTCTACATCTGGGACGCTATGAATTGGATAAATGTCGCTAAAATCAGTGAGAAAATCAGTGTCGCCGCCATCGGTCAAATTCACTGGGCTCAGCGATGTCAGTGGCTGGCAATAGTCGGTGACTGACAAATCACAGACAGGCGACGAGACCCAGTTTGAACACTTCGGAAGTTCGTCGGCATCAAGTATTGGTGTTCGTCTTAGAGAACGATCAAGTTCAGCCTCCTCATCGGGGCCCGAGCCCTCACTGAGTTTCGGCGAATCCAACCGTTCTGCGTTCGTTACTGTATTCATTTTGAGTTCATTATCAGCTACAGAGGAATTTAAACGACTCTCTGTTAAAGTGCTGATGGTGTCAAAGTGACGTAGAAAAGTTTTAAACGTTTTGGGTACATATGACGCGATTGTTCTTGGGTCTTTGCCTGGAAAAATTGTTTTGCAAATATCCTTCCACGTGCAGTCAGAGCTCCGCCATGACTCAGACTTCAAAATGTTGAGTACATGATCGATAGTGACCTCGCGGGGAAGATGGAATGGATATAATTTTGCGATCGCTTCTGCTATGACCTCAGCTGAGACAGATATTTTTTTTTTTTTTGCCCATCGTTAAAACAATGTTTGCATCCGTAATATAGAGCAGAGCGTAAGTAAGGCAGGAACAAATTTAGTGGTAGCGCTCAATAAAATGTGGTGAAGGAGAAATGTGCCGGCTACTGCTTCTCAGTCTTTCCGAGGTAGAAGTGGAGAGGATAGTGATGGCAGAGACTTAGTCCCAGAGCTTGGACGTCGGCTCCCAAGCAAAAGCGTGCCACTAACCAAGCGAGAAAGAAGTCGCTGGGCCTGAGCCACTTCGGTAAAAATAATCTTTTTAGATGGCAATCAGAATCCCGTGCTGGTAACTTGAAAGATTTTCACCACACATTGTAACAAATTGTACGCTAAACCACCGTTTGAGGCCTGTTGGTTGGGCATCAATGCGCCCAGCAGAGGTAAAATAATGATAAAAAAAATTGTCGTCTGCGGTATTATTATTATCATTATCGTTATTGTAATCATTATTAATACTATCATTATTATTATTATTGTTATCATTATCGGTATCATTATTATTATTATTATCATTATTATTATCATTGTTATCATTGTTATTACTATCATTATTATTATTATTGTTATCAATATCATTATTGGTATCATTGTTATTACTATCATTATCATTATTGGTATCATTATTATCATCATTATTATTATTATCATTGTTATCATTATTATCATCATTATTATTATCATTGTTATCATTATTGTCATTATTATCATTATTATTACTATCATTATTATTATTATTGGTATCATTGTTATCATCATTATTATTATTATCATTGTTATCATTATTATCATCATTATTATTATCATTGTTATCATTATTGTCATTATTATCATTATTATTACTATCATTATTATTATTATTGGTATCATTGTTATCATCATTATTATTATTATCATTGTTATCATTATTATCATTATTATCATTATCATTATTGTTATCAATATCATTCATTGGTATCAGAGATCGGCAAAAATGATCATTATTATTACTATCATTATCATTATTGGTATCATTATTATCATTATTATTATTATCATTGTTATCATTATTATCATTGTTATCATTATTATCATTATCATTATTGTTATCAATATCATTATTGGTATCAGAGATCGGCAAAAAATGATGATTTCAGTGACATTTTGGTTATACATTATCAATTATTTTCCAAGTCGGAAATATAGTTTTACAGAATTGAAATTATTTTTAAACAATATTTATGATTTAATAACAATATTTTCACCATTGATAATTATCAATATTCCGAAAATCTGTAATTTGAATTATGCAATTTGAAATTATAAGGTGAGTGGTAAATTGCTTTTGTCAAATATCCCACTTTCAGAGAATTTATCAATTAGGTAGAAGCAAATCTTCAAATATCCAAACAATTGATAATCAAACCTTCGATCAATTGGTCGAGAATGAATAACAGATTATTTAAAAATGTTACTTATTGGAAAGTCAATTATTAATTTTCCGAAAAATGGTAAATCAATGAAGAATAATTTGCTAATTATTCAAAAAATCAGTAATGCGAAAGGCTAAATTGCTAATTTTTCTAAAAATAGATAGATGTTTATTTATTATCCATAACAATATTGGACAAAGCCTACCTTGCATTTACAATGTAGTATGCAAGGTAGGCGGAGAGTCAGCTAAAAATGGTCAATCTAAAAGGATAATTTGCTCATTAATGAAAAAATTAGTAATGTGGAAGGCTAAATTGCGAATTTTCTCGTAGTCCAGGTCCTCGGCTTCGTAGTTCTTGTAGTCCAGGTACTTCGCTTCGTAGTTCTCGTAGTCCAGGTCCTCGGCTTCGTAGTTCTCGTAGTCCAGGTACTTCGCTTCGTTTTTCTCGTAGTCCAGGCACTTCGCCTCGTTTTTCTCGCAGTCCAGGTACTTCGCTTCGATTTTCTCGTAGTCCAGGTCCTCGGCTTCGTAGTTCTTGTAGTCTAGGTCCTTCGCTCCGTTTTTCTCGTAGTCCAGGTCCTCCGCTTCCTAGTTCTCGTAGTCCAGGTACTTCGCTTTGTTTTTCTCGTAGTCCAGGTACTTCGCCTTGTTTTTCTCGGAGTCCAGGTACTTCGCTTCGATTTTCTCGTAGTCCAGGTCCTCGGCTTCGTAGTTCTTGTAGTCTAGGTCCTTCGCTCCGTTTTTCTCGTAGTCCAGGTCCTCCGCTTCGTAGTTCTCGTAGTCCAGGTCACCGGCTTTGTATTTCTTGTAGTCCTGGTCCCCGGCTTCGTAAGAACCACAAAGCCGAGGACCTGGACCACAAGAACTACGCAGCCGGTGACCTGTACTACCCGAACTACAAAGCCGGTGACCTGGACTACGAGAACTTACCCCATTACTTCCTATTCTTTCCTGTTTATTTATTCTATATAGTGAATGAATTACTCCAAAGAACTGATACTGAAATGAAGAAATACAGTATACTGAGGTACGGATGTGAGTACATGAAATTCTTCAACAATGTATACGACTGACTACTCCCTTTTTGAAAAATTACATTTTATTCGTTACTTGTCCATTTTTTTTCGAAAATTATCATTTTATTCGTCATTAATTATTCAATTCTTGGAAAATTATCATTTTAGTCGTCGCATTAATTATCCATTTCTTGGAAAATTAGCATTTTATTCGTTACTAATTGTCCATTTTTTTTTTTTTTTTTTTTTGAGAGTGATCAATTTGTTCGTCACTAATTATCCTCGTCATCCATTTTGAGGAAAATTAGCATTTTATTCGTAACCAATTGTTTATTCTGTCGAAAATTAGTATTTTACTCGTGACTAATTACCCATTTTCTATAAAATGAGAAATTTATTCCCGAATAATTGTCGACTGACCGAAATGCACCATTCTGTTGTTGAAATATTGATAATTTTTTTATAATTGTCAAAATAATCTGATAGAAATAATAATTTCATAATGATGACAGATTCATAAGAAGTTAGTCGGAATTCATTTGGAAATTATTATTCATTAAGACAGTAACTCCCAATTTTTGATAAAATGAATAGATGGAAAATGAAAAATATTTTTTTGCCGATCTCTGATTGGTATTATTATTATTATTATTATTATTATCATTATTATTATTATTGGTATCATTGTTATCATCATTATTATTATCATCATTGTTATCATTATTATCGTTATCATTATTGTTATTATTTTAAGACTTATTATAGAGTTTTCCGTAATAATTTTACTTCCGTCATCCTTGATTGTAATAATATTAGGTAAAATTATGAGGATGATGATGATGATGATGATGATGATGATGATGATGATAACGTCCACGTCGTCTGCTCCCGGCAACGCGTAGAGCGGTTAGCATTGTTGAGCTGCCGTGCACTACATTATTGAACTTTAATTATTATTAACAATTGCGGGAGACCGGGTCTCACGGCGATTATTTGTTCAGTCGATTCTATGAGGTAAATAGACAATATGGTGCAAATTTGGAGGAAATCGGTCTTTGCTATCGGCCGCAGCATCAAAAACCAACAAGTATTGAACAATTATTGAAGTTTAATTATTATTAACAATAGCGGGAGACCAGGTCTCACGGCGATTATTTGTTTACTCGATTTTATGCGGTAAATAGACAATATGGTGCAAATTTGGAGGAAATCGGTCTTTGCTATCGGCCGCAGCATCAAAAACCAACAATTATTGAACAATTATTAAACTTTAATTATTATTAACAATAGCGGGAGACCGGGTCTCACGGCGATTATTTGTTTACTCGATTCTATGCGGTAAATAGACAATATGGTGCAAATTTGATGAAAATCGCTCTTTGCTATCGGCCGCAGTATCGAAAACCAACAATTATTAAACAATTATTGAAGTTTAATTATTATTAACAATAGCGGGAGACCGGGTCTCACGGCGATTATTTGTTTACTCGATTTTATGCGGTAAATAGACAATATGGTGCAAATTTGGAGGAAATCGGTTTTTGCTATCGGCCGCAGCATCAAAAACCAACAATTATTGAACAATTATTAAACTTTAATTATTATTAACAATAGCGGGAGACCGGGTCTCACGGCGATTATTTGTTTACTCGATTTTATGCGGTAAATAGACAATATGGTGCAAATTTGGAGGAAATCGGTCTTTGCTATCGGCCGCAGTATCAAAAACCAACAATTATTGAACAATTATTGAAGTTTAATTATTATTAACAATAGCGGGAGACCGGGTCTCACGGCGATTATTTGTTTACTCGATTTTATGCGGTAAATAGACAATATGGTGCAAATTTGGAGGAAATCGGTCTTTGCTATCGGCCGCAGCATCAAAAACCAACAATTATTGAACAATTATTGAACTTTAATTATTATTAACAATAGCGGGAGACCGGGTCTCACGGCGATTATTTGTTTAAACGATTCTATGCGGTAAATAGACAATATGGTGCAAATTTAAAGAAAATCGCTCTTTGCTATCGACTCCATCGATCTAATGTACGCGTGGGGTGTTCGAGCCCTGTTTCGGCCCTGGCCCGGAGCCCCTTGGCTGCTAGCGCCCGCTGCTAGTTTCAGCCACATAAGATACTCAACCAATTTAAATTTGATATTTATTTTTGAAAATCAATTACAATTTACAAATTCTACATAACTTCGATGACTTCGACGATGAATCCGATTGTATCAATGCTGCAGCAATAAATTCTTCGATATATGGCTGGTTCTACACTAACGGGAAAAAAACTACCCAAAATTGTCCCCGACACTTTTTTCGCATATTTGGAAAAATAATCAAAATGAAATCAAATAAAAACAATATTTCTTTTTAAATCCCCCCCAACCACCACTTTTTTTTGCATGTTTGGAAAAAATAATCAAAATGAAGTCAACTAAAAACAAAATTTCCTTCTATATCAAATTAACGTGTTATAAAACCAAATTCTGAAATCAACATCCCATAAAATTAACTTATTAACAATAAAATTAGAAGAAACTGGCATATTTTCAGGCAGGGGACTGACGACAGGGGACTGACGAATTTGGCTAAAAGACACAATTATGTAGAAACTAACAATATTCCATCTAATAAACTTGCGGTAATAGTAATACGACTTCCACCGTTAGGTGTTATCTAGCTGAACAGAATGAATAAAATGATTCATTCAAAGAAAAAACGTTACCAGAGGACTGATCTTCTTAGGGGTCCAGACACGTAATCATGACACTGAACGCGAAGAAACGACTAAATAAAATAGCGCTTTAGCGTTGTCTGGCATTTGCTATGAACTTCTCAGCGGCAACATTCGATTTAACGCATAAATCGTGGCGAGGGTGCCACACACCATTTAAAAGAATTTTTTTGCTGTGCGACAGGGGACTGATAGCAGAAATCAAGGGACAAACTTTAGCTTACAAGTTCGGCATAAAAATAGTAAATTCAAAAATTATAACCATGCAAACTTTGAAATGCCTTTATTATAGACAACTATATTAGAGAAGTATTGAAAATATTATTACTTGTTCACTACACGTCACAAAATAATTTCGATTTTGTATCTGGGACACTCCAGGGGACTGATTTTATGATGTGTTGATGTGGAAATTTTTCTTCTAATGTATTTATTTTAAGATTTTTAGACTATTGGCTGTTTCGAACAACTTGTCAACATCCATTTTAGTAAAAAATGATATCCAATTTGAATCATTTTATGAGTGAAATCTTCGTGGGACACGAAATTTCCAGTTAGTGTAGAACCAGCCATATATGAATAATCAATTGCTTTGTTATTTTTCACTTTTCCCTCCCTGCGATTATTCATTACAAATAAAGACAGTCGGAAATTTTAGACTCAACCCTGGAATGGTACACTTCTCTAGCCGATCATTAACGGTACACTCGGGGTCCAGCGGCCCGTGTAGAAATTGTATGCGGGCCCCGTTCGGGCCCCGACCAGTTTGGCTATTTTCTTTTCGGGCGCTAGCCAGGGAAACTAGACGGGGCCCGGATCAAAAACGTCACGCTCGACTGATAGGGGCCCGGACGGGCAGAATTTACTGGCCCCTGCTTGGCTGCGCTTCGAATGCCATCCTTATTATTGAGACGCTTTAGAGTTCTATTTTTCCGGATTCAATAAATAACGAGATGAAAATCAAATAGAAACTTCATAATATATTTTTTTATTATATATATTTTTCTTATTACTATAATATGCACATATGAATTATTGATATTTTATAATGTATATATGAGGTATTCCACGCCGTTTCGAACGGTCAAAAAAATCACCGCTTCCGAAAAAATCATAATTTGGTCCTCGAACACAACTATATCGAAAGAATTTTTGTGATTTTTTTCAGAATTTTCGGATCGCATTTGTGGATTTTTTCCAAATTCCAACTTTTTCTACAAACTTCCGTATCTCAAAAGTATAAGATCCTACAAGAAAATTTATGAGACACAAAAGTTGCAGTTTCGAATCAACTTTCTGAAAAAAAAATTTTGGGAATTTATCGAATCCCAAAAATACCAATTTTTATCAAAAATACGCAAAAATCGATTTTTCAATCAATACGTCACCTTCGATTTGCCTCAATAAATCACAGAAAATACTCTCAAGTGTGGAGAACAACCCTGTATTTTGGTTGAGATGGGTGGCGAAATCGTTTGGAAGATATGCTTTATTAATTTTTTTCTCAGAAAAAAAAAGAAAAAATTTCAGAAAAAAAAAAAATTAATCTTAATCAGCTCTAACCCCTTCAGTTAGGTATCACGTATTCGCTATCATCCGAGTTTGCGACAACAAGCAAAAAATAAGAAGTATATCTCCTGAAGGTAATAAGTTGTGGTTTACGTATTCCTATTAGAAAATATATTAAACGTTTCATTAAAATTGCTGGTGATAACATTGTTATATTTGATGAATGATTAATGGGTATGGGTCGCATATAGTATTTCTTAAATTTGTAATTGATTGTTTAAGGGGTTAACCTACTGTGATTTTTGCAAAAAAAAAGTTTTTTTTTTTTTTTTTTTCACTCTAAAAACCCGTGCTCGAACTTTAAACGCGTTTTTCTCGAAACTGTGTTTTTCAAAACGGTGTACACGATATCTCAAGCTGTAATTGATGAATCGATTTGAAATTTGGTACACATATTCAAAAGAATAGTACTTTTCGGCGGACGGAAGATTTTGTTGTTTTTCTTTTTTGTTTAATAATTATTGATAAAAATAACACGTTTTTTTCAGCCAAAAATTTCGAAAAAATTCAGGAATTTTTTTTTCGTCACCAAAGAAGAAAAAAAAATAAAAAGCTCCGTCCGCCAATAGCCAATACAATGTAGTTGATGAGCATATTTTTGTTTTTTTCTTCAGATCACTGGTACTTGCGATATCACGTACACCGATCGGCCGCGGACGGAAATCACCGGAACGCGCGAGGAGATATAACTCATACAATTGTAAATTTTTTTGAATAAAATTTGTTGAACGCACTCTTGAACGTGTACATGACAACGTATTAAAAAATTGTCAATATTGCATTGGTAGTTTTTCCGTAATTAGTTATTGAAAATTAGTCTGTTTCGACGCTCGTCGCAGTAGGCTAACCCCTTAATATGTAATTTATTTCATAATGCAAATTTTCCAATTCGTATTGATTCCGTATAGATCGGTATTTTTCGAATCAATTTGTATAAAAAGCTCGGCATGGACACATTTATTTACTTTACACATTAAATTCAAATTCAATTCTTCATAACTCTTAATAATCTCAAATTAATATAACAGTTTATTTTCACCTATCAACATTTTAATCGAACTTAGACTATATTTGTATCTTGATAACTAGTAGCTTCAGTTTATAAACTTTATTCAAAGACTAAGTGAATTTGTTTTGGTGTCGTGAACGTGCTAATTACGAGGTGAGACCCACTGGAGTACTATAATTATCAGCCGACATCTCCGATTCTATCCGACGGGACCCAACCTCAGGACAGCAATGCTAAGTCTTTACTTTTAAATACAAATTGTTCACCAATTAACATAGTGATCAAAGGACAGATTTTTGTGTAAGTCTTTCATATCAAAATCTCTCTTACTAGGAAAATCACCAAAACGGATTATAAGGCTGATTTGCGCATAAGTCATTCGTCTCAGTCTTGCCTAGAGTATCACGACGCTATTATTTCCTTTATGAGTTAGTTTACATTATCACTATATGACGACAATAGACAAATAGATAGATATGTTTATTCTTGTCCATTACAATGTGGGACAATATCACAATGTTACACAGAAATTATATGCGTTGATACATCGTGATCAAAAAAAGGAGACAGTAAAGTATAAAGTAAGAAAGAAATCATTAGACTAACTTAAAGAAAACACAACTTAAAACTAGCCTAGCGAAAAAGGGGTGCTCGAGAAAGCTCGTTATCAAAAATAAATTGCCGAAGAGAGTGCCTAAAGGTCGAGTACGAAGCGATTTGACGAAGGTCGAAAGGAAGCGGGTTCCACACGTAGGGGGCAGATACCGCGAAAGACCTTCTATAAGCCTCCGTGCAAAAACGGGGAATCACAAAGTCGCCCGTGTCTCGTCGAGAGAGTGCAGCAGACAACTCCGGATGCGCGCGAAAAAGGGCCCGCAGGTAGTCAGGGGTACCAGATCGAACGGTAATAAAAAAGAGCGAGCAGAGGAAAAAGATCCTGCGATCCCGCACACAGAGCCACCCCAACTCACGGCGATGGGGCGTGATGTGCTCGTCCCTAGCCACCCCACACACAAAGCGAACACAGCAGTTTAGAAGGCGCTGCAAGCGTACATTCAGCACCCCCGGTATGTCGTTATACACCACTGAGCAATAATCGAGCAGCGGGAAAATAATCGCAGTTACTAGGCGCGCGCGTAGAGGTATCGAAAACAGGCGCTGCGACATGGAGAGATGGCGAAGAGTGCAATGCACCCGATTTGACACGGTATCAACCTGCGGGACCCACGAGAGCGAACTGTCAATGATAAGACCAAGATTACGGACAGACTGCGACCAAGGAATGGGCGTGCCGCTCAGTGTAACTCGAGGAAGATCCACCGAGTTCAACCTGGTGACGAAGGGCAGACTGCCAAGAAAAATAGACTGGGTCTTGAATGGGTTGAGGCTCAGCGGATTCGCACACGACCAATCATGCACAGCCGCCACATCCTCATTTAACCGCCGTATAGCGTCAGGAAATTCGACAACGGCACAGTGCAGATAGATTTGAAGATCATCCGCGTAAAGCAGGTGCTGGGTGTGAGAGAGGACATGGCGAAGATCATTGATGAAGACGACAAACAATACCGGACCAAGGACAGAGCCCTGCGGAACCCCCTGATCAAGTGCAGCCCACGAGGACAGCTCACCATCGGGCCCAACCACAGCCTGCGACCGCCCCTGAAGGTAGCTGGCCACCTACACTGTTAAAAATGATTGTGAATTTACAACATGCCTTACTAAACAAAAGTATTGGAAGATTACAAATGTGGCTTAGCAAAAGTAAATTGCTAAGCTTGTTCTGTAAATTTACAAATAAATTCTTGATTTTACTGAACCTTCATAGGAAAAACACAAAATTGTATTTGAATTTTCTAATAATTGTTTAGTAAATTTGAAGTATTTGTGAATTGATTTTACAGGAAATGTCTTGTAAATTCACTACTCATGTATCTGCCAAAAAACTTCCAATACAATTCCAAATGTATAGGAAGTTTCACACAGAAATTTTTAACAGTGCAGGATAAAACATGCTGTGAGAAACCGAGAGCAGCGAGTTTAGAGAGAAGAACGGAATGAGGTATCGAATCGAAGGCTTTGGTGAAATCGAATAGGACCAGCACAGTAATTAAACGGTTATCAATAGCGCGGCGTACATCTTCAGTTAGTAGAAGAAGAGCAGTCTGCGTGTTACGACCCCAACGGAATCTGGATTGACGAGGGTCAAGCAGTGACCGATCCTCGAGGAAGGTCATGACCTGAACTAACACGATGCGCTCGAGCACCTTAGACAACAGACAAAGGTTGGCAATGGGGCGCATCTGTTGAAGCGAGGACGTTGACTTAACTTTGGCCAGCGGAACGATCCTAGCCTTTTTCCATGCATTAGGGAAAATCGCAGAACAAAGAGATTGGTTGAAGAGTACCAAGAAGAAGGGAAATATGACCGGAAGGGCGTCCCTTACATTGCCCAGCGATAGATCGTCAGCACCACGAGATTATGATGTAAAATGGGATATTGCATCGGAGAGCGCAGTCGGAGAGATATCGCTGAAGTAAAATAACGAGTCATTGTACACCGGTGGAGGGAGAGCAGCAAAGAATTCCGCAACTTCCAGGGCAGCAGTCGGACGACGAGAGACGGCAGCAAAATGCGCATTTAGATTTTCAGGCGAGAAACCCGCGCAGTCACTCTTTTGCGAGGCCGAAATTCCCAGGGATCTAAGTTCCCTCCAGAGGTCACGAGCACAGGAAAAACCAAAGAGCCTATCGGCATAAAACAAGGCATGCGTTTCGGAAACACGCTTGTGAAATAAGTCCCGAGCATTGCGGTAGGACAAGAGGGCCGAACGAGAGCGCGTGCGTTTATAACGGCGATATAGGGCGTTCGGGGCGCGTTCTTGGGTGTACAGCTCCGGCGTGATCCAGGGCGGAGTAACCCGCTTAGGAAGAAAGGAGCGGTACGGAGCGAGCGCATCAAGCGCCTCGGTGAGGCAGTGCAAGAGGTCGTTGACCGATGAAGGTGACAGAAAAGAGTCTCAGTTGGCAGCGTCCAGGGTGCGGGTGAAGTCGTCAGTGGTTAAGGCACGGTATGAGCGAGCCGAGACGAGTCTTGACTCGCGAGGTGCAGGCCAGGCAAGGCACGCGAAAATCAGGTCGTGCCCAACTATGAACGGGGTTTCCGATTGCCTATAGCTACGAATGAAGTCCTGATCACTGACCAGACAAAGGTCAAGCAGGGACCCTGCTGCGAGCGTGTGGCAAGTAGGGGCGTAGGGCACCATATAGAGCGCACGAGTGAGGCAAAAAAGGAGCGAACGTTTTCAGCATCATACGAGTCAGCAAGCTGATTGGCGTTAAAGTCACCCAGCACTACGGAGAAGGTATAGTTGGTCACGAATCGGTCAAAATCAATACCAAACGACGTCAGGTTGGCTGTCTTCGGCGGGCGATAGACTACCGCGACGAGAAACGGCCGGCGGGACGGCAGGAGACTTGATTTCCGCAAGAAGATACTCCGGGGCACCAGAGTAAGAAGACGGAGAAACGGCGAGAATTCTGTAGCGTAGAGCGTTGTTGGCGTACAAGGCAACACCGCCACCCGCCTTGCCACTACGGTCATACGGAGAATGGAAAAACCGAACAAAGACACCGAGGAATCCAGGACACCGGCATAGAGCCAGGACTCACTCACCGCGATGAGGTGATAAGAGGAATTGACGAAATGGAGGCGTAGGTAGTCTAAATGGTCGCGGATAGAATTGGCATTGATATGACAGACGTTGAGTGAGGAACGCGAAGGACCGGAAGAGGACTGTGAAGGCGCCACAGGACGTCATTGCTGAGAGGGTGGCGGCAGCGAAGCACAGCTTGACTCAGCGGATGATAAGGTCGCAGACGAAGTTAGGTGAGGGGCGAGAGCGGCCCCCGACGCTACCAGCGAGATATTGCGAGACTGCATAGTTAGAGCACCACGGCCACGTCCGTGGTTAGAGCGAGAGTGAGTCGGTGCTGAGCCCGAGGTGCCAGGGCGCGACGGATCCGGCACCAAACTTGACGGAGAAGCATGAGGAGACTCGGCCTCGAGAGCCTCAAGATCCTCAACCGATCGAATACGCCGCGTGCGCTCCCCGTCTCGGAGCTTGATCAGAACGACACCATCATTGTGCCAGACATATTTAAAGCCGCGGGCTTTGGCTGCAGACTTGGCAGCTACGAGAAGTTTATATACTCCCCCAGGAAGAGCCTCAATCACATTGATGGTAAATGTGGGGTCGGCTGGCGGAGGATCGAGCTCAGAAGTGCGAAGGATACCCCTACTCTTCTTGGCCGCGAGAAAACGGAGGCATAACGCGCACGAGCGAAGTCTGACGATGATAGGCAGTGGGATGTTCTTTCGACGGGCTTTAGAGCGGGATACCAGGAAACGCGAGGATAAGACATCCCCATCCACAAGAGCAACTCCAAGAGCGGCAGCTACTCGGGAGACGGCATCAGCGGTGGCATCCGACGAAGCGCAGGGGACCCTGGAGATGATTAATTCAGGCCCACAGAGGAGAGCCGAAGCACGCCGCACTTCCTGCTCCCCAGCCAATCGGGAGCACTGGAGTGCGCGAACAGTGGACTGCAATTCTTCCATTTTCGCGGAGAGGGCAGCGTTTTCACGTTCCAGGTTGACGATACGAGTAGAATTGTCGTCAATTTGAGCCTGCATCACAGGCAACCCACTCAGGCGACTGTCGATGTCATCAAATCTAGCCCCAACCTCATCGAATCTCCGGTCAATTCGACGCATTAACTCCTCAACGAGATCAGCTGAGGGAGCAGCAGCAGATCCTGTCGACGACGAGCTGGCAGGCAGCGTATCAGGGGGCGTCAGTCGAGATGAGGGCGGGGGCTGAGAGCCGGCATGCAGAAACTGCAGCGATGTATCCCGGCAACAGCGAAATGAGCCGGTGGCGGATGCTTTCTTATTGAGGCGACTACTGTCGGCGCAAAAAGGTTTGGCCTCTCTGTTCGAGTGATCATAACTTCTACAGGAAAATTGGTAGAGCATCGAGTCTGGAAAGATCGGAAAGCGCCAAGTTTTCTGCGTCTAATGGTTGTTCGCAAATTTCCGTGTAAAAATCGTGAAAGCCGTTATGATCTCCGAAAAGTTAAAAAACGTAGTTTTTCGGAGTACATCGCCGTACGTCAACTTCAACTCGCCAGGTGCAAAAAGGTCCAATGGTGCGATTTGGGGAACGGATCGGTACGGACGAACCTGAGCCGGCTCAAAATTATCGTCAGGATATACGCTTTTTGATTCCGTAATCAGTTTTTGGTTCGCGATAGCGGACGTCGAGTAATCGACGTCAACAATTTTTCAAATTTGCGCGGGGCCGCCTGTGTCCCCTAGCTGCTTTCACGATTTTTACACGGAAATTTGCGAACAACCATTAGACGCAGAAATCTTGGCGCTTTCCGATCTTTCCAGACTCGATGCTCTACCAATTTTCCTGTAGAAGTTATGATCACTCAAATAGAGGGGCCAAACCTTTTTGCGCCGACAGTAGGGTGGTAGAACGAGTTGCACTCGGCACAGTGAACGGCATCAACAACCGTTTTGTTGCAGCCAGAGCAAGGCTGAGAGGGTCCCATGCTTAGGCAGTCGCTAGACGACAAGCCGATTAGTTACCGACCGAGGAACCGAGGGGAGTACCAGAGACGGGCGCAAGGTGGCGCTAGTTGTCGCGGAGAGCACGCGAGGATCCAGCAGACAGGAGATCGATAACAATTTGATGATGGTCACGTGGTGATAAGGAACATGCGCATACCGGAGCTGATGACAGGTGCAGGTTATGGCGTCCAAGGCAGCCAGAAAAATCCAGAAAACACAGCAGGAGAAAGGCCAGAGAAGTGCCTAGAGATGGATGAAAGAGGTGAGCTAGCAAGCGAGAGTAGGGCTTGCAGTTAGGCGCATGCAATAGGTCTTCAAAAAAAGGGCCCGAAGGCAAAAGGCAGCAGTAAAAGCTTAAAAAAGCAGGAGCAAAGAAAGATACGTACAGGCGTACTTACAGAGAGAGATAGATAGATATAGATAGATATTTTTATTTTTAGAGAGAGATTGATTGATTGATTGATTGTTTATTAAATGCCCTGGGGTACCTAGGGGCAAAATGGTATACATCAAGACATGATATGGAAATTTAAAATATAAGTAGTACAAGAGAGAGAGAGATAGATAGAGAGAGAGAGAGAGAAAGTTGCATAACTGATAACGACTATGGTATTAGGGTGGGCCAAAAAAAAAGACTAATTTTTTTTTCCTCAGCTACCATGAAAATATTATTCAGGATGACGAAAGAAAAATTCTCTGAAAGTTTGAGCTCTTAAGATTAATATTGATAGGTGGCTCATCGTGATTTTCAATTTCTCATTTAAATAACACGGGAAATGTTTTTTTTTTTTTTTTTTTTTTTTATTCGAAATCATATTCCGTTCTAACGAATCATCGTGTTGTAAAAATCAATACATATTCTTGTAGGAAATTGAACGATCTCCAAAAAAGGTCTGACACGATTTTTCGCTTAATCGAAAAAAAGTCGTCATATACCTTTTTTTCTACGCCAGGTGGCGCATAGTGCATAACCGTTTATTTTTGACTAGCTTATTTTTCATTGGTTTGCACAGTGTTGCTTGCATCTACTGATCTATATCTTGGGTATTACAATTCACCAGTAAACTGCCTTTCATTCAATACCTGCAGCTTCTACACTTTCCTGCTATTTTTCGCTTGGATGGTTTTCTTGTGGTGTCATCACAACATAACCTCACAACTATTCTAGTGCTTACAACCTTTTTCTATACTGTCTTCTATGCTCTAATCTTGTGTCTATACTGTCTTCTATCTCTTCTGAACTTGTGTCTATAATATTATGGCTGACAAGAATAAAACTGACGTTAAATGCTTGAGTTGTTCTGACAAAGGTGCAATTAGTAACTGGAATAAAGCTGTCCAGTGTCCAGGCTGTCGTGTTTATGTTCATGAGAGCTGTGCTAGTCGGAGTGGTAAGCTACCGGGGGGGTTCCTTGAAGAAGTGTTGCAGTAAAAACACGATGCAGGTCAATACCAAGGATGGACCTAGGCCTTCGGCGGTCGTTCCTGCGACTCACTCCGGCTCTGATGTGATTGCTGAGGTCATAGACGATGATGACGTGGATATTCGAGGGCTACTCAAAGGAATTAAGTCGAGCCTAACTGAAACTAAGTCCAGCATTGAGGCGAAAATTGACAAGCTTTCCCTAGATATCGATAACCAGCTTGATGATGCTTTAGAACGTATAGAAATCGTCGAGGAGAAGGTTGACGATGTGGTTTCCAGAGTTGAAGTGCTTGAGGCTGGGAGATCTCAACTGGAGTCCCAGACTCGTTCGCTTGAGGAGGAGATTATTCTCGAACTCAATGAAAGGAAACTTAGGGAGAGAGACATTCTGTTTTTCAATGTCGATGAGTCTGACGAGGATGCTGACTGGTTCGTGTTAAGCAGCTACTAAGCTCTTGTCCATTTGGTAGCGAGGATATCCACATCGCCAGACTTGGGAAATTAGTTGATGGTAAATCGCGACCTATTCGTGTGACTTTCGCTGACGTAAACCAGGTTAGCTGGGTATTTCAGCACTCGAAACAGATCTGTGCTGGCAAGGTAAAACTTTCTAGCGATAAAACGTCTAAACAAAGGGAATATCTGGCTAAACTCGTGGGTGAGCTAGATGCGAGGAAAGCGAAAGGGGAGACTGGTCTGTCTATTCGTCATTTCGGTGGTCAACCCAGAATCGTGTCGTCAAATAAAAGGAAGTCAGGGGACGCCAATGCTCCTTCTCAAAAAAACTAGTTGGCAGTCGGAGAGAACTTAGTATCTTTCATCAGAATGCCCATAGTGTTGAACGCAAGATCCGTGACCTTATGAATAGTGTGTCAGTGTCGGCAGTTTGTTATGACATTATTACATTTACTGAAACGTGGCTAGATGACTGTGTCAGTGATGGTGATATTAGTCTTAGTAATTACTCGATCTATCGAGCCGATCGGAGTGTTGCATCGTCTGCTAAGTCCAGGGGGGTGGCGTCATGTTACTCGTGAACAAAAACATAGTTTCTAAGAGGATTCATGAGGGATCTGATTCTGTTGATCAATTGTTTGTCTCAGTTTCAGTGCCCGGGATTGAGTTAATCCTCAGCCTCGTTTACTTCTACCCAAATTCACCGGTTGAACTTTACAATCATCACGCCGAATCTGTGTTGAATTTATCACAGAGATTCCCGAATTCAACTCTTATAGTTCTAGGTGATTTCAACCTGCCAGGGTATCGTTGGGACTTCACAGATGATACCATGACGTGTAGTGGCTATCACCCAAGCAATGGCATAAAAAATTCAATTCAAGTGATCCTGGAGAGCATTGGCGTAACTAGGACTTTTCTCGGGGGGGGGGGGGGGGGGGCTGGCCCCATCCTTCACTTCGCTTTACCTGAATTTATATATCCGAAATTTACAATTTCGTTTTTTTCATCTTTCTGGGGTGGGCACTCAACATCCTGGGGAGGGGGGGGGGGGGGGGGGGCGTGGCCCCCCGGTATTTACGCCAATGCTGAAGAGATTTAATGAACTAGGTTTTAGACAGCTGAATATGATTACTAGCTCAGCGGGGAATGTTCTGGACTTAGTCTTTTCAAATTGTTCAGTGTTTAGATTGAATGAGTATGTTGACTCGCTTCTGGGCCTGGATGTGCATCATAATGCCTTAGAGTTAACATGCGTGATCAGCAGCCCGGTTCCGAACATCTCATACACGGAGCATCTATTCGACTTTAAGAGGGCTGACTACGATAGGGTCAACGTTGACCTACAGTTCGTGAACTGGGAAATGGCACTAGGTAGTATTGACTCGGTTGATAAGGTTGTAAATGCGTTTTATAAAATTCTATTTGAGATCATTAGTTGCCATCAGTGTTGCGAGTCACTAATTACATTTGTAATGGAATTACTCATTCAATTACACATTACTTTGGTAATGTGTAATTAAATCGAGTTTAATTACACATTACCAAAGTAATGTGTAATTGAATGAAGTTCAATTACACATTACCAAAGTAATGGGTAATTAAATAAAGTTTAATTACACATTACTTTGGTAATGTGTAATTAAATAAAAATTCAATTACACATTACATTGATATATACATATATATATAAATCAACATATATCATTATATATATTGATATTATGATCTTGTGTTAGTACGTTGGTGTCCGCAAGGCAAAGTCGTATACTGTTATACCTGTGTGACGGATGTGTCACTAGCAAGCTGAGATTAAAGTATACATCGGCCTATTTGTGATGCGTATTATTTTTAATTATTAACTAATCAATCGAAGATGTTCAATTGATTAATTAACTTTTTATCTATTCCTGCATTGATGAAAGATTTAAATTCCATTTTATTGAAAGATTATTTCGATGAGAAAAATTAACGGACGAACCCAGGAATCGAACCCAGGATCTTCGGACGCCTATCCGGGGACTTACACCCGAGACCACCTAGCTCGCCCACAGTTCGCCGCAATTTTTCTCATCTGTTATTGTACCAAGTATGTGTTGATATTATGATCTTGTGTTAGTACGTTGGTGTCCGCAAGGCAAAGTCGTATACTGTTATACCTGTGTGACGGATGTGTCACTAGCAAGCTGAAATTAAAGTATACATCGGCCTATTTGTGATGCGTATTATTTTTAATTATTAACTAATCAATCGAAGATGTTCAATTGATTAATTAACTTTTTATCTATTCCTGCATTGATGAAAGATTTAAATTCCATTTTATTGAAAGATTATTTCGATGAGAAAAATTAACGGACGAACCCAGGAATCGAACCCAGGATCTTCGGACGCCTATCCGGGGACTTACACCCGAGACCACCTAGCTCGCCCACAGTTCGCCGCAATTTTTCTCATCTGTTATTGTACCAAGTATGTGTTGATATTATGATCTTGTGTTAGTACGTTGGTGTCCGAAGGACACGGACACCAACGTACTAACACAAGATCATAATATCAACACATACTTGGTACAATAACAGATCCGAAGGACACGGACACCAACGTACTAACACAAGATCATAATATCAACACATACTTGGTACAATAACAGATGAGAAAAATTGCGGCGAACTGTGGGCGAGCTAGGTGGTCTCGGGTGTAAGTCCCCGGATAGGCGTCCGAAGATCCTGGGTTCGATTCCTGGGTTCGTCCGTTAATTTTTCTCATCGAAATAATCTTTCAATAAAATGGAATTTAAATCTTTCATCAATGCAGGAATAGATAAAAAGTTAATTAATCAATTGAACATCTTCGATTGATTAGTTAATAATTAAAAATAATACGCATCACAAATAGGCCGATGTATACTTTAATCTCAGCTTGCTAGTGACACATCCGTCACACAGGTATAACAGTATACGACTTTGCCTTGCGGACACCAACGTACTAACACAAGATCATAATATCAACACATACTTGGTACAATAACAGATGAGAAAAATTGCGGCGAACTGTGGGCGAGCTAGGTGGTCTCGGGTGTAAGTCCCCGGATAGGCGTCCGAAGATCCTGGGTTCGATTCCTGGGTTCGTCCGTTAATTTTTCTCATCGAAATAATCTTTCAATAAAATGGAATTCAAATCTTTCATCAATGCAGGAATAGATAAAAAGTTAATTAATCAATTGAACATCTTCGATTGATTAGTTAATAATTAAAAATAATACGCATCACAAATAGGCCGATGTATACTTTAATCTCAGCTTGCTAGTGACACATCCGTCACACAGGTATAACAGTATACGACTTTGCCTTGCGGACACCAACGTACTAACACAAGATCATAATATCAACACATACTTGGTACAATAACAGATGAGAAAAATTGCGGCGAACTGTGGGCGAGCTAGGTGGTCTCGGGTGTAAGTCCCCGGATAGGCGTCCGAAGATCCTGGGTTCGATTCCTGGGTTCGTCCGTTAATTTTTCTCATCGAAATAATCTTTCATTATATATATTGATATATATGGGGAGTTCCATATGAAATGTACAATTGGTTGTCCACACCCCTTTCGATTTGTCTCAAACTTAGTCAAATTGAGTAATGGGTTGAAAAAAAAATTCCTCTAAATAATGAAAATTCTACCTTTTACAGGTCGCGAGTAACACAGATTCACAAATTTTTAATTATATTTTTCAAATCACTGTAGCTCCCAAACTACATGTCCGCGCCTAAAAATCAAGTAGGTCAAAAGTTTTTCTTTACACATGAACGGAAAGGCCGATTTCGCTCCCTATTTTCGGGGAGCAAAGAGCGGTTTTACCGCTCGAATAGTATATTACTCACCTAGGAAGGTAAAGTAGGCTAACCCAAACTACGTGTGAGATTGACACCCGAGCCGAAGGCGAGGGTGACAAAAACGCAGTTTGGGATGGCCTTTTTCACTCCCGTGTGAGGTATACTATTTTTCACCATCCCCTGCATCGGAAAGAACGACTTCCCGCTCACGCAAGGGAGCTAAAGTCGTACTTTCCGTGCAGGTGTGGTGAAAAAGTCTTTCCTCCCAGAACGTCTTTCCTCCCGGCCTTTTCTCCCTGAAAGTCTTTCCCCCCAGTATTTGCTCCCCGATATGAAGTTGCACTAGATTCATTTACCTCTTTTTTCCTTCATGAACAAAACAGAGGACGGTGGGTCCAACTTCATACCTATACTGTTTTGTTTAAAGCATTAACCAAATAGATAAATCATAACTTTGATTTATTTATTAAAATTAATCGGTAAAACCGCTTTTTCCTCAAATAGGTAGCAAAATCGGCCTCCGTTCATGTGTAAAGAAAAATATAGTGTGCACCACGGGAGCAACGTTTTCGCTTCCTCGGTGTATTTTGCTCCCTTGATGCACAATATACTATTGTAATTTGATGTACTTTTCGATGTTGCCGCGAGACAAAGTCGATTTTCAGTAAATGGTGAAAAAAACGCGAGAAACGCGATATTGATCTCGTTCCCCAAACTTTTATGGGGTCCATTTTTCATCATAAAATGCGGCTATTTCGCCCGCAAATTTTCGTGTAAAGAAAAGTCACGGGACTCAACTGGTTAAAGAGATATAAGGGAAATTCCAGGAAAAACCGACCAGATTCGGACATTTTCTGACTTGAAATTTTTCAAAACTATTGAAACTTTTTTTTACGTGAAATAGATGTGAAAAAAGCCGATAGTGTTGGCTCTTTTTAGGTCTATTTCACGTAAAAAAAAAGTTTCGATAGTTTTGAAAAATTCAAATTCAGAAAACGTCGAAATCCGGTTGGTTTTTCCTAGAAATTCCCTTATATCTCTTTAACCAGTTGAGTCTCGTGACTTTTCTTTACACGAAAATTTGTGGGAAAAATAGCCGCAGTTTATGATGAAAAATGGACCCCATAAAAGTTTGGGGAACGAGATCAATATCGCGTTTTTCGCGTTTTTTTCACCATTAACTGAAAATCGACTTTGTCTTGCGGCAACATCGAAAAGTACATCAAATTACAAAACTTTGGACCCACTTGATTTTTAGGCGCGGACATGTAGTTTGGGAGCTACAGCGATTTGAAAAAATAATGCAAAATTTGTGAATCGGTGTTACTCGCGATCTGTAAAAGGTAGAATTTTCATCATTTAGAGGAATTTTTTTTTCAACCCATTACTCAACTTGACTAAGTTTGAGACAAATCGAAAGGGGTGCGGACAACCAATTGTACATTTCATATGGAACTCCCCATATATTAGACCGCCCCGAAAAAAAATTTTGTTTTTTTTTCCAGCTCGCACCATCTCAAACCAATGTTACTTTTTCCATATGACTTCTCGCACAAAGTGAGTCCTGTACGATGATTCTAAGCGGTGTCGCACGAAGGATTTAGTTTTTCGATTTGATTAACACATGGAAAATTGATTTCTTGTGTTTAAACACGTATAATTTCCGTTCTATGTACAAAAAACGATTCGGAATTTGTTTCAGGAACGATTTAGAATTTCGGTTATATTTCGGAATATAACCGAATACACCCGAATACTTCCGGATATCACGTTACGATATCACGCCATATCATGACCCGTATAAACATTTTCAATATACTTCGGCATACATCCGAATACAACCGAATACTTTAAATGTCATTAGAAAGAAAATAATAATATAACCTCTTTCGTGTTATTACTATTTGTTATTAAAAATATTACAATTTACTCCTTACGATTAAATTAAATGCAATTCATTTTTATAAGAACTTCGTAACGATTTGAAGGTTATGTTTTGTTTAGAGATACGCGCAACGCGGGAACTTTTTTACTATACTCACTGATGGCTTGCTATAGTATCGTACGGCAAATATAAGTCCTACAGCGATACTGAGTATTGTGTATATCCACATACTCATATTAGTACCACGGCGATACGTATTTGTATATTAGAGAAACCAGCGCGTTAAAATAGAGTATGCGTATAGGACTTATACTTTTTTTTCAGTGTCCGTATATCACATTACGCTTGCCATATCGTCCCTATAAACATCTTCAATATTAGAACATTTTCAATGTTAAAATTTTATATGATTTTTCATGACAATATCGACGATTTACGGCCATTGAAATCATTTCATTGTTGGTAAAATAGACTTGTATTCATTGATGTGTCGATGGCGCTTAATTCAAAACTGCCACGTTGTTACCCATCATGAAACCATTGAAGTGATTCACAGTTGCTCACTTCTCAACATCTTGTGTTAGTATACGTACGCTACCGTACTCTGCTTATGGCGCACTAATACACTGATGACTCCCTACTCTCTTCACGTTGATACGTTTCGTGTACTAGGTGCTTCGATCGTAAGAAAGTGCTACATTATTTCTTAATGAACAGTTATTAATAGTTAATTGTCAATAGTGTTGTGAATCATTCTTGTTCTTTGAAGATGTCCAAGAGAAATAAAGAACCAAAAGAAATATATTTATTCGGCCCACCACTGTCACACATCGATACCTGCCAATTACCCACGATTCGACAGGCTTTGCAATTGTTTTCCAACAAACATCTGGAACATCACCTCACTTTACGGAAAAGTGCAATTGAAACTGTTGGAGCAATAGAAATTAAATGGAAACAAGCAGGAATTCAAGTGCGTCGAATCGAACATTCCAGTTCTACATTACAAAACCTTCATAAAACTTGGAAAAGCCTTTTGAAAAGTCGACATCGACAAAAATCCCCCACGCAGCAGTCCAAAGAGAAGAAATTTAAGGATATGTTAGACAATTTGTTCGATATTGCACGACACAATGTGTTGGATACCCTAACTGGAAATCGACGATTATTTTGAATGTCACAACGAACTGAACATCGCCAAGGGTTTCTTCCAGTGACTTGAAGAATTCCCGATCAGAGTCTGAACTCATCTGCAGAGATTTCTGATGATAACATGCCAGTGAAAATTGAAGGACATAGTTCAGATACATTAAGATTAAATCCATCGGAGGATAATTCTGACATAATTGATGTCGACAAAGTGGGCAAATGTCAGTGGGAAACGAAATTAGAATAGTTTTTTGATTTGATGTTTTCGTTTCTTTTACTTCACGCAGTGTGATAATGGACGTTTTACCCACGCTTCGCGTGGGTAAAATCCCCATTTTCAGACCTTATGAAGTAAAATTGTGTACTATTGTAGTTCTTTATGAAAATATCACTTTCAGGCTTGAGTCAATCAATGAGTGCACTGAGAGAATTTTATAGTAAATACTACTATCGCATTATTGTAAAAACACACTATCACCCGATTGTAAAAGCCGAAGTAATAGCGATGATTGAATTCAACACCCTGATGATAATATATACCATCTGTATAAAAAAATTCACGATTTGTATAAAAAAATTAACCACTCAGATGGTAATGGTTTCCATCTCTTATGTTATTATGAACCATACAATGCAATTCCATAACCTACAATTCTAATATCGTACACGCTATCATAAAATTCTCTCAGTGTGGTCTAAGCGTATCGAGTTCTGGGTCGAGTCAATTGTGTGGCCCATGTCAATTGAAACGCGTAGCTTCGAATTTTTTGGATGAATTGGATCATAAAAAGCCGAAGACGAAGGAAGTTATTAATGATGGCGTTTCTGCTGCTCTGGATCGAACGGGACTCTCTAGCTCAAAAGCAACGTTTGTTGTCGCCGCAGTTATCCGGAGCCTTGGAAAAAATGTAGCTAATTATCGATTGAGCTCCAACACTATCGAGAGAAGGCGGATCGAATATAGAAAGAGGATGGCCTCACAATTAAAGAACGATCTGAAAGTGGCGAAAATCTTGGTGTTACATTGGGATGGAAAATTGCAGCCAAACAATAATGGACATGGAAAATTCGAGAGACTTCCAATTTTTGTCACCGGACTTGATACGGAACAGTTATTAGGTGCACCAGCGCTGGATGATGCATCAGGAGAATGCACCTCAGAATCAATCATCGCAACACTCCATGAATGGAAGCTTCTCGATCGTGTGAAAGCTCTATGTTTTGACACGACTAGCTCCAATACTGGTATGAAAATTGTTGTACCAGTATTGTTATAACAACTCATCGTTATCAACGGAATAATTTCTTTTGAGACGT
Organism: Tenthredo mesomela; assembly: GCA_943736025.1. Taxonomy (NCBI): domain Eukaryota; kingdom Metazoa; phylum Arthropoda; class Insecta; order Hymenoptera; family Tenthredinidae; genus Tenthredo; species Tenthredo mesomela. Next base: position 15,626,754 of record OX031020.1, on the reverse strand, counting down.
ATTAATTTTCATTTCTTCGTATCAGGCAATACGAATGGGACTAGCACGCTACTGGAAGGAAAACTCAATAAAACCTTCCTCCACTTGGCTTGCCGACATCACATTTCAGAATTAATACTCCGTAGCGTCGTTGAAACATATTGGAAAGGAACTAGTGGCCCGAACGTACTAATGTTCTAACGATTTCAACAAGAATGGCCCCAAATTGATAAAACTACATTCAAAATCGGTATGGACGATAATGTGGTCGCGACGATATTGAAGGACAAAAAATCTGAAATTCTGGAATTTATTTCGGATCAATTTCAGGTATGAAACGATAAAATCGCCGTTTGACGTATCGCTTTCATTATTCAGTGAAATTCACATTTACTTAATTTTCCCAGATATCACAGCCGAGAAATGATTATCGGGAATTTTTTGGACTTGGCCAGTATTTTCTTAGGTGGTCAACCCCACAGTACTCCTTACAATTTCAAGTACCCTGGAGCAAAGCATCATGCGAGATGGTTTGCAAAGGCGATTTACTGCCTAAAAATCTACCTTTTCAGAGATCAATTTTTCAAAAATTTACGACAATCACGAGATATTACGGGATTACGCCATATTTGTATTTTCACTGTTTATTTCTACGTTAAAATCTGGTTTACTTCTCCATGTGCTATCACCGCCCCCAATCATGATTTAACGTTGATGAAAGAATTGATTGAGTTCAAAAAAATTAATCCTGAGGTTTCTAAGGCAGCGATTAAGAAATTGAAAGGGCATTTGTGGTATCTGACCGAGGAACTTGCACCATTAGCATTCTTCGATCCATCAGTTTCACAAGATGTTAAAAGGAAGATGGTGCAGGCAGTAAGAGAAAGAGAGAGTAAAAATGAAAATGTGAAACGCCTCCTGTTGAGTGACACAGAGTGTGAGCTACTCACCACAGTTGACATGAGTTATTTCATTACAAAAAAATCGTTAAGTTTATTTGAGCTCTGCGATCTACCATACGATTTCCTTGGAGATGATGTGGAGAATTGGGAGTGTCACGAAACCTTCAATGAATGTTTGACAGTTTTTAAGAATTTAAAAGTTGTAAACGACGTAGCGGAACGGGGCGTGGCACTCGTAGAAGAGTACAATAATTTATTGACGAAAAATGAAGAGCAGAAACAACATCTTTTCCAAGCAGTAAAATATCACAGAAAGAGGTATCCCAACTGCAATAAGAAAAACTTCATAGATTCAGTACCTATGGAAGATCATGAGAATGATTCGGATTAAGGGTAGGAGATACTGAAATTTGAGTGCGAAAATTTGAAAAAAATCGATTTTCGGTTTTTTACGGAAAAGTGTTATTTGAACCCTTATCTATACGTACACAAATCCTTGAACCGAAAAAAAAATTATTAAGCCTCGTTTACTCAATAAAACGTATAATGTTACAGTAGAGGTTCCTAATTTTCCTATATTTCGGTTATTGCCATTTCAATTTGTGAAAATAAGTAACTTGAGATGCATTTTTCACGTGAGATAACAAAATAATAAAAAAAAAAATAATAAAATAATAAATATTTTTTTTCAAATCACTGCTACACTCTGAGAAAACATTCTAGTGACTCAGTCTTTTTACAGTTGATTAGTGCTATTTTGATACAAAGTTCATGATTTTTCCAGATTTCATGTGCTCCGCTGAACCAAAATGTAGTCCATCGAAGAAAAAGTAGTTGTCGTAAGGTACAGGTTGCTGCGTTGCATGAAATTTCTCAAAATTGGAGGAGATATTCTGTATGAATGTAATTTAGAGCCAAACCAATAATATTTCATGTATATTCAAGTTTTAGACATAGAAATTTTTGATTGTAAAATATTTTTTCCAAAACGATGGAAAAAAAAGTCTTACAATCAAAAATTTCTATGTCTGGAACTTGAATTCATGAAATATTATTGGTTTGTCCCTAAATTACATTCATACAGAATATTCACCCCAATTTGGAGAAATTTCAAGCAACGCAGCATACTGTACCTTACGACAACTACTTTTTCTTCGGTGGACTACATTTTGGTTCAGCGGAGGACATAAAATCTGGGAAAATCATGAACTATGTATCAAAATAGCACTAATCAACTGTGGAAGAACTGAGTCACTAGAATGTTTTCTCAGAGCATAGCAGTGATTTGGAAAAAAATCATTTTCAAGGTGTGTATACTCCCATAAGACAACAACTCCAAAATATGTTTTTCTACGGTTGGAAATCTTATTGAAGTTTTTGGTCACACACTTCACTAGAGATAAGCATTGAAATTCATATAGCAAATCAATATTCTCCCAAATGTTTGTATTCATTTTACAGAACCAGATTTACAAGTCATCAACCGCACGATTCGCTGCCCGCAGATCAAATTGCTTAGACTTGACAAGACCAAGTTTATATCAACTGAACTGCTAAAATATAAACGTTGAAATTTTTTCAAGTTGTGATAATTTATATGCTTTATAATGCTTTCCAACTTCCTTGAAATCGTAATTTCTGAAATGCATGATGAAAATGTGAATTCCACTCAAATATTGTGCGAGCCCAGCTATTTTTTTTTTTTTTTTTTTTTTTCTTTTAACGTCACATGCTTCAAAACTATTAGCAATCTCGTCTGAAACTAGTTTGGATCATGCAGTAATAAAAATCTTGAATTTTGTGAATAATTTGAAAAAAAACTTCAAAGCGATTTATCTCAGAACTATGGTTTTGCCTTTTGAAAAAGTCCCATGCGTCTTAGTTTTTGTCGAAGACTTCTGCAATTTTCAGGGTGCATTCCTACACAGACTAGCTACAAACCCACGTCGGATTTTGAAAATCGAGACAAAATTACAGATTTTAGAAAAAAAAATTGAAATTGTATTTTTTTTTTTCATAAAAAAAAGTGTCAAAATCAAAGTATCGTAGCTATCTCTAAAAACCGACGTGGGTTTGTGGCTTGGGCAGCCTGAAATATGTGTGTGCAAGCCCAGCAAGATTCAAAAATAATTGAGACGCATGGAAGGTTTTCAAATAAAGGCTATTTCAGAAGCATTATGAGGAGTAACTCTGTACTTATTGTTTCAAATGACTTGAAATTTGCACAATGTCTATGTTTTGAGATGGCAAACATGTGTGTTAAACCTCATTTGAAAATAGCAATTGGTTCAGATGGGCAGTTTTCAGTATCTCCTACCCTTAAAATGCTGAATAATTCTGTCCATGGCTTCTTTGAGACTTTTTCTGCCTGACGCGCTCATAGAAGAACGGAAGAAATCAATTTATCTAGTAGTGAACTGGTAAGAAGAGATGAGTCCTAAAACTCAATCTAGACTATCCTGGCAATATTTATGAAACAAATAGGTTTTATAGAAAATGCCGAACATCATTTCAGAAGAAAATTCTCTCATCTACAAAAAAGCGTCTCCTAGCGTTTTCTCCTCACTCTATTAGTTTCCGAGATATTCGAAAAGAACACTGTATGAAATTTCCTAACTCATCTCGTCATACCACTTCACTACAAAATTCGAAAACTCAAAGCACCAACAGATCAATAAAGAAAAAAATAAAAGATAAAAAAAAAAAAAATAAAATAAAAAAATATGTCTTATTGGGAACCTTAGAACCTCGATACGCCAACTAGTGGCAGAAAATAGAACTACTCAAAGAAGGCTACAGTGACCAATGAGAGGGCTTAGAACCTCGATACGCCAACTAGTGACGAAAATAGAACTACTCAAAGAAGGCTAAAATTTCAAAGCCACGCCAGTAGTAGGTGACAGCCATGGCGAGTCATAACAAATGACGTCACCCGGCGGAAGTGGGGATTTGGCGCCAGTGAGAGAGACGATAGATAGTCTGATCCAAGATGGCGCCGCCCATACAAACCAATATGGCTACTTTTTTTCAAAATCCAAGATGGCGGTCGTTTTTTTTCAAAATCCAAGATGGTGGTCGTTTTTCCAAAATCCAATATAGCGACTGTTTCGACTTTTTTCAAAATCCAAGATGGCTACTATTTTTCAAAATCCAATATGGCTACTTTTTTTTCAAAATCAAATATGGCTACTTTTTCAAAATCCAATATGGCTACTTTTTTTCAATCAGATATACTGAGATACCAGACAAAAACGATGGTTCTGAAATAATAATAAATTCTTATCCTATATACTAGCTGAAATTAATAAAGCATGACAGGGTATATGCAAGGATCGACACAAATTATTTTTCAAATATTCGTTTATTCGATATTACTCTTAAGATAGGTTTTACAATCATCTTTTTTTTTTTCATTTGATCGATATTACTATTAAGACTAGTTTTACAGTAGGTACAACAGAGCGCGATCGTAAGACCTGACAGATCCCAATTAGAGGTCATCCGAGACCTACAGAACCGATGAACGAAACCGCGGTCTTCCTCTTAATCCCGCTACAATCCTCCTGACGCTATCTTGACACATTCATGAATGAATGCCCCAGGATAGCGTCGGGAGAATCATACCGACATTGAGAGGAAAACCGCAGCCAATTCATCGGTTCTGTAGATCGTGATGACCTCTAATTGGGATCTAATTCGGTCTCATATTAAGACTAGTTTTCACATTCATCCCTTATATCGAACAGTCTAAACTACAGAGCGCGCTGCCCCTGGGCTCGCATCATCGTCCATTCGCAATCACATGACTAGAGCAAATCCTCACATCGGCTATACGAAACGTATCGAAACGATGAGCCAACCAGCCTTCCTCCGCGTCAACCCGGTACAAGTGTCCTGATGCTATCTTGACATATTCATGAATGAATACCCCAGGATGGTGCCGGGACGCTTGTACCGGGCTCGCGCGGAGGAGAGCCGGAAGTTTCGTCCTCTCGATACATCGCGAATGACTGATGTTTGGACTTGCTCAAGTCTCGTGATTCGAATCATGCGGAGATGAAACCCCAGGGTCAAAGCGGTCTGACAGTTTCTCTCTCTCTCTCTCTCTCTCTCTCTTGCTGCTTTAAATGCCTCTGCGGCTTCCTCTACTGCTGCAGACGTACCACCTGGAGCAAGCGGATCGGCTACCTGTGATGCCCACTTGTCATTTTCCCAGCCTCCTACTCTTGATGCAATCCTTGCGGCAGTCCATGCTAGTTCTAAGCTGTTGAATGCAAAGATCGATGGTCTTTTAACCCTTCCAGCCAGGGTCGATGTTCTCTCTTCCAAGGTCGATGAGCTGTCAAAGTCTACTACGGAACTTGTGGCGGAGCTTAGTGGCAAAGTGGACGCTCTTAGTGCCCAAAATCTCGTGCTCACGGCGAGAACCGATAACTTGGAAGCAGCTCGAGCTGCAAGTGCTGATGTGATTGCTAAATTGGCAAATCGAGTGAAGGTTCTGGAACAAAATGCGCTGAGTCGCAATCTAATGATTGCAGGCGTTCCTCAACTGGCAGGCGAAGACCTTGGTGCTATTTTCCGCTCAACTATGGCGGCGCTCTCGGTTGTTGTCGCAGATTCGGAGGTTGTTGAGACTGCTCGTGTCAAGAGTAACAGGGTCACGAATAAGCCGCCTTTGTTGTTTGTCAAGCTGCAGTCGGTCGACTGTCGAAATCGCATACTCGCAGCCAAACGAACCCATGGCCATCTCTACGCAGATCAACTCGGACTGGCAGGAGAGCACCCGCATACCCCGGTGTTCATAAATGAGCATCTTTCCTTCACGGTGAACGCGCTTCTGGGTAAAGCACGGGAGCGAGGCAAGCAGTGCGGCTATAGTTACATCTGGGTGAAGAACGGGACGATTACGGCCAAGCGTGATGCAGAGTCTGAGCCTATTGCCATTCAGTCGGAGGCGGATCTTGCCCTCTTGACGCCCAATGCTTGACTCCCTGCGAGTTCATCGGCTGTCCCTGGCGCCGGTGTACGTGTTGGCTCCTCAAGCTCCGTCGCTCAACGCTGTGATTCTGTTCTCAATGTGTGTTGTCTTAACGCCCAGTCCCTTCCCCCTCACATTGTCGAATTCCGCGAGTTCTTCCGTCATAATTCCTATCACCTTATTGCTGTTACGGAAACCTGGCTTAATGAGCGCGTAGTGGATGAGCAAATCTCGCTTCCGGACTATACTGTCCTTCGGGTCGATCGTAGGGGACGCCTGGGAGGGGGAGTAGCCCTATTTTTTCGAAAGGAACTGAGTGCCCGGATCGTTGCCTCATCATCGATGCTGCAACGCGATGGTGTGCCTGAATATCTGATAGCCGAAGTGTGGGCTGCCTCTCGTCCGAAGTTCCTTGTGGCAGTGGTTTACAGACCACCTAAAACTGGCTTTCTGAATATATTTGAAGCGGAACTTGGGGCTCTCATCCCGAGCTACAACTTTGTTACAGTTCTTGGAGATTTCAATGCCGATGTTCTTTCCTCCACTTACGACTCAAAACATCTCAAGGACTTCCTCGCCTCCCAAGGTCTACACCTTGTTCAGCTTCTGCCGACTCATCACACGCAGACGTCTGATACCTGGCTGGATATTTGCGCCGTCAGTAACCTTGGTTCCTTAGCAGCGTGGGGTCAGTCTTCCCAGCCCTTTCTTTCGGGACATGACTTAATCTATGTTTCCATCAAGTATTTGGTACCCCGCCCTGCTCCTAGGATCATTCGGTTTCGGCCATGGAACGAAGCTAATCAAGAGGCTGCAGCGGAGGCTCTGGATGCATTTGATCTCTTGTTACTTGATAGTCAGCCGAGTATCGATTGTAAGCTCTCAGTGTTTAATACTTTTGTTCGCGAACTGCTAGAACGGTTTATTCCGTTGCGGGAGATTACGGCCAGGCGTCCACCGGCACCATGGATTTCCACTAACTTGCGACGCCTTATGCATGATAGGGATTCTTGCTTTAGAGCTTTCAAACGTTCGCGGTCTTTGTCGTCGCACGCTAGGTACGTATCGCTCAGGAGAGAAGTGAAGAGGCAACTATGTACCGCGAAGTCGGTTTATATTCAGGTAAAATTTGATGCTTCAGGCAATACTCGTCAGTTCTGGAGCGTAATAGACAAGCTAGGCCTTACTAAGTCCGCTAGTCATGTGCTCCCAGCACATCTCTCGTTATCGGCCTTTAACGCACACTTCATATCCGTGTCCTCCTGCGATCCACTGCCTTGTTTCTCTCGGGTTATTGGCCTTTCTGTTCCCCAGCGCGATGCTCAGCAGTTTTCTCTTGCGTGTGTGGATACGAATAGCGTGAAGGACGCTCTGGCAAGAATAACCACGCGTGCGCATGGACCTGACGGTCTCCCCATACAGGCCTATAAAGCGTTCGGATCTCTTCTGGTGCCATTGATTACTGCGCTCTTCAACGCCTCCCTGCGGGGGGGGGTGAGTTTCCCTCGCTGTGGAAATTTTCTCTTGTAACTCCTTTACCTAAAGTGCGGCGCCCAGAGTCGTGCTCGGACTTTCGCCCCATCTCGCTGCTTTGCGCTATCTCCAAGGTACTAGAGCGGGTAGTATTTGACCAGGTTATGCGCTTCCTGGTAGATAGGAACTCTCTCGATCCGCGTCAAACTGGGTTCCGAAGGGGTTCGGGGACTCAGACGGCTGTCCTGCGGCTGACAGATGACATTCGGCAGGGAATAGACGATCGTATGGTCACCTTGGCTGTATTCTTTGATTTTACAAAAGCCTTTGACTCAGTTGACCACTCTCTATTGCTGCGGAAGCTTCGTGGTTTCGGTCTTTCGCTTGATACCCTCAGATGGTTTCATTCTTACCTTCATGGTCGCTTACAAGCGGTCCGCGACGGTGGGGATGAGCTCTCTGAGTGGCTTTTCCTCCGGTCCGGCGTTCCGCAGGGTAGCGTGCTGGGTCCCCTGCTCTTCTCGCTTTTTATCAATGACCTGCCACAGTGTCTGCACCACTGCTCGTATCTGCTCTACGCTGATGACCTGGTCATTTATCTCAAGTGCCCGCCTGCTACGCTCGCAAACGGTATTCAGTTAGTGTGTGAGGACGCTGAACGCATCGCGGGGTGGTGCCAAGTTAATCGCTTGAGTCTGAATGGGGGCAAGACCAAGGCAATGATCTTCGGCAGTTCCAGGTATGTCAACGGTCTGGACTTCTCGTCACTTCCTACGCCTCTGCTGCAAGGCGAATCGATTGACTATGTGCCTTCCTTTCGCTACCTGGGTGTTATTTTAGACAGTACTCTCTCGTGGTCCCGGCAAGTCACTCAGGTGTGCGGGAGGGCGGCTGCAGCGCTTTATCGATTGCGTATGAATGATAACCACTTGAACCTAGATTTGAGACGGCGGTTGGTCGTTGCTTTGGTCTTGCCGCACTTTGACTACTGTGCCGCGGCGCTGACAAACCTCTCGGAGGACTTAGAGCGTAAACTTGAAGTAGCGGTAAACAACTGCGTGCGTTTTTTGTTGCGACTGCCGCGTCATGTGCATATCTCCCGTCACAGGCGCAATTTAGGCTGGCTCAGGCCTCGTAACCGCCGTAGGCTTTTCATTGGCTGTCTCTTTTACAAGGCCTTATGCCTAAGTGAGCCTGGTCTCTTCGGCGAGCAGCTTCGACTGCGGTCAAATGTTATAGGGCGGCGAAACCCGGCACGTACGGATACACTTCGCGCACCCCCAAACCGTACTGTCTCTCTACAGAGGTCTTTTCTGGTTACGGGGATCCATCTCTGGAACTCTCTACCGCCAGAAATCACTACCGCGATATCTCTTGCCGACTTTCGACACCGCTGCTTTAGCTACCTGATGGCTGAGGAGGTGCGTGAAGTGAATCCGTCTGATTAGGTCGTGGGTTAGGGGGAGCTAGGCTTATAGGCTAGTCCTGGGTATGGTACGCTATGTTAAGTATTTATAAGATTGTTATATTAAGTTATGCTACCGAATTCTACGTCTATTTAGGATATGTTATGTTAGGTATTCTTATGTTCCTGCTTTACCTTACTTTATGTTATTACTATTATTTTACGATTATTTTATTTTACTTATTCTTTTATAGCTTACTGAAACCTTGTTTTTTTTTTGTTTTTTTTTTTTTTGTTAACTTGCTACTTAGGATATGTTATGTTAGGTATTTTTATGTTCCTGCTTTGCCTTACTTTATGTTATTACTATTATTTTACGATTATTTTGTTATTTTACTTGTTCTTTATAGCTTACTGAAACCTTGTTTTTCCTCTTTTTTGTTTTTTGTTAACTTGCTATTTACTCGATTATTCATCTCTGTATACTTGCTTGTGGTCCTTAGGGAGCAATAGCTCTAGGATCAAATAAATGATATTCTCTCTCTCTCTCTCTCTCTCGAGCTCTCTCGAGCTCTCTACCTGGTACCTTTTGCGGCTACGTGTCACACTCATACCTCTGACACGCTCCTCGATCTGTGCATGCTTAGCGACCAAAACGTGCTCGAATCGTATGGCCAGTCCGCTGCGCCGTTTATTGCGGGGCATGACCTTATCTCGATTACCATCTCGATTTCAGCTCCTCCGGCATCCTGTCGGGTGGTCAGAGCTCGCTCATTTGCTAACTTTTCGCTTAACTCTTTCGAGCAGGACCTTATGGGAAGCGATTGGTCACCTTTTGAGGCTCTGGTCTCTGTGGATGGACTGCTTTCCTGTCTGCAGGGTAATATCACTGCTACTCTTGATAGGCATGCCCCGTTCGTGACTCGCGCCCACGAAGTAATAGTAAGGAGACCGGACTCAGCCGAGGCCTCGTTTCAAAATGGGGCAGCGGTTTCTGTATGACAAAGGAGTAGTCCGCTGAAAAGAATACCAAAATTTTCGCGCCGGCGCGTTACGCATTCTAGCGGTGTCTCGTTCTCTCTCACAGAAAGTGCAAGAGAGATAGCTCGGCCGTCATCAGAAAATAATAAACAGTGATTTAGTGAGGTTATGGGTGATCTGGTGGACAAGCTGAATCTGGTGAGATGTGAAGGAAATACACGGCGGATCTTTTATTATTTCTGAAAGATACGTGACTAGTTGAAAATACGGCGAAAAATCATAGGTAAGTTTCCTCTGAAACATATTGAAGGAAGTATGTAACGTACACCAAGGGACGAACATAAATTAAAATACGAAATTTTGAGTTAATAATAATAATAATAATTGAATAATTTACAATAGTATTTTACTAATTTTAAAGATATGGAGCAAGAAACCATGAAAATCAACCTAGAATTCAATTTTCTATACTTGAAGGGGAAATTGAATGGAAGTATTTTACCTTCAACAAGCTGGGGTTACAACATAGGAAATGAACATTTTATTGGCCTACAAAAGATGGAAAAAGACTTCAGAATCAGAAAAAGAGTTGCTATTTTATCAAATTTGCATGTGGAAATCTATGTTGACAATCAAATGATGCCCCTTGTACAATTCATAACAATTGTTAGTATTGATCAGTTGATTGCTCTTTTGAGAAGTGTGGATGAAATTCCATTACCAAACGATTGAAATGTTATCTTACGAATTCATCGACGCAATGATTACCGACATCAGAATTGTAAATATTTATTTCTAGTATTCATTATTATTATAATTGTACCATATTTTTATTTTTGTAATCAAATTCTTATTGTAATCAAACCTATATACATACAACAATCATGTGAGTATTCTAAAAAAAAATTATGTACATTGAGAACAGTATTATGAATTTTATAACCCTTTGGTTCATACTTTGTTATGTATTAATAAAACAAGGTTGATGAATCCAGTTTACACATAGGTAATTTGTTTAAATTATTTTCATACATTTACGAGAATTTTCTCAATTATTCTCGTCCGTTCTGTTTACACCTTTAGTAGAGCATGAAGGTTTAGTGATCCTAATCGGAGTTTTTGGTTTTGTAGTTTCCGATATTACTTTTCGTTTCGTGATTCTAGCAGGCTTCGGTGTAATCAGTGGCTTAAGCGTTTTATAATTGTTGGAGACTTCATTGCACACTGTATTGTCACGGCAGGCTTGTTTTGGGTCCGGAGCGTACGCGAGTTTAGATAATTTTCGTTTTTCACGAGTTTTTTCCCTTTCCACAGAGTCATTTTTATTAGCTTGCTTGCACAGAAACAACATTCGTATAGTTAGGTAAAATGTGATTATCCTGCGAGTCAGTGTAAGTGTATGCTCAGAACAACCGACAAGTGGAGTTGAAGGTAACAGTTCGATGGTCTTTGTCACGTCAAATAAAGTTTCAGCGTTCAAGTCTTTCTCCCTAATCGCCTTAAGAGTGCCACGCTCCAGAAGAGAAATCAGAGCGAACAATGTCTTTGATGGATGTTTGAGGTAACCGTAGGATTTTAACTGAATCAGTTTGTGGCTTTCTGGGATTTCATCCGCAGGATCAAGAAGGAGAGAACGAATGCACTCTTCACATGATTTTTTGCCACCATTCGCGATAAATCTCGACGACTTTCTAGCAACAAATCCCGAGACGTACGTGAGAACGTAGTCCGAGGTGGTACAAACAAAATAATCATGGTCTTCAAGTAGACTCGCAGCATCGAGAAGTTGGTTACAATTAATGCCTCTATCTATTAAAGTATCTATCTGGCCGGTCCAATGCTCCCATCTTTCATCAGCGTCAGTTATATCCTTCAAATTCAAAAGGACATCTAATATTTCGCCACCACTAATGTTGCTTCCTTTTGGCGGTTTAACCAGAGAGTAAGTTGACACAAGCCGATACATCTGTATAAAAAGTATAGAGTCCGGATGATCGTTGGATCCGCAGCAATCCCTCATCATCCCAAAGAAACGCTGAAATAAATAATTATGAAGTATGGAAAAAAAATCGGAGACTTGATTTACATTAACACATTAAATAACATTCACCTCTAAACTGTCTTGGTTGAGTCGTGAGGTCATAAGGTACGAGAAAGCGCACTTCTCCACAAGGAATTTGCATACTTCGAGTGTAGATCGCAGAGAAATTTGTAAACCGTAACAGGTTGAGTCCGGTAGAAAATCATATCCATTCTGTTTTGCTTCGAGTTCCCATTTATCGAGAAATACAATAAATTCTTCAATGATCTATAAACACAAAATTAAATATTTCAATTTAATCTCAATACTTATTAACTATATATAATTTTTGTTATTGTGTTATATGATACACAGCCAACTAAATATGCAATAAATAATTAACTATACCTTCCACATATCGTTTCCAGGTTTCAAATTGTTTATTGGAGTGCGACTATTCATAGCAGTTATGAGCGACTTGACTCTACGAGAGAACTGTATAGATGGTCCACAGTTGGTGAGATCGGAGTGTTGGTCTCTTAATAGTTCCATAGCATCTGCGAGTCCGAAGAACTGTCATTCCAGAAAAGAAAATTTCATATAGGGTAGCCTGAATCATGTCATGAAAACTCGAACCTTAGTGTATCAATAATGATACTCTGGGCATGCAACGACTAAACCTGTAAATAATACGTACTTGAAATGCTATTGCCACATTCATTTTATCATAAAATTGTGGATTCAAATGCTCCTTCCGCAATTTGAAGTTGACTTTCAGGTTAAAAGAATTGTCATCTTCCACTTTTAGCAGAGCGTACCAATGACTGAGCGATACGATACCATCGGGTGTCTGAAAATAATTTAAATTCAATAAGCACAATCAAGACATTAATTTATTTTCTCGAACAAATTGTAACGAAGTGACTACTTGTGTAAATTCAAACATCAGAATAATCGTACCCAAACTCCAGCATTTCGGTCGCGGCCCTTGTGAGTAAAGAAGTTGCGCATGCACTTTATCAAGTGTGGGAAATCCGAAATGAACCATAGACAACGTTTAGAATCAACAATATGTGGAATACCGACACACTCTTTAGTTACACCGAATATTTTCCACATATTCCGATTCCAGGTAGCTCCATCCGTTGCCACAGCATCAACTCGTAGTCCTGACTTTTCCACTAAAGCTATGCATTCAATGATCAACTGATGTAAAACAGTTCCAGAGGCACTTCCTTTGCTTAGAAAGCAAGAGAGGCTTTGAACCCACTTTCCTTTGAACGGTTGGAACATAAAAACTAGTGCATGGTCTCCCTTCTGCCCCCTTTGGTGCTTCGGTGTGTACTTTCCCAAATCAATGAATCCCTCAACCCTTAAGTTTTGTCGATTAAACGATAGGGCTTTTGTTAATTTCATTTCATCAATCAACAAAGTGCCTGAAATGCATATGTATAAATTCATTCTCGGACAAATGGGGTTTATATTTAACAGTAGTACTACATTAGGAATTGTCATACTTACCGCGCACTTCATCATGCTTCATTCTCTTAGCTTTCTCGGCTATGACCGTGAAAAGACTGGTTTGGAATCCGTAGCATCCACCGATACGCTTGATATACCTATTTAAAGTAGATATATCCGGGAGGACGAGTATTCTGCGCCTACGCAGATGTTCATACGCTTTTTTGCTCTTAATACGCAGAAGTAAACACTCATATACCCACTGTGTGGTGTATCTCATCCCTCTCATATCTCGAACCCGCGACGCCGCAAAACAAGTTTTCACAGCAGCTTGTTCAGAAAATGGCAAATTTGCAATAGCTTTATCCAATGCAGTTTTGTCTGCTTTTTCACATTGCATTTTTAATGATACTACACTTTTTTTCAGTGCCTTTAGCTGTGAAACATGACGATTTTTTTGAACAATGAATAAAATTTAACACTCGGCACAATATACAATTACATATGATGATTGTGCCAGCTGTTATACCTTAACTTGCAAGATCTCACTCCTACGACGAAGTTTATTACATCGAGAATGCAAACGTTGTTTAGCGTTTTTTAATGCACGGGTTTTTACTTGTGGTGCCATTCTTCTTTTCAAATTGGTCTGGTACTTACTGCACGGAGTACACCAGACTCTTTGCCGACCAACATTTTTCACAACAAAACCAAGGCAGGCATTTCTAATGGAATAAATAATACACGTTCTGATGTCGGATCTTTCCTGCTTTTTCTTGTTTAGATTAATAATTACTAGTTATTGTTTTATGCTTACGATTCTTTCGACTCGCAATCTGCTACCTTACATGGTAATATCTGAGAAACCTTTTTGAACAAACTTTGTAAATCACACATTTGCACTACACTGTTCATATTAGGTAATACAATCTTTTTGTCATTCACGAACACCTAAAGAACGTAAAAAAATACGATATTTGACATCGTTGTACTTTAACATATCTCACAAGGCCAAATTGGGTAGGCATTAACATTATTCGGACGCATATTAGATTGCATACCTCTACTTTGAGGTCGTCATACAAAACTATACCCTTCTCTTCACCCGAACGGTCTATTTTCCATTGGGACCATCTGATACATGTATCATCACCAACATTGGCAATCCAACTGTTCAAATGAGGAGAAACTTTTTCACGGTTATGGATCGCATTGACAATTGATCGGAAGAGGTTGTTCGTTTTTATTTGTTTTGCACTTTTTAGATCGTCACAAGACACGTCATCAGCACTTGGTAGCTTTCGTTTGAGGGCTTCTCTCTGTTCTGCAAAAGTTCTTGCGTCCATTGTCACTGCGTAATTGAGATGCGTTTGGGGTTTCTGTCTTTTTTTTTTCTCGGTACGAGGAATTTTAGATGGAAACATTGTTGGTACAGCAGTATACGTTAGCAGCAATATTTTCCTTGGCTGTCGGGAGACTACCCCACCAGATTGATATATTATCCGTTCTCTTTCAATATACTCTTCTTTAAAATGTAGGATACAAACTTGATCATTTGCTCCGAAATCATCTACACCTTTGCGACTTAATATTTCTCGCCAATCTGCTAGCTGTTTTGCCTGCATTAATATCAATGTGAGAAACGAATATTATTATTATTATTATGATCGAACTATTCATCCAACATAATGATAAACATTGAATATATTTACGGAAGGAGCTCTGAATAACGTATGTTTATTATTTTTATCCCAGTATCGAGTACCGCAACCTGGTACACGACAGGCCATTGCTGAAATACAAAATAATAACATTGTTTTCATCATCCTAACCTCAAAATCGCAACTTCGTCGCGATTTCTCGGCAATCCTGATGAAAAATAATGATCGTTATTTGTACTATTATACTGCAAATTGATCCTGTTTCATACTAGCTTTTTTCTTCATATTTTGTACTCACCAGTTGAAAACGCTCGTTAATGTCGCTACCCTTGCCGGTTTTAATACTTTTATATTACTTCGTGATAACAACAAAACACCATAACCTCACTAAATCACTGTTTATTATTTTGTGATGGCGGCCGAGCTATCTCGCTTGCACTTTCTGTGAGAGAGAAAGAGATACCGCTAGAATGCGTAACGCGCCGGCGCGAAAGTTTTGGTATTCTTTTCAGCGGACTCCTCCTTTGACGTACAGTGAACATAGTCAAAATTGTATAACGAAGTCCGGTCTCCTTATTATTACTTCGTGCTCGCGCCTTTAAACTCAGCAGGCCGCCATGGATCACTCCAGAGCTTTTCACTCTCACGCGTGCCAGGGACTCTCTCTACCGGGCCTACAAGCGCTCTCGCTCGTACGTTGCTCTTCTTCGCTACCGGGATGCCAGGGACGAGCTTCACAGGCGCATTTCTTCAGCTCGTGCCGCTTTTTTCGCTGATCGGCTCTCCTCTATTCGGGACTCGCGGGTTCTCTGGAGGGAGCTTCGTACTCTCGGCATAGTGCCCCCTCGAACCAACGGTTATGGTGACTTTGCGGTGGATGACCTGAACCGTCATTTTGCGGCTGTGTCTCAGTGTCCCTCCTCGGTAAATGAAGTTGCTGAGTTCTTTGCAACTCTCCCGCCACCCTCCTATAACGACTCGCTTTTTTACTTTCGGGATATTTCTCCGGGTGCGCTTCTCCGAGCCCTCAATCATTTCACCTCTCAATCGCGAGGCTGCGATGATCTGTCGCTTCGTGACGTTCGGCTTACGCTGCCCATTATCTTTCCTTACCTCCTGGCTCTTTTCAATCAGTCTCTCTCTACAACTGTCTTCCCCGAGATCTGGAAGCGGGCACGCGTACTACCGTTAGGTAAGGTTGAGTCACCCTCTACTCTCGATCAGGTCCGGCCGATTTCCAACCTCTGCCTTTTATCTAAGGTCCTTGAGCGCGTTGTTTATGAGCAAATCTCCTCTTTCCTGGAGGATCGGCAGGTACTGGACTCCCGCCAATCTGGCTTCCGCCGCGGGCATAGCACACAAACTGCTCTCCTCCGACTTACTGAGGACGTTCGTAAAGGTATTGATGGTCGTAGCTTAACTGTCCTAGTCCTTTTCGACTTTTCTAAGGCGTTTGATACGATCCCACATGCAACTTTGCTTAGTAAGCTCCTCGACCTTGGCTTCTCGCAGCATGTCATCCAGTGGGTCGCCTCTTACTTACAGGGCAGGATGCAGGCAGTCGCATCTCAGGACGGCCACCTCTCTCCTTGGGTGGGTCTCGATCTCGGTGTCCCGCAGGGTTCAGTCTTGGGTCCGTTGTTGTTTTCTTTATTTATCAATGACATTTCCACGGTCCTAAAGCACTGTAGCCATCTGGTCTATGCGGACGACCTGCAGGTTTATTTTCGGTTCCTGCCTTCGAATGCTGCGGATGCTGTTGCGTGTGTCAACGAGGATGTTCAGGCTGTCCTTGGCTGGTCTAGATCCTCATCTCTTCGTCTGAACGCTGCTAAAACTCACGCGATGATTCTTGGTAGTGGGCCCTATGTGTCCAAGCTTGAGCTCGATCTCTTCCCCGCTGTCCTTCTCGATGGTCGCCCTATTCCCTACCTTGACACTGTGCGTGATCTCGGTGTCATCCTTGACTCCAAGCTATCCTGGACAGCTCAGGTTGATCTTGTGTCTAGCCGCGTACATGGCACCCTCAGGCAGCTCTCAGCATCCCGCCGTCTGCTCTCAAAAAACCTACGTAGACTCATGGTGGTTAGTTTGATACTTCCGCTGTTTGACTACTGTTGCGTGGTCTTCGCTGACCTCCAGGCGGGTCTTGATACCAAACTTCAGCGGCTCCTGAACACCTGCGTCCGCTTTGTCTGCGGTGTGCCTCGCAATGCGCACATCACACCGTATCGAAGGGAGCTTGGCTGGCTTCGGGTTAGGAACAGAAGGATTTACTTTCTCCTTGTCCAGATTTTCGTAATTCTGCGTACCGGGCAACCTGCTTACTTACGCGAGCTCTTCGTACTGGCCGATCATAGTTGCGATCCCGCCGCTCACCGCCCCTCGCGGGCACCCAGGAGTGATTTTGTGGTTCCCTGGTGTCGGACTAACGCGTTTTTTAACTCCTTCGCGGTTGCCGGCGCGCGCTACTGGGACTCTCTGCCCTCTGCACTTAAGACCGCGCCTACATTAGCCTCTTTTAAGCTTGGCTTATTCGCGCATTTGCTGGGCACCGAAGATGCTCGTTCTTAGCTCTTAAGTCTCACTCCTAGTTTCCTGATCTGTACGGCTCTCTTATCTGTTAGGTGTTGGTAAACCAATTCTAGCTTCTACGTTGCTCTTAGTCGTAAGTACTCGTGTATTGGATTATTGTATCTCTACTTCGTTTGTCACAGAGTAACCCTATTGTAATACTTTGTGGCTCCATTGTCTAACATTGTCATAGACATAATAAATATATCTATCTATCTATCTATCTCTCTCTCACACACCCACTTATCAATGAAACAGCGCCGACATTATGCCGGCAACGATACACTTCACTTGTCAATTATAACGCTCTGACATATGTCGGCTATGATGTAATGTAGAAACAAACGGGTCAACTCGTGGAATACAACATTTAAATGGATACGGCAGAATTCCACATCCAGCAAGTCCCTGTGGAGTGCATCCTTCGCTGCATCGGCCTCCTCGCACACAATGACACCGATCTGCTTCAGAGTCGGGGCCTTCATCTTTCTGGATCGCACGATGCTGGCAAAGTGACGAATCAGCAACTCCTTGCACTTGTTGACATCGGCTACCAGCTGCTCCAGTTGAATGATATACTCGTCTATACAGCAGGCGATATGCCGCAGACCGTCAAACGTAACCTTCTGCATCACAATTACTGGCGAATAGGTCTTTCGTTTCTTCCATCCAGGTTCACCAGTGTTATCATCCTCCTCCTCCTCCCCGTACCCCTGCTGACTTTCGGCACCGTCAGGATCGCTCGCATAGAATGCAACTACTTTCGAACCGTGAGCCGATGTTAAACGCAAGGCACACCCTCCGGATAGCGAGATGGTATCGCTCAGCAACGAACTCAGATTACCGGCGGGACGCTCGCTTTTTTCGGAATACTTTTCGATATCCTCGAGCTTTCCGGCCAGATCTTCCCATGCTTCGGCGCTGAGGGATACCCCGCTCGAGTAGTTATTTACGAATTTCACCACAGGCTCGAAATCCCCATCCAAGCGGAGACGAAGGCCAATGTTCACTTTTTTCGACCACGAACCGTTGAGTCCGTACGTCCTCGACAGTACCAGGTTACGCTCGGATTTCTTCAATGCTATGTCAAAAGTTTTAGACAATCGACTACACCCCTCTTTCAACGATCCTTTTTTCGGTGTGGCCATAGCTCTCGACTTCTCTGTTGCAACTGAACGCTCCGCATCTGCACCGAGACCGAGCTGCCTCACCGTTTTGCATACCTCAGCAAAAACTTGTAACAACGCATGATGGTGGGAGACGGCTTCGCGAAAATTGTAATCTTGTACCGGTCATCCGATGAGTACTGTGCGGGGTATGAGAGGTAGAGGGGAAGTCGTGATTTGCTCCATATGTTGCAACCAGAGTATCAAGGTGTTGCAATCCAGATGTTTTGAGACACACTTTGGCAATACTCTGGAATGTGCAAGTGCGAGGCTTGACGCAACTAACAACAATTGCAGAAACAAGGCGACCTCCTTATACGTAATAAATAAGCGATGATTATAATACTCATCGTCAGAACATCAAGACCGATATTAGGGCAGGTTATGCCAGATCTCAGTTAGACGTAGTAAATCACTTTTTGTAAACTCTTTATACATTAATAAACTTGAATCACTTTTGTACGACCGAGTTCCAACTCCTAATTCGACAACGGATCCTTAAACAAATTGTAGTTGTATGAAAGATCCCAGGATCCCGATTACAACACATAAAACACGTACTCCGACTCGCAACAGACATCCTTGTCTTTTAGGTATCGGTAACTCGGACTTTCATAATTATGAAAATGATAATGTGGTCCGAGAGCGATCCGCATCGTTTTTCATAACGGTCATCCGATGAGTACTGTGCGGGGTATGAGAGGTAGAGGGGAGTCGTGACTTCCTCCGTAAAACACGTACTCCGACTCGCAACAGCCATCCTTATCTTTTAGGTATAGGTAACTCGGACTTCTATAATACAGAAACTGATAATGTACTCCGAGAGCGATCCGCATCGCTTTCCGTAAGACTTTGATACAGCATCACGCGGTTCCAGGCGCCAACGATGGACGCTAGATATTCGCGACACACACACACACACACACACACACACACACATTTTTATAACTACCCCACCAAGTGAAATCTACAAATGAATAGACACTTGCATAACAAAGAAGCAGACCAACCGGTACGGAGGTATAACACAGAAGATCAAGAAAGGTATGTCTGTACGATTCTCTCGTTTAACGCTCTAATTTGAAAGATTCTAAACAAAAGAATGTGTGTTTAACCATTTCAGATGGATGCAGGGCGAATCGCGCGCCGCGCCCATCGGTTGCGCCTCAGGGCGGAGTTAAGAGATCGCTTCCTCGCAAACGCGCGGTTTTTACTTGAATTTTTACGGACCCACCACGCGGAAGAGGGTGTCGTGACCCAAACATACAACGCGCACTACGAGATCGTCGAACAACTTAACAGGAAGTGGGAACTGAATGATCTGTTCGTTGCCAGGGTGAATGCATGCCTCACCGAAAGAGCTGCGCTACGACAACAGCTACAACAACAACAACTGCAAAACGCAGAAATCTCCTCGACTCTTGAGGAATCAGTGGCGGCGGAGGAGGAGGAGGAGGAGGAGGAGGAGGAAAACGAAACAGAGGAGGACGACGACGACGAAGAAACTATTAACAACGATGAAGACGCGGAATCAATCCCCTCGCCACCCGCTTCACCTTACTCGCCAACCGCTTCACCTTACTCACCTTCGCCACCAGCCTCACCCTCGCCACCACCCTCACCCACTCCACCCGCTTCACCTTCGCCACCAGCCTCACCCTCGCCACCACCCTCACCAACGCCACCCGCTTCACCTTCGCCACCAGCCTCACCCTCGCCACCACCCTCACCCTCGCCACCCGCTTCACCTTCGCCACCAGCCTCACCCTCACCACCCCGATCACCCTCCCCAGTGTTCCGAATTCATCGTCGTTGAATCATATTATCATATTACATAAATATATCGTTTTTAGAAAAAAAAAAAAAAACAACACCAATTTAAGAAAAAAAAAAAATGTATTGAATAAAGCGTTTTTATGAACCCCCATATACTTGAAGCAGTTATTTGTTATCCCGAACCATCCTCGTATATATTCATATATATATTTCACCACGTATGTGTGTCTCACACACGGGAGGTAGGGGGGCTCAGGATCTGGTATAGGTGTGTCGTATCCTGAATGTAGGAAATCATAATAAAAATTATTACATATACCAATTTAAGAAAATGAATGTAGGAAATATATCGTTTTTAGAAAAACAATACCAATTTAACACTTAAATTTAAGAAAATAAATATATCGTTTTTACGCATATACTCGAAACAGTTATTTGTTATCCCGAACCATCCTCGTATATATGGGACATTCCATGTCACTTCAAACACCCTGAATTTTTTCGAAGTTCAAAATAATTTCTCATCATGATGACCTTGAAGTACGTCATTCATGGAATGTTCGTGCTAAATTAAAAAAAAAAAAAAAAATATTCAAGATGAATGTTTTGAACGGCTACAGCTCTTGAACGATTCATCGGATTTTGACGTTTAAAAAACGTTTTTGTTTTGTATTTTGAGGACTCTCTAATAGAAAAACGAATGGAGTATTTGCACTACTGGATCATTATTAAATTAATAAATTCAATTCAAATATTGATTTCTTTTCAAAAGGCCTAACGGCATTGAATTGGTTATTTTTTTCTCTAACCAGCAGCAGCAATGTTTTTTTTTTACAAAAAGTTATGGAGTGGGCAGAGGCAAATAAAGCGATATTTTTTTAACATCATATCCCGTGATTCATGATCTAAAATTATCGAACAAACAAGAACAAAAGAGTACATGATGGCTACGGATAAAAACAAACAATCAATTCGATTTCTTAGACGTTTTTTTTGTGCCTTTCGCCGTTTTTGCTTCGGGAAAATCTCTCCGTCGATTGCAGCAGAATATCGCTGCATCAGTACTTCATTATTGATCATTGGAATGAAGCAATGATTTTTTTGAATTCCTGGCACGGCCTTTGCAGTGGCAAATCTCTGATTCAATTTTTCAATTTTGATGTTTTCGTGATCTTCTTTGGAGAAAAAAAAAATATCCATAGTTTTAAAATGGTTCTTAGCCCATCGGAAGAGAGCATTTGGTATGAGTATAGGTTCCTCATACGTAATCTGCAAACTTCTACGTCGAGCTTCTCTCTTCAAAATTGCACCCACTCCGTCACAGCCTGTTTTTCCATGCGCAGTGGCATGAAAATGTAATTCCGCGTTGATGCCAAAATCTTCTTTATGAGCCAAAATATTGGCAATTTGGAAACGGTTTTTATAATGTTGTGCCGCACCGTCTGTGACATAAATGATTTTGTTTACCTTATTATAATGTTTTCGAACATGTTCTATCAAGATCCCTTGGATCAAATATACAGCAGCAGTATCGTGGACGAGACTGTCTGACAGGACTACCAAACTTTTGTGGTGGATAATGTCATCTTGACGAAAGTAATACACCACAGGGTGGACAGTACACTGGTCATTATTATAGTGGAATGATTGAGCAGCATCTTGAGCAACAAAGGCGTAATTTTCAGAAAAATCGCAGTGAACTAACACCTCACCGTCCTGTAAATTTTCTTTCCTTTGTTTCACAAACGCTGTCTGTTCGGCAGCGATGAAGTGATGAGGTTTCAATACTTTTAATCTATCACATAATGAAGCAATAAAATCTTGAACTGGAAGCTTCTGTGATTGCAAGGTCGATCTATCTGTAGTTTGCCATACTCGAAATTCAACACTTTCAACTGCAGCGTTAGAAAGAAGAGTATTCAATTCACGGGAAAGTGGTTTTACACCAGGACAATTTTCACACTCATCTAAATGACAAGCTGGCGTAGGATTTGAACACATCAGTCTCGTAAGACAATCCTTATAATTCTCTATTGGATGTACTGAGCTTTTAGTCAAAGCAGAAATGTTGATTGCATTTAACATCAGCTTACAATTTTGATGATACGTACAAACACAAACCACATGTGTACCACTTGCATCTGCCAGAATGCAATATTTTGGCCTCAACTCTGCAAATTTGCTGAAACCTACTCTAGCTTCCGGATGGGCACTTTTGAATTTCTGATGAAGTTCTGTTAGGTTCTCGAGAACCATCCGTTTCTGTACGATTTTCTTCTCTCCGTTAATTCTCAACGATAATTTGTCCTTGAACCCCGCCATAATTCGACTTTCATCGTCATAAAAGTTGCGTACTTTTTCAACAGTCTCATTGAGTAATGTGTGACCTGCTCTGGCGATTGGAGAAGCAAATACTCCTTTCATTTCTCTTAATTTTTTTGCTCTTCCAGCCATGTATTGTGTTACACCAAATTCCTCACTGATTTTGCGGATACTCCATGATGGTGGGACAACTGTCAAAATTTGAAGACGCTCAGAATAACTTGTAAGAGACTTAAATTTATCCTTCAAACCATCCAAAATTTCTTCTAAGTCTACTTCCCGCGAAGAACGGCATGGTTTTCGTAAGAGTCCCTGAATATCTATGTCGCTATTTTCATCATTTGATACGTCATCATCATCATCATCATCATCCATCTGTATGTCATCATGCAGATCCTCAGAATTATAAGAACGACCTGACCTCAACGAACTTGCATTTAGATTATCGGTGTTACCCGACGTATCAAGGGCATTATTATTTTGATCGTTATTGGTAGAAAGAAATGACGAGATTGAGATCGGACAATCTAATGCTTTTTTTCTACACCCAACACAGATCTTCGCACTCAATGGTAAGAACGGAAATTTTTTTCTCAACGATGATGATATCGGACGTAAATCTTTGCCATAATGCCCTTTCTCACCAGGGACACGCATTGGGTTTGTACATCTGTCAGTACGCGGCATCTTTAAGGGACGAAAACATTATTTACCACGGAGTTATTTAATATTTTAATTCCTTATGTTTGAAAAAAAATTACCTTGAGTGTAGAGGTACTTTTATCCTATTTTAACTATCAAAATGGATAATTAATTGACAATTAGGTGTATTCAATGTACTTATAAATTAAAGCAAACAACGCGAGGGATAAAATGAGAGATGGTAGCCCAGTAACTATGTCCAAATAATCCCCCTGAAATAACAAAAATTCCGTTGTCGCTGTTTCTTGTTTTAACCGTTGGGGGAGGGGGAGGGTGTCACTGATAGTCAAGCAAACCACAATTTTCGATGGTAAAAAATATTCTTCTATCCGCAATAGCCTCTGCCCACTCCATAACTTTTTGTAAAAAAAAAAACATTGCTGCTGCTGGTTAGAGAAAAAAATAACCAATTCAATGCCGTTAGGCCTTTTGAAAAGAAATCAATATTTGAATTGAATTTATTAATTTAATAATGATCCAGTAGTGCAAATACTCCATTCGTTTTTCTATTAGAGAGTCCTCAAAATACAAAACAAAAACGTTTTTTAAACGTCAAAATCCGATGAATCGTTCAAGAGCTGTAGCCGTTCAAAACATTCATCTTGAATATTTTTTTTTTTTTTTTTAATTTAGCACGAACATTCCATGAATGACGTACTTCAAGGTCATCATGATGAGAAATTATTTTGAACTTCGAAAAAATTCAGGGTGCTTGAAGTGACATGGAATGTCCCATATATATATAAATATATATATATATATGAGGTATTCCACGTGAAAACAAAAGTAATTTGACTTTCGGGTTTTTGATTTCGATCGAAATTTTTTTTCGCATCACTTTTTGCAATCTCAATCGATACCCCGAAGGGTTTTTTGATTGCAGCTGTTTATTCCGATTTATCAATTAATGAAAATATCCCAGAGTTACCATTTGACCAAGTCTTCCATTTTTTTCACCGAAACCTCGTGCTCTGGGGTGAAAATGACCTAGATACTAAATGTTTGTTTTCGATCGATCTTTCCGAAAAACATTTTTTCGAACCTCCACCATTAAAGATCATAGAAGATATTCCAGTGTAAACACTAAATTTGAAATTCCAAAAAAAGGCCATTTTTGATTTTGATTTTTTTTTTTTCAAAACTAGACAAAAAAAAAAAACTAAACTTTTAAGCCCCTAATCAGGATGGGACGAATTTTCCTTCTATTTTTTTCGAGGGTCTAAAGCCTGTGTTACTGACAAAAAAATGTAATTTTTGAAATATTTTTAAGAGTGGTCTATCGGATCGCCTAAACATTTGTTTTTTTTTTGTTTCCAGAGCTAGAAAAAAAAGTGATTGTCAAAAATAAAAAATTCGTTGAAGAAAAAATTTCTATGTTTTTTCCCAATAACTTTTTTTCAGCGTTAAAAACAGGAAATAAACAAATGATTAGGCGATCCGATGGACCACTCCTAAAAAAATTTTGAAAATTAATTTTTTTTTCCAGTAACACAGGCTTTAGATCCTCGAAAAAAATAGAAGGAAAATTCGTCCCATCCTGATTAGGGGCTTAAAAGTTTAGTTTTTTTTTTGTCTAGTTTTGAAAAAAAAAAATCAAAATCAAAAATGGCCTTTTTTGGGAATTTCAAATTTAGTGTTTACACTGGAATATCTTCTATGATCGTTAATGGCGGAAGTTCGAAAAAATGTTTTTCAGAAAGTTCGATCGAAAACAAACATTTTGTATCTAGGTCATTTTCACCCCAGAGTACGAGGTTTCGGTGAAAAAAATGGAAGACTTGGTCAAATGGTAACTCTGGGATATTTTCATTAATTGATAAATCGGAATAAACAGCTGCAATCAAAAAACCCTTCGGGGTATCGATTGAGATTGCAAAAAGTGATGCGAAAAAAAATTTCGATCGAAATCAAAAACCCAAAAGTCAAATTACTTTTGTTTTCACGTGGAATACCTCATATATACTCCCACACGTATGACGGTAGGGTGGAGGGGTCTATGATTCGTTCACGAGACGTTAAGATGCGGTACATAGGTGTTATATCTTAAGCGTGGGGGAATATAAATACTAGTTATTTGTTATCTCGAACAAGCATATAATCTCACAACGTCTGTGTCCCACACACACGGGAGGCAGGGGTATTAGGATCAGGGTATAAGTGTGTCGTATCCTGAATGTAGGAAATCATAATAATAAAATTTTATGAAAACCACACTGCCCATCCCACCACAAATTTCCACAGTGTGTCACACACACACACACACACACACACACACACACGTACGTCGGGAGGGGGGTATGATTCCCACACTAGACGGATCTGGTATGAGATCTATAAATTCGGTTGCATCCGTGCAGTTTGGTCAGTTTGATGACAAACAGTTTAAAAATGGAATCCAATAATTTTCAAGACGAGCTAACGGGTGTGAACAGGGTGATCTATCGTAATAGCGTGGTTCGAAATGTGGTACGCGACGTGTTGCGTTACGCCAGGAGTTCCACTCCCCAAACAGTGCGAGACTTCGACGACAATTGGTGGCTCGAGCTGGTGGACCTACCGGCACCCGCGCTGCTCCACCGGTTGAGGGGACTTTTATGGTGCTGCTGCATTCGCGATATCGGTCGCATGTACGAAATGAGGTTGTTTGAGGCTTCTTGGGAGTGTATGAAGACGGCTGTCGACGTGTTGTGGGAGCGCGATAGTCAGTCAGCCCCTTGGGTCTCCAAGATGACACGAGCGTACATGACTCACGAGGGTAAGTAATAACTCTGTTCTACGGGTGTTTTACCAACGTATCGCTTCATAGTTTTTTCCGCTACAGCCAACTCGACCGACGAACCCGATACAGATTGGCTAAACGAAAAGGAGGAGAAGGTCGACGAGGAGGATAAACTCTTGTACGATGCTGCGGCTCGCTACGAGCTTATGGCGCGGGAGGAGGCGGACGAAGAGTGCGAGTTGATAAGGGCGACCGAAGCTGTCGAAAATGCCGAACCAGATAACACGACCGCAACACCACCGTCTCCCGATGACCAAGCCGAAGATGCACCTCCTGCCGAGGCCGAAAATACGGTTGCCGGCACACCACCACCGTCTCCTGCAAAATCGTCGACAGACGATGAGATGGAGGTGGAGATCTCTGAGGATTCCTCCGGTGAGTACGCGCTAGTCCGCATTCTCCTTTTTTTTCTAATTTTCAAGACACCTCGTGTAACCAGGACTTTAACTCTTGGCTGTCAGAGCGGCGCCGTGCTGTCTACGCTGCGTTGAAACGAGCCGGAGGAGTCAACGAAGGGGACAGTATATCAGGCATACAGCGTGGCGGGGGAAAGAGAGAGAGACTCGCTAGTACAGCTGTAGAGGATCATATCGCACGTCCTCCGGGTTGTTGTAATCGGGATCCTGAGATCCTTTATACAACTACAATTTTATTCGAGGATCCGTTGTCGAATTAGGAGATGGAACTCGGTCGTACAAAAGTGATTCAAGTTTATTAATATAATATAAAGTTTTACACAAGGTTTTACTGATATCGGACTAATCTCTTATATATAATGTCTCTTGCTCTGGTCGCGATGTTCTGACAATGAGCGCGTCGTCTGCCCTCCTTTTAATGACTATTTAGGAGGTCAGTGCTGCGTCCGTACATTGCTATGTATTTCGCCATACGACAGAGTTGTTGCTCTGCTATATCGCGTTAGCGCATTCCTGGATTTGAGGTGTCACAATTGATAGGTATTCGAATTGCAACATCCCTCCCCCCTTGGGAGGAATGCCTGTGGATTTTCTCCTGAAATCAGTTAAATCTGCTGGCTTGCGTCGGTGTGCGTACGCTTGTGTTACGGACCAGCGTACGCATGCAGTCCATAACTATTTTTTTCTTTTATTTTCATTTCCCAATTCACTTTTCATTATTAATCAATAAACAATATATTATATAAATTAGGACCAGACCTCCCTGGAATCAACACCGTCGCGCCTAGTGGATATTGGCCCAGGCATAAACAAATACAAGAGGCCATAAATTAAGTTAGGGTATAACGTGCGAGGGATGTTTATTATCAAGAGATGCGGAGAAGCTGTATCGGTGTGGTTGGGCATATGTGTCTGAGTGTCGAATGTAATCGGAGGCCCGGTTTTGGTTTCAAGAGCTGTTGCCGTTAAGAACGTTACAAAGTCACGTAGAGCAACGATTCCTAGTACTAAAGACTTCTGCTGAGTAGGAGATCGCCAAAAGTGTAGACTCGACTCAACCCGACTTCATCGATCCGGCGATCCCGAATTTCCCTAAAATAATGAAGAGAATCCGGAGGACTCAAAGGCCCCTCCTTAAAACAGTAAATAGATTAACCTAGGTATATATCTAGCCAGGCATCAAAGATTAGGAATTCATAAGTATAAATTAAGTTAGATGTATGAAACTGAGTCGACCATAACTGGCGACCACGTGAGCCCTATGGCATAAGGAGTGGGACCTATGACGACAGGACTAGCCTATAAGAAATTAGCTTAAGGCTAATCAGTGCCCTGATTGGTCGAGACTCTTAGATCCAAAACTGTTGCAAGCGCGCGGAGTAAGGAAATGCATGCACCATCAGCAAATTTGAATCTCGGTACCTCGGGTCCAGAGACGCGTAGCTCAACACACTCGTTCGTCAAATCGCAGGCCGTGAACATTGTCCGGAAAACTAATTAGAGCATCGGTGATTTTCATAATCTTAAAGTTCTTGCCAAAAGACTCAGTGTTTCGTTAACTTTCTTTTTTTTTCTTTTCTCTTTTGTTTTCCGAATAAAGTCTTCAACTTTATTCGACGAGCACAACTCGTCGTGTGCTTTAACCCCAAACGTGCGGAAAAAGACACATTATTAAAACTAAATCAAACACAAAATCTAAATCTCAATTATAAATTAGCATAAGGACCATAAACAGTTTAGTGACATTAGTGAAGTTTTCAATACGATCATTTTCTTTTTAATTCGTAACTCCAAAACAAGGATCCTCTCAACCAACCAGGGCCAGGATTAGCATCTCATTATACCATAAGGATTGGAAATAAGAAGGAAGACCAAATTGTAAGGCCTCTGGTTTCATTCGAGCCATTATTTTACATTTCGAGATCCACTTTGTTAAGTCTCCAGTATACGGTATTGTTTCTCTAAATTATTATTATCAAAATTATACATTAGTAGTGAATCTAAACAAATTCCGAAATTGTCTCATCGCGGAATAACGTAAATCGTTGTGAGGAGGAATCCCTATTTCCGCATGTTTTCTCTATAAACCCTAGTATTAGAGTGTATTTAGAATATAAGCCTAAAACTTGCCATGCATGGGCGAGCCCCGTGACAGAATTAGAAGGTTTGACGGATTCTCGAATTAGAGGCGAACCTTAAAAACCCTCGTACGAAACATTAGTTGGTAACCTAGGGCCTTTTGTATAAACCATTGTGAATCATTCTCTATTTTACTGGCCGAGCCAAGCGTGATAACGCTGTGAGAAACATCCAAGGCTCGCGTCTTATTGTAAATCTTATTAACGTTGCAGAATATACCTCTATATTTTATATTCACTTCAATCAAAAAAACATTTGATTATTTTTCTTTTACCTCACCTTTAATTTAAGACCTTTACTTTAGCCCTAGTACGGGGTAGACAGGATCAGAACCCAATTTAGAATAAGATTAAGATCAATAGATTAACCCCTTTCATGAGGTTAATTAAATATTGTTATGTATATGGCGTGAACCATACAGTACGCACCGCTCGGTACCCTCACGTCACACTTGCCTATTATGCTATATCTAGGTTAGTGGTTTACATAATGTATCCCGTTACAATGTTTTTATATAATCGTTTCTTAATCTAGGTAAGTATGACCTATTTTCTATATCATTTTTCCATCAGCTAAATTGTTTCAAATTTCTAGTTCCAAATTTCCTACTCGAGTCATATTATTCAATAAAAGGTTTCAATCGATTTACATGTACTCTGAGATTCTTCCTATTAACTTTTATGGTGTAGTTAACGTCTGAGTTAACCTCTAGAATAGTATAAGGACCAATCCATTGAGATAATAGCTTCTTCGATCTTCCTCTGCGTACAGTCTCGTCGTATAGTAATACCTTATCTCCAACCTTGAACCCTTTTTCTTTGGTTCGTCGGTCGTACTCGATTTTTGACTTCTCCTTGGCTTCTTGCAGATTTTCTTTGGCTATCAGATTGCTGGCTCGCAATCTCTCTCGTAATTCTCGTGCGTAGTCGTCATAGGTGTACGTCGGTTCTGGATCCTTTTTCAGCGATGTTGGTAGTTCAGCTCGGTGTCCATACACCAGCTCGAACGGTGTAAATCTCGTTGCAGTGTGGGGCGTCGTGTTATATGCAAACATAGCATATGGTAACCATTCGTCCCAGTTGCTCTGTTCTTCGTTTATGTAATGTCTCAGATATTCAGCTAACGTCCTATGTAAACGTTCTAAGGCTCCATTGGATTCAGGATGATAGGCCGTCGTCTGAATCTTGTCGATCTTCAACAATTTACAAGTATCTTTGAAAACGTTACTCAAAAAGTTCGTACCTTGATCGGTGAGTATTCTCTGTGGTATTCCGTGTTCGCATACGATCCTGGTCGCGAATTCCTTAGCTACAGTGTTAGCTTCTTGGTTCGGAATAGGTATTGCCTTGCTGAATTTTGTTAGACAATCTTGAAACGTAAGGATATATTTGTTTCCTCGTTCCGTTTCCGTCAGTGGTCCTACGATATCCAATGCACATTTCTCAAACGGTTGATTGGGAGTGTCGGTTATGACCATTGGTGCCTTCGTCTTCTTGCTGAGTTTATTCTTCTGGCAATTCTCGCATCTCGAAATGTGTTCCTCGACTTCCTTCCGTAATCCAGGTCAATCGTGCTTCAATCGGATTCGTTCGATCGTTCGATTAACTCCTTGATGTGCTCCTAATGGCGTATCGTGGTACTCATAGATGATCCTGTTCCGATCTTCCTCGGAATATTCTTGTTCTCGGTTGTTCAATTCTTCCTCTTCCTTCTGCCGACTTCTGGTCACTGCGTACATGCGACTCAAGGCATCTGCGTTGGTATTAGCCTTCCCTGCCTTGTACTCGATCTCATAGTCGTATTCTTCCAGCTTCAGTCGCCATCTCATGAGTCGTGATCCTGGATCTTTGACTCCAAATAACCATGTGAGTGGCTTATGATCTGTAACAATCTTAAATCTGGTACCATATACATACGGTCTGAAATGATTAACTGCCCAGACTATGGCCAATAATTCCTTTTCTGTAGTGCTGTAATTGACTTCTGCTGAATTTAGAGTTCTACTTGCGTATGCTATTGGCAAGTCGCTTCCTATTATTCCTTGCGACAGGACTGCTCCGATAGCCTTGTCGGATGCGTCTGTCGTCACGATGAACGGTTGTTCGAAATCTGGATATTGTAGAATTGGTGCGGTCGTCAACGTCTTCTTCAAATTTTCAAAAGCTTCTTGTTCCCTCGAAGTCCATCCAAATTTCACCTCTTTCTTTAGCAAATGTGTAAGCGGTTTTGCTAAACTCGAGAAATTCTGTATAAATCGTCTGTAATATCCGGCCAAACCCAAAAATCCTTGAACATCTTTTACAGTCTTTGGAATTGGAAATTCTTCTACTGCTCGGATCTTCTCTGGATCTGCTTTTATCCCGTCTCTAGTGATGACGTGTCCCAAGAAGTTGACCTCTTTCCTCAGAAACTCACACTTGTCAGGTTGTAACTTCAATGAATTCTGTCGTAAGCGTTCCAGTACCTCTTCCAGTCGTTTGTTATGTTCCTGCAAACTAGGAGCATGTATGACAATATCATCGAGATAGACATAACACCTAAGGCCTTGTATTCCTGAAAGTACAGTATTCATTAACCGTTGAAACGTAGCAGGTGCATTCTTCAGTCCAAAAGGCATGCGATTATATTCGTAGTGACCATGTGAAGTGGAAAATGCCGTCTTGCACTTATCCTCCTCTTCCATTGGAATTTGGTGAAATCCTGATGCTAGATCTAGTGTAGAGAAATATTTTGCCTTACCCAACTGGTCCAATATCTCGGTAATATTAGGCAGTGGAAAGGAGTCTCCTACAGTAACCTCGTTCACCTTACGGAAGTCAACTACGACTCTCATCTTCGTCTTTCCTGATGCGTCTGCCTTCTTCGGTACTACTAGCAGTGGTGCATTCCATTGGCTTTTGCTCTGTCTGACTATCCCGTCGGCAAGCATTTTATCTACCTGCTCGTTTATCTCCTGCTTGTGTTTTTCTGGAAGTCTATAAGGTCTTACATTTATTGGCGCAATATCCGGATTTGTAGTAATTCTATGACTAGCTGCGTTCGTGTAACCCAGATAGTCTCCTTCTAAGTGAAATACATCATGAAATTCTTCACAAATATCTAGTAAGCTCTCTTTTTCTTCTCGATTCAGATGACTCGTACGTAGGTTGTCTCTCAGCTGTTGCATTCGGCTCGCGTTACTCGGTGTCATTGTTCGACATGCATAAACTTGCGTCATATCTGTGTGCTCTCGGCCTAGTACTACTACTTGTACACACGGCTGTTCCAGTTCTACATCATAATCGTTTGTATTCAAAATGCTGACTTTGCACTCACCGTCGACTGCGTTGGTGATGCAACTCCCCATGTATACTCCTGGCTGTAACTCGATTCCTTTGACGATACCTTTCGTGTCGTCGTGTGTCTTTGCACGGACTATCTTCTCGCTTCTTCGTTCAAGCGAAATGTGAGCTCCTGTGGCTCCTAAATTCCATGTCGTTCCGTACAATCTTGCGTATTTTCCGGATCTGAGCTCGACGTCGTGCTTCTCGAGGAAGTCGCCTCCTAAGAGACCGTCTGCTTCTAGTGGAAAATCGTCTTTAACTGCGTGAAAAGGGTGCGATATGTGCCTATCACCAACCCTTATATTTAACCTGACCTTACATAAGGTCGCAACCGGTGTTCCGTCTATTCCTCTGAGCGTGATTACACCGTCTTCAGCCATTACTTCGCCGTCAATTTTTCCAACCTTTACTAAGCTTACCTCAGCTCCTGAATCTAATAGCATAGTTCCGTGTCTCGTTTTGAATTCATCTGCCTTGATCGTCGCGTGGTTTTTCTGTCTGGATCCATTTATTGGGCAATTCACTGGTACGACGCGATACGGTTGCCTGTCCGCCGCGCCTGCTCCTCGTTTCCCGAAGTCTCTTCGTCTCGCCTGCTGGCGTCCCTAGAATGACTTGGTTGAACCCGTTCCTCTCTTCTAGGAGGTCCCTGATTTCTCCCGTAGCCTCGCCTATTTTCTTCGGCTAATCTGGCTCTACAATCTCGAATAAAATGTCCTGGTTTTCTACAAAAATGACAAATTACCTCAACTCTTCTCACGTATCTGCTTGGTGTCGGCAATCTCTGCGGATAACTGGATCCTGTCTTCGCTGAGCGACACTCTCGTGCAAAGTGTCCTGTCTTCCCACAGTTATAGCAACTATTTCCTCTGTTACCTTCTCTGCTGTTGCGCGGTTGATTGTGTTCCCGATCCGATCCACGAATAGGGCCTAAATCTCGTTCCTCTTCTATCGCGAGTGATATGGCTTCCCTAAGATTTTCACACTGTCGGCTCTTGACCAATATCTTCAGCTTGTCGTTCAAGCCTCTGATGAAGATATTGACAGCTTGTTTTCTGACCTGGCGTTCCAGCGTCGGTTTCGAATCCTCTTCTGCGGCTTCATTCATCGTCACTTCGATTACCTGTGCAGTTAGTTTCTCGACTCGTGCTCCATATGACTTCGCGTCCTCGTTGTGACGTTGTCTACAGCTGCTGAATTCCACTTGTAACGAAGCTAATGTCCGTGTATCGATGCTCATCGACTTCAGTTCTTCCCCCAGTGTCTTCCAGGTATCAATTGATTTGTATTCTAAAGCTCGTGCCGGAGCACCTTTGATCCGTGTGCTCAAAACAGCTTTTAATAAGTTTTGCGTATCCTCAGGTCGTATTATTTCACGTGCATATTTACAAGAGCGTATAAAATCACAAACTTTTCCTCGGTCACTGTTATCGAAGATCTCGATGTCCTTCAACACTTGTCTCGCGGTAACGGTATTTTCTGCCATGTTAGTTAGAGGTTGATTATTTCTTTCACGATGCCTGCTTTCGGTGCCACGATCACTATTCTTCCGATTCACTCGCTCGATACTTGATTCACTTGTACGATTCGACGATCCCTGCCGCTGCCACCAGTTGTTGTAATCGGGATCCTGAGATCCTTTATAAAACTACAATTTCATTCGAGGATCCGTTGTCGAATTAGGAGATGGAACTCGGTCGTACAAAAGTGATTCAAGTTTATTAATATAATATAAAGTTTTACAAAAGGTTTTACTGATATCGGACTAATCTCTTATATATAATATCTCTTGCTCTGGTCGCGATGTTCTGACAATGAGCGCGTCGTCTGCCCTCCTTTTAATGACTATTTAGGAGGTCAGTGCTGCGTCCGTACATTGCTATGTATTTCGCCATACGACAGAGTTGTTGCTCTGCTATATCGCGTTAGCGCATTCCTGGATTTGAGGTGTCACAATTGATAGGTATTCGAATTGCAACAGGGTGTCAGATTTGTGATTGTAGACGAGAGTCGTAAATATTATCGTAGATTTGCCATCACAGGGACCGTCTTGACGTTAAAAATTATCACACCGCCGGAAACCGTCGATCCTGTGACCTGGCTCGAAGAAGCCATCAGGGATATTCATAATTACGCCACGACCCCGGCCCCGGACTCTGTCGATGATCCCGCGAACGATTATATAGGGTTCGGGCTAGACACACCCTCGTTTGCTCTGGGAATGGCCGGTTTGTCGTTTAGGGGACTCTCGCTACGAGGATCCCTGGCGGCTCGTTTTCAGTCTCTCCCAAAGCGCATCCGAATTTTGTGTGGATGACGCGTTGAGAATCACGGTTAATCGGGTCAGCGTACCTGTGGGTCGCGGTCGAAAGAGTAAACCTTTTACGCACGAGGAGGTAAGCAAACGATCGCTTCTCGAGGTCGAACGCGACAATCTTTGTCTACCTCGCGCTATAATTTCTGCTCGTGCCTACCTGAGCCGGGAGGGTATCGGGGGCAACGACGCGGACCCCACACCTCGATGGTCCGACGTACGTCACGCGAAATCGAGACTTCAGAGGGAGGCTGCCGTGGTTTTGTGCAGAGAGGCGCGCGTAGAAGTCCCCCCAGAGGGGTGCGGTATGCGAGAGATCGTCAGATTTCAAGAATATCTGGCTCCTCTGGGTCTAAGCGTTGGATTATATGATTTTAACACCTTTGGACGCGGGGGTGAGACCATTTACAACGGGGCGCGCGTACTAGTTGAGCGGGGGGAATGCTCCAGAGGTACATTGAACATACTGTACTTTCCTCGCGGTGGCCACTACAAGCCAATACTGAATCTAACTGCCGCAGCGGCCAACAGACGCTTCTGCGAACCCTGCAACATCGCCTATCGAAACACGGGCGATCACAGGTGTTCGAATAGATGCCCCGGCTGCAACGCCGTACCACAGTGCGACAGAGCGGGAGGACGGGTGCGATGCGGCGCCTGCGGCCGGTGGTTTTTCGGGGAGGAGTGTCTGCGGAGACATCGGGTAGCGGGATCGTTCGATCCTCGCAGAAGCGTCTGTGACACCCTGCAGATGTGCAGCGGGTGTGGTCTTTTCATCGATCGCGCTAAGGGGGGTCACTCATGCGGCAACCTGTACTGTCACACGTGCGGATCCGTACAGCCGGTCAACCACGAGTGCTACATGCAACCTCTCAAGCCACCAACCGGAAACTCGGAAAACATATTTATATTTCATGACTTTGAAACGCAACAGTGCGCCTCGGTGGCCGGCAGCCGGGATGTCAACCTGCACGTACCAAATCTGTGCGTGGTACAACAGACGTGCACTAGCTGTATACACGAGCCGGATATAAACACACCTTGTCCCGGCTGCGGTCTCGTGCGCGAATTCATATTCCGAGACGACCCTGTTAAACAGTTGGTGGAGTTTGCGACGCGGCTCGTTTGTCGATTCAAAAAGATCTTCTGCATAGCGCATAACGCCGGCGGATTCGATTCCCAATTCATACTGCGTTACCTGGTGGAGAACAACAGAGATCCACCGCAGGTGATTCTAAACGGCACCAAGATAATACTGATGGAGACGGGTCACACGCGTTTTCTGGACTCTTTGGCCTACATGCCTATGGCTCTAGCGGCGTTGCCCAAGGCATTCGGACTCCCTGTGGAATCGCGCAAGGGTATCTTTCCGCATCTGTTCAATACACCGGAGAATCGGGGTTACATAGGTCCGTTACCAGCCGCGGAATTTTACTCCCCCGACAGCATGAAGACCTCGGACAGGCACGCTTTTTACAAATGGTACGAGGAAGCCACGACCGGGGGCTACGTGTTCGATTTCGATCGGGAGCTCGTGGAATATTGTCGCAGCGACGTAGACATCCTTCGCAGGGCATGCGTCGTGTTCAGAGATATTTTTTTGAACTGTGGCGGTGTTTGCCCGTTCTCGCGAAGCACCACCATAGCATCGGCCTGTTCCGTCGTGTTTTGACAAAATTTCCTCCGACCCCGCAGCATAGGAATACTACCGGTCAGTGGGTACAGGTTGGCCGACAATCAATCGATGAAAGCGGTGAAATGGCTCGTTTGGGTAGAGAGGTGCCTGGGGACAGAGGTGAGACACGCTGGTCGAGGTCGCGAGTACAGGATCCCCGAGACGAGACGGCTTGTCGACGGGTATTACACAGACGCTGAGGGTGAACGACACGTGCTGGAATTTCACGGTTGCTACTGGCACGGGTGTCGAAGATGCCACACGGTCAATCGCGACAAAGCGTTATCCGGCGGGAATACGATGGACAGACGGTGGGAAGAGACTAGGGCAAAAACGGAACGCATGACAGAGCTTCGTTACAGGGTCACCGAGATGTGGGAGTGCACGTTCGACGAGATGCTGGAAAACGATCCGGAAATGCGCGACTACGTCGATCAGCATCCGTTGGTCGTATCGCGCGACTCGCTGAATCCTCGAGACGCGTTTTTCGGAGGACGTACGGGGAACACGAAGCGTTATCACGAGGTTGCCCCGGGGGAGGAAATCCGATACGTCGACGTATGCTCTCTGTACCCTTGGGTGTGCAAGACCGGTCGCTACCCTGTGGGTCATCCGCGAGTCTACGTCGGTAGGGAGTGCAGAGCGTTGACCGGGCCGTACAACACAGACATCTCCGGACTCGAGGGCCTCGTGAAATGCGTGATTCTGCCGCCTAGGAATCTTTATCACCCCGTGTTACCGGTCCGGATGCGAGGAAAACTCATGTTTCCCCTGTGTCGCTCCTGCTGCGAGGATTCTCTGCAGATCGATTGTCCGCACGAGTCGGAGGCCGATCGGTGGTACACAGGTACTTGGGTGTCGGCCGAGCTGCAGAAAGCCGTGGCTATGGGTTACAGCGTGATCGATGTATCGGAGATCTGGCAATACGAGAGCACGGTGTACGATCCGGCCAGCGGTCAGGGGGGACTCTTTGCACCCTACATAGACACTTTCCTGAAAATAAAACAAGATGCCAGCGGGTGGCCTAGCAAGTGCACCGACGAGGCTTCCCGCGACCGTTATCTCGCGGAGTACGAGCAGGTTGAGGGTATCAGGTTGCAACGGGAGAAGATAACAAAGAACGCCGAGCTGCGTTCCGTATCCAAGCTTTGCCTGAATTCTTTCTGGGGTAAATTTGGCCAGCGCGAAAACCTCCCGCGTACCGAGGTGATCAAAGACCGCCAACGCCTCTTGGAACTGTTGACCGATCCCGAGAACGAGGTGACGGATATTTTACCGGTGACTGAGCAAATACTTTACGCGCGCTGGATTAATACGGAGGAGAGCATCGCTCCGTCTCCCTTGGCTAACGTTGTGCTGGCCGCCTACACCACTGCTCAGGCTCGCCTCAAGCTGTACAGCTATCTCGAGAGGCTCGAGCGCCGGGTGTTGTATTACGATACGGACTCTGTTATTTACTTGCGGAGAAGCGGGGAGTGGGAGCCGACTACGGGTAACTTTTTGGGTGATCTGACCGACGAGCTGACGGAATACGGGGAGGGTGGCTACATAAAAGCCTTCGTTTCCGGTGGCCCGAAATTTTACGCGTTCCTGGTACAAAAGGGGGATGGGGAGGTGGCCGAGGTTTGCAAAGTTAAGGGGGTCACTCTAAATTATCAGACTCGAATGAGGATAAATTTCAACTCGATCCGGGGCATGGTGGTCGAGGCTCGGGAACCTATTCGAGTTGAGCGACGGGCTATACAGCGTACAGCGTTGCATCGGGTGGTCACGCTGAGCGTAAACAAGATATGCCGTCCAGTTCAAACCAAAAGACGTCTCTGCGACACGGGCTACGACACTCTTCCTTTCGGCTACAAATCGCACAGCCGAGCGGAGTAAATTGTACATCTCTCTGTTTAGTCAAGAGCTTTGCAGCGAAACTCTCTCTCTCTCTATAATATACCTGCAGTGCGCCGTCACGGAGGTTCCCGAAGCTATACGTCGACTCAATGAGGATATCGCAGCTGTTCACGCCTGGTCTTGTCGTAACTCTCTCCGTCTCAACCCTTCGAAAACTCAGGCCATCATTCTCGGCAGCCCGCCGTTTATCACCCGGCTCAGCTCCGTTGCACTGCCTTCTCTGGTGCTGGACGGAGTACCTATTCCTTTTTCCGAGTCTGTTCGTGACCTTGGACTCCTTTTAGATAGTAGGGTGTCTTGGGTGCCTCAGTTAAACGCTGTTTCCAGCCGGGTTCACTGCGCCCTTCGCCAGCTGTCTGCCTCCCGTAGACTCCTTTCCTTCTCTCTGCGTAGCTACCTCGTTACGGCCCTCGTTTTCCCGTTCCTGGATTACTGCTCCGTTGTGCTCGTTGGTGTCCCTGGGGTTCTTAGCGTTCGGCTGCAGCGACTTCTTAACTGTTGTGTCCGTTTTGTCTCTGGTATAGCTCGGGATGAGCATGTCACTCCTTACCGTCGCCAGCTTGGTTGGCTTTGCATGCGTGATCGTCGCCTCTTTTTCCTGGGAACCTTGTTCTTTCAGGTGGTTCGCTCTGGTCGTCCTGCCTATCTGCGTGACCTTTTCGTATCACGCCCGCTGCCCTCTGTTGCTGCTTCCAGCCCGGCCCGGCGTGAGCGCAGCGAATACCTTATTCCTCGCTTCACTACTGAGGCTTATCGCCGATCTTTCTCGGTCTCCGCCATCTACTTCTGGCAGTCTTTGCCTTCCGAGCTTCGTGCGGTCCGTACTTATGCCACTTTCAAGTCCCGTCTGCGTCAGCACTTGTTTGATACGGAGTTTGCGCGTGCTCGTTAGGGCCTCTCTTGGCTCCCTTGCTCTGCTCTTCTCTTCTGTTTTTCTGGTTTTTCCTGTGCTCTCTCTCGCTAGGCTTAAGTTACTCTTAGTTTCTTTAGTCTTAGTTAGCTTAAGTAATTTAGTTGCGTACCTATTCTGTCCTATGGCAGCTACTCTCTTCTGTATTTTATCATTTATATATTATTTACTCTTTCTTTCTTACTTTCTAGGTCTATCCTATTGTACTTTACTATCATTTGTTATTTCTTTTTATTTCTTTACTTTGTATTTTCTATCTTTCCTGATTACTCTGTAATATTGCCCAACATCGCTATGGCCAATAAATGTTATCTATCTATCTATCTCTCTCTCTTCATCTCATGCAATTTTAATTTTATCTTACCACGTGCTATTCTCTTTATGTTATTTTATCTTATCTTGTCTCACGTAATTTTATCGTACTTTACGCTCCGCTGTTTTATTCTATCTTACTCTTACTCTATTTTACTCTATTTTACCCATCCTACTCTGCCCTACGCTGCGCCATTTTTACTCCTAACTTACTCTTATTTTACTCTAGGTTACTGCTTACTTTAAGTTTTGAAATTTTATTTTACTCTAGGTTACTGCTTACTTTAAGTTTTGAAATTTTATTTTACTCTAGGTTACTGCTTACTTTAAGGGTAGGAGATACTGAAATTTTAGTGTAAAAATTTCAAAAAAATCGATTTCCGGTTTTTTACGGAAAAGTGTTCTTTGAACCCTTATCTTGACGTACATAAATCCTTGAACCGAAAAAAAAATTATTAAGCCCCGTTCACTCAATAAAGCGTATTATGTTCCAGCAGGAGTTTTCAATTTCCCTATATTTCGGTTATTGTTTTTTCAATTTGTAAAAAAAAGTAACTTGAGATGCATTTTTCCATCGAGCTGCGATACTAAGGTGTTTTACATGAAATGCTGCTAGTAATAGCTGTGTTCGCGATAGCTACACTTTCTACACTTTTCTTACACTTTTTACGCTCCTCCAATAACAGGTGTGGATTTCTAGTGAAAAGTGTAAAATCTAGTAAAAGTGTAGAAAGTGTAGGTAACGCGAACACAGCTAATGTATTTCCTAAATCTGTAATTTTTCTCGATGGCGCGAGATGGCACTCGTGTTTCGTAAACATATGAACAAGTTCGAGCATTACAAGCGAAATCCACGTGTACTCTGGTAAATAACTTGTGTGTTGAAAAAATGTATCAATCCAGTCGACGTTTTCGAAAGTCTAAAGGACGCAGTAACGTGAGGCAGCAGCGGGCGATAGATGCTCGGAAGATTCTGTCCGGAAATCGGGCAGTAATCGCAGAGGAGCAGATAGAGCCGAACGATCCCAACGACCCTAACCTTATTCCTCATCCCGATCCAAATCCACCTGTTGAAGCAGGTGATTTTTTGCTAATTTATTCCTCGTGCTTACAGAATTTGGTGAAAAACGTGAAGTGTACTAACTGTGAAAGGCAAGAAGTGTTTGTGCAAGTGCGTGATCGTCATGGTTTCAGTGTGAAATTATTATTGAAGTGTGACGCGTGTGGTTTTGTGCTTGGTGATACTTATTCAAGTCCACGTATCAAGAATGAAGAGAGTTCGAGGCCGCCTTTTGCAGTAAACCGAAATATGGTTGACGGAATCACATCTGTCGGATTGGGATATGGAGCGCTGGAAAAATTATGCATTGCCACAGATCTCCCCGTCATGACCGCTCGTTCTTACCAACAACACCTGCAATCCCTGTCACAGGAAGCCCATAAGCTTGAGGCGCAAGTTTTAGATGAGGCAAGGGAAAAGATCCGCAATGCTCATGTCGCTTTACAGCCAGAGTTGCGAGATCAGGCTGTTATAGATATTACAGTCACCTTCGATGGTACATGGCAGAAGCGAGGTCACCAGTCTATGTACGGAATTGGAATCGCCATAGATGTCGTTACAGGACTTGTAATAGACTTTGAAATACTTTCCAAGTATTGTCAAATGTGTATTGTGAGTCGTGTCGAACTTGGCGAAGATTCCCCTGATTTTGCTCTCTGGCTGGAGGGACATAAATCAAGCGGCGAGTGCAACCAAAACTTCATCGGCGCATCAGGCTCAATGGAGGTGAGGGCAGCGGAAAAAATTTGGTCAAGATCCATCGAGAAGAACCAAATGAGATTTACCACCTTGGTGTCTGACGGGGATGCGAGAACATGGTTACGCCTGAGAGAGATTGCACCTTATGGTGATACTCCTGTCGAGAAGGAAGAATGCGTCAACCATGTCGCCAAAAGGCTAGGAACAGCACTTCGTAAGCTGTCTCAAGATAAAAAGCTGGGTGGAAAAGTTACTGGAGCACTGACGGTGACAAAGATCGACACATTGACGAAATACTATAGAAGAGGAATCGTAGAGCATTTGGATGACATCGAGGGAATGAAGAGAGCTATTTACGCTACACTCCATCATGCCTCATCAACAGGCGAGAGACCACAACACACACATTGCCCAACTGGGACGAAATCGTGGTGTTTCTACAATAGAGCAACCGCCAAACAAGAAGAACCAGGACGCTATAAGGACATGAAGTTGATTCTGAACGAGAAAGTGGTTGAAAATCTGAAGCCCATCTACGAACGACTCACGAGTGACGAACTCTTACTGCGATGTGCCCGAGGAAGAACGCAAAATGCAAATGAGTGCCTCAACAGTTTGATATGGAGGAAGTGTGTGAAAGAAGTGTTTGTTTCGAAGAAGCGTTTACATCTAGCAGTGGTCAACGCAGTGGCGGAGTACAACAACGGGATCGGAAGGACAAAAATCATGAAAGCAGCAATTAGAGGAGAAGAAGCGGGACCATCAGGACAGATAATCTCTAGACAACGGGACAGGAAACGAAAATTGGCAGGAGAAGCTGAAGCTGTGGAGAATAGGAAAGTTAGACGATCGAAACAAAAAGATAAGAAGAAAATTGCTACGAAAGCAGGAGGAGCGAAAGAAGCAAAGGATTACGCAGCAGGTGAATTCTAGAAGCAGGTTTGGCGTGAATTAGTGTACTGTGTAGAAAATATTTCAGAGTGGTGTTAGTGCAATAGAAATATGAAATAGTGATGATATTTATGTAGTTACCAATATCCCAGAGTGTGAGTGAATTAGAAGTTGGAGTCGAACTAGTGCAATGCAGTTTAGAGTAGTTATTTTTTGTGTGATTTGAAATATACCATAGTGCTTGTGTAATGATACGATGGTGCTATAGTTGTAGTAGTAACGTGCCGGTGCGATGTACTAATAATCTTGATTCATTTTCAGCGAGCAAGTCGTAGGAGTCTCACTGAACCTTGAAAGATAAGAACCCAATACCTAAGTATACCTAATATCTATATTTATCTCATTATGCACATTTCCATTTCTAATTTTTGTTTGTACTTTCTAGGAATAGCCTTCGGGAAACAGAAGTTTTTGATGTGAGGCCTCCTGCAATGAAGTAAAAACTGCTTTAGCAAAATTATGTTGGACACCCAAAAGTTTTGAGACTCATTTGAAAAAAAGATATGTATAAAATTTTCCCAAAGAATGATTATTATTTTGTCTCACTCTGATATTTCTATTTACAGAAATGGTTCCTGTAAGGCTGTCAGTATGATGATCGACGTGTGGTTCAAAGCGCTTGGATAAAACAACAACTCCAAAATGTGCTTTTTCTATGGTTCGGAATCATATTGAAGTTTTTGGCACACACTTCACCAAAGATGAGTATTGAGATTCATATAGCAAAGCATCATTCTTCTAAACGTTTGTATTCATTTTACAGAACCAGATTTACAAGATATCAACCGCACGATTCGCTACCCGCAGGTCGAAGTTCCCACACTCGTCGAGACCAAGTTTATATCAACCGAACTGCTGAAATATGATATGTTCAATTTTTTTCAAGTTGAGATAATTTATATCCTTCATAATTGATTCCAACTTCCTCGAAATAGTAATTTCTGAAATGCACGACGAAAATGTGAATTCCACTCAAATAATATAGAAGCTATTTTTTTTTTAATGTAATATGCTTCAAAACTATTGGCAATCTCGTCTGAAACTAGTTTGGTTCATGCAGTAATGAAAATCTTGAATTTTGTGAATAATTTGAAAAAAAACTTCAAAGCGATTTATCTCAGAACTATGTTTTTGACGATTGAAAAAGTCCCATGCGTCTTAATTTTTGTCGAAGACTTCTGCAATTTTTAGGGTGCATTCCTACACACACTAGCTACAAACCCACGTCGGATTTTGAAAATCGAGACAAAATTACGGATTTTAGAAAAAAAAATAGAAATTATATATTTTTTTTTTTCATAAAAAAAAGTGTCAAAATCAAAGTATCGTAGCTATCTCTAAAAACCGACGTGGGTTTGTGGCTTACGGAGCCTAAAACATGTGTGTTCAAGCCCAGCAAGATTCAAGAATAATTAAGACGCATGGGAGGTTTTCGAATAAAGGCTATTTCAGGCGCATTATGAGGAGTAACTCTGTACTTATTGTTTCAAATGACTTGAAATTTGCACAATGTCTATGTTTTGAGATGGCAAACATGTGTGTTAAACCTCATTTGAAAATAGCAATTGGTTCAGATGGGCCGTTTTCAGTATCTCCTACCCTTAAGTTCTGAAATTTTATCCTGTTTTCTCTCATCTTTTATCTTTGCTGTATAGTGTCTTGCTCTACCAGATCCTACTGTATCTTATCTTATCTTATCTTACATCATCTTATGTTATCTTATATTACAACTTGTCTCTTATATTATCTTATATTATGCTCTCCTATATTACAATCTGCCTCTCATATTCTGCTCTGGACTGCTGTCTGTTAGTGTTACTCTTCACGTTTGTATTTCCTGTCTTCTTTATATGTTCTTGTAAAACCTACATGCACATGTACTTGTCTAGCATTGCCATAGACATAATAATAAATATCTATCTATCTATCTATCTATCTCTCTCTCTCTCTCTCTCTCTCTCTCTCTCTCTCTCTCTCTCTCTCTCAGTGCCGCGCCCGGGATGCCCTCTACCGGCGGTATAAACGCTGTCGGTCCGCCTCGGCTCTTCTGCAATTTCGTAGTGCCCGGGATGCTCTCTATAAGCTTATCTCTGCGGCCCGCTGTGCCTTTTATGCGAACCGACTAAGTAGCGCCTCCTCCGCACGTGCCTTATGGTGTGAATTGAGGTCCCTTGGCCTGGCCCGCACGCAGACGAGCGACTGTGCAGGATTCTCAGTTGATGAGTTGAATGGGCATTTTGCCGGGGTCTCGCGTTGCCCTACCTCGGCCCAAGCTGTCGCCAACTTCTTTCGTGCTCTGCCTCCACCGTCGTATGACGATTCTCAGTTTCACTTTCGCGACATCTCACCTCGGTCTTTGCTCGACGCTCTTTTTCACTTTTCTTCTCAATCACGGGGTGTTGATGATCTCTCTCTACGAAATATCAGGGACGCCCTTCCTGCGATCTTGCCTTTCTTGCTTCACCTTTTTAATCAGTCTTTGTCTACCTCGGTTTTCCCTGCTGCCTGGAAGCGAGCCCGCGTGCTGCCCCTGGCCAAAGTAAAGAGTCCTACCTCGCTTCAGCAAATGCGTCCCAAAGCAAACCTGTGCCTCCTTGCGAAGGTACTTGAGCGGGTTGTCCTGGTCCAGATAATGTCCTACCTTGAAAATAACGCTCTTCTTGACCCTCGCCAATCGGGCTTCCGCTGGGGACTGAACACGCAGACCGCTCTGCTCAAGCTAACTGAGGATGTCCGGCTCGCTATCGACAAGCGGCGGGTTACCGTCTTGGTCCTCTTTGACTTTACCAAGGCGTTTGACTCTATCCCGCACTCGGTTCTCCTTTCCA
This sequence comes from Tenthredo mesomela, assembly GCA_943736025.1. Classification (NCBI taxonomy): domain Eukaryota; kingdom Metazoa; phylum Arthropoda; class Insecta; order Hymenoptera; family Tenthredinidae; genus Tenthredo; species Tenthredo mesomela. Next base: position 15,582,046 of record OX031020.1, on the reverse strand, counting down.
AACTTCTTGCCCTTGGCTTCTCTCGGCACACCTTAGCCTGGATATCGAGCTACTTACAAGGCCGCTCGCAGGCCGTCGTAGGCCCCTCTGGCGAGCTGTCTTCCTGGGAACCGCTTTACCTTGGTGTCCCACAGGGTTCCGTCCTTGGCCCCCTGCTTTTCCTCGTCTTTATAAATGACTTGTCAAAAGTCTTGCGGCACACGGAGCATCTGCTTTATGCAGATGACCTCCAAATCTACCTCCAGTGCGCTGCGGGGGAGGTCCCTGAGGCCATACGCCGACTCAACGAGGACATCGCGGCGGTGCATAGCTGGTCCTCCCAGAACTCACTCCGTCTCAACTCCTCCAAGACCCAGGCAATCATCCTCGGTAGTCCGCCGTTTATTACGAGGCTTAGCAGCGTGGTCCTTCCTCCACTCGTTCTTGATGGCGTACCTATCCCTCTCTCAGATTCGGTTCGCGACCTTGGACTCCTCCTCGACAGCAAGCTCTCCTGGGTGTCGCAGGTCGGCACCGTCTCAAATCGGGTGCATGGTGCTCTTCGCCAGTTTTCTGCTTCTCATGGGCTTCGCTCTCGTCCCCTCCGCGTGCACCTAGTAACGACCCTCGTATTTCCGCACCTTGATTACTGTGCTGCTATTTTCTCGGGCATCTCCGGAGTACTGAGCCTTCGATTGCAGCGGCTCTTGAATTGTTGCGTCCGCTTCGTTTGCGGCATTGCTCGTGACGACCATGTCACACCCCATCGGCGAGCGCTCGGTTGGCTCAGTGCGCAGGACCGACGTCTTTACTTCCTGGGCACTCTTTTCTTCGTTGTCCTTCGTTCTGGTCGGCCTGACTACCTGAGGTCACTCTTCACTGCTCGGCCCGCCCCGGTGGGCACCCCTAGTCCTGTTCGGCGCCCGCGAGGCGAATTTTTCATTCCCCGTACCAGTACCGAGGCCTATCGCAGGTCCTTCTCTGTTTCCGCGATCCACCTCTGGGAGTCTTTGCCTCTCGACCTTCGCGCGGCCCGCTTCCTGGCCACCTTTAAGAATCGCCTGCGCCAGTACCTATTTGATACGGAGGCTTTGCGTGCGTCCTAGGCCACTATTTCTACCGCTTATCTTCTTTAGGCGCTAAGTTTACTCTAGTTTAGTTAATTTTAGGTCCTAGTAAGTTAAGTTGTAATTTGAAGACTTCTCATGCCTGTTTATGCTTGCAATTTTTCTCCACTGTTGCTGTTTCCTTATTTACTTTATTTACTGCTTAACTGTCTATGTACTATCTCTTTGTTTTACTTTACTTTATCTATCTCTGTTTTCTTTCTCTGATTGCTGTATTGTAATATTTTCCAATATTGTCATGGAAAAATAAATGAATCTATCTATCTATCTATCACTCTCTCTCTCTCTCTCTCTCTCTCTCTCTCTCTCTCTCTCTCTCTCTCTCTCTCTCTCTCTCTATCTCTATCTACGAAGTCACATCAAAATCGGCTGTCACAAGTTAAGAAAATATTTCTGCTACAAGGTGCCCTCGGGCGATTCTTTTGCAGGAATGAGCAAGTGAATTGCTGCTATCACTACTGGATATTAATGAATCTGGAATGAGAGTAAGCCCACGAGAAGAAAAGGTGAGACGAGCACGACGTATTTTCTAACCTAGAAATACAGGACGTAAACATACCAGAGGAGGACCCAAAGCGCATGCGCAGTCTGGACACCGTCTGGTGACAGCGAGGACGCCCCGTTGTCGACTACGGTCGGTAAGGCAGAAGCAGGATAATACTGGGATCTGTACGCTAAGGGGATTGCAGGCGGAAGGATGAGTGCTTCACGTCGGGATTGGGATTGCCATGCCTGCAAAAAAGAAATTCAGACAGAAGTAACAAAATGTATACCCTGTATGAAAATTTTTCATCCGGGGTGCATCCAAAAGCATAAGGTATGGATCAACAATGACGAAATAGTTCCCTGCGTAGGGAAGAGAGAACAAATCAGGCGGAATAAAGGTAAAGAAAAAGAGAGAATAGAGACAGTAGAGGACAGCAACGAGGAAAACATGGATAATAGAAGTACAGGAAAGGCACAAGAGACAGGAGCAACAAAGAAAGTGCAAAAATTGGAAGAACAAAGCAAGACTGAAGAAAGCATAGAGAAGATTCTAAAAATAGTTACCGAAATGAAAGATACCAAAGTCAGTAAAATCGAGATAAGTAAAATAATCAACGAGGCAGTAGCTAGGGAAGTACATTGCCTTAGAAACGAAACAGAAGAAATAAAACGAACAATCTCAAAAATAAATATGGAAGAAAAAACCGAGCGAGGATCGAGGAGCTACTCAGAAGCAATAAAGGTAGGTAAAAAGGCCGATAACATACTAATAGTAAAACCAAAAGAGCAACAAGAGAGTCAAGTAACGAAAAACACAGTACTTGAAAAAGTACAGATAAAATCACTGCCAGTAGGTGTATCCAGAGTTACAAAAGGAAATAAGGGAACGATAATTATAGGATGTGAGAGCGCGAAAGAAGTCGACAGACTGAAAACTTCGGTGGAAGAGTCGTTGGGAAAAGACTTTGAAACAATCGTGCCTAAGCAAAAGCAGCCAAAGATTAAAATCATAGGGGTCGACCACGAAGATATGGAGCTGTCGGACAAATCACTGCTGGAAACGATAAAAGTACAGAATGAGTTGATTGAGTGTGACGAACTACACATGAAGATATTGAAAAGGGGAACGATAGGGGAAAGGGACGAAGGTGAAAGCACGAGAGGACAAACAGTTGGAACTCTCATAATTGAGACGGATGTAGAAACACATAAGAAACTCATAAACAAAGGAAAAGCGAACATCGGATGGAGAAAATGTAGGGTATTTGATTTTGTAAGCGTACTAAGATGCCTCAACTGCTGGGGTTTTAACCACATGGCGAAGCATTGCAGAAAGGAAGAAAGATGCCAACATTGCGCAGGAAATCATGGAGGAAACGAATGTGTAACCGAAGTAAAGAAATGCATAAACTGTGCGGAGAGAATCAAGCGGTACAATAATAACAAGATCAAGGATGACCACGAGGCAACGGACAGAGAATGCCCAACTTACCTGATGAGGATGGAACGAGAAAAAAGCAGAAGAGCGGAGGACGACGAATAGTAACGAATTACAGAAGGAAATAACCTTATAATGTGCTCGAACGCGAGAAGTCTCGTAGCTCATAGGGATGAAATAGAAATTCAAATATTTCGACAAATAGAACCGTTCGTAGTAGCATTAACAGAGACAAGACTAAGCGAGGAAGTAGATGACTCTGAAATTAACATAACAGGGTATAATGTGGTGCGATGTGATAGCGAAGTAAGGACAACAGGGGGAGTAGTGATATATCTTAAAGAATCAATCAAATATGAGGTGTTATTTAGGAAAAAAAGGGTAGGGAATTACTGGTGTGCAGCAGTATGGGTGAACGATAAAAAGTACTATACGGGGTCAATTGCGGTGGTGTATCACTCACCTAGTGCATCGGATGCGGAATTCTTGGAATTTATTGTAGAATTAAGCGAAGAGCTCAACATAAAAGGGGAGTGTGTAATAATAGGAGACTTTAATATAAATATGAAAACAGCTAATTTTTACGCCAAGAAAATGGAAAAAGAACTGCTAGCAATTGGGTTAAAACAGTATGTCAAAGAGGCAACGAGGATTACAGAGGAAAGCCAAACGATCATAGATCTAGTTTTCTCGAACAATAAAAAGAATGTATGCGTGAAACAAACACCGATTATAACGGACCATGCATGGGTAATCATACTACTTAAGAAATACAATAATAATAATATACAAAAGGAATTTGTAGCCAGAGACAGAAGGCAATTAACGGCAGAGAATTTTGAGAGGATATGGAAAAAGAGAACGGTGGTAAATAGAGAACATGAAACAGTGGAAGAAAAGGCGCGTAGACTAATCAAGGACATAGTCAATACATTAGATACGATAGCACCAAAGAAAAAGTTCAAAGTACCGAAGAAATGGATCGATAATAAATGGTACACCGAAGAGATTAAGGAAATCACAAAAAACCGAGATACAGCATACAAAAGAGCAATAATAACGAACGAGAAAGTCGACTGGGAACAATACAAAATGTACAGAAACCTAGGAGTTGCAACGATCGAAAGCAACAAGAAAAAATACTATGAAGAAATGATCGACAACAACAAAAATAAGCCAGCAGAAATGTGGAAGACACTCAAAGAAGTAATCAACGGGAAGAATGAAAACAACATCAGATATGAAGACATTAAATTCGATGAAAATCGAACGGGAGAACTGGATGTGGTAAACAAATTTAATATGTACTATATTAAAAGTATCAAGGAAATAGTTCTAAGCATTGAGGATAATAGAAATAAGGGATACGTAGAAAACGGGTGCGACAATAATGGCAGAAACGAATGGGAGGAATTCAATGTAGTAACAGGAGAAGAATTGTGGCAACCAATACAGCAAATGGAGATGAGAAAGGGAACGGAGGAAGGAATATCCACCTTAATAATTAAAGAAAATTATAGAACAATAGGGAAAGAATTATTAGATGTCATCAACTCATCGCTGAGAGAAGGTACATGCCCAAGAGAGTGGAAGGTTTCAACGATTATCCCAATACCGAAAATAGCGAATACGCTGAAAGCAAGTGAGTTCAGACCGATTAATATACTACCGACATATGAAAAGGTCCTGGAGTTGGTGGTAAAAAAACAGCTTGACACCTTCATAGAGAGCAATAAAATACTTATAGAACACCAAGCAGGATTTCGGAAAGACCATTCATGTGAAACCGCGATACAAGCAGTGTTGGACCAATGGAAAGTAACAATTAGTGAAAAAAAAATCATTGGAGTGCTGTTCATGGACCTTAAGAGGGCATTTGAAACGATCGACAGAAGGAAGATGTTACGGAAGATGGAATGCTATGGCATAAAAGGAAAGGTACTGAGTTGGTTTAACTCGTATATAAACGAAAGATATCAACAACTGAAGCTCGGTGATAAAATGTCGGACAGGATACTAACGGAATATGGAGTGCCACAGGGCTCGGTACTGGGTCCCTTACTTTTTATATTATATATAAACGACATCGTGAAAGTCAAAACTGAGGAATCAACGGTGAAATTTGTTGAAAAGCGCGCCATATAATATACATATATATTCATCTAGGGACAGACAGGTGATAGGCTAGTGACTTTTATGTTTCTAGGAGCTCTTATACTGTTGTTATCTTCCTGTTCTTACCCGGCGCTCATGACGAGCACATGTATTCTTTTTCACACCATATATATATTAACAATAAATCAATTATTACTCAAATTTACAACAGGTTATGGGCCCAGACACTTGGTCTGCGTTCAGGGAGGTAAAAGTCGTGAAATAAAGAATACATTACTTGAAATAAGTAAGTGAAGTACGCGATCGGGTTTGCCGGTAGTCGACGGTTATCGTGCGGTTTTCCTAGTGTGAGTTCGTCGTAACTCGTGTGTGCGCGTGACGCGACCGTGTGAGTGTATCGGTGCGCGTAACGACAACAGTGTGTTTGAACAGAACGATAGTCGAAGGACAGCAGTTTGTTTTCTTATTGTTTTTGTTGTGACTCGAATATTGAATTTAAAATGAGTGAATCTCAGAATGTGATAGCTCATAAGTTGAATGGGAGTAACTATAAATTATGGAAATTCCATATAGACGCAATTCTTCGTGGAAAAGGTTTGGCAAAATACGTGAGAGGAGTCATACCCGAAGATGCAACTTCGACACAGCGAGAGTCATTCAGTACGAACGATGGAAAAACAATGGCTATTCTGATAGCATCTTTGGAAGCTGAGGAAGCTCAAAATGTGCTAACATGTTCAACGGCAAAAGAGATCTACGATAAATTAAGTGCAATTCATCAAAAGAAAAGCGAAGTCAGTGTGATGACACTGTACGAAGAGTATTTTGCTTTGAAGATGGCGGATGATGAATCAATTACGTCATATGTATCAAAAGTGACAAAGCTCGCGGCCGAGATCGAAGATCAAGGTGAAAAACTGTCAGACAACATTAAGATGTCAAGAATTATCAGCAGTTTGTCAACACGTTTTCAAAATTTCAAAACGGTATGGTACAACATAAAAGAAGGACGTGACCTAAACAATCTGTTAGCGCGTTTAAGACAAGAAGAAGATCAGCTAAATAAAGTCAGTGCGTCAGACGCAGCAGCATTTGCCGCACATAAACAGAAACATAGTTTCAAGCCTAGTACGAGCAAAGACAATAACAGTAAGTCAATCGCAGAGCAGAAGAAGTCGACGATGTGCCATGCATGCGGTCAAGTGGGACATTGGTATCGCGAATGTCCAAAGAATAAAAAACACAAGAGTGCAGATGCAAGCAAGAAACAACCGGTTGCTTTTAGCGTGTTTCCTGGGGAAATAGAGAATGCTTCTCTGAAAGATGTGTGGATTGTAGACTCAGGTGCGTCACAGCATATGACGAGCAGACGCGAATGGTTTAGTGACTTCCATGAGAGCCCACCAGGAATCAGGTCTGTCAAAGTAGCTAATAGTGCAAAGCTTCCCATTAGTGGTCAAGGTTCAATAAACATGTCAATGTGGAATGGACAAAGTTGGAAACCGTGTGTACTGCAAGAAGTGCAGTATGTCCCTGGTCTAGGGCCAAATCTTTTCTCCACCGGTACCGCAACATCACGAGGGTTCGTGATGGTGGAAAAAGAGCGTGAGTGTGAACTACAGTATCCTGATGGAAAAGCTGCAGTGATTGGTGCTAAAGACGATGGAAATCAGTACCGTCTAGGTTTGCGAGTGGATAGTGATGCAGTGGCGAACAGTGCAACCGTGACATCACTCCAAAAGTGGCATCAAAGACTCGGACATTTAAGTGCAAAAACTATAAAGACAATGGTAGAGAGTAAAGTTGTTGATGGTATGTTTTTTTTCTAATGATGATAAGTTTTTTTGTGGAGACTGCGCTATAGGAAAGATGCACCGTGTATCTCATCCGTCGCGTACAATCCGGAACTGTTTACCTGGTGAAAGGCTACATGCGGATGTCTGTGGTCCCATGAACGTCATTTCAGTGTCGGGTTGCAGGTACATCCTAGTGTTCAAGGATGAAGCCACAGGTTTTCGATACGTACATTTTTTGGTGCACAAGTCCGAAGTGAGTGGTAAACTTGATGAACAATTGAGTGCAGTGGAAACCGTGACTGGGAATCGGGTGAAGTCCGTTCGGACGGATAATGGACTAGAGTTCGTAAATGAAAAGTTTTCCAAGATATTGCGGAATAGAGGTGTGGTGCATGAGAGATCATCTCCATACACACCAGAACAGAATGGGAGAGTCGAACGAGAAAATCGCACCATTCAAGAATCAGCGAGGACCATGTTACTAGCCAGTGGTCTACAAACAAGTCTATGGTCCGAGGCAGTGAGAACAGCGGTATATATTTTAAATAGAACGCCGAACTCCCGAAACACGAAGCAGACACCTTTTGAGCAGTGGTTTGGGACGAAGCCGAATCTGAGCCATTTGAAGATTTTTGGTACAGAAGCATATGTACATGTACCAAAGGAGCTTGGAAGAAAAAAGTGGGATGCAAGGGCGAGGATGGTCTACCTCGTAGGCTACGAGTCGACCTCGAAGAATTATAGATTGTATAATCCAACGACTAGAAAGGTTATTACCAGCTGTGATGTTGTGTTCAATGAGGACGCTATTTCAGCGAGAATGTCGCAAGCTGAGAAACTCTTCATAACCAACATCAACGATCAAGAAGCAGATGATTCTACAGCAGAAGAGGATTTGGAGGAACAACAAGATAAAGGTGAGGAACAACATCAAGTAGCTGATGACTCAGCGGCAATCTCCGAACCCAATAATAATGACGACGAAGCTCAGGCACAGCAAGCAGAGGCTGATGCAGAGCGCTATAATCTGAGGCCGTACATATATGAGCCTGACCGTTACGAAGCACAGAGTTATTGTGCAATCATCGAGGAAGTACAGACATATGAAGAAGCTATGAAATCCAGAGACGCAGAGATATGGAAACAAGCCATGAATGAAGAGCTAACTTCGCTATTGAAGAATGATACCTGGGAGTTGGTGCCACGACCACTCGGAAGAAACATCATCACCTGTAAGTGGGTGTACAAGGTCAAGGAGACACCAGATCTGAAAGAAGAAAAGGCGAAAGCTCGACTAGTAGCAAGGGGTTTCACACAACAAGAAGGAATAGATTATAAAGAAGTTTTCTCTCCTGTTGTAAGGTATGATTCGGTAAGAATCATGCTGTGCCTTGCAGCAATTCGAAATCTGGAGATTTCCCAGTTCGACGTGAGGACAGCTTTCCTCAACGGGGATCTGGAAGAGGAGATCTTCATGGAACCCCCCAAAGGACTCAGTATTGGAAATCGTGATCTTGTGTGCCGATTGAAAAAGAGCCTTTATGGTTTGAAGCAAGCCTCAAGGGCGTGGAACCAAAAATTCACCGCCTGTTTGAACGAGTTCAATCTGGTACCGAGTGTAGCAGATCCATGTGTGTTTCATGGAAAGGTTCGCGAACACGACGTCTATCTACTGCTCTACGTAGACGATGGTTTGGTCTTATCAACAAACAGTGAAGTAATACAACAATTATTGGATCACATGAGGAGGAGTTTCGAGATGACCTTCGGAAACTGTCGTTACTACGTGGGAATGGAGATACGAAGAAATCGTGCTGAAAAAAGGATAAGCATTGGACAGCAGACATACATCATAAAGTTATTGTCGAAATTCAACATGTTGGACGCAGTCCCAACAAATACACCAGCTGATAAAAATGTGAAACTAACGAAGACGCAGAAGGAGGACGCTGTCGAGTTCCCGTATCGAGAGGTAGTTGGTTCACTCTTATATGCCGCAATGGTATCTAGACCAGATATTGCATTTTCAGTGGGAGTTCTCAGTCGATTCCTAGAAAACCCGAGTCGCGAGCATGTGACTGCGGCAAAACGCGTTTTGAGATATCTGAAAGCTACATCGGATATAGGAATTGTGTACGAATCAACAGCACCGCTAGTTGGGTATACGGATGCGGATTTCGCCGGTATGGAGACACGACAATCAACGTCTGGTTTTATATTCACCATGGGAGGTGCGCCGGTAGTTTGGCGTAGCCAGAGACAAAAGAAAGTTACGCTGTCAACTACTGAAGCGGAGTATGCAGCAAGCTGTGAAGGGGCGCGTGAAGCGTACTGGATCCGTCAACTGCTCAAGGATGTTGGCGAGGAACAAGTAGAGCCGACAACCTTGTACATTGATAATCAAAGTACACTGAAACTGATTAGGAACCCCGAAGTACACGCGAGGACGAAACATTTCGATGTGCAGCTGCATTTTGTCCGGGAGGCGAATGAAAGAAAAATTGTGGAAGTGAAATACGTATGTAGTGATGATCAATTGGCAGACGTGCTAACTAAGGCTCTGCCAAGGGACAAGTTCAAAAGAAACATTGAGAGTGTAAACTTGATGCCCATATATGGCGAGTGGGAGTGTTGAAAAGCGCGCCATATAATATACATATATATTCATCTAGGGACAGACAGGTGATAGGCTAGTGACTTTTATGTTTCTAGGAGCTCTTATACTGTTGTTATCTTCCTGTTCTTACCCGGCGCTCATGACGAGCACATGTATTCTTTTTCACACCATATATATATTAACAATAAATCAATTATTACTCAAATTTACAACAAAATTATTCGCAGATGACACCATGATATTTGTCACGGGATACAGTACAGGAGAAATAGAAACAAAACTGCAGGCAGCGCTAACCAAATTAGAGGAATGGCTAAATGGGAACAAATTGAAAATGAACGCAAATAAAACAAAATATATGATCCTAAAGAGCGTTAGGAAGGGGTTAGGGAGGGAAATAAAAATAAGTACTAAAGAGGGTAAGGAACTTGAGAGAGTCAGAACAATGAAATATCTCGGAGTAGTATTAGACGACCATCTGTTATTTAAAGAACACTGTTATTATGTACTCAAAAAGATCGGGAAAAAAACAAGTTTTTTAAATAGGATAGGAAATCATATATCGGCGTATACGCGGTGCACCGTCTATAAAACCATTATCGCACCACATTTTGAGTATTGTGCCACTATAATGATTAATATGGGGAAAACCGAAATAGAGAGACTTCAAAAAGCGCAAAATCGAGCGATGCGATCAATACTTCAAGTAAATAGATATACCAGAATAAAAGACATGTTAGAAGCGTTAAGTTTCATGACAATAAGGGAGAGACTAGAGTTTAATGCAAGCGTATTCTTGTACAAGCTGGTGAACAATATGTTGCCAGATGTGCTTAGTGATAGGGTGCAGCTGATAGGCGAAAAGAGAAGCTCGAGACAAGCCCAAAACATACGAATACAAATGAGGAAAACTGTAAGCGCATAACAAAGCCTGTTGTATGGGGGGGCAAAAATTTACAATGAGTTACCTGGGGAGGTGAAAAGTAGCGGGGATCTGAAAAGCTTTAAGAAAAGAGTGAAAGAATATATATTAAGTAAGAGATAATACAATAAAAGCAATATGGAGTGTGATAAAATAGCCATAGGGAATGTATAATAGATTTTAATATATAAGGGATATAGTTATGCACATATGTATATAACATGTTAAGGAAATGTGAAATATTATTTTAAGCTGTTAGCAATATTAGTGTTTATATATATATATATGGAATGTAAATAGCCGGATAGGCTAAATAAACTTGCATCAATCAATCAATCAATCTCTCTCTCTCTCTCTCTCTCTCTCTCTCTCTCTCTCTCTCTCTCCGCTTATTTACCGAATTACATGCTGTAAACAGTCTCAAAAATAAAAATGAGTAAGCACAGTGATAGCGGCTAGTCTCGAAGTGCAGTGACGGTAGAAAGAAGATAACAGTGGTAGTGCAGAGACGTTATTCTTGGTACATCTGATTGGCATTGTCAACGTATAAATTACCGGTGACAGTTTGTGAGTCAACGCGCCGATCCATTGCGCACTGTTCGGATGTGCGGACCTGTATGTGGATATGTGTATGTGTCTCCTGTCATAATAATAACATAGGATTCGCATCTTAACACACCACCAGGCCCAGCTGATTTTGATGTTGACATAGACAACAACTAATACTAAGATGGAAGTGACATGTAAGCAGTGTAAAAAAACAATTATCAAGAGTTACTACGAATGCCAATTGTGTCTAAAAAAATTCCACCAGAGCTGCGCAGGGTTACACAAAGTATTCAACAAGGAGAATGAGCTTGTAAAATGCATGGGGAAGATCGAAGAACGAGTGAGGAGAAACACTTCACCAAGCAAGAGAGAAGAAAAAAGAGCTAAGGGTTCACGAGAGGAGCGAAACGAGAATGAAGAAGTAGAAATTACGCTAAACGAAAAAGCAGATCAAATTATATTGGCAATAGGTTGTATAAATAGAGCCCAAGCTGAATATGAAACAAAACTAAAAGAAGAAATACAAAAGGTCATCAAAACAGAAGTAGAAAAAATGCTGGAGAAACTTACTAAGGAAATAAGTAAGAAATATCACAACATAATGGAAGCCGCTCAGAAGATCATTCGAGAAGAAATTGGCACAGAAACGGCAAAGCTAAAACTCGAAATAGCGGGCATACGAACAGAAATGAAAGAAGTAGGACTGAGTAAAACAGGATTACAGAATGACGAAACAATAATAGAGAAGGCTAATGGCACACAGCTGAGTGACAAAGTCACGTATGCAGAAATTGCTAAAAAAGCCAGGGGCGAAGAAATTATTATAGAACCAATGGTAGAACAAACAAGTGAAGAAACAGCAAAACTGATCAAAAACAAAATCGACATCATGAGCTTGGGAGTAGGAATAAATAAAATTAAGCACGGTCAGAAAGGGAAGGTAATATTAGAATGTGCAAAGAACAGTGGAAAGCAGACTCTAACTGAAGCGCTGAAAGAACAAATAGGGGAACAATGTAAAATCATAGTATCGAACAAAAAACTCCCAAAATTTAAAATTATAGACGTCGAAGAGGAATTAAAGAAGATGAAGGATGAAGACATTGTTAAAATGGTAATAGCGCAAAACGAGCTCACTGGCGACAAAGATTCCCTTCAGGTAAAAATAATAAAGAAAATATACAACGGAAAGGGAGATGGTACCTTAATACTAGAGGCGGACTCAAAAACACATAAGGAGATAGTGGAAAAGCACAAAATTAAAATAGGATGGAAAAGTTGTAGAGTGTTCGACTACGTCAGCGTCCTGCAGTGTTTCCAGTGCTGGGGATACAACCATGTAGCTAAAGAATGTAGAAATGAGGTGAGGTGCAGAAAATGTGCTGGCCCGCACGAAGAGGTAAATTGCGACACAGAAACAAAACACTGTTGCAATTGCGCACAAATAAAAGAAAAGTATAAGGTAACGGAAATCTCGACTGAGCATACAGCGACTGACAAGAGATGTGAATTGTATAAGAGGATATTATTAAGAGCACAAAAAAATGTAATGTATTGTAATGAATAGCAACGAGCCAAAATAAAAAAAGATAACTTTAAATTAGGTAATATCAGGAAACCATCAGTTCTGCTACCAGATACGCGGGGTTGGATAGAGAGTAAAGAGCGAATAGCCAAACTTAAAAAGAAAAAAGAATATAGTCCATTCATTCTACTACTGAATATACAAGGTTTTTGTAAAAATAAGGATGGGATAGTTAAAATTATAAATGAAAAAAGACCTTATATTATTTGCTTAACGGAAACTCATGTAACAGAAGACATAGAGGAGTTCGAATTAAAAATTGAAAACTACGAAGTAGTAAGAACAGACACAACGAATAGTAGAACTGGTGGAGTCCTGACATATGTTAAGAACAATATAAGCTTCAGAGTATTACAAAAAAGAGTATGGAACAAAATATGTGGAGTAATACGATACAGTTAAAAGGGAAGTATGAAGGCATCGTTATCTGTAATGTGTATCATTCGCCAAGTGCGAGTGATGGTAGATTCATAGAATTAGTGATTAGTGAATGTGAAGAGATCATAGATTTAGGACACATAATATTGGTAGGGGATTTTAATATTGACGTGGCCAAACAGGATCACTATACAAAAAGGCTCATAAATAATTTATCAACATTAGGACTGAAACAACATGTAAAGCAAGCAACTAGAGTAACCAGATTGTCTCGAACAATAATTGACTTGGTGTTCTCGAACTTTAATGTACGAGCGGAAGTGCTTATAACCCCAAAGATTACAGATCATAGTATAATAGAAGTGGGAATGGATATTGAGAATGACAGCGCAAATGAGAAAATAGTATATTATAAACGTGACGTAAGTAATTTTAATGAGCAAGTTTTTAATCGAATATTGACAGACAAAATCAGGGAAAACAGCCCTGATGGTGATATAAATACAGTTGCAAATGGAATGATACAATGTATAAGGGAATGCATGGACGAAATAGCACCAATTATTAGAAAAGCTATCCCCAGGAAATGGGCAGATAAGCCGTGGATTGATGAAATAGTTAGGGGTAAGAGTAAAGTGAGGGACGAAGCTTATGAGAACGCGGTACGTCTAAACAATGACGAAAGTTGGGATAGGTATCGGCAATGTAGAAATGATCTTGTGTACACAACTAGAGAAATGAAAAAACAGTACTATGAACAGAGTATAGATGCACAAAAAAATAATTCTCAAAAAATGTGGAAGACTATGAAACAACTGATAGGGGATAAGAAGACAAGCTCGGGAGTGAAATCAATCGAATTCAATAATTTTTTATATACAGAGCAGGCAACTATTGCACGTAACTTTAATAACTTCTTTATTCAAAGTATAGAAGAAATAGTAGATGAAATAGGAACAGTCACCGAGGTACCGAGTTTAGTATTAAATGATATGAATGTAGATAGTTCCTTCGATAAATTCCAAATTGTACAACACAAAGATCTTGGGGAATTTATAAACGGGCTAGACAATAGAAAAGGGGTAAGCACTGAAATAACAGCAGACATCATTAAAATGGTATGGAAATGTGACAGCCGTATCATATTGGATGTAGTAAATAAATCATTGCAAGAAGGAGAAGTACCCGATGAATGGAAAACCTCAGTAATTATACCGATACCCAAAGTCAACGGTAGTGTCAAAGCGGAAGAATACAGACCTATAAACACTCTTCCCATATATGAAAAGGTTTTGGAACAAGCTGTAAAAGATCAGTTAATGAAATATATAGATGCCGAAGAAGTGTTGATCAAGCAACAATCAGGGTTTAGAACTGGGTTCTCATGTGAAACCGCACTTCAAGATACATTGATTGAATGGAGAGTACGGATGGATGAGAGTAAAGTTATAGGAGTCGTATTTATAGATCTTAGGCGAGCGTTCGAGACAATAAATAGGAAAATATTACTAAAAAAATTGCAGAGATACGGGATAAAAGGGACAGTGTTGGCGTGGTTTGACTCGTACCTGAACAATAGGAAACAGCGAGTGAAATATGGACAAACAATGTCAGAGGAACTTTTGGTGAGACATGGTGTACCCCAAGGGTCAAAGCTAGGACCGCTGTTATTTATAATTTATATAAATGACATAGTTGAAGCGTTGGAAGGAAGTGGATGCTCTTGTAAATTGTTTGCGGACGACATGATTCTCTATGTTGCTAGTGACGACGTGTTATACATTGAAAATAGATTAAACCTCGCGCTAAGGCAATTATCGAAATGGTTGAAATGTAATTCTCTAAAAATAAATGTGAACAAAACGGTCTTTATGACGATACATGATCCAAGGAAATTAAATGTCAAGAGAAGATGTGCAATAAGAGTGGATGATGATAGGATAGGTGAAGTAGAGGAGCATAAATACTTAGGTGTCATAATTGATGAAAATCTATCGTTTGGGAACCATGCATGGTACATGGCTAAAAAAGTTGGAAAGAAGATTGGCTTTTTAAACAGAATTAAAAGAGAATTGAGTGTGTACACTAGAGTCGTGATATACAAAGCAATCATAGCCCCACACTATGAGTATTGTAGTACAGTGATGTTAAATTGGAGTGGCGAAAAAATGGAAATGATACAAAGAACACAAAACCGGGCGATGAGGGCTATACTGATGGTGAACAGGTTCACCTCAATAAGGTCGATGTTAGAAGTGCTGGGGTTCATGAGCATTAGGCAAAGAATGGAGTACAATATATGTGTACTCGTGTACAAAATGAAAAATGGACTTGCGCCAGAATACCTGCGAAGCGAAGTTCGTACCGTAAGGGAAAGACACGGATACAATACTCGAAATAAAGATGACTTAGAAGTGCGAAGGACAAGAACTGTAACAGCAGGGAGAACGCTAGTATATGAAGGATTTCGAATCTTTAATGAATTGCCAATAGAAATGAGAAATGCCCGAACGATAGAAACATTTAAAAGACTAGTCAAGGAATATATGAAGATGAATAATAGATAAAAGGGCTTGGGTTGGTATGCAGTGTGAAATGTATGTTACAGAAGGTATGGATGGTAGTTAGCAGTAAGGTTTAACTAGTAATAGTGATAGTGTAAGACATGTGAAATAGTAGGGAATAAGTAACAAGTAATGTAATCTGCAGTGTGAAATGTATATTTTAGAGGGTATGGGTCGTAGTTAGTAGTAAGGTTAACTAGTAATAGTGATAGTATAAGACGGGTGAAATAATAGTGGGGAATAAGTAACAAGTAATGTAATCTGCACAGGCAGTAAGTAGCTATAAGCTAAATAAAACGCAATCAATCAATCAATCTCTCTCTCTCTCTCTCTCTCTAATTTGCCGGTTTCAAGTGCTCCTACGTCATCTAACATTAGGATTGCACAGTTTAATGCGAATTCGCTGCTTGGCCATTTTGACTTTATATGCGCTCATTTATCGACTAATTTTTACCACATTATCTCGGTCTCTGAAACGTGGCTTCACTCGCGTATCCCTGATGATCTGGTACGGCTCGATGACTATTTACTCATCCGTAATGATAGGGAGGGAAAGGTGGGTGGGGGTGTTGCGTGCTATGTCCATAACACGCTTAAGGTTAAGGTTTTGGCTGTTTCTCCGAGCCTATTTTCCAACTCGCCTGAGTTTTTAATTCTCGACGTTTGCCGTGGCAACTCTCAACCGCTTTTATTCATATCGATGTATAGGAGGCCTAAAGGGCTTCTTTTTAATGATTTTATTCTTGCTTACAATAGGCTAGTTCCGGCCTACGCTAATGTTATTATTTCTGGCGACTTAAATTGTAACCTCCTTAGTGCTAATGTTGAAGCGACGTTCCTTCGCGAGTTTGTTCTTGCGCAGGCATTGCACATTATAGAGTCTGAGGCCACACATCATACGCAGGCCTCTGATTCCTTATTGGATGTCTTCATTGTCGACGACCCAGAGAAAATTGCTACCTTTTCCAAAACCGACACCCCGTTCATTGCTGGTCACGACCTGATCGAGCTCACATATAAGTACAACGTTGAGTGTGCTCGTCACCGTGAAATTTCTCGGCGGGATTTTAAGCACTTTGATACTGACTCTTTTCTATCCTCTCTGGCGGATGAGCTGCAAAGCAGCGTTCCGGATGCGCTAATTCACTGTGCCGCGTCTGACGATATTGAGGATTTTGTTGGCAAAATGAATGACTCATTGGTTACCTCGGTCGATAAGCAAGCACCTATGCGTACCTTCCATGTCAAGAGGCCTCCTGCGCCGTGGCTTACTGACCAGCTCAAGTCTAGAATTAAAACTCGTAATTCCATGTATAAACGAGCTCGACGTGCGGGTAGTCTTCTTGGGCTTGCCATCTTCCGGCTCTATCGCGATGAGCTCACGAATGACTTGCGGCTCGCAGCCAGTAATTATATCTCTCGCAGACTCTTTGCTATTACCGAGCCTGCGAAGTTGTGGAGGGAACTTGCTAATTTAGGTTTAGTTAAGTCTCGTCCAGCGTCTCCGCTTAACTTTTTCTCTGCCGAAGAGCTAAATGTTTCATTTGTGGCTGTTGCCAATGCGTCGCCTGCGTGTAGTCTTGATGACCTTGCCGATTTACTGTCTTGCATGCCTGTGCTACCGTTAGGTCAGGCGCCGTTCGAGTTTACACCAGTTACTCCTTCAGGGATCGCACGGCTTATTAGATCTTCCTCCAAACCTTCGCACGCAACTGGACCGAACGGGATATCTTTATTTGTTATTCATCAGGCTCTTCCCCTGCTTTCTGTTGAGCTTGCATCATTATTCAATCACTGCTTGAGCCTTGGTCATTATCCGTCTTATTGGAAGCGTGCTCATATTCGCCCGCTCCTAAAGATCAGCCGACCGCGTTCTCCGTCTGACACTCGTCCTATTGCCAACCTTTGTGAATTGAGTAAGCTTTTTGAAAGGGTTGTTCACCGTCAAATCTTGTGTTATCTTACCGAACATAACATCCTTGATCCGCGTCAGTCGGGCTACCGCGCGGGATTCAGTACTCAGACTGCGTTACTGCGTCTTTGTCACGACGTCAGGCGGGGTGTTGATGAGAGATGTGTCACGATTTTGGTCCTTTTTGATTTTAGCAAGGCCTTCGACACGGTTGGTCATCTTCGCTTGCTTGAGAAGCTCAGGGGGATTGGTTTCTCTGAGGGCGCCTTGCGCTGGGTTTTTTCTTACCTGGTTGGTCGCTCTCAGGCTGTTGTTGACTCTCAGGGTGCTTGTTCGTCTTGGCTAGACACGTCTTCTGGGGTTCCTCAGGGGTCGGTGCTTGGTCCCCTCCTCTTTTCTTTGTTTATCAATGACATCGGGGCTAAGCTTCGGCATTCTCAGCACCTTATCTTTGCTGATGATACGCAGATTTATCTATCTTGCCCTCCCTCTGAGCTTATTGATGGCATTGCGCGGATTACCTATGATGTTGAGGTCATTGCTGAGTTTGCTCGATCGAATAGTCTTAATCTTAACCTATCTAAGTCGAAGGTCCTCATTCAGGGTAGTGGTACATTTATAAATCGGATCGACCTGACTAGTCTGCCACCTATCTCTGTCGCTCAGACGGCACTCCCTTATGTCAGCAGTGTCCGTAATCTTGGGGTTATGATGTGCGCGAATCTTTCCTGGCGTTGCCAAGTCATGACCATCTCTAATAAAGTTAACTTCTCGCTTTTTCGCCTTAAGTACCATCGTAATGCCTTGTCTCGCGAACTAAGAACTTCTCTCGTTGTCTCTCTCATCTTCCCCCTGCTTGATTATTGTTGCCTTGTTTTTAATGATTTGACTAATGAACAAAACCTCCTGCTTCAAAGGCTCCTCAATAGTGCGATCAGATTCATTTTTGATTTGCGTCGCGATGAGCGTATTACCCCTTACCGCAGGCAGCTGGGATGGCTCTCGGTGAGACTGAGACGTCAGTACTTTCTGGGCATCATGGTCTATAACATCTTGCGAGGAGCGATGCCCGCTTATTTGTCTGAGCTTTTTACTCCACCTAGATCGAGTTGCTCTCGTCCTTCCCGCCAGGCTTCTCTTGCGGTTTTCCATACGCCGGTGCATCGGACCTGTGTTTTTAGGAATTCCTTCCTCCTCACAGCCATTTACTTTTGGCACTCTTTGCCGCCAAATGTTACCACCTCTGCATCACTTGGTACCTTCAAGAGCAGCCTGTTCGCGTATCTATTTTCGCTTGATACCGAATCCTCCTAACTTTGCGCCCGGCTGGTTGCGATTGGGGGTATAGTTTATAGTTTATAGTATAGTGTTTACTGTATGTAGTCTGTAGCAGTCTAGTTTTATTTTATTTATTTCATCCTCTTTAACGTTTTATATTACGATTGATGTAGTAGGCTATTTTATTTACTCTTATTTATTTCACTTACATCGCTTTTTAATATCTATTGAATGTCTACGCACGATTCCTTGCATGCTATTAATGCTTGTTATTAGCTTATTTTTACACACTTTGTTTATTAGTATTATTTTATTTTTACTTAGTTCTATTATATATTCTAGTCATCCAAATCGCTCTAGTAT
Source organism: Tenthredo mesomela (assembly GCA_943736025.1). Taxonomy (NCBI): domain Eukaryota; kingdom Metazoa; phylum Arthropoda; class Insecta; order Hymenoptera; family Tenthredinidae; genus Tenthredo; species Tenthredo mesomela. Next base: position 15,562,937 of record OX031020.1, on the reverse strand, counting down.
TACTTCTATCTTGTTCTATTCTACCCGCTGTTATGAATTCATGTCTTCAACACTTATTTCTAAGCTATGTATGCTACCTGAAATTTGCCTCAAGGTTAACCAAGGCATAATAAATTATCAATCAATCAATCAATCAATCTCTCTCTCTCTCTCTCTCTCTCTCTACCTACCACTGCTCACTGCTCTCTGCTCACTGCTCACTGCTCACTGCTCACTGCTCTATTGCTGGCTGAATTTATAATTGCGGGGTGACTGCCCTTTGAGTAACTATTGCTTAATTGCTTATGTCTTTATCTTGTTTTTCCCATCATGCTCATCTTTGCTAGTTTTTAGTTTGTCTCCTAGTTTAAGTATTTTATGTATGTATATTCTTAATTTACTGCTTGTCATGCTCGAATTATCTCTAATATTATGATTTTTATCTGTAATTCGAATTTGCCCCATGGATTTACCAGGGCATAAATAAAGCCAATCAATCAATCAATCTCTACCTACCTACCTACCTAGTCTTATACTCTGTTATCTGACACGTGTTGAGAGAGAGAGAGAGAGAGAGAGATAAACCTCTGCTCGCCAGACCGGCAGGAACAGATGTGTGCAGCGGTGGCTCGTCTAAGTAGGTCAGTAGTAGTATAGTAGCCAGTAATTGTTTATCAACCTGAGCGTAAAACGGCTGGTGCGGGGTGTGTGCGGTGGGTCGAGAAGCTGAGAGCACTGCACGCCGCGAGGCAACCCCCGAGTAAGCTGACACGGGTTGCCTTTGCCGCGTCACGAGCTGCTTCCCGGCCGGCGACCCGTATCTCAAGCTGTTAAGACGGGTCGTCGCAGCGCGCGCGCGCGTTCCCAAAAGCTTGTACGTAACGCGCGCACCCCGCGGGCCCCCCACCGCGGTTATGCCGTCACGACAGGGGACATCGACTCACACACCGAATATCCACCTATAATAAATATATATTCAATTGCAGATACGGCGGAGTGATGAGTCGCGAGGATGGACACGCGCTGGAAACACCCGTTTTCGGCAATCGTAGCCGGTCCTTCCGGTTGCGGAAAATCCAACTTTGTGAAAAACTTTCTGCAACACGCGAGCAAGATGTGCGACACAGAGTTCGCGATGGTAGTCAGGCACTATGCCGAGTGGCAACCGTTGTACGGGGAATCGAGCGCTATAGAGTATCGAGAGGGTTTGCCGCAGCCGGCCGACTACGACGCGGACACGCGGCCCAAATTACTCGTCATCGACGATCTGATGCGCGAGTCGTCCAACGGCGTGGTCATCGATCTCTTCACCAAGGGCTGCCACCACAAGAACATGAGCGTGTTCCTAATCACGCAGAATCTGTTTCACCAGGGACGCGGGCAGAGGGATATTTCGCTGAACGCCAACTATATAGTTTTCTTCAAGAATCCGCGCGATCGCGCGCAGATACATCACCTGGCTCGTCAGGTACACCTCGAGGACCCTCGCTTCCTGCAGGAGGCCTACAACGACGCCACAACGCGCCCCCAGGGTTATCTGCTCCTCGATCTGAAACAATCCACCCCGGAGAACTGCCGGTTTCGCACCGATATATTTCCCTCGGATCCGCACCACTACGTTTACGTGCCTCGCAGAGATATAAAGGGTGGAGGATCGCACGCAGCGCCAGTCTTTCGTCTGTAATGAAGCCTGGAGCTAGACGAGGAGGAGGAAGAAGAGGTTCGACAAACAGGTTCAGCTCTTCCAACGCCGCGGCCTTCCACGTTATCTGTAAATCGGACCCCGCTCGGAGACAGGTTCTGCTACGCACGGCCGACGACGCTCTGGTGAAAAACATTTGCGAGTGCGCTCTTAACACTCTCAGGGGTAACGTAAGCCTGAGCACCGATCAGAAGAGACGTTTGAGCAAACACAGAAAAACTTTACGTCGCCTGGCCTGCAACACGGGCAGCTGGAAAAGTAAGAAACGTTTGCTGCTTCAACGGGGTGGATTACTACCCTTGCTGCTGACCCCGATTATCGGCACTCTGGTGGGTAGTCTGATGGGCGGGTGAAAAAAATTGAGGCAATGGAGCGGGCCAAGAAAATGGTCCTGATACCGCAGGAGACAGCCGAACGTATCCAGCACCGCCGACCCGCTGCGGATCCCGCGAGTCGGCTCGATAGCGAGATGCACGCTATTCTCAACGACCCGGGGAAAAGCGATCGGGAAAAATGGAAGCTGTACAGACAGGTGCTGGGACGTTTCTTGTTTTTTGCCGCCGAGTCGCGAAAACCTTTGCAATTCTCTATACGAGGGGTGGGTGGCGAGGCTGCTGCTGCTAGTGGTAATACCGCTGGTGGGGAAGAAGAAGAAGAGATGGATGGGGTGACGGAGGGGAATGCAGGTGGTAACAGCGGTGTACCTATACGGGATATCGTAGTGAGCGTGCCGGACAAGTTTCGGCGGAAAGCGGAGCTGTTGCTGAACTATTTGACCACCAACGGTCGCTCCGAGATCTCGTGGGATGTCAAGGGGACAATAGCCATAAGGGGGGCTCAGATAGCCGGGACAAACGTCATCGATTTGATAAACGACGCGGTACGCGAGAGAAAATCTATGCAGGCCAGGGGGAGGGAACAGTTCGCCAGGGTCCTTCACTCGATCAACACGCCGCGAGAGTACATAGGTAACCCCGTTTTTCAAAAACCTACGCGTCACGCCTCGTCACGATCGACAGCAGGTCCATCTCATCAGTGGCGTATCAACGAGGACGAGGACCAGGCTGTGGATGGTGACGTTGACACGAACGAGGCGGGTGAGGAGGAGGGAGATACGGATTCGGACTCGGTATTTTCCACACCCAAGAACAGACAACAACCAGGACAGACTAGAAACGGTGCTTGGTTGAGACTCAGGTTGAAATGAAGATCCTCGAACGACTGTACTACGATCCGGCAAACGAGGCGGGTTACGCTGGTGCCAGGAACTTGACTCGAGCCGTGGGAAGAAGAAAAAAAGGGAAAAAAATACCTCGCGCTACGGTGGTCGAATGGCTGACGTCGCAGGACGCGTACACGCTGAACAAGTCCATACGTAGGAAATTTCCCCGAGCCAGATACAACGTGCAGAATATAGACGACCTGTGGGAGGCTGACCTGGTGGATCTCAGATCGATCAAACAGTACAACGACGGATACGGCTACCTGTTGGTGATCATAGACGTGCTCAGCAAGTTTGCCTGGGTCGAGCCGCTCGCCGACAAGAGTGCGACCACCGTTGCCGGGGCTTTCCAGCGCGTGTTATCCTCCACGGAACGCTGCCCGATTCAACTGCAGACCGACAAAGGCAAGGAGTTTGTCGGAGCTGAATTCCAGAAGCTGCTCGCTGCCAGAGGGGTGTGCTACAGAGTCACGCGAAACCCCGACATAAAGGCGGCCGTTGTGGAAAGCTTCAATCGCACTCTCAAGGAGAGAATATGGCGTTACTTCACCCACAAAAATACCCACCGCTACCTGGATGTGCTGCAGCAACTGGTAGAGGCGTACAACGCCACCACCCACTCGACCATTAAAATGGCTCCGTCGATGGTGACTCTGGAAAATGCGGCAGCCGCGTGCTTAAACATGGAAAAGGCACGCGGTGGCCCGCCGCGATCCGGTGCGAAGCCACGGTTTCGAGTGGGGGAGCGGGTTCGCATCAGTAAGGCTAAGGGTGCCTTCAAGAAGGGTTACGAGGCCAACTGGACCGAGGAGGTGTTTCAGATTCGACGCGTTCTGCACCGCGCGCCGATCGTCTACCTGTTGGCGGATTTGGAGGGTGAGGAAATAGACGGGCTGTTTTACGAGGCTGAGCTGCGACGTGTGATCAAAGACGATGTTAAGACTGTGGATAAAATAACACGGACGTGGGGAAAGGGGGCCAGTAAGAAGCTGTTTGTCAGCTGGCGCGGTTATCCGGAAAAGTTCAACTCTTGGATCGCTGCGAGCAGCGTGCGAAAACAGGCATGAAGGATCAGTTTTACATCACGCTGCCCAGCAACAGCTCGATGAAATTTTTTCCTCACAACACGACGGCTCGCTACACCACCCAGCTACCGCGCCAGATCGAGCTTGTCAGAGAGTGGGAAGTCGCCCTGGTGGAGATCCAGTACCCGTGACGCTTCAAAACATAAACGAACCCTACAACGCGATGGGATTTCACGTGCATCGTTCGGACACACCTGCAGAAAATTTTCACGAAATTTCATCGTTGTCGGGGGAAAAATGAATGGCGCATGGTCAATTCCTCATCAAGCCTGGTATTTACACAGATATTTGGGAAATTATCCAAGTATTGAACAGCCTCCCGACCATCAAGGAGCATTTGGAGTTTGGACGAGCCGACAGCGCGGACGATCGTTTGGATGTGGTCAGAAAATGCAGCTGCAAGGATGGTCACTACCTCTCGTTTTCCGGCGGTATTCGCCAACAACTTGGATTTCCAAAGCTTACGACCAACATACGCGGCAGGGTGGTGGTGGCCAACCATCCTTTGAACCTACCCAGCGGAATACCCTCGCAGATGTTTGTCTACGCGGATCTCGCTGAGCCCAGAATAGTGGGCGATGTCTACGCTCCGCTGTTGCGTATAGTGCAGACTGTTGGCAAAAATTTTCACAACGGTGTCTCGGAAAGCAAATCCCTGGCACCTCCGCACTACGTACCTCTGCTTCTCACCAATTTCCGAACCATTGAAATCGATATAAGGGACTCTCTGGGTAGACCTATGCCATTTACGCGCGGGACATTGACGGCTACGTTGCACTTCAAGAGGTCGCACTGATGGCTCACTACCTTGAACATTACGACAATCAGGTGGGTGGTGGTGGTTTAGGCAGAGTTTATTCCGGTGCCCCGCAACAGCGTGGTCACGGAATCGGTAGCTTCCTGGGGGGATTGTTTCGCCGCGTGATACCCATTCTGAAGAGCGGTGCGCGCGTGTTGGGCAAGGAGGCTCTGCGGACCGGTGTGAGTGTCATGGAAGATATGGACAACAACACACCCTTCAAAGAGGCTCTCAAGAAACGCGTCATCGAGTCGGGTCACAATCTGAAGCGAAAAGCTACAGAGAAACTGGGCAATCTGATGAAGGGATCCGGATATAAAGCGTTGCGCGGCGGACCGAGGGGACAGTTGTTGCGGGGTCGCGGTGCAGGATCGATCGGGTCTCGTAGGAAAGCTGTCAAGAAAATCAAACCGAGAAAGAAGAAACCAGGGGTGGCCGGAATTAAGAAGAAAAAGACAACTTTCAAGAAAAAGAAGAAAAGCTGTTGCGGAAGTAAAAGAAGAACTGTAGCTGATATCTTCGAAGCTCGCTAACAACAATAATAATAATAGACATCGACCATGGCGTACTTGCACACGCACTCCTGCGAGTGTCTGAAATCGGAGCTGGATTTGTTCTCTCTACCACCGACGCAAACCACGATCGAGAGCGGGCAGTGGGTCCACTACAAGCCTGTGTCGTCGCTCACGGATGACAACGATAAACCCCGGCGTCCTGCTGGCTCACGCTAGAGCTCTGGGTAAAGGTACGGCAAAGTATCCTCTTACCAGAGTGGAGGTGAAGGCTATGACTATTCACAGCGGTGTGCAGGGTGATACGTTGGACAATGTATTTCTGGGTCAGCTGCCGAAAAGAATGATAGTGGGTTTTGTCGATAACAAGGCCTTCAATGGTGATAAAACCTACAACCCCTCCAACTTTCAGCATCAACTTTTTGTCCTTGTACGTGGACGGCTCGCAGATCCCCTCGAAGCCGCTACAACCCGACTTTACGCGAAGCAAGCTCTACGTGGATACCTACCACACCCTTTTCTCCGGAACAGGCATACAGTTTCTAAACGATGGGAACGGTATAGGTCGTGAAGATTTCCCCCACGGGTATTGCCTGACGGCTTTCGACCTCACCCCCGATCTGTCGGCAAACAGCGGTACGCACTGGAATTTGGTGAGACACGGCAGCGTAAGAATCGAGGTGCGGTTCGAGGCTGCCCTGGAAAAGACGATAAATTGCATCGTATACGCGGAATTTGACAACGTCTTGGAAATCGACGCAGCACGCCAGGTTATAGTGGACTTTGGAGGATAGACAGCAATGTGAAACCTGAACCACCTTCCCCCACCATTGAAAAAAGAAAAGCCGACGTTGCAGATTGACGGAAGGCAGCTGCGGTCGAACGACACACGCAGTATCCAGTTTGCCGCATACCCGCGAACACGTCTATAGCAATATGGTGGACTACGTGGTCGATATGCAGGGTTTTCAGGATGCTCAGAACGGTTTCGCGATCAAGGAGGTTTCCGTGCTAGCTTTGAATCACGAGTACATAGGGCACTGGGTAGCCACACCACCCTGCGCCTTCACCGATCTCCCAGCGAACATTTGTGCTCAGAACAACTATCTTACGCGCAGCCACCACGGTATAGAGTGGTTCGACGGTGATATTCAATACAAACAAATCTACAGAAAACTGCGCGCCGTGGCACGTTCAGCCAGCATGATTTATACGCGCGGTGCGGAAAAAGCGAAATTGTTGCGGCGCGTTATGTCGCGTCAGGTAACGAATCTAGAGGACGAGGACTGCCCGGCATTTGGAAAGCTGCCGCCATCGGATACGTACTGCATGCATCACGCTCTGTGCAACCCCGGAGAGTTTGTCTGTTCGCTAAATCGTGTGGCTGTACTGAAATCTTGGCTGCTGGAGAGAAAAACGGTTGACGAGGTGGACTCCAGCGGGTTTTCTACAGCCGAATCCGAAACGTGTAATGAACAGTCTGGAGCTGAGGAGGGTTTTGGCTTTGATACCGGCGAGTACGTGCGGGTTGTACCCGGCTGATCGTATTTCTTTGCGGTGGTCCCGCCCCGCTGCCCTTATCGCAAACACCGATGACCACACACAGCCCGGAAGTCACTGGGTCGCTTTCTACAGCGACGAGTCCGGCAACGGGGTCTACTTTGACAGCTACGGAGTTGCGCCCTTCATCCCACACCACGTGCGTCGTCTGCGGAGAAACTGTCCTCGCTACCGGTGCAACACGCGCCAGCTCCAGAGTATCTTTTCCGACGTGTGTGGTCAGTTTTGTGTTATGTTTCTCTATTATATGCATTTTGGTTACACGCTTGATGCTTTTGTCGATATTTTTACGGATGATTATGTAAAAAATGATTCGATGGCCGCATCGTTTTACAATTGCTTGGCCAAAAAAATGAAGAGTTGCGACAAACTCGACACCTCTTGTCTATCTTGTGTACAGATATGTTTAAGGAAACATTGTTAATTATAAGCTAGTTTCAAGAAATATGGAATAAAACGAAAATTTTGTAACGAAATAACCTGTGTTGTTTATTGCGAGCGCATCCCACCAGTATTTCAGCAACCTCAGCAGTTTTGGAGATAGGAGAAATATAACAAGGCTGGTCACTTGATACTCGTTTGTACCTACTGTAAAACCAGTATTAAGAGTAACATCGAATAAACGAATATTTGAAAAATAATTTGTCTCGATCCTTGCTTATACCCTGTCATGCTTTATATAGGATAAGAATTTATTATTTCAGAACCATCGTCTTTGTCTGGTGTCTTAGTATATTTGGTTTGAAAAAAAGTAGCCATATTTGATTTTGAAAAAAAAGTAGCCATATTGGATTTTGAAACATAGTAGCCATCTTGGATTTTGAAAAAAAAAGTCGAAACAGTCGCCATATTGGATTTTGGAAAAACGACCACCATCTTGGATTTTGAAAAAAAGTAGCCATCTTGGTTTGTATGGGCGGCGCCATCTTGGATCAGACTATCTATCGTCTCTCTCACTGGCGCCAAATCCCCACTCCCGCCGGGTGACGTCATTTGTTATGACTCGCCATGGCTGTCACCTACTACTCCCATTTTACCTGATTCATTTAGTTTCGTGTTTGGATTACTTTATTGTTCTCGAGAATTCACAGCCCTTATTTTACTTGCAAACTTCCTTTGCAACACTGGTGTCAGAATCGGGATCTTTTCGAGATCAATAAAGTTAAGGTAATACCGAAATAAATTGATGGAGAAATAAAGAAATAGAGAAAATGACTTCGCGACGACGAGTTAATGCTCCTTTAGAAGAATCTTCAAACCATTCAGCTGGTTCCCAGCTACCCACGGCTCCACAGGCTCAACTCCAGGCGAACTTGATGGACCGCTTTCTCCAAGCCTTTGCCGCCCAACAACAGGCCACCCCGGCCGCTCAGATCGCCCAACAACAGGCCAACTTAGATGCTCAGAGGGAAGAGCGCGAGGCCAACCGAGCCGAGCGAGAAACCGAACGACAAGCCCAACGACAGAAAGAAGAACGATAGAGATAAGCCTTACTTCTCTCTCAAAGGGAGGAACGAGAAGCCGGGCAACGAGAACACGAGGCCACCCTGTCACTGCTGCGGGAAGGACTCCTCAGACGTCCAACCGTCCCAGAAGTCCACGCTCCTGCTCCGACTCCCAGACGCTCCCCCGTCCTAGAAGTATCCCAACAACCACCCCCAGTAGCCATACGGTCTGTACCTGTTTATGGGGAGGAAGAACCGTCCTCAATCTTACGTAGACCACGTAAAGGTGGAGCGGCGACTTTCACGCCGCACACCCGTACCCTAGAGCGAACCGACCGCATCGAACTAACGATACGGGACGACCAGCTAGTAGAAAATTACCGCGATAAATTGGTGCCTGGCGACCACCACTCGCGAGAAAGAATTCCGAGCTCCCCTCATAGACATAACCTTATTCCCACCGATAAATCATGCGCCGAGAGCAGATGCGAAACACAACTCGCGGACGCGATTCAAAAAACTATTGAATTACATAGAGAGAATCGTACTGAGTCTGTCCGAAAGTCGACCAGTCATGTTAAAGCCAATTCTTACGACGGATCTTATCCATGGACAGAATACGAACGACAATTTAACATAGTAGCTAAAGTAAACGCTTGGTATTCCACCGAAAAATCCGGACATCTCGCGAGTAGTCTTAAAGGCCCGGCTCTGACAGTCCTAACCTCACTTGCCGATTCGGACTTGGAAGATTTTGACAGACTCAGCGCAGCCCTCAGGTTACGATTCGGAGGCCAAAATTTAGCCAAACTTTCTCTGACACAACTGACGTTGAAAAGACAAGCCAAGGATGAGGACCTTGCCACGCTGGGCTTGGATATAGAAAGGTTAACCAGGGTAGCGTTGCCACAGTGTGACGAACCGACCAGAGAAGTTTTAGCTTGCGACAAATTCATTAATGCAATAACAGATATGGAACTTAAGCATACCCTCAGCCTGGCAGGACCCTCTACCCTCCAAGAAGCAATTATAAAGGGACTAGAAATCGACGCAATAAATAAACAATTTTCGCGAGGTCCTCAAATCAGACGTGTAGAGACAGGAGAAAATAGCCGTTCCGCAGCGACTACCACCGACACGTCGAATTCTGCTCTCCGGCAGCAACCGCGAGAATTCAATAACGATAGACGACCGTCCTCATACAATAACCGAGATCGTCCTCCGAACAAGTGTAGGTTCTGCGGAAGAATAGGTGACGATATGAATCGTTGTTTTTCATTAGAATCTTTAATTAATCGCGCAAAAGGGGATCAAGATCAACACAGATCTTGGCGACGCGACGAACAACGAAATACAGACGAAACTAACAGGCCAGTGACGGACAGTTCAAAATCAAATAATCAAAAAAAAAAAGTCTCTGATGGTTCGACAGGGCGACAACCATCATACACGCGACGCGAACACAGCCCTAACCCCACTCGGTATCTCATTAGGAGTCTTAGACAGACAGGATTGTACGCCCATGGAACCGTCAACTGGATCGACTGCCTCTGGGTCATAGACACGGGGGCAGAAGTGACAGTTGTTAGATCGGACCTCCTAGGGACCAGGGGGGCTTCCTCCGCTGTCGTCGTCGCTGCGCACTGCCACGGGAGAAACGACTCCCGATTTAGGAGAAACGTCTGTAAAAATATGTGTTAGGGGATGTATTGAATCAGAACATAAAGTATTTGTCGCGGATATTGAGGATAAAGGGATCTTAGGGATCGATTTTCTTTCAAACCACAATTTCATAATTTCCACGGAAGACAATTCCTTGATATCAGGTTCACACAAAATAGCTTCATTCACCAATAGGAATAAATCCCTCGAAGATCCTCGAATTCGCACCTTACATTCTCCAGAAATAGAAACCACGAGTCCTGTCCTTTCCCGACTCATTTACAGGCCCTGTTAGACCGAACCTCGACGAACTTAGATCCATCACAGTAGGCCGCTTCCAAAACACTGTTAGAAAAATTTCAGGACACCTTTGCCAAAAGCGGCGAAGACAACGGCAGAAGCACTCTTACTAGACACACCATAGACGTAGGGAATCACGCCCCGATCAAACAAGCCGCTAGAAGACTACCTCTGATTGGACGAGAAAAAGTAGAAAAACTAGTCAGAGAGATGTTAGCCAATGACGTTATAGAGCCCTCATCCAGCCCTTCGGCCTCACCAATCGTACTAGTAGGAAAGAAAAATGACTCCAAAAGATTTTGCATAGACTACAGAAGGCTAAACGACATCACAAAGAAAGATTCATACCCCCTGCCAAAGATAGAAGAGACCCTGGACTTAATAGCCGGAGCCAAATGGTTCAGTACTATAGATCTTCAGAGCGGCTACTGGCAAGTCGAGATGGACCCCCAAGATAAAGAGAAGACAGCTTTTGTCACAGGGTTACGAGGACTTTGGCAGTTCAAGGTAATGCCATTCGGACTATGTAATGCTCCGGCAACATTCGAACGGACCATGGAGACCATCCTACGAGGAATAAATGGAAAGATCTGTCTCGTCCAGGGTTGTAAAATTTTTAATGGAAAATATTTCCATTAACTCATTGAATTTAATTTTTTAATGGAAAATATTTCCATTAACTCATTGAATTTAATTTTTTAATGAAAACATTTTCCAATAAAAAAATGAATTTAATGGTGAGTGAAAATATTGCCCATTAAAAAATTAAATTTAATGGTTAATGGAAATATTTTCCATTAAAAAATTAAATTTAATGGTTAATGGAAATATTTTCCATTAAAAAATTAAATTTAATGGTTAATGGAAATATTTTCCATTAAAAAAATTAAATTTAATGGTTAATGGAAATATTTTCCATTAAAAAATTGAATTTAATGGTTAATGGAAATATTTTCCATTAAAAAATTAAATTTAATGGTTAATGGAAATATTTTCCATTCAAAAATTAAATTTAATGGTTAATGAAAATGTCAATGCATTAAAAAATTTAATGCATTATTTACAACTCTGGTCTCGTCTACTTGGATGACATAATCGTTTATGGAAAGACCTTCGACGAACAAATCAAGAATCTCTCAACAGTCTTTACCCGTCTGAGACAAGCAGCCCTCAAAATGAGCCCGAAAAAATGTCATTTATTCCAGAGGGAAGTAGGCTTCCTAGGCCACATCATCTCGACGGAGGGAATAAGGACAGACCCAGCGAATATAGAGAAGGTTTCGAATTGGCCCCGTCCTACAGATAAAGAAAGAATACAGAGTTTCATAGGTCTTTGCACGTACTGCCGTCGTTTTGTGAAAGGTTTTGCCACTATAGTTAGGCCACTCCATCATCTATCAGGGAACAAGACCCCCTTTGCATGGAATTCAGCTTGCGAAGAAGCTTTTATAAAATGAAAAACTTATTCAACTTCTTCACCTATTCTGGCCTACCCGCAGGCTGAATCGCCATTTATCTTAGATTCAGACGCGTCTCTTACAGGAATCGGTGGGGTGTTGTCACAGGTACATCAGGGAAGCGAGAGGGTGGTTAGCTTCTATAGTAGAGTCTTGAGTAAAACGGAAAAAAATTATTGTGTCACTCGGAGAGAACTTTTAGCTGTAGTCCAAACGGTTACTCATTTTCACCATTATTTGTATGGTAGGAAATTTTCAATTCGCACTGATCACGCTTCCCTGAAGTGGCTGCTTTCGTTTAAATCTCCAGAAGGTCAAGTCGCTAGATGGATAGAAAGATTGGGCCAATACGACTTCGACATCCAACACCGGGCTGGCGTTCTACATGGAAACGCAGATGCCCTCTCAAGAAGACCCTGCGAAGGAGTGATAGACTGCAAACAGTACTTGAGATTGGATAAACAAAAGGATGATTCTATACGTTACGATAGATCACTCTAGACGGAGATGTAGAAGACTGGAGAGAGGCACAACTAGGAGACGAAGTATTAGCACAACTGAAGACATGGAAAGAATCCGAATTACGCCCTGATTGGCAAGACGTGTCTTCCCATAACCAAGACGTGAAGATACTGGACCTAATGGGACTCCATTTATTTACTCAACGATTTCTAAAAGATCCAGATATACTCACATTATTAGAACCATTAGAAGAATATAGAAACGTTGCGGGAGAAAATTTGTTAGATAAAATGTCTAAGGACCCTCGTCGGTATAGTTTTCATTTTCAACATCACGCAGCGATGGTCATGCGAAATCGGCATTTAATTCGGACCGAACTTCCTAATAAGGTTATGGAACGCTCCATTTATAGTTGTAGCTGTTTCGTAGAGGCACGTCGGAGAATGGGCGAATTCGAAGAACTAGAAGCACATTTATTGACAGAGAATATGAGAGTTTTGACACAAAATACGGCTGACTTTGAGGTCGATCTAATCATTTATCTGAAAGTATCCCCAGAAACATTCTCTAGTGTAACGTTCCGGGATGTTGAGAACCTTCAGGTTATGTCAACATACCGGTGCTACGGGTTCGAGAGTAACTAAGGTTGCTTTAATTTGAACACTAGATTAATTTTGGACTCCTCAGTACTGGTAGGTAGGGAAAAGGATGGTAATGCCATACAAAAAGCCACCTAACTCAGATTTTTATTAATAATACAATAATCTACGCTAATCAACGGACTCAGGCGTCGCTCTGACCTCCAAAGCCGTATTTCTTCCAAACCGAAAGTTTAGGCTACCCCCATAGAACCAGGTTGGCAATCCAAGCCTATGGTCCCTGTTATTGCGATTTTAATAATTAACTGCAGATCCAGGATGCTTTATCTAAGACTGCGTATCAGACTCGGAATCACAACACTTTGCCTTCGAACACGAGTCGGTTAGACTAATGTCGTTCGCTCTTGTGTTGGTCTTCAAAGCTGCTAACCTTTGGCTTGTTTTTGGCTTGAAATCAAACGGAATTAAATAAGAAAATGTCAGGCGAGTATTCTAATAGTAGTTTTGTTTACTATAAAAAAACCAAGAATATGTTAACAATTAATTAATCACTATCTTACAAAATCTTAAATTAAATTCCTATAATCCGTTAAACTGAGAATTTAATTTCAATGCCGTTTAAGTCAATGAGCTTTTATCGTTATGGTTGCTGTGCTATCCTTTAATTGAATAGGCTTTTAAATACGAATCGTTCTGAATTGTTTTACGTTTTGAATTGAATTATCGTTCAAATGAATGAGGTGTCGATGCTGCTTTAGCTAACGTCCCTAGATAATTGGTTTTCTATTTCCTATGCTTAGCAATAATAGACTTTATTAAATTTAATAAGTCGTGCCGGTGCTATACCAGGTCACGCTCTAAGAAAGTTATGGTGTGAGTCGCACCGGTGCTCTACCTGAATACGCTGTCGAGCTCTGTCGACGCTAGCTTTTATACTTCTCTTCGCTCGCTTGTGACGTCACAAGCGACGACGGCGATTTGACCAGTTTGACCAGTTTGACCAGTCCTAATTTATGGAACCAATCGTGGCAGGCCTAGGGTCTGTCCAATTGGACAGGTTACACTAGAGTAAATTCACGGGCTCGGAGCGAAGAAGTAAACATTCCGCTCGCGTATTTAAAAACTTTGAATGAAGTCCATGACGATAGACTAGTTAAAGGAAAATTCTCATCTCTTCCCGCGCCAGTCTTGTTATTAGATGCGGAGGAGTCAGCCGACGAGGTTTATACCAATTTTTGTGAGGTTATGCAATAGGAGGTTAGGACACTGAGGAATGGGGTTGAATACGCAAAGCTTTTCCAGGTGGCGCGGGCGCCAACGAACCAAGTAACAAAAATGGCGCAGCTTACCAATCACTGAAATATAATAATACTGGAATGCGCGTCGACCATTCTGTACCATTAGAAGCAGCGTATAGAGAGAGATAGTTCGCTAGTAGTATCTTTGTCATTGTCTTACTGAGTCGCGACTGCGCACATGAAGTATCGTACAGCATCTGCAATAAGTGTGTCAGTTCCTGCATTCAGGCGATTCTTCGCTCACTCACGTATTGTTAAATTAAAGTTTTGGACGGGACTGTACCAACAGAGACGGGGATACTACCAGCGCCGCTTCGGAGCTATCTCTCTCTATACGGGCCAATGCCGTCAGCGCGCGTTCCAGTATTATTATATTTCAGTGTTACCAATACATGTCTGTTACTAGTGTGTGTCAGTGACCATGTGTGTAAATGTGCGCGCGCCACTAATGGCGCTTCATTTGAATTTTGAAACAACCGGCCATATTGGAGACGTCATGTTGGTTACTTGGCTCGCTGGCGCCAAAGTTTAACAGTTTTACCGGTAGCCAACCTCATTGACAGACGATTCTGAATTCTGAAGTCGGTCGGGATAGGTCGCGTAGTATTCGAGAGTAGTTTTCAGGGTGATCGGCAACAGAGTAACCTAACGGGAGATCTCTCAACCCCCGATTACGTCATCACTGTCCTCTCCCTTGGCGTGTCGGCGCTGGCGCGTGCCGTGGAGATCCAGGCGTATAGTCATTATGTAGAAAAGATTCAGAATAAAGATAGCTCCGCGAATCGAATTAGTTATTGGCAATAGGTTAGTTTTCAAGAAACTAATCCGAGTTTTTCAGCCCTTACTTACGATGAAAAGAAAAAGGTACTCCATCAAAGCTGTGACCGGTAATGTAGGACTCCGAACCACCACCGATTGAACTGACCGACCGAACGCCCTCATTAGATAAGATCGTTTTAATTTTTATCTGATTACTTCATTGTTTTAAGAGCATGTCCTAGTCATATAGTTATCGGCTGAGAAAAAAACGAGAAAGTCACAAAAACTCGGAAACGATGATCAAAAATGATGTATAATAGATTTATTCGATGATTAGGGACGAATAGGTTGGATTTAGCACGCGAGATTCGTCGAAATCGAGAAAAATGAATTTTTTAGGTTCTTCGAGTGTGGCCGTTTCACTTATTTTGGTTCAACTCAAAACCTGTGCGTCAAAAACGCAAAATCCAGCCTCTTACCTCAAGTCTGCACGCAATGACGAACATTTGTGTCTAAAAATTTTATTGTTTCACGCAAAAATAGGGCGGAGATACCGAAAGTAGAGCGGTTATTCTGAGTATGACACGGAAACAACCAAATTTCTGTTGTTTTTTTTTTGAAGGTTTGCAATGAAGCCAATTAGATCATTATTCAAAATTTTAATTGTTAGCTGAAAATTGCATTCTAGTGGAAGGAAGGATATATCCGAGTCTGAAATTTCCCGAAAGTGAAGTGAAAATGTAATCTTCGTCTAGGCACCTCAAGATGTGGTCTCATAAAAAAATCCTTTGGTGTGGGTTTTCAGGATGTCAAGACGTAATTTTTGAGTGCTAAGGAGATAGTGATTTAAAAAAAGTGCATTTTTCACTCCGCCCTAGTGTACGTGCACCGCAGCAGAGGGATGTATTACTAGGCGAATACTCGACGAAGACTGACTTTTCTCGTTGAACTTAAGCTACATTAGCCTATGCGTTTTGGACCTGAACCCGAGAGGGTGGGAGGCAATGCCAGGTACCTCCATGCGTGGTCCGATAGGGGTTGGAAAAAACCCAAGACGCCTACGTCACATTCGCGAGGCCCTCGGCGTGGGACCCTTAGCGGGCTGCCGAGAGACCGCCGCGTCTGGCAACCATCTGAGTGTCATAAACTTGGGAAAATTCGAAAGTCCCAAATTCATGGACAATCAAGAGGCGCAGAACGTGTTCTGGCCTTTGTCTTGCTTTCTATCTTCCCAAGCATGGTTATTTTCATGATGAATGTATGTGCGCTCTTTATGGCACCGGAAATACCCAAGGGTCAGACCTGGCCTGGGACTGCCTCCCCTCATGGGATGGAAAATCCCATGAGTCAGTCCGACGGTTATTTATTAACTATTTTCTAATTATTTATTCACAAACTAATTATACATGGGACTGAACATTGAGGCTTTCGGGGTGAGATTCTATTAGGTTGAATTAAGTGATAATAGTCCAGTCGGAATGTACACAAAATTAGTCGACTTCTATTCAAACATTTGTTATAGCCGGCGATTTTTGTACAGGTCAATTGGACAGCCAGGAACGTAACCCTAAGTTTGTGTATTGAGTTAGGTCCGGGTTTGGCCGCAATAATTAATTAAAAATTGAAAACACGCCATTTAAACGTGACTTTTGTTGTTATGGGTTTTAGAGAAAAATGTTTCCTCCAAAAGTTGTTCACTGAATTTTTTTTTTTGCAAGTCAAGTCCTATAAAAAAATGACGTATCATTGTTAGTGTTGAGGTTTTATTATTAAATAAGTTCAATAAAACAAACACACAATGAAATTATGAATATAAGTTTTGTATATTGTTAATATGAAATACAAAATACATGTGGAAGAGATAGAATGATATCAGAGAGCGATCAGTTGCTACGACAAGCTCTTGGTTCAGTTCAAGACAGACTAACTACGTGTAGAGGAGTTAGCGAGTTTCAAAAAGGTAAATAGAAACAGTCACATAGGCATAACATTAAGAGCACGCAGGCTCCCCGTGTTGCGTTTCAATAACAACTGTTTATATTTCACAGTATATACTAGATCAGTCATATACTTATCGAATGTGGAGTTTTTCGGTTATAATATTCGTATACATCAACAGTTAGTTTAACCGTAAAATGCAATCAAAATTAAATCGATTGCATTTCCTTTATTGTAAGTAATTCAGTGAAATGTCAACGCATTATCATGAAACTCATCCGGCATCTAGAACAACCTGTCGTCAAGAGAAGTGCGCAAAGTTGGCCAGGCTATCTCGTATAGTTTAGCAACAATAACCGATCTCCGAAAATCCGCCCTTTGCTCATAACTTCTGTCAAGATGGTCTCACAGGTAACGAAAAAATCGTTGTGGTAGTATGTGGAACGTAGATGCAGGATATAACATAAAAAAGTGGTTTTCTATTCAAGAAAGTACGTTTTTAGAGGATATAAAACTTTGGCTTATAAACAAACGGGAATAACTTCGTCAAGTATCCAATAAACGGATCTGATTTACGCGATTATAATAGGTCTTCAAAAGGCGCACAATTTGGAAAAAAAATCGTTCTGATGTCTTCATTACAACCGGAGATACGGACTGTTTTATCCTTTATTCATTTAAGGGGTGAGATGCACTCAGCGGCGTGAAAAAAGGAGTATTTTTAATAATTTATTTTGCAACGATGGTCAATTATTTCTTGTCAGACTTATTACAGAGTTGTTATGTAAGGTTTCATCTTCACGTACACCAAATTTCAAAAAAAAATAATAATTATTTATAAAGATATGGCCCCTTTCGTCGGGCCCCTCTCGCAAACAGGCCTCCGCGGTGACCATCACACCATCGGACTGGATTATATGAAATCAATAAGACAAGAAAAAATTATTAGTTTAATAATAAATCTAGTCTTTAATCGAAGCTTTTGGTTTTTTGTTGAAAATTAACAAAATGGCGGCTCCTGACAGCTTTTTTCCCGATTTTCGACCAAAAAATCATGATTTTGCTGTTGAAAAAAATCGAAATCTTCAACCAAAATGCAAATCCTTCGATCAAGAACTAGTTTTTTATGTTATTTATAACCTGTACAAATTTGATCAAAATCCGTCAAGTGGTTTCGGAATTACAGTGGTCACCGACTTGAAGAACGTAGTTCCGAGATAAACGCGTTTTATTAATTATTTTATTTTTAATTTTCATGTAAACGCACAAGTATCGACCACTCAGTTCCAGTGCCACAAATATACTGTTGCCTAACCAAAAATTCCAAGTACGCAACAAAACTATTCACAAAATATCATAGGCGGGTCGAAACCGGTTGCTTGCAGCTGCCGTCCGCTACCTGCCAGGCGGGTCCGACACCGCTTCACACATTGTAGGATATCTCGGAAACTATTCATCGGATTGACTTGAAATTTGCAGAGAATATTTTCGAAACATCATATTCCAAGAAAATGCAATAAAAAAAATTTTCATTTTTCGAAAATCCTGAGTGCATCTCACCCCTTAACAATGTTCTAATCAATATTTCAGGTATAATCAAGTTCGATAGCACTCTAGAGAGCTTCAGGTAGGACCCTGAATCGGTTTCAGGCCCCTTGTATCGTTCGCGTCAACGCAATAAGCCGCCAAAGTCAACCGCGCGGGTAAAAAATCCAGAACCGCGGTGTGCGTCGCGTCGGGCGGCGTGGTGGGGAGCGCCCAGCCCCTTAGTGAACAATTAGAACATGTAACATTGATGAGCCGAATGTCCAATGAATAAATCTCAGTTTAGTAAATATTCCATGTTTTATAAGTCATATTTATTGTACAGTATTGAAATGAAAATTATATTTATTGTACAAAATTGAAATTTAGTATTAAAGTAAATCTTATGTGTCTATTTAATCACTTACTTATAACTAGAAATGCCTTCATACGTTGTAACATTGAATTTGCAACGCGTGTTACAAGTGACTCCCGAACTCTAAGACGACCATAGTTACGTCGGGTGAATGCATGAACGAAGTATAAATGCGTTAGGTTAGCCCCGAGGCTATGAAATCTCCGAGAGGCGACCGTGACCGATCTAAGACTGTCGAATCTATTTCTTATTCTTTTTGTTCTTTTTCTACCTTTTCTCTATTATGTGGGAGACATGGCCGATATTTTCGAGTACGAGGCCGAAATCTACAGAGACGGAGGCAACAACGAGGCATTCGACGATAAAGCCCGTCGATTACGCTCCCGAAGGCGAAGAATTGCAGTGGAGTCTACCATAGAAAGAGAGAACGCGGGGGAGTACCCAGAGTACTCAGCTACGAGGGATAACGGTGGTGGAAGAGATTCCCGCCACCCCGAAGAGCCAGCGAACCGCGTTCCTCCTGCAGGAACCGTTATCATCAGAGCAAATTTTGAGTTTAGCGCGGAGCCAAGATCTACTGCCTTACGTGAGGCGATCTAGTGGTCAATACGCAAATTATTAGGCGATCATATGACCAGGGTGCGAACTATCGACACGCGGCGGTCAAAGATCACTCTGCCGTAGGCTTGCCTCGCAGATAGAGCGCTGAGCTCCGTGCTCGCTCTAATTGTAGCCTTTTCTAGTACTCCCTGCGAGGGATTTTCTGTTATATTTTTTTAAGTGATTGA
The DNA here is from genome assembly GCA_943736025.1 of Tenthredo mesomela. NCBI lineage: Eukaryota > Metazoa > Arthropoda > Insecta > Hymenoptera > Tenthredinidae > Tenthredo > Tenthredo mesomela. Next base: position 15,543,470 of record OX031020.1, on the reverse strand, counting down.
GTTGGAGTTAGTGCACCCGTTGCAGCGTAGACCCGAGGGCTCGTCTTCGAGACGCCACGAGGCCTTATTTTTGGCTGGACCACGGTAAGCGTTAGCCAATTTGACTCATACTAATTTGAATTCAGCAAACGGCCATCAGCCATTTTGCCTTGTCCGAGCCACGAGGCTTTTAGAGATTTTGAGAATCAAATTAAGACGACCTCCGAGTCGGTAGGCCGCCACCAGTGTCTCGCGTCATAATAGAGTTTTGAGTTTCAGTTTTGTGTAATATTTTCGAGTTTTGTGTCGTGTATTAGTCATTCTATAGAGCCGTAGGCTTCGCACCTGAGTGCGAGAAAGACAGTCATAGTACGTCACTGTCGCGCTCTCTGCCTCTCACGATGAGATACAGATCATTGTTATATTTTGAATTTCGTTCAGTCTTTTTGTTTCGCCTACGGTGGCAGAGTTAGTTTAAGTTAATTTTTAAGTAATAATTCTGGGAATTAGTTTTGTTAAGCCTTGCGGGCATATTCCGATCTTTTAGGTGTAATTTTTGTTCCGCGAGGGACGTATTTGTCGAGTTATTTATTTTTTGCTTTATTTTTGTTTGTTATTGCTCTCCTACGTGGAAGCTATTAGTTTATTTATTATTTCATTGAGTAGTGACTCTATCGTTCGAAGCCTATTAATTCATACCATATGTGAATTTATCGGACCAGTCGAACCAAATTTTTAAGTCTTCTAACTGAAGCTAATTAATAGCTAGTCATAGCTAATCATAATTATGATGCACTACCGTTTTTTTCGGTCTATCTGAAGATTGCACGCTCTATATAGAGGTCAGCTTCAGTTAGAAGACTTAAAAATTTGGTTCGACTGGTCCGATAAATTCACATATGGTATGAATTTATTTATTATTGTACAACTCGTCATTTCTATTTTTCTATTCTATTTTTCTTGAATAAATTTTATTTTCTTTATTACATTCAAATCATCGAGTCGTTAATACGCCACGCTAATCCTTCATTAATCCCGACCCCTCTCCGCGGTACTGACGCTAGCCGGCGCTCAAGTATCTGTAGTTTGTCTTTTTTTTTTATTATTTAGATTTTCAGAAAGTGGCGGTTACACGCCTGGCGCCCAACATTTTGTTTAACTATTAATTTTCATGGGTCAATTGTCGAGTGGACGGTTCTCAGCCTAGCTATCCGGTCTGGTCTGAGGACCAAGAAAAATCCACGGCGCAACGTATACGAGCCTTTGCAATAATGTTTAATAATTATGGCAGCCTATTTTTTTTTTTTTTTCGACACGTGTCTTGTAACGGCTTGTTGGATAAATTAAAAAAAAATAAAAATAAATAAATATAACTTATAAAACATGAAATATTTACTAAGCTAAGATTTATTCATTGGACATTCGGCTTATAAATGTTACGTGATTCACAGCTATATCCAGACCATAGTTGGCGTGAAACACGAAACTTCCGGGTAAAATACCAATCAATGGTGATTTCTGCCTTCATTTTCGGATCGGTGAGAAAGAGGTACGCGGATTAAAAAAAAATTAACTCTCTACGACCATTTTTGGGGGAGATAATCTAATTGTTAACTAAGCGGCCGGGCGCTCCCCACCACGCCGCCCGACGCGACGCACACCGCGGTTCTAGATTTTTTACCCGCGTGGTTGACTTTGGCGGCTTATTGCGTTGACGCGAACGATACAAGGGGCCTGAAACCGATTCAGGGTCCTACCTGAAGCTCTCCACCCGCTAAACAAAATTGTGTTGCCGGGATGTTTCTGTAACATAGCATCACGGCAGTGTGACATTTACCACAATGTCTCGCTAACATCTATGAAACATTTCGGTATTCATAAATGTCCTACCTCATTTACGTTTTCTACAGAACTTTTCATTTGCAACGTTTAAAGACATCCCAGTAACTGAAAGTATACTGTCGCAGTGACCTGCCATTTGAAACGTCTCATTTGGAACGTTGCTACCACATCTATACAACACAATAAATTACGAAACAGACGTGACGAAACGTTTGTTCTGGAAACACGTAGATAACTTCTCTGGAATAAAAAATGTTCTACTTGAGCGATATCCCACATGGAACATTCCATTCGTAACCGTTTCGCTACATGAATGTAACGTTCTCATTCGAACAATGTTATCGAATAATTCGGCAACCTGAATGGCAGATCGCACGGATAATTTGAAAAACAGAAACCTTCATGCAACGTTATAAGTGTTATATTGCAAACTATCATTAATACTGACAGAATGCATGTATAATGTATATGTGCTGCAGTTATCAAGTCAATTAAAAGAAACACATTTGGTTAAGAATGTGGTCTGACTCGGGAACTGAGAGTGTCAGGGTGAATTGGCGATGCATAGGGGAGAGTGTGGTTGTACCGCTCAGCAGGTAATACCGCTCACCCCTTTTTCTTTATAATTAAGAATTTTTTCACTCGTTTTTTTTCCCCAATCTTCAAAATCCAATGCCATTGGCTGGTACTAATAAAACGAAGTAGATATTAATGCTTCAAGTATTAGCATCTACTACGAAGCATGTAGGGGTTAATACTTCACCTCGTAGTAAATACTTCAGTTGCGTAGTAGATGCTTCCCGCGTGTAGTACATACTACGCAAGTGAAGTATCTGCTACTCCTAAGAAGCCTTTGCTTCAATACTGTAGTATCTACTATAGTAGTAGTATAAAATAATTTCTGGATATAAAATACCGAACATCAAGTTGCGGTACACGTGTTCGTCATATTCCCTCCGATTATTATAAACTTTTATCCGTCGTCTAATATTCATAAAAGCGGCCATTTCCACTTCTTTAGCGAAGTAGCCCGTCTGCGAAGTTGCTCGGACAGCAGCTTCACTCAAACTATAGTAGATACTACGCCCGGCTCAAAAACGGAGTACCTACTTTGAGCTAGGAGTCGGTACTACGAAACACTAGTATTAACTCCTATGTACGAAGCACCTACTACGCACATAGGAGTAGGTACTACGGAAGCGAAAGCATGCTACGCATCTGAAGTATCTACTCCGAATCCGAAGCATCTGCTTCAAGCATTAGCATCTACTTCGTTTTATTGATACCAGCCAATATCTAATTTCTGTGGAAATTTAATTCCTTTAATCACTTTCAATAGAAAAAATAACATCTCTCTCTTTTGAGGTCCTTACAGCGTAAAATTGCTGGACAAGTAAATAAAGTTTTTTGTCATTTCAAAATTATTATTTTTACGTCAAACTATGGTCATTCGATTCGTGGTACTTTTCCGCGTAATTTGATCACAAGATGAACTCCTATCTCTCTTTATATTATTCTTTATTGTATCTACAGTGCATTTGCACATATACAAGGGGGTGACGGCACCTGGCCATAAGCTTAAAAAACAATATAGTCATAAGTAGTCATAAGTAGTCCTAAGTAGGGGAACGGCTTAAAATAAAATAAATCACATAGAATAAAAAGTTAAAAATATAGGCAATAGCATAGCAATAATGTAGCGATAAGAGTGTAACTGGAAATGTGGAACGGGTGAGTAGCGTCTGTAGAAAAGGCGTTTGGGTGAGTAGTGCATATATTTTTAGTGGGTTTGGAGCACCTATTGATTGATCAGGCTGTGGATTTGAGAGTAAGAGCCCTGGAGATGAAGTTGAATAGTCTGATGGTTTTTTCTTCCGAGGTGAGCGTTAGCATTTGCGTGGGGTGTTGATAGATGAAGTTGTATCTTTCTCTGAGTGGGTCTAATGCCATACAACCTGAGAGCAGGTGGTAAAGGTTGTCTAGCTCCCCTAAATAATAGAGTCTGGGGTACAGATTGTTTAGGAGCCTCACCTGACAGATGAGGCCAACTTGGCTCAGGTTGATATTAAAGTTTAGGTAGACGTTTGAGTCCGGAATGATGTTGTATAAGGCTGCGTACCAAGGGCATGCAGAGGAGTTCGCAGCATTTGCGAGATCTTCTTCTCTTTGAGATGCTGTGAGATTTACGAGGATGGCTGGTTCGAACTGTTCGATTAAGACTGGGTTTTGTGACTCAAATATATGTCCAAATCCAAGAGTAGTAAAAGTGTGGTGGAGTCTAGCAGTCCAATTTAAGGTGTGGTCGGATGGGCTTAGGTTGTGTTTACCAAGCAGTCTATGGCAGCATCTAGAGGGCCATCTCTCGGCAGGCATTTTCAGTAGTTTGATGAGCCAATTGACCTTACGCTTTAAGACGTCAACTTCTAGACGAGGACGGTTCAATTCTAGCCGAATCACATAATCGGGGGTTGAGCGGGGTAGCCCGAGGATATTCTTAAAAAACTGTGATTGGACCGGTTCGATCAGATCTGTATAGTGGTCGGCCCAGATCTCTGCCCCGTAAAGAAGAGTCGATGACACTATGGCATCAAAAAGTTTTGCAGCAGGTAGTACAGAGTTTGGTTTGGCTGAGGCCAGCAGTTGTCTAGACGAACCAATCGCTCCGTTTGCCTTCGAAATGCGGTCTCTTGTGGCTGAGATGAAGCTGCCGGAGCTAGTGAATACGATCCCCAGGTACGTGTATTTGTTGGTAATGCAGATGACTGAATGTCCGAATTTGAAAGTTGGTGCTGGTTTGCAGTGAGGGCTCTTGTGCATGATTAGGATCTGGGTTTTTTAAACGTTGACTGCCAGTTCCAACACTGCGCATACCTCCGGGAGGGCGTTGAGAAGTCCTTGCATCTTAACGGGTGATTCGGCAAAGAAGATAAGGTCGTCAGCGAAGCCAAGCATCAGAATTTCGAGAGATCCTCCGAGTCCAAGTCCTGAGATTCCTGCGCTCCTAAGTTTGGTCTCGATATCGCCCAGGTAAAGGGAGAAGAGCAGAGGGCTTAGAGTTTCGCCTTGCGGAACACCTTTTGTGACACTCAGTTGCTGGGATAAAGTCCCATTAACACTGTACTGAAGTGTCAGTTTTGAGTATAGACAGATGATCGTATTGAGTACCTTGGACCGCAGGCCTAGGCAGTCTAGCTTTTCCCATAATTTGGTGTGAGGGACCGAGTCAAAAGCAGCTTTAAAATCTACAAAGAGACAGTATAGATATCTGCCTCTTTGCTCGATGATTGATTCTATCATTGTGAGAGTACAGAACAAGTTGTCTGTGCAGCTCCTCTTTTCTCTGAAGCCACATTGATGCTCCGGAAGTATATCATTTGTTTCTGCCCACTTAATGATACGATTTGCGATTATTTGGGTGTAGATCTTCGTGATTGTGTTCAATAGTGCGATATTTATGTAGTTCGCAGGATCGCAGTTGTCCCCTTTCTTGTGTAGAACGATGTTCCGGATGTTACCCCAGGCTTCAGGGATGTCTCCTGTTTCTAGAATAAGGTTGAAGAGATTTGTTAGGTTGGAGATTCCTGTTAAAGAGAGGTATTTGTAGAATTCGTTTGGGAGATTGTCGGGGCCTGGGCTTTTGTTGTTCGCTAGTTGAGATAGCACTTTTTTAGACTCCTCGGGCGATATCGCATGGTCTAGGTTAGGGTTATGTGATTGGTTAAACAATGAATAATTTTGCAGTTGTGAGGAAGAGTAGTTATCCAGGTAATATTTTTCCCAGGTATGGATGTCTATTGGACACGTTGATGTCTTTTTGCGTTTGTGACGATTGATTACTGACCAGAAATCTTTGGAGGAGTTTGCGTGGTACAGTGCAAGGAGTTCTTTACCGCGGTGCGCACTCTTCTTGGAGTCGATCATTTTTTTGAGTTGTTAGTAGTGTATATATGACAGTTCTGGACCAAGACTTCTTTACCGGCCGAGTTGTGATGGTAAGTTACCGGCCGTGCGGGGTAAGTTACCGACCGTCGGATGGTAACGATTTGGGTACCGATCGTCGATCTTTGTTACCGACAATCTGATGGCTGCAATTTTCGGTCGTGCGATGGCGCCACTGCCGATTGTTACCGATATTCCGATGGTAAGGATCGAGAATCCTGCATTGCCGATCTCCGCTTACCGACAATCTGATGGTTGCGATTTGCCGTCATGCGATGGCGCCACTATGGATTATCGATCCTTAGTTATCGATAATCCGATGGTAACGATCCGATCATTAGTTACTGATAGTCTGATGGCTGCAATTCTCCTGCAATTTTCCGTCTTGCGATGGCGCCACTAAGGATTCGCTTTCGAATCATGGTAACGATTACCGATCTTTTTTTTTTCTTACCTACAATCGATCCAAGATGGCTGAAATATCTAATTCTAAGCTGATATATATACGAATTATACTAGCTGAAAAATGCTTGAAGAGTGACAGGGTGTTATATATGGGGCATTCCACGCCAACTCGACCTGCCGCGGACCCTCACCATTTTTGATTTCTTTTTTCTTCGGGTATGATGAAAGAGAGGGCGAAAAATGAACGTCTGAATTATTTCAGATTTTTTGGGCCCCGGGTTCAAAAGTTGACTTTCTTTCAGGCAGAAATGTACTTGCCGATCCGTTAGTCGTACGAAAAAATCACCCAAATGAAAAAGTTAGCCAATAATATGAGGTGAATAAAACTAATTTTTTTAGAATTTTTCAATATTCGTGGATGCTGTTTTTTCGATAAAACACTCTTAATTTGGGATTTCCACTGTGTTAGCCGTCATCGATTTTTGTTAAATTTTTACCATAAATTCTTTGTGAAAATACAAAACTTTTGAGACCATGCCGAAAGTGGTACTAGCTCTGGTTCAGATGCCAGAATAAAATGAATTTTGAATAAACTGAAAATACGAGTGAAATGGACTGCGCAAAAACGATTTGAGCTATCTTTGACGTATTGCATTTGTATGATACCATATCGCGTGTCTAATGGTATAAGGTCGTATCCGCCATTTTTTTCTCTTTGCAATGGTCCAAAAACTTCTGAAACGCAAAAATACATCGATATTTCAGAGAAGTCGGAAATTGGGGAAAAAAAAAACAAAAAAAAATGGCTGACACGATCTTATGCCATTAGACACGCGATATGGTACCATACAAATGCAATACGTCAAACATAGCTCGAATCGTTTTTGCAGTGCGTCCACTTCACTCGTATTTTCAGTTTAATCGAAATTCATTTCATTCTGGCATCTGAACCAGAGCTAGTACCACTTTCGGCATAGTCTCAAAAGTTTCGTATTTTCACAAAGAATTAGTGGTGAAAATTTCACATAAATCGATGACGGCTAACGCAGTGGAAATCCCAAATTAGGAGTGTTTTGTCGAAAAAACAGCATCCAGGAATATTGAAAAATTCTAAAAAAATCAGTTTTTTTCACCTCATATTATTGACAAACTTTTTCATTTGGGTGATTTTTTCGTACGACTAACGGATCCGCAAATACATTTCTGCCTGAAAGAAAGTCAACTTTTGAACCGGGGGCCCAAAAAATCTGAAATAATTCAGACGTTCATTTTTCGCCCTCTCTTCCATCGTACTCGAAGAAAAAAGAAATCAAAAATGGTGAGGGTCCGCGGCAGGTCGAGTTGGCGTGGAATGCCCCATATATATGCAATGAATGACGCGAATTATCTGATAATATATGTGTTTATTTTCCTATGTCTTAAGTCTAACCTATATTCTAAAATGACAATTTTCTTAAAAAAACTAACTTAAACTATGTATACATATTAGGGTGGTCCTTAAAAAAAAAATTATCGTGGCGCCCCCCAGATCAGCTCCAAATGATTCAAAACAAATGTAGAAAAAGTTGCAGCCCCCCATCTTACAAACCGGCCATTACCAGAGGGGGTCTCATTTGCTCCTTTGAAATAAACGTGTTTTTTTTTTTCGATTTTTCAAAGACCTGTGTACTAGAGCGTCTTAAACTCTTTCTAAAAATTCCAAATACTTACGAACGCATTCCTGGTCCCCATATTCTATGTCCAGATGGATAAATCGAACTCCTGATTCAATCCTGACAGCTATAAATGCGTCATCCCATAAGAGAAAACGTATTTTTTTTTCTTAGTTGCCAGAAAATTTTGTCAGAACAAAGTTCGACATTGAAAATATTGATCATGAAATAAAAAATTGTGATTCTGGTATTTTGAAATGAATTTTACGGAAAAAAAAAATAAAAAAATTACAATAAATGTGGGTGATTTAAACCGCTTATCCGTAGAAAAACTGCCGCTACTTTACCGACCACTTACCCGGAATCATACAAGAGACGCTTTAGTTTAGATTTATCCATGAGAGGCGCTTCAGTGCCGAGTGATAGTTAATGTTTCCGTTAATCTATGAAATGTTTATACAAAAAATTGTTTTTTTACATCTACATCATCGTATATCGTTTGTATGAAGAAAAAATAATGAACAACTACTGTGAATAAACCCCAAAGAAGTCCTGTCATAATTTCGCTTGTTTTGTTTTTTCGTGACGTTAACAATCCTCAGTTGCGACGGAAAAGCATAATGCTTTATGCACCATAACTTTCATTCCACAATGTCTTCTCCACCAAATCACCGTGATAATTTATTCATAATCGGTAATCTTGAGCCGCAGATTTACGGGAATAAATTACCATCGAAACTGCAGGTTTTGAAAGTTCTTTTCTTCAACATCCGAGAGGTCAAATTGACATTACGTAAAAGTGCTTCATTGGTCGTACGTGAGATCAAAATTTTTTGGGACAAAGCCCGCTTACCCATCCAGCAAATCCGCCGTTGCATTCGAAAAGTGGAGGCTTTACATAAAGAATGGACGACTTTGAATAACCACAGGACAAGGCCTTCGAATATCGACAAAGAACAACATTTTCTTCTTTCACTGAAAAACCTTTTCGATATTTCTCACGGAAATGTATCTAAACTTGTTGATGCTCGAACAATGCAGTTTCTTGAAAATCAAAGATTAGATGGTCGCGTTGGATACATTAACGATGTTGAAGGGTATTTTGAAGAGATTGAAAGAGAACGAGAAAACAAAAACGAGAGACAGCTCCAAAGACAATTGAAGAGTGAATTGGACCTCAATTTAATACGTAAGACGTCATATTTATTACTAGTAGATTTCTGTGTTCTGTTAAGTCACTGAATATTTTTATTCTTTACACAGATATTTTTTTGAAAAGTTTTATCGGTAAAAAAAAAAATTCATAGAAATTTGTCCACTCTCTATATCTGAATCAGCGGAAATTCCGCTATTCTAATCAGTGAACGATATTTTCACTGGGAATCAGCGAACTTCGCTGTTTAAATCAGCGAATCTTGCAGATTTGAATCTGTTTCAATTTCGAGACAGTGACATTTGTTTGTTTCTTGTCCTTCGGTCTTCTTTCGTCGCGTTAGTGAGAACTTTCTGTTACAACATGAGAACAGCACAAGCTAGGTAACGGAATTCCTTGTACAGATTCAAGTACGATTTACTTGATATACGATTTAGACACACACCAGCGTTTGAAATCTTTGACGCAAACATAACCTCCATCAATCAGGGAAGCTGAGTTTTTCCGTATGACTTCGAGTCTTGTGACATCATTACTTGAATAGTCGTATCTTTTTTCAAGATACAAATACTACAATCTGCCCCGAAGACGTCATGAACGAGCCTACGAAGACGACGCTCGTGAAAATCATTCCATGCGAGACCTGGAATATTGTTTTACTGATTCAAATAGTGAAACTTACACTGGTTAAATCAATGAAGCAATTTTTCACTGATTCAAACAGCGATTAGTCGCTGATTCTCAGTGGTATACTTATCGCTATTTCAATCAGCGACTATTCGCTGACAATCAGCGAAATTTCGCTGATTCAGATTTAGAGAGCAGTTCGCGTTGTATGGCCTGCGAAATTTTGCCTTAAAATAGTAGTCAGAGTACATCAAAAGATAAAAAAAAAAAAAACAATCCTCGGTACACGACTAATTAGACATTTCCAGAGTCGGCTTTTTATGGGGAAACACTGAGGTGAATCTTTTTTTTTTTTTAGATGAATTTGTTGAACTGACATCCACTGAAGAAGCTGATCAAACTTTGAGTCAAAAAACTGTCGGTTCATACTCGAATTTATCGTTTGAGATTGAGAGTGACGATAGCGCTGGTCCTTCAGCGCCTAAAAAGTCACGAGGAAATCGGAGTTTGCTGACTGAGAAAGTCGTTGCGGTTCTGGATAAATGTGGTGTTAGCGACAGAGATGCCGTTCACTTGATTGCCGCCATTGCGGAGGCTTTAGAAGTTGATCTTCAGTCCTTAATACTTAATAGAAGTTCGATTCGAAGAATCCGACAACGAATACGTGAAGCAAGAGCAATCCATATCAAAAATATTTTTCAAAAAAAAACAATTGAATGCTCTTGTCCTACACTGGGACGGTAAACTTATGCAGGATATAAACAAACGGAATCTAGTGGAAAGACTGCCTGTTCTTGTAACGGATGGGAAGGTCGAAAAGCTTCTTGGCGTACCAGCATTGGAAAATGGAAAAGGAATAACGCAAGCAAACGCGGTGTATGACGTTTTGAAAGATTGGGGGCTGAGCGAATCAATCAAGGCATTTTGCAGTGATACTACTGCATCTAATACAGGAAATGCCAATGGTGCAGTCACATTGTTAGAAAAGTTACTAACTAGAAGTATCTTGTTTTTTCCCTGCAGACACCATATTTGTGAACTGATTTTACGCAGTGCATTTGAAATCAAATTACCGTTAACAACTGGGCCGAATGTTCCACTTTTCAAACAATTTCGCGAAGCTTGGAAAGACATTAATCCAACCGAATACAAATCTGGAATTGAGGATGAGTTCGTCAAACAAATTGTAACACCAAACGATATCGAGAGAGTAAGTTCATTCGCTCAAAAAGAGTTAAAAAATTTCCAACCGAGAGACGATTACAAAGAACTCTTAGAGTTGACTCTTATCTTTCTTGGTTCCCTCCCATCTGACGATGTTGTTATCCATTATCCTGGCGCATTTCACCATGCGCGATGGATGTCCAAGGCGATTTATTGTTTGAAAATATTTGTTTTTCGAGAGCAATACGAACTGACAGAACAAGAAAGGCACGCAGTCCGTGATGTGTCGGTTTTTATCGTTATGCATTATATTGAATTTTGGTTCTCTGCACCACTTGCAACTAAAGCTCCAAATACTGATTTGAAATTAATGCAGACTCTTCACCGCTACAAATCGATTGACCCCGACATATCGAATGCCACGCTTAAAAAGATCACGAAACATCTGTGGTATTTAAATCCTGAGGCCGTTGGATTAGCGTTTTTCGACGAAAGTTTGTCATTAGACATCAAACAGAAAATGATTTTGAAATTATATCCATATGATGAAGTGGATGAGTGCTTTCCTCGTCGCATAACAATTGATCCGATCAACGTCAGTGAATACCAGGACAAAAGTATCGATCATTTTGTTACTCCACAGACCCGGAGCTTTTTTCAAAGATTTGAGATTGGAGAAGAATTTCTCCGAATCAATCCGAGTCTCTGGAATGAGAATCAAAGTTATTTGAAAGGGGTGGATATTGTGAAACATCTCAAAGTGGTTAACGATGTCGCGGAACGAGCTGTACGTTTATTTAGCGATTATAATGATATTCTCACGAAGAACGAAGAGCAAAAACAGTTTGTTGTTCAAATTATTAGAGACTACCAAAACAAAATACCGGATGCCAAAAAAACGACGATGATGCAAAGATATTAAATATTTCCAATTCCACAGAAAAACCTATTTCAAAAAATTATTGGAAAAGTCGAATAAATAAATATATAAATAAATAAATAAGAATAAATAAATTATTCATCTATTCATCTACTTATGTATTGATTTATTTACCTTCATTCATTCATTATGAAATAAAGAAAACGAAGAGAAAAAGGTACACAACGAGTTGGACTCACCTATATATAAATCAGATGATAGAGTTTAATTTTGAGATCGATGTTCGTCATTCAAAAATTTTTTTTTCCTTTTTATGAAAATGATCTTAAAATTGAAGAAAATAAAAGGGTTATGCTAGTTAGAAATTGATATGGGATGATCTTTTTTAGTTTCAGGATCACAATTTCTTATTTCATGATCAATATTTTCAATGTCGAACTTTGTTCTGACAAAATTTTCTGGCAACTAAGAAAAAAAAATACGTTTTCTCTTATGGGATGACGCATTTATAGCTGTCAGGATTGAATCAGGAGTTCGATTTATCCATCTGGACATAGAATATGGGGACCAGGAATGCGTTCGTAAGTATTTGGAATTTTTAGAAAGAGTTTAAGACGCTCTAGTACACAGGTCTTTGAAAAATCGAAAAAAAAAACACGTTTATTTCAAAGGAGCAAATGAGACCCCCTCTGGTAATGGCCGGTTTGTAAGATGGGGGGCTGCAACTTTTTCTACATTTGTTTTGAATCATTTGGAGCTGATCTGGGGGGCGCCACGATAATTTTTTTTTTAAGGACCACCCTAATACATATATCTAATTTAAACTTAAGCTATATTTACAACGGGTGACGATCATCCACCGAGCTTCACGCATATCATCTGAAACATACAGGTATTTTTTAATAACCGAACGATATGTAATGAAAATTACGTGTACTTACCTAGCAACGGGTCATTCAAAACCATATTCGCGAATGTCAATCTGTTCGAGTAGAATCACCTCCGGCGGTGGTGGTATGTCCGGGGATGAGGACCTTGACGACGATGGTGATTCCGGACTCGATCTCGATGAATCCGAACCGAATGATCGCGATCGACTTCTCCCCCTATCAATGTGCACCGTCTCCGCATCCGAATCTTCCGCATCTTCTTGCGTGGAAGATGTTATATCCGTGCATTGGATGGTCGATTGTGCAGCATTTTCGGTCGCGGCCGCGCGCCTTGCCCAATTATCATTTATTTCATATTGTCTGGTGATGCTCTCGATCATCTCGAAATGGATGCTTGACGTTTCGACCACGAAGCGCTCATCCACATTCTGCTGGCGCAAAATACGCAACACAAGCTGAGCGTTCCGGAGGAATCGCATCCTCAACTCGGCCCTCCGTCGCAGCTGAGCCGCCCGCAGTGAAACTCTTACGCCAGCCGGATTCATCTGGATTGATCACACATTCTTATGTTTAGAATCTGTTGAAATTTGATAGTATTCAATGCTAACACAACATACCTTTTTTTCACGTGTTTAGTTTCAAAATTCTTCTTCTCCGTTTATTTCTTCGCCTTGATACTTTTTCCTGCTATTCAATGATCTTCCACTCTTCACCGATATTTTCAAACTGAAAATTGTATTCTTTTGTCAAACCGATCTGGTGGGGTTGGGCTGCAATCCTATCGGCTGCATACCACCCCCAATCCGAAATAAAATTAAGCCTAACCAACCCGAGAACAGGACACAAAAGACTCCACCTCAACTCATAAAAATGGGCAAGTCTCAAAGGATTTGGTGGCGAATATCATTTAGAAGTTTGTTTTTTTTCACTGTACTTTCGTCGCTCGAAAACGCTAAGATTCCGCAAAGCACGAAGATTGCAATAATCAAAAGATCCCACCTGGCCCCCATAAAATCGACAAATCTCAAAGGATCAAGTAATAAAATATCATTCAGAGTTTTCACATCCTTTCGCCGCTCGAAAACGCTAGGATTTTACAAAAGATTACAATAATCAAAAGATCCCACCTGGGCCCCCCCATAAAATTGGCAGGTCTCCACGGATCAAGCAATAAATATCGTTTAGAAGTTTTTCACACCTTTTCGCAACTCGAAAATGCTAGGATTTGTAAACACAAAGATAGCAATAATCTAAAGATCCCACCTGCACCTATAAAAGTCGGTAAGCCTCAAAGGATTAAACAATAAACATCATTCAGAGTTTTTCACATCCTTTCGTCGGTCGAAAACGTTAGAAATTTGTAAACACAAAGATTGTTTGGAACACCTGAATTTTTTTTGCATTTTTTTTTTTCACACGGTACCATCTGCACACCTGTACGCATACCGATCCCACGCAATAAATCATCAGCTCAGTCAATTTCCGGCTTTGCTTGAGATCGCACACGAAATCGTCAATATGGAGCTAATATTGGATCTACAAGGTTTTGGACGATTCAGTGATAAATTTGTAATAAAAGAGCTGGCTGCAATAAGCATTCACGCGCATGAGGAATATCAGCAGGATATCACACGCATTCTCTTCAAAGCACCATGCTCTTGGGTGACTCTCTCACGCGAGTATAAAAATCTGAATTCGTGGGTGACATGGCGTCATCATGGAATACCCTGGATTGCGGGAGAAACACCGTATAGGGATGTAGTGAAAACTGTGAGAAAAGTTGCACAGGATACGAGGCGCATTTATGTGAAGGGATTGGAGAAGAAACTCTGGATCGAAAAAATCCTCAATGACTACTCGAAACCGGTGATTGATTTGGACGAGCTGGGCTGCCCGAATTTTCGAATATTATGATTGGAATCGCGTGTATATCGCTGGCATGGGGACTGTCATGGCGATGTATTCGGAGGCTACCATTGTGCCTTCGAGAACGTTCAGCGGCTGAAAAACTGGTATTTAGAGGAGGGGCATAAAAAACCCTCCCCACATGTCTCGATGGCGGGGGATGATGGCTTAAAAGTCAAGAGCTCGCAGGGAGCTGCATCCGTGCATCTCGACTTCTCACCATTAAGGGGTTAGGCCACTCTAGAGGCCGAAAAAAATAGGCTTTTTGAGGATTTTTTTTCAGAAATACTACAAAATAAATCGAGTCCACAAAAATGGGTGTTTATTATACATATCACTGACTGTATACAGTAATTTTTTTAGAGCGATTGATTTCAAAATGGCGGCTGTGCAGCGTTTTTGCAATGACGTCTCCGGTTTTCTAGGGTCCACGGCCGGACGAACGGCTCCGGTAATTTTTGAATTATGATAAGCCAATGAATTTTTCTCGATTATACATAATAACTGCTATAGAAGTACGTAGGATTTTTTCGATATATTGATTTTTGGCGAAATGGTGCACTTCTAAAGTGGAAAGTGAAAAATTTGCCTAAAAAATCGTCAGATAAGTGTTAATAACAAATTAACCGTGCAATATAAAAAAAAATCCTACGTACTTCCATAGACAATGTATTTTTCAAGATATATTCGAAGTTTCAAGTGAATCGGTTGAAAATTGTCTGAGTTATGTTTCCGGCCAACTTAAAAAATGCGGTTTTGAGATAAACGCGTTTGAAGTTTTGAGTAGTAGAAAATCATGAAAATTTACCAAAAGTTGAAAAACTCGGTGAAAAAAAATCGTGCGATAAATTTCTAGGAACCATTTGGAAGAGTAGATTTCAGGCTACAAAATGGCTGCTTCGAAAGTTCTCTGCGATTTTTTTAACGCCCCGTAGAGAACTTTGAAAAACTTTGAAAAACTTTTTTTTTCTGGCGTTTCGCAATCCGGCACTCAAACCTACGCCATGGCGTCAAAAATGGCCGTAGGAAAAATTTTCAAAAACCGTCTTGAAGATGAAGTTTCAACCTTCAAAATGCTTTCCCGAATGATTTTTTTTTTACAATTTTTCATTGAGTTACAGCATTTTGAAAGTCGGCGTTATTTCGCCGATTGCCGGGTGCGCCGTTAATTTTGTTGCTGAGTGTACTAAAATTCGAAAACCGAGTACTTGAAGATTTTTCCCGGCCATAATCTTTTAGGACACTATTTTTGAGGTCCTAGGGGACCATAAAAAAAAATAAAAAAATAAAGGTTTTTCAAAAATTCTAGAGTGGCCTAACCCCTTAACACATCTTCCTCGTATATTCGAATTTGCAAACTCTTTCGAACAAGGTAACAATCCCGTTACACGATAATCATATTTAATTATAATATAAAAACTAATTTCGAATTATTCATTTTGTGCAGATGGACTTCAGCAGCCTTAATAGCACCAGCCGTCTGGATAATAATCTACCAATGAAAAGGATGTCAGAGCTGGAGGTTGGGCAAAAGTATGATATCACCAGACTGAGGCTTGTGAAAACGAAATTCGACTGTAGAATCATCGCCACTATTGCCAACGAATACATCGTGTTCCTGCCTGCAAGAATCGGAAAGGCTCTAGAGAACGATTCCACTCAGCTGGATCAGTTAAACAATGAGGCTGATCAGAAACGTTTGCAGATACTCTATCTTGGAGGACCATACAATAAATTTGAATTCTGTGGCAAAATCTAAACACACACACACACACACACTAATGTATATAAATATAAATATATATGTAATGGGAATGGGCTAGGGTTGAATAAATAACAATGAAATTGCAATAACATTTATTTATTTATTTATTGTTCCTTTAGAATAAGCTTAATCTATAGTTCTCAAGCGTGTAGAATCCTTAAAATGTGGCTAATTTTTTGACGGTACCGCTGATTGGATTATATTCAACAATGCGATCGTGTATAATCATACAGTAGGCTGAAGTATTTGCTGGAAATGCAACGCTAGTTTCAAATTCCAAACGAATATCCACCGGTCCACTCTTTAACGATTCACTTTGCTTGGAACAGTCTATAGTAATGAGTGGGGCTGTAGCCAAAAAATCACTCTTCGACAAAAGAGGTTCGGATTCCTTATCGTAGTATGAAATTTGAAAGTTTGTGTACATATTGTAGAGAATGGCGTATTGATTGCGAGCAATATCAAGATTCAAATTTCCATAGGGATAGCACTGTGAGTTTAGGAAAAGTTTCACATCTCTAATCATAC
The DNA here is from genome assembly GCA_943736025.1 of Tenthredo mesomela. Taxonomy (NCBI): domain Eukaryota; kingdom Metazoa; phylum Arthropoda; class Insecta; order Hymenoptera; family Tenthredinidae; genus Tenthredo; species Tenthredo mesomela. The sequence goes on along the minus strand of OX031020.1, from coordinate 15,526,741 downwards.
AATGATCGAATTGACTGGCATTTTTCGTCGCATCGTTTCGTCGTGCAGTTTGGAATCCCAGTATGACATGTCTCGGTTTCTCTAGCTGTGTAGATGTCTTGACAACCCATACATCTCTCGTTGTTGCAGGCAGCATCGGGTACTCGTACATTTCCCACGAGCGAAAACTCATAGATACAGCCGGATCTTTGGCGATATAATTGAGCATCTTGATTTTTGCAGAATCCGACAGTCTGATGTATGGCAATAACCATTCAATTTTCTCGAGTGAAATTTTGACCCCCTCCAGAGCTGTTTGATGTATGGTGTTTAGATCATTGTTTGATCGCGTCAAAATTAGCTCATGCTTCGCATTGACGATGGTTCGATTATAGTCTTCGGCAAATCCGAGCAAAAAACTCAGCGGTATAACAACATCGAAGTATCCTTCGGCATTGGTTAGTTTATTTTCATTATCCACCAACCAACCGGTGTTTCCCAAAAGATGTTGTTGTCCAGGGGTGAATGATAAGTATCCCTTCATAATACTCGTGATGCCGACATTCTTATTCTGATCAATCTCGTGTCCATTCAACTCGTAACGCATATCGCCAAACATGTGACACACGGCCATATTGACCAATTCTGTACCTGCACTAACAGCGGTGCCGTCTGATTTTGTAAGCCGACCGTAGATGTGGAGTGAACTTTTGCTGGGTAATACACACGCATCTTGATTCTGTACAGATATTCGAATCTCATCGTTATTTCTGAATTTAGATGCAGCATACGGTTGATGCGCGTGTATTTCACAGTGGGCAATCGACTCGTCGAAGGTCACAGGTGTTTGAATTTTTATCATTTTTGTGATGGACATACGCAGATAAAGCAATGGATTCTTATTTTCCACCACAACGAAGTCGAAGTCCTAGGCTCCGGAGAAACTGAGCGTTCTGATGTGTCACTCGAATCGGAGCTGCTCGACGACTGATGATGCTCGGACATGTTATCGAGCTTTTATAACTACTACCAGATTTTCTTGTCCTCTCAAACACAATGCCCATATTATCTCAAAGATTTCACGTGTAATCGTATAGTTACAGTTTCTCTACGAAAATTGATTAATTTGCCGTCCTGATCGACTATTCTCAATTGTATATCGTGTATTGACCGTACGGTGATTGGATGATAAATGACATTTGTCGGCACTTCCACGATCTTATATCCGGGTGGTACGGTTGGGAAAAATTGATGAATCGTATGCACCCGATGTTCATTTATATACGCACCGGTGGTAATATTACACTCAACTCGCAAGGCGTTGACTTTGAGTATGCGAACGGGTAACTGGGATTTATGGGTAATACCACTTTCAAGCTTTTTTGGGGTAAAACCGAGCAATCGACCGATGGAATCTTTTGGTTCAAAGTTCACAGAATGATTGCATCTAATTTCACTAAGTAACTCATTGTTATTAGCCTTTAGAATGAGATTTATATCCTTAGGTAGTGCCCTTTTCAAATAATTTGCGATATCCTCAATTTCATAGCTCCCGGTGGGTATTGTAATCACAGTGTCTGGTTCTATATAAAACTTATTACACCCTTCATCTATATTGGGGATTGCATTGAATGTCAGAAGCTCTATGAGTCCGAGAACATACGTCTTTGTTGGGGATAACTCGATAGGCGGAAAATATTCAGTCCTCAACACCGACGATTCTCCGGAGAGTGTCAACGTGAACGAATCAGCCATGACTAATATCACATCGGCGATTCGCATACATTTTATAGTTGTCCGCTGAGAAACTTGAGGCACAGGTGACCGCAAATTATCGTGTTATATTCTCGATATCTCTTATGATTATATTTTACGCTACCAACACCGAGATATTTCATTAGATCTCTAGGTGGTTGTAAATCGCCAAAACTATCGAAATACACCGCATCGTTGCCATTTTTCGTGTACGCAACCCAATGCGTCCCCGGACCGTTTTTATCGTCGAGATTGATAATTGCAGATTCACGCTTTCTAGGTCCTGAACTGGGTAAATCATTTCGCATAAAAACACCCCGGAAATGTGGAATTTTCATCGTTTTTGCATAGTTGAGCAAATCAGCATCTGTGAGGGCTCGGTGTGGTAGCTTTATTAGTTTTTTGCAGGCTTCAAATACAGCCCCATACCCTTCTTATATGGTCTGAGGTATAAGCCCTTCCCCAACGCAATCGCTTCCATTGTCGCGTTGTGACGCTTGGATTCTTGTAATTGATGTTTATTTGCTTTAGCCTCATTGACAACCTTTGCTATACCCGCAGCACCACCGGCTAAAGCACCTGTGGCACTAAGGGCTGCAAATATTGGGATGAGAAACGGTAATAAACCGCCAATTTTCTGGGGGACAGGTAGAATACGAGGCACGCGCACTTTTCCTTTAGACACGGCCGAACGGGCACCCGCCAAAGCCGACTCAATCAGTGTTGGGCAGCATCTAATTACATTTGTAATTAATTACATTTTAATTACAAATTACAATTGTAATTTGTAATTGAAAGTCAAATCAATTACAAATTACAATTGTAATTTGTAATTGAAAATCGAATCAATTACAAATTACAAGTGTAATTTGTAATTGAAAGTCGAATCAATTACAAATTACAATTGTAATTTGTAATTGAAAGTCGAATCAATTACAAATTACAATTGTAATTTGTAATTGAAAGTCAATCAATTACAAATTACAATTGTAATTTGTAATTGGAAGTCGAATCAATTACAAATTACAATTGTAATTTGTAATTGAAAGTCAATCAATTACAAATTACAATTGTAATTTGTAATTGAAAGTCAACTCAATTACAAATTACAATTGTAATTGAAATGTTTCTTCGAATCAATTACAAATTACAAATGTAATTGACATCTTTTTTCGAATCAATTACAAAATACAAATGTAATTGAAATGTTTTTTCGAATCAATTACAAATTACAAATGTAATTGACACCTTTTTCCGAATTAATTACAAATTATAAATGTAATTGACACGTTTTTTCGAATCGATTACAAAATACAAATGTAATTGAAATGTTTTTTCGAATCAATTACAAATTACGAATGTAATTGAAACAGTTTTTCGAATCAATTAAAAGTTACAACATTTAAAAGTTGTAATTGATCTGAAAAAAGGTGTCAATTACATTTGTAATTTGTAATTGATTCGGAAAAACGTTTCAATTACATTTGTAATTTGTAATTGATTACGAAAGACATTTCAATTACATTTGTAATTTGTAATTGAATACGAAAAACATTTCAATTACATTGGTAATTTGTAATTGATTCGAAAAAACATTTCAATTACATTTGTATTTTGTAATTGATTCGAAAAAAGGTGTCAATTACATTTGTAATTTGTAATTGATTCGAAGAAACATTTCAATTACAATTGTAATTTGTAATTGAGTTTACTTTCAATTACAAATTACAACTGTAATTTGTAATTGATTGACTTTCAATTACAAATTACAACTGTAATTTGTAATTGATTGACTTTCAATTACAAATTACAATTGTAATTTGTAATTGATTCGACTTTCAATTACAAATTACAATTGTAATTTGTAATTGGTTCGACTTCCAATTACAAATTACAATTGTAATTTGTAATTGATTCGACTTTCAATTACAAATTACAATTGTAATTTGTAATTGGTTCGACTTCCAATTACAAATTACAATTGTAATTTGTAATTGAAAGTCGAATCAATTACAAATTACAATTGTAATTTGTAATTGGAAGTCGAACCAATTACAAATTACAATTGTAATTTGTAATTGAAAGTCGAATCAATTACAAATTACAATTGTAATTTGTAATTGAAAGTAAACTCAATTACAAATTACAATTGTAATTGAAATGTTTCTTCGAATCAATTACAAATTACAAATGTAATTGACACCTTTTTTCGAATCAATTACAAAATACAAATGTAATTGAAATGTTTTTTCGAATCAATTACAAATTACCAATGTAATTGAAATGTTTTTCGTATTCAATTACAAATTACAAATGTAATTGAAATGTCTTTCGTAATCAATTACAAATTACAAATGTAATTGAAACGTTTTTCCGAATCAATTACAAATTACAGATGTAATTGACACCTTTTTTCAGATCAATTACAACTTTTAAATGTTGTAACTTTTAATTGATTCGAAAAACTGTTTCAATTACATTCGTAATTTGTAATTGATTCGAAAAAACATTTCAATTACATTTGTATTTTGTAATCGATTCGAAAAAACGTGTCAATTACATTTATAATTTGTAATTAATTCGGAAAAAGGTGTCAATTACATTTGTAATTTGTAATTGATTCGAAAAAACATTTCAATTACATTTGTATTTTGTAATTGATTCGAAAAAAGATGTCAATTACATTTGTAATTTGTAATTGATTCGAAGAAACATTTCAATTACAATTGTAATTTGTAATTGAGTTGACTTTCAATTACAAATTACAATTGTAATTTGTAATTGATTGACTTTCAATTACAAATTACAATTGTAATTTGTAATTGATTCGACTTCCAATTACAAATTACAATTGTAATTTGTAATTGATTGACTTTCAATTACAAATTACAATTGTAATTTGTAATTGATTCGACTTTCAATTACAAATTACAATTGTAATTTGTAATTGATTCGACTTTCAATTACAAATTACACTTGTAATTTGTAATTGATTCGATTTTCAATTGAAAATTACAATTGTAATTTGTAATTTGTAATTAATTAATTACAAATCTGCCCAACACTGGACTCAATAGCTTTAGGGCCCGACTTTATAGATTTCTTTGCTGCTTGTATAATAAAGTTCAATGTTTTTTTTTTTTTCTTGTTCTTGAGCGATATTTGCGTCTTGACCCTCCTCATGCCCATACCTAGTTTGGATTTTGCTTTCATGGTGTTGGTGACCGCCCAGGCGACAGCTTTTTCAGCTGTACTTGCGTCTTTGGCTAAAACCCGATTCCAAGCCCTCTCGGCAAGCACTTTATCAGCCTTATGACGCTCCGCAATATTATCGTGATTTTTGGAGTATGCGATATCGTGTTGCTTGCATGCAGCGTCTAGAGCATTGATACCACGATCACCGCGAGCTAACCTCTTAGCTAATTTTGTACCAGGTCCGCAGTATTGATAACCGGGAACATGCAATTCGACGGTGAGATGTTGATGATTTTATTTATTAGCCCACATCCACTCCTTTTTCTACGTGTGTGTCCAACCATGGTTCACCATGAACTAACACGAATTCTATAAAAGCGTGTATTTTATACGTGAATATATTAGTTCTCATCGAGACGTTTGTCAAGCATCATGAAATTTCAAGTGCAAACGATCAAACTACCCATCGCCAATTTTGATAATTTGGTCGAGCGAAAAAAGAAGAAGGGGAAACGGCACGGGGCCCTACTACCAAATAGTGTGAGGGCTGTCTTTTGCGGACCTTCGAATTGCGGCAAAACTAATGCCCTTCTCACACTACTGACCCATGCGAATGGTCTACGATTTGAGAATGTGTACGTCTATTCAAAATCCCTCAATCAGCCAAAGTATGAGTTCTTGAAGAGGTTGTTGGAACCGGTGAAGGGGCTGGGTTATCTTCCGTTTGATGAGCACAAGGAGGTTGTAGCACCGAAAGATGCACATCCCAACTCTATTATGATTTTCGATGACGTGGCCTGTGAGAAGCAGGATAATATCAGAGCCTATTTCTGTATGGGGCGGCACAGGGATGTCGATAGTTTTTATCTTTGTCAAACGTATGCCCGAATTCCGAAACATTTGGTGCGTGATAATGCAAACTTGTTGGTTCTTTTTCGTCAAGATGAAATGAATTTGAAACACATCTATGCCGATCATGTGAACACTGATATGACCTATCAGCAATTTAAAGATTTGTGCTTGGCGTGTTGGAATGACGGTAGATATAGTTTTGTAACCATCGACAAAGACAGCGAGATTAGCGCTGGACGATATAGGAGAGGCTTTGACTGCTTTATAAGTCTGAATCACGAATAAACCGCATACAGTCACAATACATCGATCAAACTAGCAGCATGGAGAGCTCCAAGATACGTAAGCAAAACGATGTGTTGCGGGAAATAGCGAGGGCCAGCGATATCATTCGACGTAAACATGAAATGATAAAAATGAGGAAAGACACCAGCGAGCGGGCTATTAGTGAAATCTTCAAACCACTGGCCACACCACTGCATAAGTTGGTGGATTCATCGAAGCAGCAGCAGCGGCTACTAATGAAGCGAGAAATAAAAACGGAGCCGGGTTCAGTCAAGACAGAGGAGGTAGAGCCGGGTTCGTTCAAGACAGAGAAGGCAGAGCCGGGTTTGGTCAAGACGGAGAAGACAGAATATTTTGTGGAACCAGAAGATTATGAGGATGCTGGTGATGATGAGGATGATGATAATGATGCATATAAAAGTGCGATTGAGGAGAGCTTGGCAACTAAAATTGCTAGTGGAGACGATGCTATGGATGATACGGATGATGAAGATGATGATAACAACCTGGATCATACGTTAACCGCGTCTACAAGCACACCGATGTTGAAAAAAGAAGTTAAGACGGCGCGCTATTTAAACATGTTTTCCTCTGAAAAAGAGCGCAAGAAATTGGATCAGAAATTTGGAGTTCGAAAATTAGCTACCGGATTGAAGATTGGTGATTCGGATATCGCATTTGATGATAATCAGATATATGTAGGTGATAAGAGTTATGATAATACACCAGGATTGCTTGAACTGTTATTCAAAAAGTTACCCGATCACGCCAAGGTGAATAAAAGCGATAGATTGAATTATATCAAAATCGTGAAAAAAACGAATGCTTATCGGAAATATTACAAAGCTGAGACAAGTCCTCATCATGATAGGCAAAAGTATTCAAAGTATAGAGATTTTATTGCCCCATACATCGACCTGCCGGTGAAAAAATCCGGTGAAGGTTTATTACCCACCCATAAAATCGCGCGGGGACAAAGCATGGATTATGTTTATTGGGATAATCCTAATGAGCTCGTTGATCGTCTCCGGTTACTCACGGCATCTCAAGCGGCTGGTAATACTAGCCATACCAATGAAATTTCCTCCATTATTGAGGAGCTACGTGAGGCGGGAATCATTTATTAGCATGAGATTGATCATAAAATAATCATTCGGTCACAGATCGTTGAACAATGAGCATAGACATATTCGGACGACCGTCGGCTAGAAACAGCTACGAAAAAGTTGTTATCCGGGGTTCTCCAGGTGTTGGATTCAAATTCACCCCTGATAAGCAGTACGATCTAGACGGCAAACGATTATGTAATATTGCGGATCCGCAGGAGCCGAACGACGCTGTTTCTCTGAAAAGTCTTGAAGATATTACACAGCGAGCCTTGAGTGTTCTCGAACATTCTATGGAAAAAACATTTGCAAACTCTACGCTACAAGCACTTCACAAGTTTGAATCTCAACTTAATGCACGCCTTGATCGAGAGCATACCAACAATTTGAGCGGGAATCAACACATTCAGACTCTCATACTAAAAGAGATTGACACTCTGACAGCGGAAAAGGAACTTCTGAAGATTCGATTAGCCGCCGTAGGATCTAATCTTGCAAAACTCTACCACAACGGGCTAATCCATAATATTCACACTGAATCAAGCTAGATCGATCGATAATGGGCATAGACATATTCGGTCGTTGGTTGACTAGCAGAAAAATCAAAAGTGTGAGTAGTCGTGGACCGCCCGGCGTTGGATTCAAAACCACCATCGATAACCAGAACGATATAGACAATAAACGATTGTGTAATATCGCACATCCGCAGGAGCCAACCGATGCCGTTTCTCTGCAAAGTCTTGAGGATATTACACAGCGATCATATATTGGTCTTGAGCGTACTATAAAGGAAACATTCGAGCAATCCATGCAACAGGCGCTCGCAGCTCTTGAATCTAAACTTAATGCTCGGATTGCACAAGAACACAGCGAAAGTTTTGAAGAAGATCAGCGTATTTGGATCCAGGCAAAAGAAAGGATTGCGGCACTGAAGGGGGAAAGTGAATCTTTGGAAAAACGGTTGGTGATAGTAGAGAATTGCGCTGAAATACTTAGCCGGCATTACATCCTCGGAATTCCGATTCCACCCGAATTTTTAGACAACGAATACATTGCAAATTGGTTGAAGACGCATGAACATGAAGTCGGTAATAGCGAGCGAACTTCATAGACCCGCCCGACGTAATTATCCTCGCCGTTATGTCGATATACGCGGTCTGGATGAGACCTGGCAAGCCGATCTTGTCGATATGTCCGCATACTCATCCGTCAACAAGGGCTCAAAATTTTTGCTCACAGTGATTGATATATTTTCAAAATTCGCGTGGGCCGTGCCGATCAAGAGTAAAAATGCCAAAGATGTAACAGCTGCGATGAAATCTGTGCTAACTCTGGACCGCATACCGAAACATCTACACGTCGATCAGGGCAAGGAATTTTACAACAAAGAATTTAAAACTCTCATGAGACATTATGGGATCAACATGTACTCGACATTTAGCAACTTGAAGGCATCGATATGCGAACGCTTCAATCGTACACTGAAAAATAAAATGTGGAAGCAGTTCACACTTCAAGGTTCTTATAAATGGACCAGCATTCTACCAGATTTAATTGCATCGTACAATAATACCAAACATCGCACGATTGGAATGAAGCCGAAAGATGTGACTACGACTAATGAAAAACAACTGTATCGAAGTGTGTATAAACCGCGTCAAATAAAAAGAAGCAAACGAAAACGTAAATTTAAAGTTGGCGATAAAGTTCGAATTAGCAAATATAAAAATGTGTTCGAAAAGGGTTATACGCCGAATTGGACAACAGAAATATTTACGATTCATGAGGTGAAAAATACCAACCTTCCAACTTACAAACTCACCGATTACCTGAATCAACCCATTGAAGGCGGGTTTTATGAGGAGGAGCTCAGCAGGGTGCAATATCCCGATGGCTATCTTGTAGAAAAGGTCTTGCGGAGGCGTGGTGATCAACTCTATGTAAAATGGTTGGGATTCGACAGTTCACATAATAGTTGGATAAATAAATCGGATATGTAATATAATTTTCATGAATAAATTTATTATGAACTTATTTACATTTGTTTCTTCACCCTCCTCAATCTTAATGCTAGCTTACATGATAATTGCGGAAAAATGTTTTCACACGCACACACTTTCTCACATTTTCTCACATTTTCCCACATTTTCTCACATTTTCTCACATTTTCTCACATTTTCTCACATTTACGTGTAAAGTAAATGGGAAATTATTTGAGAAAATGTGAGAAAATGTGAGAAAATGTAAGAAAATGTGAGAAAATGTGAGAAATTTACAAGTTTGCATGATCTTGGTAACCCCAGGGCAAAGTATCAGTTTTACCAGGTATTAATTTTCGCTTATCGTCACACCAGCTAAGAGCTAACTTATTCTGTATGATAGTACTAACTTTATGTCAACCACTTTTTATCGTACACTGTTTCCTATCTAAATTTTGATGACCAATAAGACATCGTTTGTAATCATCAAACGTGATGGATTTTAATGTGGAACCTTTCACACCCTTTGCACGTTTCTTATCAGTATCACCACAAGTTCTGATTGTATAGAGTTTTGCGCGCAATCCGATAAATTCAGTCATGATTTTTCCATTATTCTCATCCTTCATCAGACCAAGACGTTTTTTATTCAACAGGGGAATGCCGTAGGTATTATCCGGTGGATAGTCTGATGTATCGAACATTGTAGCAACATCACGCTTGATGATTTCATAGATATTTGGAACAGTAAATTGATATATCAGGCTATCTGTATCGGTATACATTAATTTTGATTCGGTACTTGAAAAATTATTTTTTACATAATCATAGTGGAAGTTGTATAGAAATATTTTCGAAAGATCGCGAATAGCAGCACCAATGTAGATGGGTTTATTGAAATAAACCTTGGTTCGATTTAGCTGAATAATTACCATATCTTCATCAAATATGGTACAGCTATGAAATGTTGGCCTTGCAATGAGAGCACGTGCACCGCCCCTACCCTCCCATTTCGTGATTAGTTTCACGGTCTTATGGTTACGCACATTCTCCATGGTCTTGCCGAATACAGCGTTGTTCATAAGCTTGTAGAAATTCTTCTCAAATTCATTTTTCGATTGCTTTCGCATATTCGTATTGAGATCGATGTATGATTTTAACCATGGTGATTGTGTGAACCTTAGAACTCTATGCACTTTTACCAGCTTCAAACCAAATTTAATGCATTGTTTCAAATTGCGATAGTGCAGAACATATTTTTCCTTGGGTAGAAGCGTTGTAGCAAGTTTTCTAATTTTACTACCCGGCGGTATAAAATGCTCGGGGCAGAGAGGTAGGTCGGCATGCTGTTTATGGAGCTCTACGGGATAATCTAAATCCACCTCTAGAATATAACCGATTGGTGCGTCATCCGGATGGGACATCACATCAATGGCATCATTTTCCCACTCGAACGACCCACTCGGCAAATGCTCACTCATAGCTGCACCATAAAGATTATTTACATCGAAATACATTAAATATGATTCCGCTTTGCTTGGATCAAAATCTTCACCCATAAATCGATTATTTGCTCGGGCATAGCGATTGCAGCACTGTGCCACACCACCCCTTACACTTTTCTCGATGAACAATATCATTTCCGGATCATCTAGAAGTTGGAGATTTATTTTCGTCTGCTTTAACATTGCATCAAAAGCAAGCCCCGGCGCGGTGTAATAATGCAGAGGATCCAAGTTGTATGTTTTAAAGCAGCTATCGCGGAAATTTTGAAATATATCGGCTAATAAAAGTACATCGGTTTTCAGGTATAAATCGGAATATTCGCCCAGAGTTTTCAGATCAAACTTGGTCCAAACATTTTTCGCACGTTCGTAATCTTCATTGGAAATATGAGAATCGCTTAGTCTCGAATAAAAATATTTTTCAATGGGTAATTCCGGCTCGTCAAGTTTTTCCCAAGAATCGATGTATTCGTAGGGGAATACACCTTTGCGAATCATCAACTCGAATTTTCCCTGATCAATGTAAAATTTTCGAGTTATTTTTTTATCCGCATCGCACACGTATGATGCCAATTTGTCAATGCTGCTAGCCATAAATCGAAGCGAATCTATGAATCTCAAGCTCATCATGGTGCCGTCAACCCTCTTGGTAAATGATATATACTTTTCCTTATTAATGGGCAATAGCGTGATTTTACCCGAAAAATTTGAAGCTAAAGATTTAATTAAGAAATGCGAATCATAGCCCGACAAATTATGAAACACCACCGGAATCGCGTGTTTCTCTCTGAAATTCAAGTTACACCGATTATGGGCGGGGCCGCGATATTTACCCGTGAAATGACAGTGATCGTAACATTTTTTTTCTTCCGGTGAAAATCGCTTTTCACAGATGTAGCAATTTTTTGCGCGCATATGACGATCGCGTTGTGTCTGATTCAGAGATTCAATCGGAATTATATTTTTTATGCGCGACTCTACTTCAATTGATAATTCGCGAAGCTGTTCGATGAACCACTCAACACAATCAGGTCCGCGTTTGTTCTTATATCTCGATAATGTCTCATCATATGAGCAATGTACATAATAGGCGACACTGTGCGGAATATGCTCTTGAGATTCATTTGCAACCGGTTTCAATATACGCTCGAGATCCGCGTAAACCACGAATGGCACAGTTCCCTTATTCTGAAAATTTGAAAATTCCAAGTTTTTTTTCTCTGGAAATTCCATTCGGATGCTATTCATTCGCACGCAATCTTGCCTGTGACTTTCATACGCGCTGTGTACGCTAAAGTGACACAAGCATCTATCACACAAAAATTGTCCACCATCATGGTTCGATAATTGTTTGCTAACCAAACGTGAAAGATTCCTAATCCAAGCAAAGTGAAATCTGGCTTTGAAGTTATTCAAGTTAGCATCATCGTCATCATCGTCATCATCATGATCATTATCACCGCAATCTATTTCAATGTTACACTCAATCATAAGAAGGTGAATTGTCTTTTTATCGAGATTTGTTGAATTTTTACTGAGATAAAGAGGTGTGATAATGCTCTGTTTTGATTCTGAATTTGAGGAAGTTTCTTTTTCAATTCCATATACGTTAATTCTTAAATTATTTGCTTTTTCAAGTTTTTCTACGCTACGCAGGGTTGCGGGGAACTTTATACCTGTACAATCTAGCTCCGATATGTATCGTCGATAGCTGTGTGTTCTGGTTGCGTGGCCGTGTACGGGGTGGAGGGCTGCGGCAACAGACCACAGCAAACATCGATCATCGTCGTTCTGCACGTTGACCACCGCTTTCTTTCGCTGAATATCCTCAGGTAGCTGTGTGAATGTTGAAAGTCCACCACGAAGAGGCTCGTATCGGTTGATGCAGATCACAGCATTTATGATCTCAATCATACTCCAACCAGAATCTCGTTGTTCGAAATCCTCCACCATGGTTAGCAGAGGATTCGTTACATTATCGGTGAACCAGGTTTCCAAATCCGTTGATGGAAGAATCGTAGCGTTGCGTGTGTTGAAGTTCTTTACTTCCAGACTGATCTCATCGTTTTTGACGTTCTCAAATTTACACGAAAGCCCCACATTCACTTTAATACATCCTTCTTCGCGTAGCACATTTTTTAAACGTTCCGTCGTTACCACCCCAGCGTCAGCCAAAAATCTTGCCAGATCTTTATGCTGAAGATTTGTCACGGCTCCGGTGCGTATGCGACACTTGAAGGCGCTCTCCATGTCATCCCATCGAACGCGATTATGAATATCATCGCCGATATTACCACCAACAATAGTTGCACGATGTCGTTCAAATTTCACCGCCCACGATTGAAGGAGTGAAATTATATGTTGCAATCGTTGTTTTTCACTCACACTCGGTTTAGATTGCGTTAAAATATTATTCAAGAATCGGATATTTTGACGTGCAATGTCACGCCAGTGAATAAAAATATCTTCATTCACCTGTTGCGGTGGTAGTGTATACAGTAACTTGTATGCGTCCTCCATCATCTCAACGAGATTCATATACATAGCGTTGTCCATTTTTTTTCTTCGTAGAATTTCACGGTCAAACTGGCACTAGACGATTGCTCACACCCACCCTAGGGTTTGGGATTTTTATATGCACACGCCCTACCCCTCCACATTTTTTTCCACCTGGGAGGATTGGCATCTTTGGTACCTCCGTACGAAAAAAATATTTTCCGAGTTTGCCATTGTTCAGCCCCTATAATATTGGGGGCGTATTTCGGGTTTAGTTGGATATAAAAGTGCGAGTTTGCAGTGAGTTTTACACAATCTGCAGTCAGTCTAGAGAAGAAAAATTGGATACAAATCTCAACCACCAAATCGAAAGCAAAAAGTAAGTATCATCATTCTTTGATATCATAGTTTTCATGATGGGTATAGTTTGTAATTGATATTGCATAATGCAGAAATGGATCATTTTCAAATCGATGATGTTGAGCTAGCGGAGGATTGGAGCTCCGACGATAATGGTCATGAAAGCTGCAACGAGGTGGAGGTCGATGGGGTGCGCTGGATTACGGCGCGTTACGATGATGGCACCCCCATATGGGTTGAGGTGAGACCATTGAAGTGGGGGTGGGATGATGAGCAGGAGGAAGAGGTGCCGGCGGTGGGGGAAAATGGGGATGAGGAGGAGGTGCAGGCGGAGGCGGCGGTGGAGGAAAATCGGGATGAGGAGGAGGTGGGGGAGGGGGGAGAAGGTGAAGGCGAATAATGCTAGGTAAGTACACGTAATTTTCATTACATATCGTTCGGTTATTAAAAAATACCTGTATGTTTCAGATGATATGCGTGAAGCTCGGTGGATGATCGTCACCCGTTGTAAATATAGCTTAAGTTTAAATTAGATATATGTATACATAGTTTAAGTTAGTTTTTTTAAGAAAATTGTCATTTGAGAATATAGGTTAGACTTAAGACATAGGAAAATAAACACATATATTATCAGATAATTCGCGTCATTGATTGCATATATATATAACACCCTGTCACTCTTCAAGCATTTTTCAGCTAGTATAATTCGTATATATATCAGCTTAGAATTAGATATTTCAGCCATCTTGGACCGATTGTAGGTAAGAAAAAAAAAAGATCGGTAATCGTTACCATGATTCGAAAGCGAATCCTTAGTGGCGCCATCGCAAGACGGAAAATTGCAGGAGAATTGCAGCCATCAGACTATCAGTAACTAATGATCGGATCGTTACCATCGGATTATCGATAACTAAGGATCGATAATCCATAGTGGCGCCATCGCATGACGGCAAATCGCAAACATCAGATTGTCGGTAAGCGGAGATCGGCAATGCAGGATTCTCGATCCTTACCATCGGAATATCGGTAACAATCGGCAGTGGCGCCATCGCACGACCGAAAATTGCAGCCATCAGATTGTCGGTAACAAAGATCGACGATCGGTACCCAAATCGTTACCATCCGACGGTCGGTAACTTACCCCGCACGGCCGGTAACTTACCATCACAACTCGGCCGGTAAAGAAGTCTTGGTCCAGAACTGTCATATATACACTACTGTTGTTTTTTGGAGCCAGTATGTCGTTAGTAGTAGGTGCCAGCCATGGCGAGTCATAACAAATGACGTCACCCTGGCCGGAGGTCAGTGACCGGGCGGGAATGGGGGGTTTTGCGTCAAAACAATGAGAGTCCGATCCAAGATGGCGGCGCCCATACGCAATATTATAAACAAATATGGCGCCCGTTTTCCAATTTTTTCAAAATCCAAGATGGCTACTATTTTTTTCAAAATCCAAGATGGCTACTATTTTTTCAAAATCAAATATGGCTACTATTTTTCAAAATCCAAGATGTCTGATCTAAGATGGCCCCGCCCATACAAACCAATATGGCGGCTTTTCCAAGATGGCTACTATTTTTTTCCATATTCCAATATGGCGACTGCTTTAAATTTCTCTCTCTTATACTAAATAATATCTAAATCTGAAATTCTTCAAAATGGTGGGGTATATTCAGGAAATGACGCAAATTATATTTAAAAAATGTATAAAATAATTTATTAAAAATTTAAAAGCTATTTTACATTTCTTACAAACTAAAATAAATTAACTAAAAACTATTTACAATCTAAACGTCTCGGGGTACCTCGTCTGAAACATACGGAAATTATTAGTACAATAACCGAACGAAATTCGACGAAAATTATATATATATATATATATATATCAACTTACCGGATTGGTACCCCTCGTCTTCCGACGGCAGCCACCACCGGTCCTCGTCTTCCTCCTCTTCCTCCCGCAACCTCTCTATCTCCCTCAGCTCTTCCTCGAAGTCTCTTTCCTCACCAGCATTCTCTTCTTCCTCGCCCTCGTCCCACCCTCCGCCCATCCAAATCTCCACATTTTCACGTATCTCCTCCTCAATTGCGTTCTCTCTTACTATTCCACCCCCGTGACCCCCGTAGACAATGTGCTCATTGTCCTCAGGGATTGTGGATGCAGCCGAGCTCAACGTCGAGGCGCTTTCGGCAAAGTCGCTATCCCCCTCAAGGGCTAGCAACTCTGCCTCCCGCGCCTCGATCTCCCCGTCTACCTCGGCAAGCATCGCGATCAAATGTTCCCTGAGGAACCACATGTCACGGGGGTCACCGTGGATTAGCACTGCAGCCACGAAGTCTTCCATTTCTGCAACGAAAAAAACTTTTTTAATCACAAAACTGCACAATCCTTTTCGCCAAAATTAGCAGAGAACAATCACACTCACTTCTTAATTCACTCGGTGGCTTAAGATGGAGTGACGACTCCTGCAGAGAAATATACCTCGCTGCATCGCGTACCTAGAGCATGGGGGGGGGGGGGGGGGGGGGGGGGGAGATAGAGGCACATACTTATCAAGAAACGTTTCGATGTCCCGACGGGTATTAAATGACCATTCTCACCTCCAAAACTGCTGACGTTGCTGAAATACTGGTGGGATGCGCTCGCAATAAACGACACACGCTACTTCGGGACCACCGCAAAGGAATACGATCAGCCGCGTACACGCCACACGTAGCCGTCGGTATCAACGCCAAAACTCTCCTCAGTTCCAGACTGTTCATTGCACTCTTCGGATTCGGTTGTAGAAAACCCGCCACCGTCCACCTCGTCAGTCGCCCCTCTCCCCAGCAGCCAAGATTTCAGTACAGCCGCGCGATTCAACGAACAGACAAATTCCCCGGGATTGCTCAGAGCGTGATGCATGCAGTACGTATCCGATGGCGGCAACTTTCCGAATGCGGGGCAGTCCTCGTCCTCCAGATTCGTCACCTGACGCGACATAACGCGCCGCAACAATTTCGCCTTTTCCGCACCGCGCGTATAAATCACGCGGGCCGAACGTGCCACGGCGCGCAATTTTCTGTAGATTTGTTTGTCTTGAATATCACCGTCGAACCACTCTTTACCGTGATGGCTGCGCGAAAGATAATTGTTCTGAGCACAAATATTCGCCGGGAGATCGGTGAAGGCGCAGGGTGGTGTGGCTACCCAGTGCCCGATGTGGTCGCGATTCAAAGCTAACACGGAAACCTCCTTGTCAGCAAAACCGTTTTGAGCGTCTCGAAAACCCTGCACATCGACCACGTAGTCCACCATATTGCTATAAACGTGTTCGCGGGTATACGGAAAACTGGATACTGCGTGTTTCGTTCGACTTTAGCGACCTTTCCTCGATACGCAACGTCAGCTATTTTTTTTTTCAATGGTGGGGGAGGTGGTTCAGGTTTCACCTCGCTGTCTATCCTCCAAAGTCCACTATAACCTGCCGCGCCGCGTCAATTTCCAAGACGTTGTCAAATTCCGCGTACACGATGCAATTTATCGTCGTTGCCAGGGCAGCCTCGAAGCGCACCTCGATTCTAACGCTGCCGTGTCTGACCAAATTCCAGTGGGTGCCGCTGTTTGCCGACAGATCGGGGGTGAGGTCGAAGGCCGTCAGGCAATACCCGTGGGGGAAATCTTCACGACCTATACCGTTCCCTTCGTTTAGAAAATGTATGCCTGTTCCGGAGAAAAGGGTGTGGTAGGCATCCACGTAGAGCTTGCTTCGCGTAAAGTCGGGCTGTAGCGGCTTCGAGGGGATCTGAGACCCGTCCACGTACAGCGACAGAAACTTTATGTTGAAATGTTGAAAGTTGAAGGGGTTGTAGGCTTTATCACCGTTGAAGGCCTTGTTATCGACAAAACCCACAATCATTCTTTTAGGCAGTTGACCCAGAAATACATTGTCCAACGTATCACCCTGCACACCGCTGTGAATAGTCATAGCCTTCACCTCCACTCTGGTAAGAGGATACTTTGCCGTGCCTTTACCCAGAGCTCTGGCGTGAGCCAGCAGGACGCCGGGGTTTATCGTTACGCGTCGCACGAGCAGCGAGGCCTCTAGTATGTGTACGCCGTGTGTGTTGGTGCTCTCCATGAGGCAGAAGGCGTCCCGCGAGCGCACGACACAGGCTTGTAGTGGACCCACTGCCCGCTCTCGATCGTGGTTTGCGTCGGTGGTAGAGAGAACAAATCCAGCTCCGATTTCAGACACTCGCAGGAGTCTGTGTGCAAGTACGCCATGGTCGATGTTTATTATTTTCGTTGTTAGCGAGCTTCGAAGATATCAGCCACGCTTCTTTTTTTACTCCCGCAACAGCTTTTCTTCTTCTTCTTCTTCTTGAGAGTTGTTTTTTTTCTTTTTTTAATTCCGGCAAGCCCCGGTTTCTTCTTCTTTCTCGGTTTGCTTTCTTGACACCTTTCCTACGCGACCCGATCGATCCTGCACCGCGACCCCGCAGCAACTGCGCCCTCGGTCCGCCGCGCAGCGTTTTATATCCGGACCCCTTCATCAGATTGCCCAATTTATCTGTAGCTTTTCGCCTCAGATTGTAACCCGACTCGACGACGCGTTTCTTGAGCGCCTCTTTGAAGGGTGTGTTGGCGTCCATATCTTCCACGACTCTCACACCGGTCCGCAGAGCCTCCTTCCCCAACACGCGCGCACCGCTCTTCAGAATGGGTATCACGCGCCGAAACAATCCCCCCAGAAAGCTACCGATTCCGCTACCACGCTGTAGTGGCGCACCGGAATAAACTCTGCCTATACCACCACCACCCACCTGATCGTCGTAATGTTCAAGGTAGCGAGCCATCAGTGCGACCTCTTGAAGTGCAACGTAGCCGTCAACGTCCCGCGCGTGAATGGCATAGGTCTACCCTGAGAGTCCCTTATATCGATTTCAATGGTACGGAAATTGGTGAGAAGCAGAGGTACGTAGTGCGGGGGTGCCAGGGATTTGCTTTCCGAGACACCGTTGTGAAAATTTTTGCCCACCGTCCGCACTATACGCAGCAGCGGAGCGTAGACATCGCCCACTATTCTGGGCTCCGCGAGATCCGTGTAGACAAACATCTGCGAGGGTATCCCGCTGGGTAGGTTCAAAGGATGGTTGGCCACCACCCTGTCGCGTATGTTGGTCGTGAGCTTTGGAAATCCGAGTTGTTGACGAATACCGCCGGAAAACGAGAGGTAGTGACCATCCTTGCAGCTGCATTTTCTGACCACGTCCAAACGATCGTCCGCGCTGTCGGCTCGTCCAAACTCCAAATGCTCCTTGATGGTCGGCAAACCGTTCAACGTTTGGATAATTTCCCAAATATCCGTGTAAATACCGGGTTCGATGAGGAATTTACCCTGCGCCACTCGTTTTTCCCCCGGCAACAATGAAATATCGTGAAAATTTTCCGCTGGAGTGTCCGACCGATGCACGTGAAATCCCACCGCGTTGTAGGGTTCGTTTATGTTTTCAAGCGTCAGCGGGTAGTGGATCTCCACCAGGGCGACTTCCCACTCTCCGACAAGCTCGATCCGTCGCGGTAGCTGGGTGGTGAATCGAGCCGTCGTGTTGTGAGGAAAAAATTTCATCGAGCTGTTGCTGGGCAGCGTGATGTAAAACTGATCCTTCATGCCTGTTTTCGCACGCTGCTCGCAGCGATCCAAGAGTTGAACTTTTCCGGATAACCGCGCCAGCTGACAAACAGCTTCTTACTGGCCCCCTTTCCCCGCGTCCGTATTATTTTATCCACAGTCATAACATCGTCCTTGATCACGCGCTGCAACTCAGCCTCGTAAAACAAGCCGTCTATCTCCTCCCCCTCCAAATCAACCAGCAGGTAGACGATCGGCGCTCGGTGCAGAACGCGTCGAATCTCAAACACCTCCTCGGTCCAGTTGGCCTCGTAACCCTTCTTGAAGGCACCCTTAGCCTTACTGATGCGAACCCGCTCCCCCACTCGAAACCGTGGCTTTGCACCGGATCGCGGCGGGCCACCGCGTGCCTTTTCCATGTTGAAGCGGGCGGCTGCGGCATTTTCCAGCGTCACCATCGACGGAGCCATTTTAATGGTCGAGTGGGTGGTGGCGTTGTACGCCCCTACCAGCTGTCGCAGCACATCCAGGTAGCGATGGGTATTCTTGTGGGTGAAGTAACGCCACATACTCTCCTTGAGAGTACGATTGAAGCGTTCCACAACGGCCGCCTTTATGTCGGGGTTTCGCGTGACTCTGTAGCGCACCCCTCTGGCAGCGAGCAGCTACTGGAATTGAGCTCCGACAAACTCCTTGCCTTTGTCGGTCTGCAGCTGAATCGGGCAGCGTTCCGTGGAGGACAACACGCGCTCGAAAGCCCCGGCAACGGTAGCCGCGCTCTTGTCGGCGAGCGGCTCGACCCAGGCAAACTTGCTGAGCACGTCTATGATCACCAGCAGGTAGCCGTATCCGTCGTTGTACTGTTTGATCGATCTGAGATCCACCAGATCCGCTTCCCACAGGTCGTCTATATTCTGCACGTTGTATCTGGCTCGGGGAAATTTCCTACGTATCGACTTGTGCAGCGTGTACGCGTCCTGCGACGCCAACCATTCGACCACCGCGGCGCGAGGTATTTTTTTTTTCCCCTTTTTTCTTTCACCCGCGGATCGAGTCAAGTTCCTGGCACCCGCGTAACCCGCCTCGTTGGCCGGATCGTAGTACAGTCGTTCGAGGATCTTCATTTCAACCTGAGTCTCAACCAAGCACCGTTTCCGGTTTGCCCTGGTCGTTGTCTGTTCTTGGGTGTGGCAAATATCGAGTCCGAATCCGTATCCTCCCCCTCACCCGCCTCGTTCGTGTCAATGTCACCGTCCACACCCCAGTCCTCCTCCTCCTCCTTGATACGCCTCTGATGAGATGGGCCGGCTGTCGATCGTGATGAGGCGTGACGCGTAGGTTTTTGAAAAACGGGATTACCTATGTACTCTTGCGGCGTGTTGATCGAGTGAAGGATCCTGGCGAACTGTTCCCTCCCCCTGGCCTGCATAGATTTTCTCTCGCGTACCGCGTCGTTTATCAGATCGATGATGTTTGTCCCGGCTATCCGAGTCCCCCTTACGGCTATCGTCCCCTTGTCGTCCCACGAGATCTCGGAGCGACCGTTGGTGGTCAGATAGTTCAGCAAGAGCTCCGCTTTCCGCCGAAACTTGTCCGGCACGCTCACCACGATATCCTGTATAGCTACGCCGCTGTTACCAGCTGCATTCCCCTCAGTCACCCCGTCCATCTCTTCCGCTTCTTCTTCTTCGCCAGCGGTATTACCACCGGCAGCCTCGCCACCCACCCCTCGTATGGAGAATTGCAAAGGTTTTCGCGACTCGGCGGCAAAAAACAAGTAACGTCTCAGCACCTGTCTGTACAGCTTCCATTTTTCCCGATCGTTTTTCCCCGGGTCGTTGAGAATAGCGTGCATCTCGCTGTCCAGACGGCTCGCGGGATCCGTATCGGGTCGACGCTGCTGGATACGTTCGGCTGTCTCCTGCGGTATCAGGACCATTTTCTTAGCCCGCTCCATTGCCTCAATTTTCTTCACCCGCCAATCAGACTGTCTATAATCGGGGCCAGCAGCAAGGGTAGAAATCCACCCCGTTGAAGCAGCAAACGTTTCTTACTTTTCCAGCTGCCCGTGTCGCAGGCCAGGCGACGTAAAGTTTTTCTGTGCTTGCTCAAACGTCTCTTCCGATCGGCGCTCAGGCTCACGTTACCCCTTAGAGTGTTCAGAGCGAACTCGCAAATGTTTTTCACCAGAGCGTCGTCGGCCGTGCGCAGCAGAGCCCGTCTCCGAGCGGGGTCCGATTTACAGATAGCGTGCAAGGCCGCGGCGTTGGAAGAGCTGAACCTGTTTGCCGAACCTCTTCTTCTTCTTCCTCCTCCTCGTCTAGTTCCGGGCTTCATCACAGACGAAAGACTGGTGCCGCGTGCGATCCTCCACCCTTTATATCCCTGCGAGGCACGTAAACGTAGTGACGCGAATCCGAGGGAAATATATCGGTGCGAAAGCGGCAATTCTCCGGGGTGGATTGTTTCAGATCGAGGAGCAGATAGCCGTGGGGGCGCGCTGTGGCGTCGTTGTAGGCCTCCTGCAGGAAGCGCTTTTGCTGAACTATCTGACCACCAACGGTCGCTCCGAGATCTCGTGGGACGACAAGGGGACGATAGCCGTAAGGGGGACTCGGATAGCCGGGACAAACATCATCGATCTGATAAACGACGCGGTACGCGAGAGAAAATCTACGCAGGCCAGGGGGAGGGAACAGTTCGCCAGGATCCTTCACTCGATCAACATGCCGCAAGAGTACATAGGTAATCCCGTTTTTCAAAAACCTACGCGTCACGCCTCGTCACGATCGACAGCCGGCCCATCTCATCAGAGGCGTATCAACGAGGAGGAGGAGGACTGGGGTGTGGACGGTGACATTGACACGAACGAGGCGGGTGAGGAGGAGGATACGGATTCGGACTCGATATTTGCCACACCCAAGAACAGACAACGACCAGGGCAAACCGGAAACGGTGCTTGGTTGAGACTCAGGTTGAAATGAAGATCCTCGAACGACTGTACTACGATCCGGCCAACGAGGCGGGTTACGCGGGTGCCAGGAACTTGACTTGACTTGCGGGTGAAAGAAAAAAGGGAAAAAAAAAAAATACCTCGCGCCGCGGTGGTCGAATGGTTGGCGTCGCAGGACGCGTACACGCTGCACAAGTCGATACGTAGGAAATTTCCCCGAGCCAGATACAACGTGCAGAATATAGACGACCTGTGGGAAGCGGATCTGGTGGATCTCAGATCGATCAAACAGTACAACGACGGATACGGCTACCTGCTGGTGATCATAGACGTGCTCAGCAAGTTTGCCTGGGTCGAGCCGCTCGCCGACAAGAGCGCGGCTACCGTTGCCGGGGCCTTCGAGCGCGTGTTGTCCTCCACGGAACGCTGCCCGATTCAGCTGCAGACCGACAAAGGCAAGGAGTTTGTCGGAGCTCAATTCCAGAAGCTGCTCGCTGCCAGAGGGGTGCGCTACAGAGTCACGCGAAACCCCGACATAAAGGCGGCCGTTGTGGAACGCTTCAATCGTACTCTCAAGGAGAGAATGTGGCGTTACTTCACCCACAAGAATACCCATCGCTACCTGGATGTGCTGCGACAGCTGGTAGGGGCGTACAACGCCACCACCCACTCGACCATTAAAATGGCTCCGTCGATGGTGACGCTGGAAAATGCCGCAGCCGCCCGCTTCAACATGGAAAAGGCACGCGGTGGCCCGCCGCGATCCGGTGCAAAGCCACGGTTTCGAGTGGGGGAGCGGGTTCGCATCAGTAAGGCTAAGGGTGCCTTCAAGAAGGGTTACGAGGCCAACTGGACCGAGGAGGTGTTTGAGATTCGACGCGTTCTGCACCGAGCGCCGATCGTCTACCTGCTGGTTGATTTGGAGGGGGAGGAGATAGACGGCTTGTCTTACGAGGCTGAGTTGCAGCGCGTGATCAAGGACGATGTTATGACTGTGGATAAAATAATACGGACGCGGGGAAAGGGGGCCAGTAAGAAGCTGTTTGTCAGCTGGCGCGGTTATCCGGAAAAGTTCAACTCTTGGATCGCTGCGAGCAGCGTGCGAAAACAGGCATGAAGGATCAGTTTTACATCACGCTGCCCAGCAACAGCTCGATGAAATTTTCTCCCCACAACACGACGGCTCGATTCACCACCCAGCTACCGCGACGGATCGAGCTTGTCGGAGAGTGGGAAGTCGCCCTGGTGGAGATCCACTACCCGCTGACGCTTCAAAACATAAACGAACCCTACAACGCGGTGGGATTTCACGTGCATCGGTCGGACACTCCCGCGGAAAATTTTCACGATATTTCATTGTTGCCGGGGGAAAAACGAGTGGCGCAGGGTAAATTCCTCATCGAACCCGGTATTTACACGGATATTTGGGAAATTATCCAAACGTTGAACGGTTTGCCGACCATCAAGGAGCATTTGGAGTTTGGACGAGCCGACAGCGCGGACGATCGTTTGGACGTGGTCAGAAAATGCAGCTGCAAGGATGGTCACTACCTCTCGTTTTCCGGCGGCATTCGTCAACAACTCGGATTTCCAAAGCTCACGACCAACATACGCGACAGGGTGGTGGCCAACCATCCTTTGAACCTACCCAGCGGGATACCCTCGCAGATGTTTGTCTACACGGATCTCGCGGAGCCCAGAATAGTGGGCGATGTATACGCCCCGCTGCTGCGTATAGTGCGGACGGTGGGCAAAAATTTTCACAACGGTGTCTCGGAAAGCAAATCCCTGGCACCCCCGCACTACGTACCTCTGCTTCTCACCAATTTCCGTACCATTGAAATCGATATAAGGGACTCTCAGGGTAGACCCATGCCATTCACGCGCGGGACGTTGACGGCTACGTTGCACTTCAAGAGGTCGCACTGATGGCTCGCTACCTTGAACATTACGACGATCAGGTGGGTGGTGGTGGTATAGGCAGAGTTTATTCCGGTGCGCCACTACAGCGTGGTAGCGGAATCGGTAGCTTTCTGGGGGGATTGTTTCGGCGCGTGATACCCATTCTGAAGAGCGGTGCGCGCGTGTTGGGGAAGGAGGCTCTGCGGACCGGTGTGAGAGTCGTGGAAGATATGGACGCCAACACACCCTTCAAAGAGGCGCTCAAGAAACGCGTCGTCGAGTCGGGTTACAATCTGAGGCGAAAAGCTACAGATAAATTGGGCAATCTGATGAAGGGGTCCGGATATAAAACGCTGCGCGGCGGACCGAGGGCGCAGTTGCTGCGGGGTCGCGGTGCAGGATCGATCGGGTCGCGTAGGAAAGGTGTCAAGAAAGCAAACCGAGAAAGAAGAAGAAACCGGGGCTTGCCGGAATTAAAAAAAGAAAAAAAACAACTCTCAAGAAGAAGAAGAAGAAGAAAAGCTGTTGCGGGAGTAAAAAAAGAAGCGTGGCTGATATCTTCGAAGCTCGCTAACAACGAAAATAATAAACATCGACCATGGCGTACTTGCACACAGACTCCTGCGAGTGTCTGAAATCGGAGCTGGATTTGTTCTCTCTACCACCGACGCAAACCACGATCGAGAGCGGGCAGTGGGTCCACTACAAGCCTGTGTCGTGCGCTTGCGGGACGCCTTCTGCCTCATGGAGAGCACCAACACACACGGCGTACACATACTAGAGGCCTCGCTGCTCGTGCGACGCGTAACGATAAACCCCGGCGTCCTGCTGGCTCACGCCAGAGCTCTGGGTAAAGGCACGGCAAAGTATCCTCTCACCAGAGTGGAGGTGAAGGCTATGACTATTCACAGCGGTGTGCAGGGTGATACGTTGGACAATGTATTTCTGGGTCAACTGCCTAAAAGAATGATTGTGGGTTTTGTCGATAACAAGGCCTTCAACGGTGATAAAGCCTACAACCCCTTCAACTTTCAACATTTCAACATAAAGTTTCTGTCGCTGTACGTGGACGGGTCTCAGATCCCCTCGAAGCCGCTACAGCCCGACTTTACGCGAAGCAAGCTCTACGTGGATGCCTACCACACCCTTTTCTCCGGAACAGGCATACATTTTTTAAACGAAGGGAACGGTATAGGTCGTGAAGATTTCCCCCACGGATATTGCCTGACGGCCTTCGACCTCACCCCCGATCTGTCGGCAAACAGCGGCACCCACTGGAATTTGGTCAGACACGGCAGCGTTAGAATCGAGGTGCGCTTCGAGGCTGCCCTGGCAACGACGATAAATTGCATCGTGTACGCGGAATTTGACAACGTCTTGGAAATTGACGCGACGCGGCAGGTTATAGTGGACTTTGGAGGATAGACAGCGAGGTGAAACCTGAACCACCTCCCCCACCATTGAAAAAAAAAATAGCTGACGTTGCGTATCGAGGAAAGGTCGCTAAAGTCGAACGAAACACGCAGTATCCAGTTTTCCGTATACCCGCGAACACGTTTATAGCAATATGGTGGACTACGTGGTCGATGTGCAGGGTTTTCGAGACGCTCAAAACGGTTTTGCTGTCAAGGAGGTTTCCGTGTTAGCTTTGAATCGCGACCACATCGGGCACTGGGTAGCCACACCACCCTGCGCCTTCACCGATCTCCCGGCGAATATTTGTGCTCAGAACAATTATCTTTCGCGCAGCCATCACGGTATAGAGTGGTTCGACGGTGATATTCAAGACAAACAAATCTACAGAAAATTGCGCGCCGTGGCACGTTCGGCCCGCGTGATTTATACGCGCGGTGCGGAAAAGGCGAAATTGTTGCGGCACGTTATGTCGCGTCAGGTGACGAATCTGGAGGACGAGGACTGCCCCGCATTCGGAAAGTTGCCGCCATCGGATACGTACTGCATGCATCACGCTCTGAGCAATCCCGGGGAATTTGTCTGTTCGTTGAATCGCGCGGCTGTGCTGAAATCTTGGCTGCTGGGGAGAGGGGCGACTGACGAGGTGGACGGTGGCGGGTTTTCTACAACCGAATCCGAAGAGTGCCATGAACAGTCTGGAACTGAGGAGAGTTTTGGCGTTGATACCGACGGCTACGTGTGGCGTGTACGCGGCTGATCGTATTCCTTTGCGGTGGTCCCGCCCCGCGGCCCTTATCGCAAATACCGATGACCACACACAGCCAGGAAGTCACTGGGTCGCTTTCTACAACGACGAGTCCGGTAACGGGGTGTACTTTGACAGTTACGGGGTTGCACCCTTCATCCCACACCACGTGCGTCGTCTGCGGAAAAACTGTCCGCGCTACCGGTGCAACACGCGCCAGCTCCAGAGTGCATTTTCCGACGTGTGTGGTCAGTTTTGTGTCATGTTTCTCTATTATATGCATTTTGGTTACACGCTTGATGCTTTTGTGGATATTTTTACGGATGATTATGTAAAAAATGATTCGATGGCCGCGTCGTTTTACAATTGCGTGGCTAAAAAAATTAAGAGTTGCGACAAACTCGACGCCTCTTGTTTATCCTTTGTACAGATATGTTTAAGGAAACGTTGTTAATTATAGGCTAGTTTTAAGCAATATTGAATGAAGCGAAAATTTTGTAACGAAGTAGCGTGTGTCGTTTATTGCGAGCGCATCCCACCAGTATTTCAGCAACGTCAGCAGTTTTGGAGGTGAGAATGGTCATTTAATACCCGTCGGGACATCGAGACGTTTCTTGATAAGTATGTGCCTCTATCTCCCCCCCCCCCCCCCCCCCCCCCCCCCCCCCCCCCCCCCCCCCCCCCCCCCCCCCCCCCCCCCCCCCCCCCCCCCCATGCTCTAGGTACGCGATGCAGCGAGGTATATTTCTCTGCAGGAGTCGTCACTCCATCTTAAGCCACCGAGTGAATTAAGAAGTGAGTGTGATTGTTCTCTGCTAATTTTGGCGAAAAGGATTGTGCAGTTTTGTGATTAAAAAAGTTTTTTTCGTTGCAGAAATGGAAGACTTCGTGGCTGCAGTGCTAATCCACGGTGACCCCCGTGACATGTGGTTCCTCAGGGAACATTTGATCGCGATGCTTGCCGAGGTAGACAGGGAGATCGAGGCGCGGGAGGCAGAGTTGCTAGCCCTTGAGGGGGATAGCGACTTTGCCGAAAGCGCCTCGACGTTGAGCTCGGCTGCATCCACAATCCCTGAGGACAATGAGCACATTGTCTACGGGGGTCACGGGGGTGGAATAGTAAGAGAGAACGCAATTGAGGAGGAGATACGTGAAAATGTGGAGATTTGGATGGGCGGAGGGTGGGACGAGGGCGAGGAAGAAGAGAATGCTGATGAGGAAAGAGACTTCGAGGAAGAGCTGAGGGAGATAGAGAGGTTGCGGGAGGAAGAGGAGGAAGACGAGGAAGACGAGGACCGGTGGTGGCTGCCGTCGGAAGACGAGGGGTACCAATCCGGTAAGTTGATATATATATATATTAGGGCTAATCATTTTGGGGTCATATTTTTTGATTTGCCCTCGCACCCCTCAAAATGTGAGTGTATGAGGTCAGTATTACTACCTATCAATGATAACCAAGGTGCGATTTTTTTTGGCGTGGCCCATTGCAAAAGTATTTTTTCCATTTAAATAACACGGGAAATGTTTTTTTATTTTATTTGGAATTTTATTTCGTTCTATCGAATCATCGTGTTGTAAAAATCAACACATATTCTTGTACGAAATTGAACGATCTCCAAAAAAGGTCTGATACGATTTTTCGCTAGGTCGAAAAAAAAGTCGTCATATACCGTTTGAGGTTGAACTTTAACCTTCAATAACTTTCAAACGAGCGGACTTAGCGAAAAATCATATCAGACCTTTTTTGGAGATCGTTTAATTTCCTATAAGAATGTGTATTGATTTTTGCAGCGCGATGATTCGTTAGATTGGAATGAAATTTCAAATAAAAAAAAAAAAACATTTCCCGTGTTATTTGAATGGGAAAAATACTTTTGCAATGGGCCACGCCAAAAAAAATCGCACCGTGGTCATATTGATAGGTGCTGATACTGACCTCATATACTCACATTTTGAGGGGTGCGAGGGAAAATCAAAAAATATAACCCCAAAATGATTAGCCCTAATATATATATATATAATTTTCGTCGAATTTCGTTCGGTTATTGTACTAATAATTCCCGTATGTTTCAGACGAGGTACCCCGAGACGTTTAGATTGTAAATAGTTTTTAGTTAATTTATTTTAGTTTGTAAGAAATGTAAAATAGCTTTTAAATTTTTAATAAATTATTTTATACATTTTTTAAATATAATTTGCGTCATTTCCTGAATATACCCCACCATTTTGAAGAATTTCAGATTTAGATATTATTTAGTATAAGAGAGAGAAATTTAAAGCAGTCGCCATATTGGAATATGGAAAAAAATAGTAGCCATCTTGGAAAAGCCGCCATATTGGTTTGTATGGGCGGGGCCATCTTAGATCAGACATCTTGGATTTTGAAAAATAGTAGCCATATTTGATTTTGAAAAAATAGTAGCCATCTTGGATTTTGAAAAAAATAGTAGCCATCTTGGATTTTGAAAAAATTGGAAAACGGGCGCCATATTTGTTTATAATATTGCGTATGGGCGCCGCCATCTTGGATCGGACTCTCATTGTTTTGACGCCGAATCCCCACTCCCGCCCGGTCACTGACCTCCGGCCAGGGTGACGTCATTTGTTATGACTCGCCATGGCTGGCACCTACTACTATCGTTGCTTTGGCGTATTTCTAAACCCAGATTTCTTTGCCAGTGTAAAGAAATACTTACTCGCCTTTTTGAGGTCATTTGTTTCCTCGTCCATCCAGGGGTGACGGTAGTGTGCGGTGATAGTGTTTCCGGGTGTGTGTGTTGTGCACATTTGGCATTCTTTGGCTGCTGTCTTGATGCAGGATTTAATGCTGTTTTCTAGCTCTCCTGGCGATGGGTTTGGAGTTTGGGTGTTCCTCCAGGAGTTGTCCAAACGGGATTGATACTCCAGGGTTCTACTTTCTTTTGTGGGCCACGTGAATTTTTCTACTTTGGCAGGCTTCTGATGAGGGAGACCCGGGTTGGGCTGACTGGCCTCATGTGATTTTGACAGTGTCAGTTTGTATAGCACGTGGGGGGCTGTTGTCCCATGCGGGAGCGTTGTGCTGTTTGTGACTAGTTGTGCACCTAGATTATTCACCCAGACTTGGTCAATAGTGCTACAGCCCCTTTGTGACAGAAAGGTGTATGAGGCTGGAGAATCGGATCTAGTTCTCCCGTTTACCAGAATGAATCCCAGTGGTTCTAGGGCGTTTACCAGAAGTTTGCCTCTGGTGCTGGGGATGGCCGTGTCCACCGAGGTGCGGTGAGGGGTTAGCTCGGTCCCTAAGACATCAAGAATGTTTAGCTGGTTTAAGGGGACTAGGCAGCGAAAATAGATCGAAAATGGGATAAAATTCAAATGGCATTTGTGAAGAACCGAAACAACATACAAACTTTTTTTTTTCTCTCAATTTCCACTAGAGTTTTGGCTATTAAATTAGTTGGTTGCGATTTCAGAAATATGAATATTTGAGGGAGATATGGGTGGATAAAGAGGCCCGCGCGTCTCATGCACTGCTCCTTCATTGCCACGATTCCGAGTGGCCGGTTAAAGTTTTCGGCAATTTCCGGACGCCGTTCTCTTCAGGGGATGTTCCTCTACAGATTGAACCGACATTTTTTGAAAAAACATGAAAATCCAAAAAATGGCGGCCAAAATTTGGAAAACATCGAGAAATGGACGACATTTGTTGGAATAACAATGATGAAAAATTGATTTTTTTTACATAGTCGTTGGTTCACTTTGTAGAGGAACATCCCCTGAAGAGAACGGCGTTCGGAAATTGCCGAAAACTTCAACCCGTCACTCGGAATCGTGGCAATCAGGGAGCAGTGCATGAGATGCGCGGTCCTCTTTATCCACCCATATCTCCCTCAAATATTCATATTTTTGAAATCGCAACCAATTAATTTAATAGCTAAAGCTCTAGTGAAAATTAAGAAAAAAAAAAAAAGTTTGTATGTTGTTTCGGTTCTTCACAAATGCCATTTGAATTTTATCCCATTTTCGACCTATTTTCGCTGCCTAGTCCCCTTAAGTCTTGAACACGAGAGTTCATATCTCCCATGAGAATAATCGGCGTGCGTGGCCTACTGAGTATAAGTGCGTTCAGATGATCAGACAGTTTGCTTATAATGGCGGTATCGTTGAGACTAGGACTAATGTAGATGTGGATGAAACCAAACCTGATGTTTTTTATTTTCGTGTCGACCGAGATCCAGTGATCGTTGGTGTCTAAAATTTTATCTGGCTGGCTGGGTTAATCGCTCTTTATAAATAGTAGAAGTCCGCCGCTGCCCCTGCCGCGGTCTCCATCCCTGGTTGCCGCGCTCTGGTAGAGTTTGTAATTTTTTAGATAGGCTGGGGGATTAGTTAAGTTGAACAGGTTCCATGTTTCGCTAATGGCGATGATGTTGCATTGAAGGAAGAGTTCTCTAACTCGGTTGTCTATGGCGCAGAAGTTTCTGTAACCTTCTGCGTTCCAGTAGATGATGTTGAGTTCTTGATTTTGTGGGTAGGAGGAGTTTTTGGGTATAGCGGAGAGGAAATTGTGGTGTGCCGGTGAGTTTGAGCTGGTGGGGATGGATTTAGGAGGATTCAGAGGGATTTTTGAAGGTTGCTGGGCTAAGGAAGTTGCGTAGGTCGCTTGAGGCACGAAAGGAGTTCTGACTGGTGATATTTCCTGATGCGGGGGATGGTTTGTTTGGTTGATGGGGGGGGGGGGGGGGGGGGGTGGAGGTGGTATTTTTGGTTTGAAGGATGTTTTTTAGCTTTTTTGGGGGCTGGGATTGTTGAGTAACTGGGAAAACTCTCTTTATATTAATAATTATTAATGATTTTGTTAACTCCGCGCGATACCGGTAATACCGCTCGGCCGGTGAGGGTAATATCCCGCTAAACATGACACATTCAGGTGACGTTACATTCGGTCAGAAGTTTTGCCTAATCGCAACTTTCCGTAATAAACGTTCAAGAGATAATCCGCAAACGTTTCGAAGTAACGTCATTTTTGCAACATCTGTGGATCACATCAAGAACATTGCATCTTGGCAGTCTTAAAGTAAATTTGCGAGGTCACTGAAGGAACGTTTCAAGATGTTTCACAAATGTTATACATGTAACGTTGGATTTTGAACGTCGTAAAATATTTCATAACGGTCGCATACGTAACGTCACTAACACGTTTTTTTTTGTAATATCTTAGCAATGTTGCATATCGAACATTCGATTAGAAATATTTAATAACGCAAGAAAAACGTTACATTCGTGATGTTACCGAAACATTCTGGTGTCAACGTTCTGTCAATATTCCATTTCCTAGGTTCAGTTGGTACCATCAAATTACGTTACCAAAACGTTATGCACGCGAGGTTACCAAAACTTTCTAAACGTTTTATCAATGTTTCGAGTACCACATTCACTTTTTAATCCTCATGAAATCGTCCGTGATAGTGCAATACCGCGTAACTGAATATTGCAATACCGCGTGAGTACAAAAAAAAAAAAAGAATGAGATTTGTTGTGCATTCGACGTATTTTTTTTTTTTTTTTTTTTAATTACGCGGTATTGCAATATTCAGTTTACGCGGTATTGCACTATCACCGACAAAATGATAAGACTACATGCCCGAAAGGGCGATAAGTCAAAAAAAGGAAGAAGAAGAAGAAGAAGAATCCTCATGAAATATAATACATATTTATGGCGCGGTTTCATTCAACGACGAATAACTTTTATTTGTCAATTAACTTTATCCGCTGATTTAGAAATTTGCATTTTCACATCGAAAAGGTTCTTCTATTCTACAAATTAAGTTATTCTGTGAATTAAAGTAATGTTTTATAACATAATTCGCCCGACTGGACATGATCGAATCCTCTCATTTTTATTTTATATGTCCATCCGACTCATATATACAAATAGGCCCGGGCCCACGGGGCTAGAGTCCTGGGTCATAAAAGGCCTGTGAGTATATTGTAACATTCCGGCTGTCCTGGGTCATAAAAGGCCTATGAGTATATTGTAACATTCCGGTTGTCCTGGCTCCTGCCAGAGCAGCCGGACAAGTGTCCATCACGCATCCCGCGGTGCACATCTCGCGACGCGCACCCGGTCATTCCGTGCATCCCGCGATTCCGCGGACCCCGCGGAATATCGGTATAAAAAGGGGGCAGCGGAGGCATCAGGTACCGATTGTGTGGCAAAGCGCCCGTCGAGTCACATCTATTAAATTCATTAGGCACGTAGCCAAAATAGTGCGTGGTCTTTACTTGCTTATAAATTCGAATTCAATACTTGCTAAAATTGAAGTATTTTAGAATCACGATTTATAATATGAAAATAAATTGAATTCACATTTCACACTCTATTATGTTTTGCTAATTTTATAATTTAATAAATTAGACAAAGAATTTAAAAGTCGCCTTAATACGGGGTTTAACGGCGCAAATTAAAACTGATCTAGGATTCGAAATCCTAGATTATCAAATACTACAAAAATATCGGTTTAAACAAAACTCTAAATCATCTAAATGGAAACATTGATTAAAAATTATGAACTCTAATCAAAATCTAAGCTTATCCTACTTTATTACCTCTTTAATATAATATTTTATATTCTGTAATACTCTTTTCTATTCTTATGAATTATTACTATTCTGTTTTATGCTCAAAATGCTATTTTTCTGTTTATTTCTTTTGTATCGTTACCTACCATCAGTGATTTAATTTCATTAAACACAACCTATTGTTAAAACGACATCTGTTTCTTTCAATTTCCTATTTCCTTTAATTAACAACCTCTAATTATTTCAGCTTTCTTTCTTTATACGCAGTTAGCATACGACAGCTACGGTGCGGGTTCCTAACCCAATCCCGAGTCTAGTCAACAAGCTTGGTATGCCTAGCGACACCCAGCTCTGTATTATCGCAGCTACGGTTGAGTTTTGCTGGGTTACAACACTGGGGAACACCCGTGTCTGTGATTCTCACACACAGCTAACACAACCCGCGTCTGTGCACAGGCTCGGTTAGCGAAGCAGATCCTCGCTCAGTAGATAAATAGCTCAAATCGGTTGATATCCGATTTGAGTCTGTAATAGGGTATTTTTGTGGTCTTTCACTTTTTCCACCAGAGGAGCTCCAAATCACACCCGTGACAAAGACACTCACGCGGACTAGCCCCATATCTCCAGCCATCAGCAGAGATATTGGTGCAGTAAGTTACAATATATAATTTTTACTTGAATGAATTTATAGGATCATCTTTATCAGTGGCGTAGCCAGGATGGGGCAGGGGTGGGCACGGCCCACCCCAGAAGTCCCGGTGCCCACCCCAGAAAAAAAAACGATAGTACTTGAATTCAAATAATCTATTATGATTATCGATAATATTATCATAAAATAAATATGTGACGAATTTTTGTTTTTTTTTGTCAAGGTAGTCCGCCCCCCCCCCCCCCCCCCCCCCCCCAGGCCCACCCCAGCAAAAAATGCTGGCTACGCCGATGATCTTTATAGCACAATTACTTTAAGAATAATTACTAAAACAGAAAATTCTAATTGAAATACAATATTTATAGACTTTTCGGTCAAGATCTTCTGACTCATGGCCCTGCGGCTGCTAAATACGACACCTCTGCCGTGGCATCTATTCGATATTTTTGCGTGATCGATTCGCGCATCGACTTGACTCGGGTCGATTCGGGCCTTAAGATGGCCGCTGCACTTGGGCTGAACACGTGTAGCTACCGGGCAGTGTATGTGATTTGCAGCATTTTTCAAGTGATACGTACTTAGTTTACTATTAATACTGTGGTGATATTGACGCGATGGCTGTTTCGACTACTGAGGTGCAGAATTCACAGAAAGTGAGTATTCAATATGTACTTAAAGAGGGTCCTCAGTTGCATTCAAAAGTGAGAAGTAGGGTAAACTTCAAAGGGACCTACAGTTAGCTGCAACTTGCGAGAAAAAATAATGAACTTTGAAAAATGCAATGATTTTTACGAAAAACTGTCTGAAATGCTTTATATTGATTATTATTTAGTTTGGCACCTTTAATTTGACAGTGAATTCGAGGTTACCTCGTAGTTTTTTAATTATTTCTCAAAAGTTAGAACGGTTAGTGGGTATTTTTATTGTGGAAATATAAAGTTTAACTGCCTAAGAATATATATCTGAATCAAGTTTGTCCGTGCCTCATTGCCATTTTTTTTTTTTTTTTATCAAAAAAAATGTGGAATTCAACTTTTCAATATTTTTTTCTCAACAATTTGTACGGTAAGAGTATTTGAAATTTTGAGGATTCATTTAGGACTAATTAATGAATGTATCCTCCAAATTTCAAAGCTGTACATCATTGCGTTCCTTTTTTCGTAAAATAACCGAGGACCCTCCTTAATAACTATTAGCAGCATTATAGCATTCCCACAATTTAAAAGGTATATTAACCGTCTTTTACATGTGGATCGATCATCGTGGGCCCAGCCATCTTGAACAATACCGCATGATTGCATCAGACATACATTCTTTCATACACTTCTATTTTGTTAGAGCGAATATATCTAGCGCTTACGGTTGTTCATAATTAGTACTTATTATTTAACAGAGACATACATGAATTTATACTACTCATAACGATGACCGTAACAGTCTGACAAATATAATACAATGGGTAAAATAAAAAAGTGGTTTGTAACAAAAAGACATATGCGAAGAATAGTGAAAAAAGAATTATTGGAAATATTACATTCAAACCGACAGATAATTCAAGCGCACAATTTAAATAAGAGACTGACAAATGAGCCATTCCACGTCAGACCAGACAAAATAAATCAAAAAATGACCTCGATGTTACCGATTTCGTTATCATTTTTTTTACGAGTTCTATGGAACAAATAAATTGGTCAAACAATTTTTTGTTTTTTTGTTTGGGCCCCTATTTTCCAAGTTACACGGGGGTGAAATTCACGAAAAAGAGCCAAAAATCGAAAACATACTCCTCTTCAGACGGTCATATCTTTGATTGTATTCATCCTAGAGACTTCATCCAAGAACCATTTCAAAGCTATTGAATGACACTATTATAATATATTTATTTGATTTCGCGGTAACAAACAATTCTATTTGTTATAAACAAATATATTATTCAAACGTGATTTTCAACGCAAATACCAAGCGATAAAATCATCAAAAAATTATGAGCGTATTCCTTGATCAATTCTCTACGAAATCGTTGAGTCAATTTCATGGAGAACCGATGGGAACCATGTTAAAACGATTTATTTATAAGCGACGGCGCGCGCTGCCACCGAAAAGCCGTACCCGAGCCGGGTCTTTCAGCGGCAGCGCGCGCCGTCGCTTATAAATAAATCGTTTTCACATGGTTTCCATCGTTTATTCATGAAATTGACTTAACGATTTTGTAGAGAATTGATCAAGGAATACGCTCATATTTTTTTGAGAATGTTATCGCGTGGCCCTTGCTTTGAAAATCACGTTTGAATAATATATTTGTTTATAACAAATAGAATTGTTTGTTACTGCAGAATTAAATAAATATATAGAAATAGTGGCATTCAATAGCTTTGAAATGGTTCTAGGAAGAAGTCTTTCGGATGAAAACAACCAAAGATATGACCGCGAACATGTCCACCGATGCTTTCTCATGCTAGCCACACGTACCTGAGCCGGGTTTTTGGGTGGCAGCGCGCGCCGTCGCTTATAAATAAATCGTTTTAACATGATTCCCATCGGTTCTCCATAAAATTGACTTAACGATTTCGTAGAGAATTGATCAAGGAATACGCTCATATTTTTTTGATAATTTTATCGCTTGGTATTTGCGTTGAAAATCACGTTTGAATAATATATTTGTTTATAACAAATAGAATTGTTTGTTACCGCGAAATTAAATAAATATATTATAATAGTGTCATTCAATAGCTTTGAAATGGTTCTTGGATGAAGTCTTTAGGATGAATACAATCAAAGATATGACCGTTTGAAGAGGAGTATGTTTTCGATTTTTGGCTCTTTTTCGTGAATTTCACCCCCGTGTAACTTGGAAAATAGGGGCCAAAAAAAAAAAAAAAAAATTGTTTGATGAATTTATTTGTTCCATAGAACCCGTAATAAAAATCATAGCGAAATCGGTAACATCGAGGTCAGAAAGCTGTCCGGTCTGACGTGGAATTGCTCAAATACGTCTGATGACCTCGATGTTAATAATCACATTCAAGAAGTTCCACAATGTGAAAATCCTGATTATGAGTACGTTTCAGAGGAGATTTTGATTGAACCGTTAAAATATTTTCTACGGTTGATGAACCTCAATATCAAGATGATATTTCACCTTCTGGAGATCGCTGTGATACTTCTGATACAACTGAGGATTGTATAGTTGACGCTGTGAAACAATGGTTCTTGCGGTACAGACATTTACTCAGTCAGAGCGCAATGGATACACTATTAGCTATTCTACGCGTACCGTTCCCAAAATTCCCAAAAGACTCGCGAACACTTTTGAATACACCTAGTTCGTGTCCGTATGAAATAATTAGTGTAGCTCCAGGTTTTTATTGCCACATTGGTATAGAGACTGGATTGCGCACTATACTTGACAGTAATAGTATAGCCATGGAAAATCTATTAATGCAGAGAATTGAAATTGTATTACCTATTAGTATAAACATCGATGGTTTACCGATATCAAATAGCTCGAGAAGTCAATTTTGGCCAATTCTTATTTCTATAGATTCAGATACAGTCAGTAGAGATATAAGAAAACCCTTCGCAGCTGGGATTTACCATGGCTATGCGAAGCCAGCCGACGTAGAGGAATTTTTGAGTCCATTCATAACAGAATTTCAAACTTTAGAAACACAGGGATTTAAGATAAACGGCAAGATAATAAAATTAAAAACTAGTAAACTTCTTTATTCCCGGCTCAACTGTAATGGCCACTTTATTGACCTGAAAAGCGGGACAAAAGTGGCATTTGATTCCCCATTGTACTTTTTGTCCCGCAAATTCACTTTTGCGGGAAAAAAGTAAAATTTGCGGGAATAAAGTAAATTTGCGGGAATAAAGTAAATTTTGCGGGAATAAAGTAAATTTTGCGGGAATAAAGTAAATTTGCGGGAATAAAGTAAATTTTGCGGGAATAAAGTAAAATTTGCGGGAATAAAGTAAAATTTGCGGGAATAAAGTACATTTTGCGGGAATAAAGTAAATTTTGCGGGAATAAAGTACTTTTTGAAAAATGATTTTTTTCAAATTTTTTTTCCATTTCCTGACTTAACTTTTTTCCATATTTATATAGATTTTTGATCAATTTCAGCGTTTTTTCGTGGGTCCCACGCTTCAGGTCAATAAAGTGGCCACAGTTGAGCCGGGAATAAAGTACTATATGTAACACTGGAATAAAGTCCATCATTCCCTCAGGCTTACTGCCCTCGCGGAAATTCCCTTGGGTGATTACTGCCCTCGCTTCGCTCAGGCAGTAAACCCACCCGCGGGAATTCCGTTCGGGCAGTAAACTCACCTTCGGGAATAATATTCGACTTTATTCCCTTGTTGCATAATGTACTATTACGACGCTCCTGCAAAGTCGTTTGTCCTATGTATAAAAGGTCACACAGGCTATTCAAGCTGCACAAAATGCATTCAAGAGGGAACTTTTATCAATGGTAGAGTAGCTTTTCTGGAAAAGGATTCTCAGTTAAGGACTGATTACAGCTTTGAAAATAAAATACATGAGGAATTTCACAAAGGTACAAGTCCATTTCTGAAACTAAATCTGGGTACGATATCTCAAGTTCCACTTGATGGCATGCACCTTGTATTCTTGGGAGTCTTGAAACGAATGTTGAAGTTTTTGATGAGAGGACCGAAGAATATTCTCTTGTCAGATATTGATAATAAGAAAGTAAATGACCTTTTATTATTACTTAAAAGTTATATGCCCAAAGACTTTGCACACTTACCAAGGAGTTTAGAAGATATCGAATATTTGAAAGCAACTGAACTAAGGCAATTTTTATTGTATACAGGACCGATTGTTTTAGAAAGTATTGCAACTAAACGTGTGTATGTGCATTTCATGACTTTATCCTGCGCTATTACGATCTTATCCAGTCCTGCATTATATATTATTCACAACAATTATGCCTCACAACTTTTAAAATGGTTTGTAGAGAAATATGCAACCATTTATGGAGAAGAATATGTAACTCATAATGTTCATGGTCTTTTATATTTACCTGCGGAATGCTTACAACATGGTCCATTGGATAAATTCAGTTGCTTCAAATATGAAAATTTTTTGTATCAGCTGAAACAAAAAATGAAGACCTCTCGAAATCCTTTACAACAGGGGTACGTTCCGATTCAACGTTCCCACGCCCGGGCGTAAGATGTCGAGGCATGACGTCACACTTCACTCCCACCGCGATTTTTGTCCGGTGAATCAGAACGGACTGTGGCGCGGTTTTTCGAACGAGACACGTACTCAACGCTTTTACCTAGATTTCATTTATTTTAAGATAGCGTCTACATTTTATTCATATTCTGAAATAATTCATAATAGATAAAATATGTCAATGTACGGCAAAGAAATGTACTCCCTGGTCGCAGATAAAGACGGTAATCCAGTTTATGATGATGCTGGAAATATATTAACTCTTAACGAATCAGGTATGTAATCTAATGATTTATGTACTAAAATTATTTTTTCAATGTTATTCGTGTGTGTGTAGCTACTAAAATTTTTAATGCTCTGTGCAGATTATCCGTTTGCTTACTTATTACAATTTAACAAGTTATTGTCAATGAACAATTTGTTCTCATAGACGGAACTATCGCCCACATGGAATATGCCCTGGCATCAAAAGTCTTTCCAAGCTTGCTTGAAGCGAACGACGGCGCTCAAATAGCTGTTGACTGTGAATCCGTTGATCCATCTCAAAGCAGAGAAAGTCGCACTGTATGGGATTCATCCGAAATAAAAGAGTTAATTCGCTTATATAAGGATCATCTCCCGCAGTTCAAAAACACAACTTTGAAAAATGACAAAGTTTGGCAAATGATTGCCAATCACTTGCAAAACCGGACAATGGATCAAGTAAAGAATAAATTCAAATATTTGAAGTCAAAATATACTGAAAAAAAAGATAATATGAAGTGCAAAAGCAGTGGAGCAGCAGTGATCAAATTTCAATATTTAAATGAAATGGACGACATCTTTGCCAGGGATGCAAACATTTGCCCCGTTAGTACAGCTTCGTCAGCCAGAGGACAACAAAACTTACCTGTCAACATTGATGCTGAGAACAGCAACCACTCATCGACAGTCGATGATGGTGGTGATCCGCCTCACAATACTAGAGAGAAGCCTCCGTCACAAAAACGAAAGAGGAGTCAAGTGGCTGCACAATTGGATAGATACGAAGATAATTCGAGACTTAAAGAATCAGCTAAACAAACCCGTCATGATGAACTTTTACAAAGGCAGGACGCAGCGCTTGATATTTTGAAAGCAATTGCCCAGTCATTTGCAAATATAAGTTCAAAATAAAAATTACAAACGTGGTTAGGTATATTTATAGTCCATTACCTATATAAACCATATCTGTGTTCTAAGACCAAATGTTCAAATTTTTTGCATATTGAATATAAGAATTATAGGGTTAAGTCAATTTTTTTTCAATATAATTCTCAGCTCAAATATTTTATCTTTACAAAGCAAAGATATAACTTATCGGCGACAGTAGTTTATAAGTGTGTCTTTGCTCAGATGCTTCCATAAAAGTCGAGCTTTACTCAAAGCCTAACGTTCCTAATTAAATGATAATATAACTATATAATGTAGAACCGTCGAATTTATTTGTGACTATTACCAAATGATTGAACTAATAGGTATATATAATACCTATATATCATACATATATAATTAACTAACGATAATAATTAATTAATGAACTATTTTTCAACATAGTATATGACAATGTTATGTTTAATATAAGATTTACGTATTTCAAATAATTGTATGTACTAAGATGACTGATAAAAAAGTTAAATTTTATAATAAAAAAGATGTAGCTTAATAGTTCTTATTAATGCTCCTTATGTTTAGGTGCAGTATATTTACATTAGTTTCTGCCTTTAGTAGTGGTTTGGCCTGGCCTACCGAACACGACTTAGTAATGATATCGTTCTGTGAGAAGAAGTCAAGGTCATGCATCATAGTTGGTTTTCGCTCTTTGCAGGCTAACCTGCCATTTATATTAATTATTATTATTATTATTATTATTATTATTATTTATATTTTTTTAATTTATTATTTATGATTCAATTTATACCGTGCCTAACAGTCAACGCAGCAATCGTGCGATTCTGTCTCTTATTGCGACACCTTCTTGGATAACATTACGAAGATCGCGATTACATGCATCATTATCGTATTCGTCATTGGCCTGTACAAAACGAGCACCTTCTCCTATATAATCATCAATCGAACCATCTGGATGGTTTAAACAAATATTGTGAAGAACGCATCCAGCAATTATTGTAGCTGGAATCAAATCAACTCTATTCATGTCAAGGTAGCGGAAACGACGAAATCTTCCAAAAAATAACGCAAAACATCGCTCGATAACTTGACGTGTCTTAGCGTGTGCCGTGTTAAAATTCTTCTGACACCGGGTTACATTTCTTCTTTCAATGTAAGGAGGGATGCACCGCTCCATTATAGGATAGGCTTTATCACCAATAATGAATTGTTCACCTCTAAAGTAGTTGTTTGGATGATTTATGAATTCAGCGTAAATGTCAGAATTTCGAAAAATACGTACGTCTGAGACTGAACTAGGATACCCTGTGAAACAATCTGTGAATTTCAACGAATTGTCACAAATTGCTTGTAGGGTTATACCGTAGAAGCACTTGCGATTAATGTACGCTTCTGGATTTTGCGCTGGTGCTTTTATAGGGATATAGGTTCCATCAATGGCACCAATTACGCCGCGAATAGAAGCCATTCTGGAAAATGCTGCTTCAATGATCATCCTTTGCTCTTCAGTCGGCCAGGATATCACCCGAGGTGCAATCTCGTTTAGTGCTCTAATCACTCGTACAAACGAAGCAGATAAAGTTGACTTGCCCAAGTTGAAGCGCGAACCTACAGACCTGAAAGATTAAGAACTAGCAAATTAAAACAATCTATAGTAATATTAGTGATGCGGCTCCTTGCAGAAGTGTAGTACCTGTAGCTGTCTGGTGTCGCCAACAGCCAAAGAACGGCAAGTAGCTGTTTCCTTGTATCAATCGTTTGTCTACCAGCGAGATGTCCACTCTCCAATAATGGAGCAATAGTCATGTGAATCCACTCAAATGTTGGTCTCGTGAGGCGAAAATGGCTTTGAAATTCTCTGTCTGTACTTAATTCCACCGTACGTTCAACAAACAGTTCAATCCTGTGTGGGATATTTCTTTGTCCATTCACTCTATTGCGGAGCCTATGAAGAAGTACCTCGTTGAATTCCTCATCTTCAGAATCTTCGTCGTCTGGCTCAGTCTGATCAAAAAATATAATTCGACACAGTGCAGTAACGTTCAGGATTCCGTACAGTATCACATCCATAGTTTAATGCGTGGTCAACACGAAATGGTTTTCCTGAAAAATATACTACATCCAATAAAGAATGATTAGATGAAACAACTTGTCATTATCATAACTAGAGACTTCCTACTTACCAATGAGATCCATACATTAATGATATCAATAGTTTCCTTCACAAGACACACTACTCTGCACTATTCTGACGTTTCATAACCTCGCTTGGAAATATTAAACCACGCGCGTCAATTTTAAATGCGAAGTGGACTAGTGCGCATGCGGGACGTTAAACGCCGCAGGCTAGAGTACGGCAAAAAGTTCGCGTCCAGGCGTTCGTCCGAAATTGAATCGGAACGCCGCGATGCTAATAACCGGACAAAACATCCAGTGAATCGGAACGACTTTGGATGAAAAGTTAGCACCCGGACGTTGAATCGGAACGTACCCCAGATCTGTAATAGGATAAAAGAGCAATATTCCATTGTTAAAAAACAGGATTCTCATTAAATTTACCCTATTTTGCATCAGCAATGTACAGTTCGAGTTGAAAACCCACAAAATCACGCCTACTATAGATAAGTCGATATTGGAAAATATGAACTCAGTATATCAAATAAAGATAATTGTGTTTCTCTAAACGACAAATCGCTATTGTGCATACAAAGCATTTTTAAGAAGAACCACACAGCAAACATTTTTGTACAAGGACAAAAGTTCACTAAATCCAAACCACTGTTTACCACCTCTTGCTCTTCTAATCTATTTCATATTCACGTTGCATATGATCTTTCTAATTCATTGTATACAGTAGATCTGAATGAAATTCAAGAAAAATGTATCAAATTTCCCTCTACTGATGGGTTCATGATCATGATCATGATCGTATGTAGTAGTAGTAGTAGTAGTAGTAGTGGTAGTAGTAGTAGTAGTAGTAGTAGCGGTGACGGTGACGGTGACGGTGACGATGACGATGACGATGACGATGATGATGAT
Organism: Tenthredo mesomela; assembly: GCA_943736025.1. NCBI lineage: Eukaryota > Metazoa > Arthropoda > Insecta > Hymenoptera > Tenthredinidae > Tenthredo > Tenthredo mesomela. The sequence goes on along the minus strand of OX031020.1, from coordinate 15,483,991 downwards.
AATAATCAGTGAACAAACGAGGTTCAAATTCATGTGCGTCATACACATTACATACGACGGTAGACTTAAAAGAGATCACATAGGTCCCATTTCCTAATTCAAATGATACAGTTGAAAATAAAATGAACGCAATCTATGGGTACAATAACAACAATCAAATGACAAATAATAAAACAAAGTAAAAAAGTCACAAGACAGATTAAAAGTATACAAATGATCCCGGTGTAACATGTATAAGACAGACTGAACCGTTACGACTGCGGACTGAAGACTATAATAAATGTCTGAAAGTTAAAGCGGCTAAGATTACCATACAATTGTACCGTAAACACTTTTCAAACAATTGTTTCAACAACGTATGAGGTAATTTTCGTGGATATGTAATATTGTCACACTATTCATGCATTTCTCTTAAAATGATTGATCACATCATTCATGTGTGTCGTAGATTTGGTCTGTGGTTGAATTCGCGAATGATTTGGATAGCACAAAAACAAATGAAATCGAAGTTGTACCTTCATCATGGTTAATAGTAAATCCAGCAGTCAATAATGTGACCATAACATGTGGATGGCCACCAAAAAATGTACGTAAAAGTATACGTAAGCAAACTTCTCCAAGTACCAGTTGGCAGAAATATGTTGTAAATCTTCTATTACAAAGTGGTGAGAACGATATACATATCTTAGTACATACATACTATAATTCGTGAATTATATTTCGCATAGAGTCAACAATTTTTTTTTTATGATATAATCTGTTATTGTATTACATTCATATGAAACTGCTACAGCTTATGCTAACAGAAAAACAAAAAGTGATACGGATACTTCTGCTTCGTGTTCTCAACTGGGTCGAGGAAAAAGAAAACGAAAAACGAAAACCCAAGAAGATAATGTGATCAACTCTCATAGTGACTCTGAGGCAAATATGACACCGCCGCCGTCCATAAATTTAGTAGATTCAGATTTGGAACCTGAGCCAAACAGTGGTAGGATGATAATTAGTACAGATCTATTAGATGGTTGAAAATATTGTTACGTTTCAATAGGAATGGTAAATGTCGAAGTAAAGTAGATATTTCCACGTTATTGATAAACTACGAATTCAAATTTCATTTCATGTATGGATTTTACTCGAAAAACATATTATATGAGTCTGTTTGACCGATTTTCGTTATACTTAAATATTTAACTTCACATCTAATCATATAAATTAATATCTAACTGGGAGTTCAGTATTTTATATCAGATTGTATAATATTACATGCAAAAGCTTTTTTTTTTTTTTTTTCGAATTTATATCCCTTTGATTGTGCTGCAGATCATAAATACTAGTATTGTTCTTTAATAATATATATTTCATACATATCTCTACAACAAAATACGAGATACTGTGATGTTTGAGTTGTGTTACCTTTGAAGAGAACACCCGATATGGTAGATTGGTAGTCAAGTATCGTTTAACAGTGAAAAGCAATAGAAAGTGGACATTTTTATATTCATTTATCGCGTCAACATTTGAAATTCATATTACTTCAATCCGAAAGGTATTCACCAGAGTGAGAAAGATGTGGACCCGCAAGGCGAAATATTAGACAATGTCATGGAGATGGATTTACCTGATCGAAGTACCGAAACCAGTAAAGAACAGGATTTGCAGAATATCGATCTGCAGTTCCAAACATTTGTTGATTCTTCTAATCAACTCAGTACAAGTCGTGCCACAGAAGTGAATCTAAATACTCGCACACTCAACGTAGCTCAAGGTAATTTAGATGTACAGTAACTCTATGTTCAACGTTAAAACGATTTTAAGTGACACACTAATTCAGAAGTTTCATAATGTACTATTGATTTGTTTTTAGCCCAACAAGCTAACATTGCAGAAACTAACGATCATGTTCAGCCAATACAAAATATTATCGTCGAAGTTTTGCCTACAGGTATTTATCAATATTAATTGTTGCTGTTTTCTTTCTCACAGAATAATTTATAAATATATATTTCAGATAGCCAGAATATCATGTCTATATTACAAAATGTGATTACGATTAAAAAAAAATGATTATTCAGCACAATCAATTCTTCGAGCAAGTGGAGAAAGGAAATAAGCGAAATCCCTTGACTGAACTGAATGGGAGCAACGCGAAGACCACTTTGTCTTTCGTTCCGATGAAAGCTTTCAAAAAATATAAAAAGCTACTCGACTTTGATGATGCGTTGAAAGCAAATCCGGAGGGAAAGAAGCAGATGGTGAGAAAATCTACTTTAATGATACATTAGTTTTCACCCATTAAGTTCAACGCGCACTATGCCGAAGCGAAGCGAAACGAAGTTCTCATAAACATGCTTTCTTAGGAGTGTGCGTGCATACTTCCATAAAAAAACATAAGAAAAGCATGTTGATGAAACTTCGATTCGCTTCGCTTCGGCATAGTGCGTGTTAAGCTTTAGATCATTATTGTATATGACCATTTAATAATCAGTCGTAGTTGAGTCAGTGAGGTGTTACGTATGGTAAAAAAAAAGTTACTGTTATATTCGTCCTTTTTTGTCCAGGAAACAGTTTTCTATTTATTAGGGGGTGCCTCTCCCCAAGAACAAATAAGAAGTGGATTGGGACGACTATTTTCAAACAAGTTGGGAATGAAATGCTCCTGGATGGGGAGGAAGGGAAATCACCAAGTTCATACGTTGATCATTCTGGACATTCTAAAATGTATGTAGAAATTAACAAGTCCGTAAGTTTTTCTTGAGGACCTCTGGGTAATTCTCTAATAATTCTGTACGTCTACATAAAGCCTGCCAGGCTGCCTCTTTCCGTTCACTCCGAAAAGTTGAGAAAAAGTATATGCTGCAAATATTGCTGCTAAATTTCGTGATTGATATAACTTAAAAAAAATTCCTGATGATCTCAGGTGTCGCTACTTATATGGATGCCCTATATTGTACTGTACAAAACAGAGATTCAAAGGATGTCTTACTTCACATTTGCAGGCGCAACCCGAAGACATTTTCCAGCTATGACAGAAAAACAATTCAAGGATCATGTATCCCTTTGGTTTCGACATGCGAGAACTCGCTACGATAGAGAACAGGTGATTTTCTCACGCACAGATAATCCGAATATTTTGTATGTTATTTTAATGTTCTAATTTGCAGAACTGTTTACGTCTCTTCGATTGGTTACTTTTCATTTTACATGCGAAAATACCACACGCCGCAGCTGACGGACAATGACTACCTAATACAATTTGGCGTGCCCTTGCGATGAGTTGCATCAGCATTATACATCATTTTTGTATTCTGTTCGGTCTTTCTGTTAAATATATGTATCTGAATCTCCATTGACATTGGGATTATATCCAAATTAGAGTCACTTTTTCCGTCTATACAGGGTGTATCACCTCAAGTATCGAGAATGAGAGGGACTTAGTTGACGCAAAGGCTCGCCCCATCAATCAATCAACAAAGGGAACAGAACTGTTTCTGTGAGTGTCGAAGTAAATAAATATCTAACAGCCTGATTCGAATCGCTGTTGATATTTTTTCCTTATGCCAAGAAATTATATTTTCTATTTTTCGTAAGAATGTCGGTACCGAAATTCTTCTCTTTGTTGATTGGTTGATGGGCTGTGGCTTCGCGTCAACTAAGTCCCTCCCATTCTCGATAATTGATGTGATACACCCTGTATATCACGCGTCCCAAACGTATAAGAATTTTAGTAAGGCTAGTTTACTCAATAAGTTGACTTAATATTTTCAAATATATATTCTGCAATGACCCATTATAAAATAATACTACAGATATTCTATTGTTATAGAAGCTGTATGTACCACGAACGTACTGTATAATTATTCATACTGCTTTAAAAATCTATATGTATATATGTAGTATTATATCAATATAAATAGGTAAATACATATGAATTTTGTCAAACTATAAACCATCTGAATACGATGTATGGTTTGATAGCCGTAATTATACACCAACAATCCCTGATCCATTTCATCCATATAAGCATTCTTTATTAACGGCAGCAGAACGAGTGTTATGATTTTCCGGTGAATAAATGACTATTTTTGTATCTTATCAACAAATAGGTGACAGACGCTGGTATGATGTTCATTGATGAAGATACAAAAACATAGTCATTTATTTACCGGCTAATCATAACACTCGTTCTGCTGACATCTATGAAAGTTTCAAATATAACATACATGATGTTACAGTAATGTTTTCACGGAAACGTTACTGGCACGGTTCTATTACATTTTATGTAATGTTTTATGACTACTGCGGAAACGTCGCGAGAGAAATATTTCACTTCGACGGTTCTATCTATATCAGGAAAACGTCACGAATGAAACGTTTTATGTGGCATGTCGCTAAGAGAGTATTCTTTTAGTTACTGAAACGTCTTGAAACGTTGCAAATAACACGTTTCGTGGGAAACGTAAATGAGGTAGGACATTCATGGTTACCGAAATGTTTCATAAATGTTAGCGGGACTTTGTGGTAAATGTCACACTGCCGAGATGTGATGTTACCGAAATATCGCGGCAACACAATTTTGTTTAGCGGGATCGTTCGGCTGTATGCCAATATACAGCTCAGCAACTGAAGGGAATATTTACCGGTGGATTACCAAAATCATCTAAGTAAAACACAATTATCATTTTTTTTTTTTGTTGGAAATGTGTGTGACGACAAATGTTGAGACAATCAGAAACCAACTTTGGCGATGACAATGGTTGTGACATAGTATTAAATCCGTGAAATTAATAAAAAAAATCGTAGTGAGGTTATGTGAATAATTCACGCTATTGTGAATAATAATGACAATGATATCAATAATAATAATAATTTACTCTATTATTGTGTTATAATAACGATAAGTCTTCAGTAAAATTTAACATTGTAATGACAAATTTCATCCTTCATACCCGCACGGAGAAAAAAATATTGCTGTCGTAACGATCAAGTGGATCGCGAACGTAGTATCGTAATTATTACAAAACACTTTCATCATTTTCGCGTTACTGTAACCTGATATGCTGTATGCATTATATCCCAATAATAACTTTTCACGTTCTCGTTATAATCATTATACATATACTGTTATACACGAAACGGTAAATACTAATTATCCCGATCCAAGTGTATTGTGAATTTGACGAAAGGTAAAGCGATCATAAGGAAACGGTTCCTTACTACGGCAAAGCGGATCGTGATTATCACGATCCACGCCTTCAGCGCCACTACACATAACTAAGTCCTAGACTTGTGTATTTTTATTGCGGAGACCGTTTATATTCTAGCAGTGATGGCTAAATAATTCATTAAAAGCATTATGGATATTTTCGTCCAAAACAAATTACTTGAGTGGAATCTTGAAAAACTAGTGCCCCTTTTTAAAGGTGAGTATATTGTTATGTTTATTGAATATAACCTATTATTCTATGGAATTGTGTATAGTTGGCTGTTTTAACCTGTTTTATTTTTTAGTAAATGCAATATTCATGTAATTTTCTGTAATTGACGATAGTGGTATCTGCCCGTGCCACAGTCTTTTGTCTCCTTCTATCCTTCATGGTTACATATGGAGAAAAAGAGACAAAAGACTTCATACGGACAGATGACAGATTCCACTATCGTCGTGTGTACTTGTTTTTATATTTATTGTTTGCATGCATTATTTTTATTTATACAGAACAAGAAATTGATGAAAATGCCTTTGCATGTTTGGATAAAGAAACTATTCAAACGGTGATTTCTAAAGCTGGTCCAAGGGCGTCATTTTTAAAAAAAGTGGGAAAACGAATACCAGACAAATAACGACAACTCGCGAGTATGGAAATATTCGGCTTACTTTATAAATTGTTTTCATTTATCTTCAGTAAATTAATTTTTATTCATCTTTTCTCCTTCATTATTCCCAGAATCTAATTAATCTTCCTGCTTCTACTTCTAATTCAAATGGATCAGATAATATCAGTATGATACTTGATATTCCAGGTAAAATCAAAATTCTTTGTTTGTTTGCAGTCATTATGAATTATTTAATACATATTAACGGCCAATGTTATTAATAGTGGTAAATGTTTTCGTTTAATCAACTACACCTATTTTTTATTATAATTTAGAAGAAAATAAGGTTTCCATTGATGTCTTAAATCTGATTCAAATTGATGAAGAGGAAGAAAGTTTACCATTTAACCAAACTGATTTTTTCTCCAATGACACTGATCTAACTGTCCAACTTTGTGATCCTATCACTGACTTACATGTCCATTTAAAAAGTTCAATCCAAGGAATTGCCGTTTTAAATTATTATAAAATACAGAAATGTCTCATTGAAACGTATCGGGTCTTACTAGCTGATTGTATTGTTACGTGTGAAATGCGAACAAATTATGATTATCTGTAAGAAATTTTTCTAAAACTTAATATATTTGTTCGATATATCAATTGTATATTTTAAATATTGTATTTGTACAGTAAACTCTGTATAGTTGCACGTCCTCGGGGCTGTAGGAGAGTGAAAAACGCAACTACACAGCGCCCCTTCCCATGTCTCCCCAGCCCCGCCTCCCGACCAATCGGGAATTATTTCCTAGGTTTAGTCAGCACCATCAAGTAACGTTAACAAAACGTTACGTACGTGATGTTGCCGAAATTTTCTGTTTAAACATTTTATCAATGTTCTGAGTGAAACATTTACTTTTCATCCTAATGAAATAAAATACATTGGAAAGATGGTATACGTTTATTCTACGTGATCTTGCTGAAAAATGCTTTTTGTAACATATGTAACATTTTATGCGGTACCTACGTTTAGTTGTGAACATAAATGTTGTCACGCTTCTCTTGCCATCTTCTGCAAATGTTTCACATGATACATTAAGGTGAAAACATATTAAATTGTTCGACATAATTACAAGATTGTTATGCATGTAATGTTGCTGAAATATTTTACTCTCAACGATTCGTCAACGTTCGATGGGGAATATTTGTACCTCAGTGCCCCAGTGATTAGTACCGCCTCATATCAATAGATGCTTCACAGCCTGCCTGTCTCTCGCAAGTAAATCTATGCCCGGTTGACTAGAAGTATGCATCGCAAATTCACCCTGACACTCTCAGTTCCCGAGTCAGACCACATTCTTAACAAATGTGTTTCTTTTAATTGACTCGACAACTGTAGCACATATACATTGTACATGCATTCTGTCAGTATTAATGATAGTTTGCAATATAACACTTACAACGTTGCATGAAGGTTTCCGTTTTTTAAATTATCCATGCGATCTGCCATTCAGGTTGCCGAATTATTCGATAACAGTGTTCGCATGAGAACGTTACATCCATGTAGCGAAACGGTTACGAATGGAATGTTCCATGTGGGACATCGCTCAAGTGGAACATTTTTTATTCCAGAGAAGTTATCTACGTGTTTCCGGAACAAACGTTTCGTCACGTCTGTTTTGTAATTTATTGTGTTGTATAAATGTGGCAGCAACGTTCCAAATGAGACGTTTCAAATAGCAGGTCACTGCGAGAGTATACTTTCAGTTACTGGGATGTCTTCAAACGTTGCAAATGAAAAGTTCTGTAGGAAACGTAAATGAGGTAGGACATTCATGGTTACTGAAATGTTTCATAGATGTTAGCGAGACATTGTGGTAAATGTCACACTGCCGTGATGCGATGTTACAGAAACATCCCGGCAACACAATTTTGTTTAGCGGGTATTACGTGCCTTACAGCCATTTTGGTAAAAAAAAAACTATTAGCAAAAGGCAAATTACAAGTACGGCACAATCACTACAGAGACATTTTACTGGAATCCGGAGCAACAAAAAACTGTAAAGGAATAAAAAGAAAAATGATTGACGAATCTATCCCTGTGCGCATAGGCACTACTGAAGAAATATTTCAAATTGGTATTATTTTTGTTCTGCTCAATATTAATTTTGAAAGTATTTTTTATTAATTTTTTTTTTTTTTTTTAGACGCAGTTGCAGAAACGTGTGAGGATAAATTAGTGTGGCTTAAAGAGAACATTGATCCGTGGTCTACAGTTGAGGAGTTTTGGCGAAAGACTTCCGCGACTCGTATTCAGAATCTTATTTTGAATAGGGCATTTTCTAGTGCTGAATATATCAACTCTGTACCTGCTTCAACACACGTAAAAAATGGATTGAAACTGGTAAGTTCATATTTTTTGTTCTGTGTCGCAAGTGTAATACTAATCATTTTTCATTCGTATGTAGATTGGCATTGATTTTGATGTGATGTACCCTCATAGAACGTCAAATTTAAAAGAAAATTATGATAATTTAGAAAGACAAGTTTTAAAATACTGTAGCAAAAAAAAAAAAAGAGTACTCAAAGATATTAAAGTTCTTACATCTTTGTTGATTCAATATAAAGATGCAGATCTAGGTAAACATACGTAAATATTTATTTGATTTTTTGCATTATGCAGATTATTTATTTGTATTAAAATATTCTGTTTGCCGATATAGATATTAGAAGTGCTATAACGTTCAAGCTTATTCCTTTGTTGCTACCAAACCCTCCACCAATTGTATCACCAAACGGACCTTGGCATCCTAAAAAAGAAGAAGTCCAGAACTATTTTCTTCTGCATGCTAAAGTAAGAATCCAAATTTTTAATACTACACTTTTTGTCCTTTTATATCAAATTACTATAAATAGATATTTGAAATATAGATTCCATTTGCAAAAAAAAAAAAAAATTGCTGTAATAAAATTGACTATAACAAAATCCAAAAAATATTCAATGTGACTGCAGTATTTTCTCTTATTATTCAATAGATTTTTATTAATGATGAATTTTCAAAAAATTAAATTATGTTTCAGGATGAAAATGAGTTATGTGTAAAGCTTGTTGAGCGGAAAAATCAATTAGTAAAGTATGGTCTGACAGAACAGCCACTACCAGTATTAATCGGAACGTAGTTGACTTCAATTATGAAAAGGCTTGTAATCATAAATGACATTCGATACGAAACGGATTCAAATATTGAATGTATTGATTACAGCTTCAAAACTTTTTTCGCTCTTCAATTGTAATATTCCAAAGAAGCTTCATATCCTTGGATATTTTTACAACAAGCTATCTATAAAGTTGATTCCGAAGACCCAACAGTAATTCCTGCCCTTAATACTTTTATAAAAGATTTAAATTTAGCTTGATACTTTTTTTTAAATATTAAAACTTCAATAAGTTTTTCGAAAATATGTCAAAAAATAATATAAATAATTTTAGTACTCTAAGCGAAAATTCTAATCATGCACAAATACAAGAGTTTACTCGTCAAAAGTTGGTTGAGTCAATTTTTCAACTGTATGGTTCTAAAAATGTACCATGGAACCAGATTCAAAACTTTTTTTGAAATTATGCGGGATATAGTTGGCTCCGAGTTTCAATTGATTGAGAAACAGCTTGAAACTAGTTACCGAACTAATATTAACGGCATGACAGTAGTCTCTGATATTAAACAACCCAGATAACAAAATGTCCGCATGATGCCGGCATGGTGAGTGCTCGTCGTGCGGATTATTCCGCACGTCGTGACGTCACTGTTGCGACATGTGCGTCCTCATATGCGTCACATATGCGCCGCACGTCGTGTCGGCACGCGTGTGTCGACACACTGCCATCACGTACATGCGGTGGTGTAAAATAAATATTACCAATTAATGAATTTCAATAAAAAAAAAAAAAAAAACGAATAAATGTTAATACTGCAGAAACGTAATTGGGGTAATGGGTTAGCAATAAATTACGAAAAATCAATGCAATCGTTTGGGATTCAGTAAATATAATATAAATTTTCTTCACGAATACTTTTCGTAGGTTTTATATAATAGGAACGAACTTTAACATATTACAATATATATGCTATAGTAATAATGATAAATATAATAAAATAATTTTGTTTTACTCTAATTATTTCTTATAGCATAGAGCTGTATATCAATACCGCATTTGCAGCAAGTTTGAAAATATTATCTCCCGCATTTTCCGCAAAGTATATCAAGCGATGTATGTATGTAGAAAAAAGTTACCGTTAGGCATTGAGCCTTGACTGAAAAATCTCTTAAAAAACATTCATAACTCCTTATATATATATTTAAACTGAAATATATTCTTTTCATTAATCGTTGGTAATAAATCATCTTAACAAACAAAACAAACATTTTTAATATCTTATATTAGTTAAACTAAAACAGTCTTTTGCTTGCTTTTAAATATATACAGCGTACGCCAATCCTCGTAATAAACATATATAAAAGGTAACGTTGTTAGGCATCGAACCATGATTAAAATCTCTTAAAATATTTTTAACTCTAATCAGTCGGACTGAAATGATCTTTTCAGTGCGTTTGAACACAACAAATTCTCTGGAAACAAAAATTTATATCTATTGAATCATATCGCACACCTAGATCTAAACTAGGACAAGTATATTATATTAAGTATAATTATATTAATATTAATAAGAATAATGAATGATAATTATTATTAATAATATTATATAATTATGTTTATTATGAACAATAATTAATTAATTAATTAAAGGCATAATTGGAGCAAAACATTTTCTTCTCACAACGAAAAATGAGATATTTTGACTTGTCCTAATTTAGATCTAGGTGTGCGATATGTAGCGATAAAGATTGCAGCGAAAGACTACTTTTGACTACAAAGTTTTATTGTGTGTCCATTGATCTGTCACTACCTGCGTCGTAATCTAAGGCTTCACACCTTCGTGTTCGCTATTACCGGACCTATCTTCGGTCTCAAATTCTGAAACTTCCTGATCAGAAAGATCGATTTCCTCTTCAGATGGCAGATCATTTACACATGGATTATTCCTGCGTGGTTTTCTCACGACACTATTTCTGTATCTTTGTTTTGCTGCTCGGAGCACCTCTATCATCTCGATTTTAAATTCAGACTCCGATTGTGGGCCCGGAAAGTTCTGGCACTTCTTGACTACACCTGCAATGAGAGGAACAGATATATTTATAGAAGAAGGGAACCCCTCTCTTCTTCTACATTACTACGGTCAAGAAATATACTACTACGATGTATTTAAATGAAAAAATAATTATTCGCTGTCGTCATTGTTATCGTAGTTATCATACATGACGAGATGTATTTTGAAAACATACGATATAATAATGAGGCCAATTTAGACTTTGAAAAATTTTTCGTTTTCTTATCCCCGTACCACGTGAAGTCCGTGGCTAGTTTGTCAGTCATACTAGCCTTAAACGCAATACTGAGGGCTTCTCTTAATTTGCTTCCTCCGTATTTACGAATGTCTGCGTACTGTAAAGTATGAAAGCGTAAGTTAATTTTTTTTTTTCCAATTATCTCTCTAAAAATTCGATCCTACAAAGTTTTAAATATGGAAAACTTGAAGAAACAACATAGAAAGTAGGTGATGATTTTGACAAAAAAATTATTCTGGTTTCTATAGTCTGTGACCAGCTTGAATTTCTACCAGGTTTCTCTGCTTAAGGTGATCATGTTCAAATGCATCGAATTCTTCCATCGTCTGAAGAGGAAATTCTTCCGAGGCAGTAAATAACGGCTTCGCATGGGCAATGTCAGTCTCATTTTTTATCGCTTTGATATCAAGTGATATCAAGACTTTGATGTCGGAGTTCTTCCAGTAAATCTTTGATATCTTTGTATTCATTCTTCGCGGTCCTGTAACCGTTGAAATATTGTTTTAAAATATTGTTTTTTGACACAGCGTGCGGGAAGAGCGTTTTCCCATGCCTGTGGAGCGTGCAGGAAGTTATTGATCCCTGAAGTGAACCGTGATGAGCCACAAATTTTCATTTTTTGCATTATCGCGAGAGTTAACACTCAGTCACAGCCAACTTGGCACCATACGCTTCAGGTTTTTTGTTTATCGAGCGTGCACAAGCTTGGAAATACTTGGTTATTATGTTATGTTATGGCTTCTTCCCGCAGATCGTGGCAAAAAATAGTATACGCAACGATGGTACTCGTTACGTAATGTACTAATTCGTTTAATTCTTTATGCATCCATTTATTTATTTGGATATTTATTTAATTTATGAAAAAAGTACGCATACTCAAGATGTTCTATCATATCCCGCAGAATCGTCTCCGTCACTACGACTTTATTTCCTGAAGGATTCTCTGTAGCATTCTGAAAGTCGAGATTATTTCCTGTGTCAGTCCGACGTTCTTCCTCCAATTCTGAGTGGTGATACGCATTATCGGTATTATGGGTCGCGTTCTCGCTCTCTAGATATCGTTGGCTGGAAATAACACAATAAAAAATCAGATGAAAGCCACTACTATCATTCTTAATTATTATTCATGTACAGTAACAACTTTTCTCGATGCAGCTCATAAGATGTCGAACCTACTTAAGATTGAGGTTATTTGATTTTTCTCCAGGAATCGGCTCATTTACTAATCTCCTTGTAGGACCATCCATGCTAAAGGTAGACGGTACAGAATGGCTTGAATTTGCGGATTCGTTGATGCCTTTTTGTATTTGGGGTTCAATCTCTACAGCTGTTCGTTCTTTTAGAGCTGGGAGCTCCTCGGAAGCAGAACTTGAAGCTAGTTTTCTCACTTCGATCATGTGCGATGGCATATTTTGTTGCATCGGAGAGGTTTTTGGACTAGGCACGTTTTTGGAGGAGGCGCTTTTCAATACTTGTTTCTTTTTATTTTTATTGTTGTCGGTGTGCTGTTTTGAATTAGAACTGAGAACACTGGCAGTTGACTTCAGCAATGATGCTATTTCAGGATTTTTCGCCACAAGAGCCCGCAATTCCTTGAATCCTTTTTGGACCGAAGCATTCAATGCCTTCGATTTTTTACGAGGCGCTTCGTCTGATGAAGTGGGCAAGATTTTCTTCGGCACAATTACTGTTCTTCCCTTGCTCGTATATTTGACTGGCTGTTTTGTCACTTTTCCACCCTTCGATACATCATTCTTCATCCTATCAACGTCCTTCCTTTCTACTGGTGCCATCATTCTGAGTGGAAGTCAGAATAAAAGAAAGATTGTTTCAAATTTACAATATTTTTGGTGTCCGGAATTTTTTGGAAAAAAAGGGTCCGGAAACGAAAAGAGCGCTTAAGCGAAAACGCGCGGATAAGTATTATCAATGCAATAATTGTAGACACCATTATTTATACGTGCATTTATGCGTAAGCAGTCATGTTCACAATTATTGTATTGACAATGCATATCCGCGCATTTTCGCTTATTAGGCGTCCTTTTCGTTTCTGGGCCCTCAATTATGAAAACCTAACATAATACAGAGATCCTGAATTACAGGCAGTAACAGGAATAATTTTTGAGACATTAGAATGTTTATACATATATATCCAAATATTGTACCTAATTAAATTTTTAAAGTTTCAGCAGTATTTACGAAAATTTGGGAACACGAATACATATTATTAATTTTGAGGAAGTGAGACTGGTGTCAGAAGGGTGACGCAAATCCACTCATTTTCTATAACTCGTTCCGCTTGACCTTCTCTGCTGTTCCATTTTGGCATTCGATAACATTTCGCCTCAACACCATCAAGACGCACTGAGCTCAATTCGTTCGACAGATTAGTGCAATGATACACACCAACAGATTGAGATGTTAGACCAACATCGTACAGTTGCTGTATAACTCTGAAATATTTAACGACGAAAAAAAAGTTTTCATCATCTCTGACAATGTTCTCGATGACACCTATTTCTTTGGTTTTTGAAATGAAACAACAGTCACGCAAATTTAGCCCGAACGTAATTTTACCAATGACCACTTTTTTTAATTGTGTACAGTCTTGAATCAGAATGTGTTCGAGCAGAGGTCCGCCAGCATGCCTTTGTGTCGGCTGGATTCGTATTTCGTTGTCGATGGGTGCATGAGAAAAATCGTCCAGTTCAAATAATCTCTTGCAGTACTGTTGCAGCGGAAGGTGAGATTTTCGTAAATGTTTCCGAAACTCAGGCATGTTGTTTTCGTAGCTGTAGGCACTGAAAGTTTCCAAAGGACCTAGAGTTCGAACATCGTCTACAACATGCAGTAGGCCGTGTACATTGTACGACATAAAAGGTTCTCCGTACAGTGTTTCACTCGTACGAACGTACATTTCTAAAGCTTGTTGGCAGAAATCGTACATAACTGGGGATGTACCTTCAGATACAAGAAGACGCATTACACAATGTAGTAGCATGAAGTGCAGATAATATTCATCATCATGAAGCTATCACTCGAACTGGTACTTATTTGAGGAGGGGCTCAATCAATCGAGTCGAGTCAGTGATGCAGATAATATTCTTCAGGCAAAACATCTATTAGAACCGCTGGAGCAGTGTACAGCAATATTTGCCTAAATTCCACAGCTTTAAATTTGTTGTAATTCGATATTTCTCGAGGACGCCGGCCAAATTCAGTGGGACAATATTTTGCCAGTTCAATCATCCTTAAGGTGGTTCTCCACCTACAGTCTCACCAAACGTGGGTTTCAGAGCAGATTTTGAGTACTTCTTGATGGGGAAAAAATTCTGAAAAAAATCAAGCAAACGCGATTTTCAAAGATTTACCAAAATTCTGAAAAAATTCATACATATTCAGAAAAATTAAAAAATAATTCTCACCTAAAAAAAAAGTTGGGTCATCGGCTAATTTCTTGAACAGTTTTTTTTTTTTTCCATCAATTTGTTAATAACTTTTTTGAATTATTATTATGCAAAATCAATCTCCCGAAGATCTTCTACATGCTTGATTTTTTTCAGATTTTTTCCCCATCGAGAAGTACTCAAAATCTGCTCTGAAACCCACGTTTGGTGGGACTGTAGGTGGAGAACCACCTTAAATCAAGAACGTTCAGTTGTCTGCCACTGAGTTTTTGACATTTATATTTGCCGTCAACCTTAGTTCGAAGTACCTTTTTAACGTTCCCGAGATGTGTTAAGTGCATGTTCTCAAATAGTACTTGAGTCACCAAACCCATCGGTAACATGGATAATGGGCTGTGTCCTCGATGATGGTCTTCGTCAGTACAGTTCCGATATTCTTTGTCAGTACGAGGTCGATGCTGAGTACCTAGAAAAACCATTGTACCCCGATATCCTTGCAACTCACATCGATGACCTTCAACCGTGCATTTAGAGCACGCATTTGAAGAGTTATGTCCATAATGATTCAAAATCATTGCTCGAGCAGAAGCATCGGCAATGAAGCAGCGAATTTGTAGAGGTAACCTCCGACCTCTAATATCAACTCCACCATTATCAATAACCTCGTTAATTTCTGTAATAAATGCATCGTAGAAATCGTGTGCATTCGATGGCTTATGAACACCTTTGAAAACTCCCGCTATCATTGGCCTCTGATCTTTAATGTTAAAAATCCGAAATTGATGTGGCCAAAATTGCCATTTTCCATTATTGTCTAGCGCTCCTCCATCAGTGCTGAAATCTATTATGAGGTTTTCCGGTAATTTGCTGTCTGGTATCCTTTCTAATTTTTTCAAAATGCCGTGTTTGAATCCGATATGTAAGTACTACCCTCCTGCAACCTCCCGAACAAATCTACTGGCAACAAATGTGGGAGTATTGAGGACAGTTCTACTGTCCTCAGGTAGATAATGATGGTGGAAAGGATTTTCCCTTAAAGTCTTCAAAATTATGTTTCCCTGTTCGTGAGTCAATCCAGCACTCAGAAAAGCGTTTTTTAATTTCCGTCTGCTAAGCTGTGCAATATTTTCTTCAAAATGCTCATTATTATCTTCATCTGAACTGCTCTCATCTCTATTATGTGCCTCTGCACCTTCATCATCTTCAATGAAATGGCCTGCATGATTCTCTTCATCACTGTCTTCTTCTTGAGACGATACAGTTGCTCCATCCGAAGACTCTGTTTCCTCATTGTACTCAAGATTATCGCAATCCTCTTGCAATTGTTCATTTTCTTCTTCATGAACGATATTCTCACGATTTCCCTCTAGAGGCTCGATATCCGATACTTCAGACGATGAACTACTCAGCTCGTCATCATTTTCAAATCTCAAATTCGTGCGAAGTAAATGAATTCGCCTCCTTTTGTGTCTATTGCTGAGTAGTTCGAACCTTTCTAATTTTGGTGGCATAATTATGTCCTACAAGGTTGAAGTTTGACCTCTTCAATTCTGTGACGAAAAAATATCCGTCAGCTTTTACACTGAAAGTTTAGGTTTAGAAATAGACACTAAAAAGACCTTTCGTGGAAAAGTTCACTGCGAACCTCATAAACATTATTTTCACAAATTTATTTGCTTTCCGGTACCAATTATGAGGTTAAGGAAATTTCAGTGCCAGAACTTTCCTAACCTACAAATAAAATTACTAATGGTAGAATTAATTCCTAAATAATCAAAGCATGAAAAATTAACTGCCAGGCGAATATAATTTGCGTTTGAAATGATAGTTTATGTTTATAATGATATAATACTCACCACGTATTTTTGTTCCGAACGCGGCTGCCTCGTGTGCCGGATAACTATAGAAGTCTACTTCATGTAAACAACTGATAGCCTGTAGAACAAGCTATGCTATCACTTCACGTATAGCCACGGGAACCACATATTGTTTTATATTATATAAATACTGTTTTTCGAATATGTAATGTCACCTTTGAATCACCAACTCGCAACCTGTGAACTGACGCGTGGAACATGGCCGCGCTGAAACGTATTAGGCTGGATTCCCATGGGGCTGGAATTCACGGACTCGGAACAGAATTCTAGTGACTTTTTCTATGTGTAGGTGTATACATACACGCAATACATAGAAAAAGTCACTAGAATTCCGTTCCGATTCCGTGAATTCGGGCCCCATGGGAATCCAGCCTTATTGTATATATAGAATATATAGGTCTGTATATATATATATATATATACTAGGGGGGCTCCGCCCCCCTGCGCGCTACACGCGCCAACCCCCCATATTCTAATTTGTATCAGTTGTTTCTAAAATTCAAATAATCCGTGGATTTTATGTTCTTCGTATTCCTCGTTGTCCAGGTCGTTTGCCAAGTATTTCTAGTAGTCCAGGTCCTGGGCTTCGTAGATCTCTTAGTCCAGGTCACTCGCTAAGTATTTCTTGTAGTCCAGGTCCTCGACCTCGTAGTTCTCGTTGCCCAGGTCCTTCGTTTCGTATTCCTCGTTGTCCAAGTCTTTCGATAAGTATTTCCAGTGTCCAGGTCTTCGGCTTCGTAGTTCTCGTAGTCCAGGTCATTCACTGAGTATTTCTCGTAGTCCAGGTCCTCGGATTCGTATCTCTTGAAGTCGTGTGTAGAGACTATTAGGATATATCGCCGCCGCCGTGTCAGACATTTTATGCTCTCCTCGGCTATCCTCGGCTATCCACGGCTATCTTCGGTTATTCTCGGCTATCTTCGGCTATCCTCGGCTATCTTCGGCTATCCTCGGCCATCCTCGGCTATCCCCGGCTATCTTCGGCTATCCTCGGCTCTCTCTGGTTCTCTTCGGCTCTCCTCGGCTGCCTTGGCTCTGCTTCCCCCTTTCCCTTTCCTGGGCCCTTGGACCGAGGGGAGGACCGGGTTCGGCTCCCCTTGGCTCTCCCCGGCTATCCTCGACTATCTTCGGCTATCTTCGGCTATCCTCGGCTATCTTCGGCTGTCTTCGGCCATCCTCGGCTGTCTTCGGTTCTCTTCGACTCTCCTCGGCTCTGCTTCCCCCTTTCCCTTTCCTGGGCCCTCGGACCGAGGGAAGGACCGGGTTCAGCTCCCCTTGGCTCTCCTCGGCTGTCCTCGGCTATCTTCGGCTATTCAGGATAGTTTTCGATAGGGAAGCCAAATGGGCTGGGGGGAGGGGGCGAAAACAGCCGAGCGGGGTCGAGAAAGCCGAGGGCGAGGGGGGGGGGGGGGGGGGGGGAGCCGAGCGGGGTCGAGGAGGCCCAGGGCAAGAGGTAGGGGGAGGGGGAGGGATAAACAAAAGCCGAGCGGAGCCGAGATCGCTGGGATACTGACAAAGGTTAGGTTAGATTACCTAACCTAAGCTAACCCAACCCGACCCAACCCAACGCACTCTATCCTGACCATGGCAACCTAACCCAACCTGACCTAACCTAACCTCACCTCAAAGGTCAGGTCAGGTAAGGTTAGGGGTCAGGTACGGTTAGGTTAGGTTAGGTTAGGTAACCTACTCTATCCTGACCAAGGCAACCCAACCCAACCTGACACAACCTAACCCATCCTAACCTAACCTAGCCCACTCTATCCTGACCATGGCAACCTAACCCAACCTGACCTGACCTAACCTAGCCTAGTTAGGTTAGGTTACCTAACACCTCAAAGGTCAGGTCAGGTAAGGTTAGGTTAGGTTACCAACCTAACCTACTCTATCCTGATCAAGGCAACCCAACCTAACCTGACCTAACCCACTCTATCCTGACCATGGCAACCTAACCCAACCTGACCTGACCTAACCTAGCCGAGTTAGGTTAGGTTACCTAACACCTCAAAGGTCAGGTCAGGTTAGGTTAGGTTACAGATCTAACCTACTCTATCCTGACCAAGGCAACCTAACCTAACCTGACACGACCTAACCCATCCTAAGGGTTAGGGGGAGGGGAGGGGCGAAAAGAGCCGAGCGGGGTCGAAGAGGCCATGGAAAGGGGGGGGGGGGGGGGGGGGGGGGTAGCGAGCGAGGTCGAGGAGGCCATGGAAAGTCTGACACGGCGGCGGCGGCGGCGGCGGCGGCGATATATCTTTATAATATAGAGAGATATACATAAGTAGTAGGTGACAGCCATGGCGAGTCATAACAAATGACGTCACCCGGCGGGAGTGGGGATTTGGCGCCAGTGAGAGAGACGACAGATAGCCTGATCCAAGATGGCGCCGCCCATACAAACCAAGATGGCTACTTTTTTTCAAAATCCAAGATGGCGCTAGTTTTTCAAAATCCAAGATGGTGGTCGTTTTTCCAAAATCCAATATGGCGACTGTTTCGACTTTTTTTTTCAAAATCCAAGATGGCTACTATTTTTCAAAATCCAAAAAAATCCAATATAGCGACTGTTTCGACTTTTTTTCAAAATCCAAGATGGCTACTATTTTTCAAAATCCAATATGGCTACTTTTTTTCAAAATCCAATATGGCTACTTTTTTTTCAAAATCAAACATGGCTATTTTTTTCAATCTGGACGATGTTTCTGAAATAATAATGAATTCTTATCCTATATACTAGCTGAAATTAATAAAGCATGACAGGGTATATGCAAGGATCGACACAAATTATTTTTCAAATATTCGTTTATTCGATATTACTCTTAAGATAGGTTTGACAATAATATTTTTTTTCATTTGATCGATATTACTATTAAGACTAGTTTTACAGTAGGTACAACAGAGCGCGATCGTAAGACCTGACAGATCCCAATTAGAGGTCATCCGAGACCTACAGAACCGATGAACGAAACCGCGGTCTTCCTCCTAATCCCGCTACAATCCTCCTGACGCTATCTTGACACATTCATGAATGAATGCCCCAGGATAGCGTCGGGAGAATCATACCGACATTGAGAGGAAAACCGCAGCCCAATTCATCGGTTCTGTAGATCGTGATGACCTCTAATCGGGATCTAATTCGGTCTCATATTAAGACTAGTCTCTCTCTCACACACCCACTTATCAATGAAACAGCGCCGACATTATGCCGGCAACGATACACTTCACTTGTCAATTATAACGCTCTGACATATGTCGGCTATGATGTAATGTAGAAACAAACGGGTCAACTCGTGGAATACAACATTTAAATGGATACGGCAGAATTCCACATCCAGCAAGTCCCTGTGGAGTGCATCCTTCGCTGCATCGGCCTCCTCGCACACAATGACACCGATCTGCTGCAGAGTCGGGGCCTTCATCTTTCTGGATCGCACGATGCTGGCAAAGTGACGAATCAGCAACTCCTTGCACTTGTTGACATCGGCTACCAGCTGCTCCAGTTGAATGATATACTCGTCTATACAGCAGGCGATATGCCGCAGACCGTCAAACGTAACCTTCTGCATCACAATTACTGGAGAATAGGTCTTTCGTTTCTTCCATCCAGGTTCACCAGTGTTATCACCCTCCTCCTCCTCCCCGTACCCCTGCTGACTTTCGACACCGTCAGGATCGCTCGCATAGAATGCAACTACTTTCGAACCGTGAGCCGATGTTAAACGCAAGGCACACTCTCCGGCTAGCGAGATGGTATCGCTCAGCAACGAACTCAGACTACCGGCGGGACGCTCGCTTTTTTCGAAATACTTTTCGATATCCTCGAGCTTTCCGGCCAGATCTTCCCATGCTTCGGCGCTGAGGGATACCCCGCTCGAGTAGTTATTTACGAATTTCACCACAGGCTCGAAATCCCCATCCAAGCGGAGACGAAGGCCAATGTTCACTTTTTTCGACCACGAACCGTTGAGTCCGTACGTCCTCGACAGTACCAGGTTACGCTCGGATTTCTTCAATGCTATGTCAAAAGTTTTAGACAATCGACTACACCCCTCTTTCAACGATCCTTTTTTCGGTGTGGCCATAGCTCTCGACTTCTCTGTTGCAACTGAACGCTCCGCACCTGCACCGAGACCGAGCTGCCTCACCGTTTTGCATACCTCAGCAAAAACTTGTAACAACGCATGATGGTGGGAGACGGCTTCGCGAAAATTGTAATCTTGTACCGGTCATCCGATGAGTACTGTGCGGGGTATGAGAGGTAGAGGGGGAGTCGTGATTTGCTCCATAAAACACGTACTCCGGCTCGCAACAGACATCCTTGTCTTTTAGGTATCGGTAACTCGGACTTCCATAATATTGAAAATGATAATGTGCTCAGAGTGCGATCCGCATCGTTTTTCATAGCGGTCATCCGATGAGTACTGTGCGGGGTATGAGAGGTAGAGGGGCGAGTCGTGATTTCCTCCATAAAACACGTACTCCGACTCGCAACAGACATCCTTGTCTTTTAGGTATCGGTAACTCGGACTTCCATAATTATGAAAATGATAATGTGGTCCGAGAGCGATCCGCATCGTTTTTCATAACGGTCATCAGATGAGTACTGTGCGGGGTATGAGAGGTAGAGGGGAGTCGTGACTTCCTCCGTAAAACACGTACTCCGACTCGCAACAGCCATCCTTATCTTTTAGGTATAGGTAACTCGGACTTCTATAATACAGAAACTGATAATGTACTCCGAGAGCGATCCGCATCGCTTTCCGTAAGACGCTGATACAGCAACACGCGGTTCCAGGCGCCAACGATGGACGCTAGATATTCGCGACACACACACACACACACACACACACACACACACACACACACACATTTTTATAACTACCCCACCAAGTGAAATCTACAAATGAATAGACACTCGCATAACAAAGAAGCAGACCAACCGGTACGGAGGTATAACACAGAAGATCAAGAAAACAAAGAAGCAGACCAACCGGTACGGAGGTATAACACAGAAGATCAAGAAAGGTATGTCTGTACGATTCTCTCGTTTAACGCTCTAATTTGGAGGATTCTAAACAAAAGAATGTGTGTTTAACCATTTCAGATGGATGCAGGGCGAATCGCGCGCCGCGCCCAGCGGTTGCGCCTCAGGGCGGAGTTAAGAGATCGCTTCCTCGTCAACGCGCGGTTTTTACTTGAATTTTTACGGACCCACCACGCGGAAGAGGGTGTCGTGACCCAAACATACAACGCGCACTACGAGATCGTCGAACAGCTTAACAGGGAGTGGGAACTGAATGATCTGTTCGTTGCCAGGGTGAATGCATGCCTCACCGAAAGAGCTGCGCTACGACAACAGCTACAACAACAACAACAACAACAACAACAACTGCATGACGCAGAAATCTCCTCGACTCTTGAGGAATCAGCGGCAGCGGAGGAGGAGGAGGAGGAGGAGGAGGAAAACGAAGCAGAGGAGGACGACGGCGACGAAGAAACTATCAACAACGATGAAGACGCGGAATCAATCCCCTCGCCACCCGCTTCACCTTACTCGCCAAACGATTCACCTTACTCACCTTCGCCACCACCCTCACCCACGCCACCCGCTTCACCTTCGCCACCAGCCTCACCCTCGCCACCACCCTCACCCTCGCCACCCGCTTCACCCTCACCACCCCGATCACCCTCCCCAGTGTTCCGAATTCATCGTCGTTGAATCATATTTTCATATTACATAAATATATCGTTTTTAGAAAAAAAAAAAAAAAAACAACACCAATTTAAGAAAAAAAAAATGTATTGAATAAAGCGTTTTTATGAACCCCCATATACTCGAAGCAGTTATTTGTTATCCCGAACCATCCTCGTATATATTCATATATATATATATATTTCACCACGTATGTGTGTGTCTCACACACGGGAGGTAGGGGGGCTCAGGATCTGGTACAGGTGTGTCGTATCCTGAATGTAGGAAATCATAATAAAAATTATTACATATACCAATTTAAGAAAATAAATGTAGGAAATATATCGTTTTTAGAAAAACAATACCAATTTAACACTTAAATTTAAGAAAATAAATATATCGTATTTACGCATATACTCGAAACAGTTATTTGTTATCCCGAACCATCCTCGTATATATATATATATATATATATATACTCCCACACGTATGACGGTAGGGTGGAGGAGTCTATGATTCGTTCACGAGACGTTAAGGGGACCAGTACAGCGACTTTTCGTGAAATGATCATAGTCCGAAATCAATTTATTTCATAACCAAAGTTCATTTCACATCAAAATATTTTTCTTTTTCAAAATCATGTGTCGTAAGGATTTCAGAGCACCGTTGGACTGATTCAGGTCATCTTGGATTCATTTTCTTCAGAAAACAAATCCTCATCATGTGAATGTAGGAATTTTGAAAATTCTTCGTTTTGGCCAAGTTATTTAAGAAATGAGTGATAATAATTTTTGCAAATTTGGTAAATGGATCATAACTTATGACATAATTTTTTATTTTTAAATTCCTACATTCACATGATGAGGATTTGTTTTCTGAAGCAAATGAATCCAAGATGACCTGAATCGGTCCAACGGTGCTCTGAAATCCTTACGACACATGATTTTGAAAAAGAAAAATATTTTGATGTGAAATGACCTTTGGTTATGAAATAAATTGATTTCGGACTATGATCATTTCTCGAAAAGTCGCTGTACTGGTCCCCTTAAGATGCGGTACATAGGTGTTATATCTTAAGCGTGGGGGGAATATAAATACTAGTTATTTGTTATCTCGAACCAGCATATAATCTCACAACGTCTGTGTCCCACACACACACACGGGAGGCAGGGGTATTAGGATCAGGGTATAGGTGTGTCGTATCCTGAATGTAGGAAATCATAATAATAAAATTTTATGAAAACCACACTGCCCAAACCATCACAAATTTCCACAGTGTGTCACACACACACACACGTACGTCGGGAGGGGGTATGATTCCCACACTAGACGGATCTGGTATGAGATCTATAAATTCGGTTGCATCCGTGCAGTTTGGTCAGTTTGATGACAAACAGCTTAGAAATGGAATCCAATAATTTTCAAGACGAGCTAACGGGTGTGAACAGGGTGATCTATCGTAACAACGTGGTTCGAAATGTGGTACGCGACGTGTTGCGTTACGCCAGGAGTTCCACTCCCCAAACAGTGCGAGACTTCGACGACAATTGGTGGCTCGAGCTGGTGGACCTACCGGCACCCGCGCTACTCCACCGGTTGAGGGGACTTTTATGGTGCTGCTGCATTCGCGATATCGGTCGCATGTACGAAATGAGGTTGTTTGAGGCTTCTTGGGAGTGTATGAAGACGGCTGTCGACGTGTTGTGGGAGCGCGGTAGTCAGTCAGCCCCTTGGGTCTCCAAGATGACACGAGCGTACATGACTCACGAGGGTAAGTAATAACTCTGTTCTACGGGTGTTTTACCAACGTATCGCTTCATAGTTTTTTCCGCAACAGCCAACTCGACCGACGAACCCGATACAGATTGGCTAAACGAAAAGGAGGAGAAGGTCGACGAGGAGGATAAACTCTTGTACGATGCTGCGGCTCGCTACGAGCTTATGGCGCGGGAGGAGGCGGACGAAGAGTGCGAGTTGATAAGGGCGACCGAAGCTGTCGAAAATGCCGAACCAGATAACACGACCGCAACACCACCTTCTCCCGATGACCAAGCCGAAGATGCACCTCCTGCCGAGGCCGAAAATACGGTTGCCGGCACACCACCACCGTCTCCTGCAAAATCGTCGACAGACGATGAGATGGAGATGGAGATCTCTGAGGATTCCTCCGGTGAGTACGCGCTAGTCCGCATTCTCCTTTTTTTTTCTAATTTTCAAGACACCTCGTGTAACCAGGACTTTAACTCTTGGCTGTCAGAGAGGCGCCGTGCTGTCTACGCTGCGTTGAAACGAGCCGGAGGAGTCAACGAAGGGGCCAGTATATCAGGCATACAGTGGGGCGGGGGAAAGAGAGAGAGACTCGCTAGTACAGCTGTAGAGGATCATATCGCACGTCCTCCGGGTGTCAGATTTGTGATTGTAGACGAGAGTCGTAAATATTATCGTAGATTTGCCATCACAGGGACCGTCTTGACGTTAAAAATTATCACACCGCCGGAAACCGTCGATCCTGTGACCTGGCTCGAAGAAGCCATCAGGGATATTCATAATTACGCCACGACCCCTGCCCCGGACTCTGTCGATGATCCCGCGAACGATTATATAGGGTTCGGGCTAGACACACCATCGTTTGCTCTGGGAATGGCCGGTTTGTCGTTTAGGCCGGTCCGGGACTCTCGCTACGAGGATCACTGGCGGCTCGTTTTCAGTCTCTCCCAAAGCGCATCCGAATTTTGTGTGGATGACGCGTTGAGAATCACGGTTAATCGGGTCAGCGTACCTGTGGGTCGCGGTCGAAAGAGTAAACGCACGAGGAGGTGAGCAAACGATCGCTTCTCGAGGTCGAACGCGACAATCTTTGTCTACCTCGCGCTATAATTTCTGCTCGTGCCTACCTGAGCCGGGAGGGTATCGGGGGCAACGACGCGGACCCCACACCTCGATGGTCCGACGTACGTCACGCAAAATCGAGACTTCAGAGGGAGGCTGCCGTGGTTTTGTGCAGAGAGGCGCGCGTAGAAGTCCCCCCAGAGGGGTGCGGTATGCGAGAGATCGTCAGATTTCAAGAATATCTGGCTCCTCTGGGTCTAAGCGTTGTAATATATGATTTTAACACCTTTGGACGCGGGGGTGAGACCATTTACAACGGGGCGCGCGTACTAGCTGAGCGGGGGGAATGCTCCAGAGGTACATTGAACATACTGTACTTTCCTCGCGGTGGCCACTACAAGCCAATACTGAATCTAACTGCCGCAGCGGCCAACAGACGCTTCTGCGAGCCCTGCAACATCGCCTATCGAAACACGGGCGATCACAGGTGTTCGAATAGATGCCCCGGCTGCAACGCCGTACCACAGTGCGACAGAGCGGGAGTACGGGTGCGATGCGGCGCCTGCGGCCGGTGGTTTTTCGGGGAGGAGTGTCTGCGGAGACATCGGGTCGCGGGATCGTTCGATCCTCGCAGAAGCGTCTGTGACACCCTGCAGATGTGCAGCGGGTGTGGTGTTTTCATCGATCGCGCTAAGGGGGGTCACTCATGCGGCAACCTGTACTGTCACACGTGCGGATCCGTACAGCCGCTCAACCACGAGTGCTACATGCAACCTCTCAAACCACCAACCGGAAACTCGGAAAACATATTTATATTTTATGACTTTGAAACGCAACAGTGCGCCTCGGTGGCCGGCAGCCGGGATGTCAACCTGCACGTACCAAATCTGTGCGTGGTACAACAGACGTGCACTAGCTGTATACACGAGCCGGATATAAACACACCTTGTCCCGGCTGCGGTCTCGTGCGCGAATTCATATTCCGAGACGACCCTGTTAAACAGTTGGTGGAGTTTGCGACGCGGCCCGTTTGTCGATTCAAAAAGATCTTCTGCATAGCGCATAACGCCGGCGGATTCGATTCTCAATTCATACTGCGTTACCTGGTGGAGAACAACAGAGATCCACCGCAGGTGATTCTAAACGGCACCAAGATAATACTGATGGAGACGGGTCACACGCGTTTTCTGGACTCTTTGGCCTACATGCCTATGGCTCTAGCGGCGTTGCCCAAGGCATTCGGACTCCCTGTGGAATCGCGCAAGGGTATCTTTCCGCATCTGTTCAATACACCGGAGAATCGGGGTTACATAGGTCCGTTACCAGCCGCGGAATTTTACTCCCCCGACAGCATGAAGACCTCGGACAGGCACGCTTTTTACAAATGGTACGAGGAAGCCACGACCGGGGGCTACGTGTTCGATTTCGATCGGGAGCTCGTGGAATATTGTCGCAGCGACGTAGACATCCTTCGCAGGGCATGCGTCGTGTTCAGAGATATTTTTTTGAACTGTGGCGGTATTTGCCCGTTCTCGCGAAGCACCACCATAGCATCGGCCTGTTCCGTCGTGTTTCGACAAAATTTCCTCCGACCCCGCAGCATAGGAATACTACCGGTCAGTGGGTACAGGTTGGCCGACAATCAATCGATGAAAGCGGTGAAATGGCTCGTTTGGGTAGAGAGGTGCCTGGGGACAGAGGTGAGACACGCTGGTCGAGGTCGCGAGTACAGGATCCCCGAGACGAGACGGCTTGTCGACGGGTATTACACAGACGCTGAGGGTGAACGACACGTGCTGGAATTTCACGGTTGCTATTGGCACGGGTGTCGAAGATGCCACACGGTCGATCGCGACAAAGAGTTATCCGGCGGGAATACGATGGACAGACGGTGGGAAGAGACAAGGGCAAAAACGGAACGCATGACAGAGCATCGTTACAGGGTCACCGAGATGTGGGAGTGCACGTTCGACGAGATGCTGGAAAACGATCCGGAAATGCGCGACTACGTCGATCAGCATCCGTTGGTCGTATCGCGCGACTCGCTGAATCCTCGAGACGCGTTTTTCGGAGGACGTACGGGGAACACGAAGCGTTATCACGAGGTTGCCTTGGGGGAGGAAATCCGATACGTCGACGTATGCTCTCTGTACCCTTGGGTGTGCAAGACCGGTCGCTACCCTGTGGGTCATCCGCGAGTCTACGTCGGTAGGGAGTGCAGAGCGTTGACCGGGCCGTACAACACAGACATCTCCGGACTCGAGGGCCTCGTGAAATGCGTGATTCTGCCGCCTAGGAATCTTTATCACCCCGTGTTACCGGTCCGGATGCGAGGAAAACTCATGTTTCTCCTGTGTCGCTCCTGCTGCGAGGATTCTCTGCAGATCGATTGTCCGCACGAGTCGGAGGCCGATCGGTGGTACACAG
This sequence comes from Tenthredo mesomela, assembly GCA_943736025.1. Lineage (NCBI taxonomy): Eukaryota > Metazoa > Arthropoda > Insecta > Hymenoptera > Tenthredinidae > Tenthredo > Tenthredo mesomela. Next base: position 15,456,482 of record OX031020.1, on the reverse strand, counting down.
GTACTTGGGTGTCGGCCGAGCTGCAGAAAGCCGTGGCTATGGGTTACAGCGTGATCGATGTATCGGAGATCTGGCAATACGAGAGCACGGTGTACGATCCGGCCAGCGGTCAGGGGGGACTCTTTGCACCCTACATAGACACTTTCCTGAAAATAAAACAAGAAGCCAGCGGGTGGCCTAGCGAGTGCACCGACGAGGCTTCCCGCGACCGTTATCTCGCGGAGTACGAGCAGGTTGAGGGTATCAGGTTGCAACGGGAGAAGATAACAAAGAACGCCGGACTGCGTTCCGTATCCAAGCTCTGCCTGAATTCTTTTTGGGGTAAATTTGGCCAGCGCGAAAACCTCCCGCGTACCGAGGTGATCAAAGACCGCCAACGCCTCTTGGAACTGTTGACCGATCCCGAGAACGAGGTGACGGATATTTTACCGGTGACTGAGCAAATACTTTACGCGCGCTGGATTAATACGGAGGAGAGCATCGCTCCGTCTCCCTTGGCTAACGTTGTGCTGGCCGCCTACACCACTGCTCAGGCTCGCCTCAAGCTGTACAGCTATCTCGAGAGGCTCGAGCGCCGGGTGTTGTATTACGATACGGACTCTGTTATTTACTTGCGGAGAAGCGGGGAGTGGGAGCCGACTACGGGTAACTTTTTGGGTGATCTGACCGACGAGCTGACGGAATACGGGGAGGGTAGCTACATAAAAGCCTTCGTTTCCGGTGGCCCGAAATTTTACGCGTTCCTGGTACAAAAGGGGGATGGGGAGGTGGCCGAGGTTTGCAAAGTTAACGGGGTCACTCTAAATTATCAGACTCGAATGAGGATAAATTTCAACTCGATCCGGGGCATGGTGGTCGAGGCTCGGGAACCTATTCGAGTTGAGCGACGGGCTATACAGCGTACAGCGTTGCATCGGGTGGTCACGCTGAGCGTAAACAAGATATGCCGTCCAGTTCAAACCAAAAGACGTCTCTGCGACACGGGCTACGACACTCTTCCTTTCGGCTACAAATCGCACAGCCGAGCGGAGTAAATTGTACATCTCTCTCTTTAGTCAAGAGCTTTGCAGCGAAACTCTCTCTCTCTCTCTACCTACCTACCTAGTCTTATACTCTGTTATCTGACACGTGTTGAGAGAGAGATAAACCTCTGCTCGCCAGACCGGCAGGAACAGATGTGTGCAGCGGTGGCTCGTTTAAGTAGGTCAGTAGTAGTAGTAGTATAGTAGCCAGTGATTGTTTATCAACCTGAGCGTAAAACGGCTGCTGCGGGGTGTGTGCGGTGGGTCGAGAAGCTGAGAGCACCGCACGCCGCGAGGCAACCCCCGAGTAAGCTGACACGGGTTGCCTTTGCCGCGTCACGAGCTGCTTCCCGGCCGGCGACCCGTATCTCAAGCTGTTAAGACGGGTCGTCGCAGCGCGCGCGCGCGCGTTCCCAAAAGCTTGTACGTAACGCGCGCACCCCGCGGGCCCCCCACCGCGGTTATGCCATCACGACAGGGGACATCGACTCACACACCGAATATCCACCTATAATAAATATATATTCAATTGCAGATACGGCGGAGTGATGAGTCGCGAGGATGGACACGCGCTGGAAACACCCGTTTTCGGCAATCGTAGCCGGTCCTTCCGGTTGCGGAAAATCCAACTTTGTGAAAAACTTTGTGCAACAGGCGAGCGAGATGTGCGACACAGAGTTCGCGATGGTAGTCTGGCACTATGCCGAGTGGCAACCGTTGTACGCGGAATCGAGCGCTATAGAGTATCGAGAGGGTTTGCCGCAGCCGGCCAACTACGACGCGGACACGCGGCCCAAATTACTCGTCATCGACGATCTGATGCGCGAGTCGTCCAACGGCGTGGTCATCGATCTCTTCACCAAGGGCTGCCACCACAAGAACATGAGCGTGTTCCTAATCACGCAGAATCTGTTTCACCAGGGACGCGGGCAGAGGGATATCTCGCTGAACGCCAACTATATAGTTTTCTTCAAGAATCCGCGCGATCGCGCGCAGATACATCACCTGGCTCGTCAGGTACACCCCGAGGACCCTCGCTTCCTGCAGGAGGCCTACAACGACGCCACAGCGCGCCCCCACGGTTATCTGCTCCTCGATCTGAAACAATCCACCCCGGAGAACTGCCGGTTTCGCACCGATATATTTCCCTCGGATCCGCACCACTACGTTTACGTGCCTCGCAGAGATATAAAGGGTGGAGGATCGCACGCGGCGCCAGTCTTTCGTCTGTGATGAAGCCTGGAGCTAGACGAGGAGGAGGAACAAGTGGTTCGACAAACAGGTTCAGCTCTTCCAACGCCGCGGCCTTGCACGCTATCTGTAAATCGGACCCCGCTCGGAGACAGGTTCTGCTACGCACGGCCGACGACGCTCTGGTGAAAAACATTTGCGAGTGCGCTCTTAACACTCTCAGGGGTAACGTGAGCTTGAGCACCGATCAGAAGAGACGTTTGAGCAAACACAGAAAAACTTTATGTCGCCTGGCTTGCAACACGGGCAGCTGGAAAAGTAAGAAACGTTTGCTGCTTCAACGGGGTGGATTTCTACCCTTGCTGCTGACCACGATTATCGGCACTCTGGTGGGTAGTCTGATCGGCGGGTGAAAAAAATTGAGGCAATGGAGCGGGCCAAGAAAATGGTCTTGATACCGCAGGAGACAGCCGAACGTATCCAGCACCGCCGACCCGCTGCGGATCCCGCGAGTTGGCTCGATAGCGAGATGCACGCTATTCTCAACGACCCGGGGAAAAGCGATCGGGAAAAATGGAAGCTGTACAGACAGGTGCTGGGACGTTTCTTGTTTTTTGCCGCCGAGTCGCGAAAACCTTTGCAATTCTCTATACGAGGGGTGGGTGGCGAGGCTGCTGCTGCTGGTGGTAATACCGCTGGTGGGGAAGAAGAAGAAGAGATGGATGGGGTGACGGAGGGGAATGCAGGTGGTAACAGCGGTGTACCTATACGGGATATCGTAGTGAGCGTGCCGGACAAGTTTCGGCGGAAAGCGGAGCTGTTGCTGAACTATTTGACCACCAACGGTCGCTCCGAGATCTCGTGGGATGACAAGGGGACAATAGCTATAAGGGGGGCTCAGATAGCCGGGACAAACATCATCGATCTGATAAACGACGCGGTACGCGAGAGAAAATCTATGCAGGCCAGGGGGAGGGAACAGTTCGCCAGGGTCCTTCACTCGATCAACACGCCGCGAGAGTACATAGGTAACCCCGTTTTTCAAAAACCTACGCGTCACGCCTCGTCACGATCGACAGCAGGTCCATCTCATCAGTGGCGTATCAACGAGGACGAGGACCAGGCTGTGGATGGTGACGTTGACACGAACGAGGCGGGTGAGGAGGAGGGAGATACGGATTCGGACTCGGTATTTTCCACACCCAAGAACAGACAACAACCAGGACAGACTGGAAACGGTGCTTGGTTGAGACTCAGGTTGAAATGAAGATCCTCGAACGACTGTACTACGATCCGGCAAACGAGGCGGGTTACGCTGGTGCCAGGAACTTGACTCGAGCCGTGGGAAGAAGAAAAAAAGGGAAAAAAATACCTCGCGCTACGGTGGTCGAATGGCTGGCGTCGCAGGACGCGTACACGCTGCACAAGTCCATACGTAGGAAATTTCCCCGAGCCAGATACAACGTGCAGAATATAGACGATCTGTGGGAGGCTGACCTGGTGGATCTCAGATCGATCAAACAGTACAACGACGGATACGGCTACCTGTTGGTGATCATAGACGTGCTCAGCAAGTTTGCCTGGGTCGAGCCGCTCGCCGACAAGAGTGCGACCACCGTTGCCGGGGCTTTCCAGCGCGTGTTATCCTCCACGGAACGCTGCCCGATTCAACTGCAGACCGACAAAGGCAAGGAGTTTGTCGGAGCTCAATTCCAGAAGCTGCTCACTGCCAGAGGGGTACGCTACAGAGTCACACGAAACCCCGACATAAAGGCGGCCGTTGTGGAACGCTTCAATCGCACTCTCAAGGAGAGAATGTGGCGTTACTTCACCCACAAAAATACCCACCGCTACCTGGATGTGCTGCAGCAACTGGTAGAGGCGTACAACGCCACCACCCACTCGACCATTAAAATGGCTCCGTCGATGGTGACTCTGGAAAATGCGGCAGCGGCGCGCTTAAACATGGAAAAGACACGCGGTGGCCCGCCGCGATCCGGTGCGAAGCCACGGTTTTGAGTGGGGGAGCGGGTTCGCATCAGTAAGGCTAAGGGTGCCTTCAAGAAGGGTTACGAGGCCAACTGGACCGAGGAGGTGTTTCAGATTCGACGCGTTCTGCACCGCGCGCCGATCGTCTACCTGTTGGCGGATTTGGAGGGTGAGGAAATAGACGGGCTGTTTTACGAGGCTGAGCTGCAACGTGTGATCAAAGACGATGTTAAGACTGTGGATAAAATAATACGGACGCGGGGAAAGGGGGCCAGTAAGAAGCTGTTTGTCAGCTGGCGCGGTTATCCGGAAAAGTTCAACTCTTGGATCGCTGCGAGCAGCGTGCGAAAACAGGCATGAAGGATCAGTTTTACATCACGCTGCCCAGCAACAGCTCGATGAAATTTTTTCCTCACAACAGGACGGCTCGCTACACCACCCAGCTACCGCGCCAGATCGAGCTGGTCGGAGAGTGGGAAGTCGCCCTGGTGGAGATCCAGTACCCGTTGACGCTTCAAAACATAAACGAACCCTACAACGCGGTGGGATTTCACGTGCATCGTTCGGACACACCTGCAGAAAATTTTCACGAAATTTCATCGTTGTCGGGGGGAAAAACGAGTGGCGCATGGTCAATTTCTCATCAAGCCTGGTATTTACACAGATATTTGGGAAATTATCCAAGTATTGAACAGCCTCCCGACCATCAAGGAGCATTTGGAGTTTGGACGAGCCGATACGCGGACGATCGTTTGGATGTGGTCAGAAAATGCAGCTGCAAGGATGGTCACTACCTCTCGTTTTCCGGCGGTATTCGCCAACAACTTGGATTTCCAAAGCTTACGACCAACATACGCGACAGGGTGGTGGTGGCCAACCATCCTTTGAACCTACCCAGCGGAATACCCTCGCAGATGTTTGTCTACGCGGATCTCGCTGAGCCCAGAATAGTGGGCGATGTCTACGCTCCGCTGTTGCGTATAGTGCAGACTGTTGTCAAAAATTTCCACAACGGTGTCTCGGAAAGCAAATCCCTGGCACCTCCGCACTACGTACCTCTGCTTTTCACCAATTTCCGAACCATTGAAATCGATATAAGGGACTCTCTGGGTAGACCCATGCCATTTACGCGCGGGACATTGACGGCTACGTTGCACTTCAAGAGGTCGCACTGATGGCTCACTACCTTGAACATTACGACAATCAGGTGGGTGGTGGTAGTATAGGCAGAGTTTATTCCGGTGCCCCGCAACAGCGTGGTCACGGAATCGGTAGCTTCCTGGGGGGATTGTTTCGCCGCGTGATACCCATTCTGAAGAGCGGTGCGCGCGTGTTGGGCAAGGAGGCTCTGCGGACCGGTGTGAGTGTCATGGAAGATATGGACAACAACACACCCTTCAAAGAGGCTCTCAAGAAACGCGTCATCGAGTCGGGTCACAATCTGAAGCGAAAAGCTACAGAGAAACTGGGCAATCTGATGAAGGGATCCGGATATAAAGCGTTGCGCGGCGGACTGAGGGGACAGTTGTTGCGGGGTCGCGGTGCAGGATCGATCGGGTCTCGTAGGAAAGCTGTCAAGAAAATCAAACCGAGAAAGAAGAAACCAGGGCTTGCCGGAATTAAGAAGAAAAAGACAACTCTCAAGAAAAAGAAGAAAAGCTGTTGCGGAAGTAAAAGAAGAACTGTAGCTGATATCTTCGAAGCTCGCTAACAACAATAATAATAATAATAATAAACATCGACCATGGCGTACTTGCACACGCACTCCTGCGAGTGTCTGAAATCGGAGCTGGATTTGTTCTCTCTACCACCGACGCAAACCACGATCGAGAGCGGGCAGTGGGTCCACTACAAGCCTGTGTCGTCGCTCACGGATGACTCACCCATAGAGTTTATGGTGCCCGGCCTCAGCGACGAGTATCTCGACCTCTCCCACACTATGCTCAGCCTGCGTGTGAGTCTACAACCGCTCAGCGGGGAGCAGCCGGCAAAGGGGGCTGCAAAGGCCGCCGTGGCCCCTGTAAACAACCTGCTACACTCTCTGTTCAGCCAGGCCGACGTGTTCTTTAATCAGAAGCTAGTTTCACCGGCTAATAACGCGTACGCTTACCGAGCCTACATAGAGTCGTTGCTGAATTACAATAAGGCTGCGAAGGAATCACACCTAACCACCACCCTGTGGTACGGGGATACAGCGGGGAAGATGGATGAAATCGGATCGACTAACAAGGGGTTTGCCCAGCGCCAAAAATTTCTGAACGGTGAAACCAGTGTGGATTTGATCGGGCATCTTCACTGCGACGTGTTTAATCAGGAGAAGTTTCTGCTAAACGGTGTCGAGTTACGAGTACGGCTCGTGCGCTCGCGGGACGCCTTCTGCCTCATGGAGAGCACCAACACACACGGCATACACATACTAGAGGCCTCGCTGCTCGTGCGACGCGTAACGATAAACCCCGGCGTCCTGCTGGCTAACGCTAGAGCTCTGGGTAAAGGTACGGCAAAGTATCCTCTTACCAGAGTGGAGGTGAAGGCTATGACTATTCACAGCGGTGTGCAGGGTGATACGTTGGACAATGTATTTCTGGGTCAGCTGCCGAAAAGAATGATAGTGGGTTTTGTCGATAACAAGGCCTTCAACGGTGATAAAACCTACAACCCCTCCAACTTTCAGCATCAACTTTTTGTCCTTGTACGTGGACGGCTCGCAGATCCCCTCGAAGCCGCTACAACCCGACTTTACGCGAAGCAAGCTCTACGTGGATACCTACCACACCCTTTTCTCCGGAACAGGCATACATTTTCTAAACGATGGGAACGGTATAGGTCGTGAAGATTTCCCCCACGGGTATTGCCTGACGGCTTTCGACCTCACCCCCGATCTGTCGGCAAACAGCGGTACGCACTGGAATTTGGTGAGACACGGCAGCGTAAGAATCGAGGTGCGGTTCGAGGCTGCCCTGGAAAAGACGATAAATTGCATCGTATACGCGGAATTTGACAACGTTTTGGAAATCGACGCAGCACGCCAGGTTATAGTGGACTTTGGAGGATAGACAGCAATGTGAAACCTGAACCACCTTCCCCCACCATTGAAAAAAGAAAAGCCGACGTTGCAGATTGACGGAAGGCAGCTGCGGTCGAACGACACACGCAGTATCCAGTTTGCCGCATACCCGCGAACACGTCTATAGCAATATGGTGGACTACGTGGTCGATATGCAGGGTTTTCAGGATGCTCAGAACGGTTTCGCGATCAAGGAGGTTTCCGTGCTAGCTTTGAATCACGAGTACATAGGGCACTGGGTAGCCACACCACCCTGCGCCTTCACCGATCTCCCAGCGAACATTTGTGCTCAGAACAACTATCTTACGCGCAGCCACCACGGTATAGAGTGGTTCGACGGTGATATTCAATACAAACAAATCTACAGAAAACTGCGCGCCGTGGCACGTTCAGCCAGCATGATTTATACGCGCGGTGCGGAAAAAGCGAAATTGTTGCGGCGCGTTATGTCGCGTCAGGTAACGAATCTAGAGGACGAGGACTGCCCGGCATTTGGAAAGCTGCCGCCATCGGATACGTACTGCATGCATCACGCTCTGTGCAACCCCGGAGAGTTTGTCTGTTCGCTAAATCGTGTGGCTGTACTGAAATCTTGGCTGCTGGAGAGAAAAACGGTTGACGAGGTGGACTCCAGCGGGTTTTCTACAGCCGAATCCGAAACGTGTAATGAACAGTCTGGAGCTGAGGAGGGTTTTGGCTTTGATACCGGCGAGTACGTGCGGGTTGTACCCGGCTGATCGTATTTCTTTGCGGTGGTCCCGCCCCGCTGCCCTTATCGCAAACACCGATGACCACACACAGCCCGGAAGTCACTGGGTCGCTTTCTACAGCGACGAGTCCGGCAACGGGGTCTACTTTGACAGCTACGGAGTTGCGCCCTTCATCCCACACCACGTGCGTCGTCTGCGGAGAAACTGTCCTCGCTACCGGTGCAACACGCGCCAGCTCCAGAGTATCTTTTCCGACGTGTGTGGTCAGTTTTGTGTTATGTTTCTCTATTATATGCATTTTGGTTACACGCTTGATGCTTTTGTCGATATTTTTACGGATGATTATGTAAAAAATGATTCGATGGCCGCGTCGTTTTACAATTGCTTGGCCAAAAAAATGAAGAGTTGCGACAAACTCGACACCTCTTGTCTATCTTGTGTACAGATATGTTTAAGGAAACATTGTTAATTATAAGCTAGTTTCAAGAAATATGGAATAAAACGAAAATTTTGTAACGAAATAACGTGTGTTGTTTATTGCGAGCGCATCCCACCAGTATTTCAGCAACCTCAGCAGTTTTGGAGATAGGAGAAATATAACAAGGCTGGTCACTTGATACTCGTTTGTACCTACTGTAAAACCAGTCTTAAGAGCAACATCGAATAAACGAATATTTGAAAAATAATTTGTCTCGATCCTTGCTTATACCCTGTCATGCTTTATATAGGATAAGAATTTATTATTTCAGAACCATCGTCTTTGTCTGGTGTCTTAGTATATTTGGTTTGAAAAAAAAGTAGCCATCTTGGATTTTGAAAAAAAAAGTAGCCATATTGGATTTTGAAAAATAGTAGCCATCTTGGATTTTGAAAAAAAGTCGAAACAGTCGCCATATTGGATTTTTTTGGATTTTGAATAGTAGCCATCTTGGATTTTGAAAAAAAAAGTCGAAACAGTCGCCATATTGGATTTTGGAAAAACGACCACCATCTTGGATTTTGAAAAACTACCGCCATCTTGGATTTTGAAAAAAAGTGGCCATCTTGGTTTGTATGGGCGGCGCCATCTTGGATCAGACTATCTGTCGTCTCTCTCACTGGCGCCAAATCCCCACTCCCGCCGGGTGACGTCATTTGTTATGACTCGCCATGGCTGTCACCAACTACTTACATATATATGTACACTGGGTGTCTTTCAATTAGTTATACAAACCTACATAGGGCGATTCTCTTTTGAAATACAGAACGATTATTCGAAACAAAAACGAAAAAACTGAGAAAAAAAAATAATTAAAACTTATAGTACCTATCTTTTTTTTTTCTCTTTTTTTGCTAAAAATCGTTTTCCATTTTGAAGACGAATCGCCCTATGTAGGTCCGTATGACTAATTGAAAGATACCCTGTACATCATGATTCCCGCACAAGACTCCATCAGTTTGCACTCATGGTGGCGGCACGCTATGCGGCATATTGTGCGGTCCGAATGACATTGAAGTTTGCATCGTTGGAACGCAACGAAATTCAACGTAAATTTAAAAAAAATACACATAGCATAAAAATGATCCTACTAGGTTCATTAACATTTTCAAGTTATGTTTATTCGTTTTCGTTTTTCAAACATAGCAGGATCATTTTTGGTAAATTAATATGTTTAAATTATTTTTTTTCGGACTTCGTTGCGTTCCAACGATGCAGACTTCAATGTCATCGGTCCAAGTGTGCCCACCATGACGTTTTATTTACGATCCTCAGGTCGTGTGAGCACCGTGACGGACTCGTGTCAATACATCGTGTTCGCACGTCGTGCGGCTGTCATGAGGGCGCACGTTTTGTTATCTGGGAAATGTTCAAAACAATTAATAATGCTGTCGATCGTTTTTCAACAGAACATGATCGTTTGCAAATTTTAGGGCAAAGTGGCTTTTATTTTGCTCCCATCGAATTTTTCATAGGATACAGAAGTCAAACTACTCTTAAACGTCATTCTGATGGTAGCATTAAAATAAATAAACAAATGGCAACCGGATATCTGTATCCATTGAGACATATTTTCAAAAAAGTATTCGAATTACCTGACGTATTTAATACAGTTTTTGCTTACGTTGATCAATTAAAAGATGAGGCATTTCTTTCTAACTTCACACAAAGCAATTTGTGGAAAAGTAAAATTCAAAACTTCCATTCTAAGTATGTTTTACCTTTTTTTTTTGTTTAGTGATGATTATGAGGTTGGTAACGGTCTTGGTAGTCATGCTGGAATACACAAATTAGCGGGAACATATGAGGCTTTCCACGTGAACCGGGCCACTTTTTCAGTTGCATTTTTTTAATCGTACGCTAATTTTTTGGTGTCTTCAGGGGTCCCAAAAAACATGTTTGGAGCACTTGTCAAAGACAAAAGTAAAAATGTCATAAAGCTACGTATTATCTTAGAAATGACTGATTTTCGCCGATTTGTGTTTTCGAATAATTCTGTCGCACTAGAACGGAAAAAATTAAATTATTTGACACATGTTTTCGAAAGGACTTTTCCCGCTCTTTCACGTAAAAATATCCATTTCGTTCTGAGCAGAGCCAATGACCGCGAAAATACGTTTTCAAAATTTCAATGCCATTTTCCTCAAATTTGGGCCGGGTTTAAAAATTTTGAAAAATTCTTAAAAATTAGCTTGATCTTTCATCTTCAACCCCCATACAAGCAAATTATGGGATGGCGATGGGTTCTATGTTGAAATCGCCTTTTTATCTGGACGAATGTTAGAAAAATGTCCCCTGATTTTTATTCTATCATCTGGGATCTGGAAAAATAAATTCCTTCGTCAAATGTCATTCATCTCGGTCAATATTGCTTTGCGAAATTTTTTTTTTTTTTTATTATTCGGTGTTTAAAATATTATAATGGAAAGAAAAATAAAAAATAAAAATGAAAAAAAAAAAATAAAATAAAATGAATTAAAATAAAAATATGATAAAAATAAAAAAATAAAAATAAAAAAACGAAATAAAAATATTGTAATCGGAAAAAAAAAATTCACGCAGAAAAATTACAACAATATGATAAAAAATGATGACTTTATAATAGGCCAAGCAATAGAGCTAACAAAAGGTCGATTTCGTGACACAAATACTACCTGAAATCTGACTGTGCAGTCATATAATAGGTAGTGCCTAGATGTTTTTTATCATAAATGCCACTCCTGAATCGTCTTGGTTTTTTTTTTAGAAGCGAAAAATAGCCAAAAAAAGCAAAATTTTTGCTTTTTCGCTTATAAAATGTAAAGTATTGATCCAATCGAGACGCTACACTGGCACTTTTTGTAGAGAATTCAAAGACGAAAAAATTGAGAGGTGACGCGTCACAATCGGATCATTAGTTTAGGAGAAAAGTAAAAAAAAAACGGAAAAAATCATCAATTTTTCAAAAATTCGTAACTCAGTCAATTTTTGAGATGAAGCGTAGTCCCTGCGGAGTTAAGTTGGTATTATCATATACTTTATTGGTGCAAAACCTGGAAGCTATCGGATAAATAGTTTCTGCACAATTGCAGTTTTTTGAATTTGATGTACTTTTTTCAAGAAGGTCGTGATGCTCGGCTAGTTGTTCGATTTGAATTTTTCTAAAAGCATTTTGAAGAAGGGAGAAAATGCTTGAAATTGTATATTTTCCCGATACCGACAAATGATTTTTAGTGGGTGAAAAACGGTGCCAAACAGGAGCGAAAACGCTCGACCGCGCCGAGGTAGTCGTAGAGTGGGGGTCGTTCGCTACGCGAGGAGAAACCTGTATGTATAGTATAATATATACGGTATAATACAGATAGGTTTCTCCTCGCGTAGCGAACGACCCCCACTCTACGACTACCTCGGCGCGGTCGAGCGTTTTCGCTCCTGTTTGGCACCGTTTTTCACCCACTAAAAATCGTTTGTTGGTATCGGGAAAATATACGATTTCAAGTATTTTCTCTCTTCTTCAAAATGCTTTTTGAAAAATTCAAATCAAACAACTGGCCGAGCATCACGACCTTCTTGAAAAAAGTACTTCAAATTCAAAAAACTGCAATTGTGCAGAAACTATTTATCAGACAGCTTCCAGGTTTTGCACCAATAAAGTATATGTTAATACCAACTTAACTCCAAAGGGACTACGCTTCATCTCAAAAATTGACTGAGTTATGAATTTTTGAAAAATTGATGATTTTTTCTGTTTTTTTTACTTTTCTCCGAAACTAATGATCCGATTGAGACGCGTCACCTCTCAATTTTTTTGTCTTCGAATTCTCTACAAAAAGTGCCAATGTAGCTTCTCGATTGGATCAATACTTTACATTTTATAAGCGAAAAAGCAAAAATTTTGCTTTTTTTGGCTATTTTTCGCTTCTCAAAAAAAAACCAAGACGATTCAGGAGTGGCATTTATGATAAAAAAACATCTAGGCACTACCTATTATATGACTACACAGTCAGATTTCAGGTAGTATTTGTGTCACGAAAAAAACCTCTATTGCTTGGCCTATTAGCCGTGTGCGATCCGATATTGAATATTTGTGTTTCTTGTCAAGCGCCGTCAAGCGGAAGCAGCACGAACCAATATCTCACGTAAAGTGACCGAGGAAACCTTCACTAGCGCTGCTGCTCGGTTTGCAAGTAAACTTGCTGCAATGTCGGTACAAGGCTGTTGATCTCAACTAAATGTCGATACGGGTTGTAATCTCAACTGAATGTCGGTTTTTTAGTTATGAGTAACGGAGAATCGTCAATTCTCAGCCATTTCTCTATCAAATGACACGGGATTAAGCTCAAAGTGTTTGGTTTTTCATCGCGGAGCCCTGCTAAAAATCTCTAATAGAAAAGCGAACAAACATAAAGGATTGCTATGAGACTTCATAGGATTCTATATGGCCTATCTGCACTCAAATTTGCTCAGATAGATCACTTATATTATGCTATCAGTTTCTATCGATCTTATTTGCTATGTGAGTTTCCTGATAAAGGAACAGCGAGTTTTTATAATATATAATGTACAATTCCATAACCACATGATCCTATTATAAATTTCGGATTAGAAAATACCTCGTTTTCTTGGAGTTTCAGTTTTCTTTTAGAGATATCAGATCTTTGCTGAACATCCGTATACCAATATTCGCTGAAACTATCGTAATTTATTTGATGAATTCCAATATGAGCTTCTACTTGACATTTCTACATTTCATACGTATTCGTTTCATCAGAGTGCTGATACGTGCGCACGGTATCTGTTTCTCACCGTTTATCCGTCAAGCATACGTGGGAGACTGAATGTGCGAGATAGACTACGAATCTATCAGTTTCGAAGAGATTCTATGAAGTTTGAAATGTATCAGTCTTTTATCGCATTTCAGTTGAGCAAATGTAGTGGACTTGGTGTGTGGCTGAGAGCAATAAGTTCTTTTCCACACGGCGTGCGCAAAGTTCGATTTTGTGCACGCTTCGCGTGCATAAGATTCAACTTAACGCGCGCTGTGTTGAAAAACGAGGTTCGATACACGTGCGAAAGATGATTCTCGACTCGTGTGATTATCACCCTCGCTTCGCTCGGGCGAAAAACTTCACACTCGTCCGAGAATCAACACTTTCGCACTAGTATCGAAAAGTACTATTTCCGTTTATCACCGATCGTAATTCCATCACAAATCTATGAGATCCTATGAGCTATAGGAACTTTATCCGTTTCCTACTGTCTTTTCGATGAGCACACGTACTAGATTAAATGTGTGCAAGGCTATTATGAGTTAGAATGCGTTTTGTGCTAATCACGAATCTATCAGTTTCCATAAGATCCTATGCGATGTTAACTGTATCCGTCTCTTACCGTAATGAACTGAATGTGTACGATACTTCTTCACGTTCTTATTCGATTCTCGCCGATTATGATTGCACCGAATTATATGAGATCCTATACGATGTGAACTGTATCCGTCTCTTACCGTATCTCCGGCGCCCATGAATAGCAGATTCAACGTGTGTCAAAGTGCTATGAGTTCCTAGTCGTACTCGACCGATTATGGTTGTATCAGATTTTATGAGATCCTATGCGAAGTGAAAGGAATCCGTCTCTTACCGTAATGAACTAAATGTGCACGCTACGCTCTCGTCATCTGTGACCAGGACCACCGCTACGTCGGTTTCGTCCTCCAGGTCGACCGCCCCATAGCTTTCGTCCTGCAGGTTCACGGCTACGTAGTTTTCGTCCTCCAGGTGCACCGCTACGTGGTTTTCGTCCTCAGGGTCAGCCGCACCGTAGTTTTCGTCCTCCAGGTACACCGCTACATAGTTTTCGTCCTCCAGGTCCACCGCTGCGTAATTTTTGTCGTCCAGGTCCACGGCTACGTAGTTTTCGTCCTCCAGGTCAACCGCACCGTAGTTTTCGTCCTCCAGGTCCACCGCTGCGTAGTTTTTGTCGTACAGGTCCACGGCTATGTAGTTTTCGTCCTCCAGGTCAACCGCACCGTAGTTTTTGTCCTCCAGGTTCACACTACGTAGTTTTCGTCCTCCAGGTCGACCGCACCGTAGCTTTGTCTCCCAGGATGACCAAGAGGAGGAAAACTATGGTGCCGTCGACCTGAGAGACAAAATCTAGGGGGCGGTTGACCTGGAGGACGAAAACTACGTAACTGTGAACCTAGAGGACGAAAACTACGGTGCGGTCTACCTGGAGGACGAAAACTACGTAGCCGTGGACCTGGACGACAAAAACTACGGTGCGGTTGACCCTGAGGACGAAAACCACGTAGCCGTGGACCTGGACGACAAAAACTACGGTGCGGTTGACCCTGAGGACGAAAACCACGTAGCGGTGCACCTGGAGGACGAAAACTACATAGCCGTGGACCTGCAGGACGCAAGCTACACATGGATGACGAGAGCGTAGCGTGCACGTTTAGTTCATTACGGTAAGAGACGGATACCGTTCACTTCGCATAGGATCTCATAAAATCTGATACAACCATAATCGGTCAAATACGACTAGGAACTCATAGCACTTTGACACACGTTAAATCTGCTATTCGTGGGCGCCGGAGATACATTAAGAGACGGATACAGTTCACATCGTACAGGATCTCATAGAATCACGTGACACATAAGAACGGGAAGTAGTATCGTGCACATTAATTCCATTACGGTAAGAGACGGATACAGTTCACTTCGCATAGGATCTCATACAATCTGATAAAACCATAATCGGTGGAAAACGACTAGGAACTCATATAGCACTTTGACACACGTTAAAACTGCTATTCGTGGGCGCCGGAGATACTGTAAGAGGCGAATACAGTTCACATCGTACAGGATCTCATAGAATTTGGTGCAATCATAATTGGTGAGAATCGAATAAGAACGTAAATTTTGCGGGTTTCACTTCGCCGATAGGTGGCTACAGACGGAAAAATATTTCTCACTAGCACTAAACTGGATCAACGTTTGTATATAAGGGAGAGGCGATAGCCATACCAATATGTCATTGCGATGCGTCCGGACTTGCAAGCGAATGATTAACATAAGTCATAGGATGTTTGAGGTTAGGATAGATTAAGTCGGCCAAGAGAAGATGTATGGAACTGGAGCGCAGTTGCGATAAGGAACTGATACAAAGGTACGTGCATATGGCTCATAGAATCGTATAGATATTGTAGAGCAATCGCGGTACGGAATGGATAGAAACTACCAATTGTTTATAGGATCTTATAGAACAAGAGCGCAGTTGCGGTAAGGAACTGATACAAAGGTATGTGGATATTGCTCATAGAATCGTATAGATATTATAAAGCAATCGCGGAACGAAACGGATAGAAACTACCAATTGTTTATAGGATCTTACAGAACAAGAGCGCAGTTGCAGTAAGGAACTGATACAAAGGCATGTGGATATTGCTCATAGAATCGTATAGATATTGTAGAGCAATCGCGGAACGAAACGGTCAGAAACTACCAATTGTTTATAGGATCTTATAGAACAAGAGCGCAGTTGCGGTAAGGAACTGATACAAAGGTATGTGGATATTGCTGATAGAATCGTATAGATATTGTAGAGCAATCGCGGAACGAAACGGATAGAAACTTCCAATTGTTTATAGGATCTTATAGGACTGGAGCGCAGTTGCGGTAAGGAACTGATACAGAGGTATATGGGTATAGCTCATAGAATCGTATAGATATTCGGAAAATGATAGATAGATAGTGATAGACCAAATAAGATATATCATTCTCATAGAAAACTGAACTATCTGAATATGAAATACATTCGTTGAAACACATACCATTATTGCAAGAAATTACCACAAATAATTGATCGAAATTGTATCTGGAAATTAGGTACAAATATTTACACCGCCATAACGGTAACCGCTACCGAAAATCCGATGACAGAAACCGGCAAAGAACCGATACCTTTTTTTTTATAGGTTTCTATAAGAGATTTTTAGCAGGGAGTGGCTGATTATCCGGAAAATGCGATTATCTACGTCAAAAGTGAATAATCTCGCGATTTATGTGGTCGGTACGCTAATCTGTAAAAATTTTTGTAAAATTTCGAAAAAGTGAAATAATCAGCCACTTTCTGCCACAATTATGTGTAATCCCTCCAAGTTTCATCGCGATTGATTCAGTAGTTCCGGAGAATTCACGATTGCCGTTTTCGAAGTTCTGACAAACGTTTCACTTCACCTTAAGCATTATTCCAAACCTGTCACTTTTGAGTATTATTTCTTAACTGTAATTCTGATAACTATTCTTTTGATAATACGTCATGTAATTTGATATCGCTTGATATATTCTTTTGTTATTGCTTTGTTAAGAAGAACAATATACGAAATCGCAGATTTCACTGAAGGAAATCTATATCTGGTGTTTTATATTTTATTTGACTATTTATTAAGGTGAAGCCACCCACTCTACCCTTATCGCAGTAAAGTCTGAGTTAGCTGACGCTTTAAGGCCGTCGTTCCGGCAATCGAGTATTTCTTTGATTATCACTATTATTCAGATTTTGTGAAAAACGACACTCATGTGTCTGGCGCCCAACTCTCTATTTTAGTATTTTATTAATTTGTCTTTATCAAGGAACGCCGTAGGGTGCGGAGTTAGAGCTCTGAAAAACTCCGTTACAGCTTATACACAGAACATACGTCCTTACGCATCTGGGAACATGACATAGAAGGGAAAATTCACACAAAAGTTGTATAGAGTGGTGTAAGTACGAGAGTTATGACGTAGTTAGCGCCAGTATCGCAGACAGAAATTGACAGAAACTGCCTGCTGCACTAGCAGACGCGTGTAGTCATTTCATATTTTTAAATCCAAATAAAAGAAATAAAAGAAAGCACGAGCAATGCTCAATAAAAACTAGTGAATACCCACTAAAAGCGTTTTCTCTCATCGTCCTATCTTCTCATACGGCGACCCGCTACAAAATTAAACAATCCATAAAAAAGGTTGCGCAATGAATAAATAAATACAAATGAGAAATAAATGGTTTTTCTAATTTTCATGATTAAATATAAATCTCTTTCATCTGAGAAAGAGGAAGTCTATTGATCATTTCTTTAATATTGAATAAGTATTTTCATTCAAACCATTTGTCGTGATACCACTAATCTGAATTTGATTGAGATCGTTCCGAGCGGAGAGCCCTGTGGAAAAAGTCTGATAAAAAATATTAAGTTCCAATAAGAATCCTGATACGTCTATGTGGACCAAAAAATGCTCCGATAGAAATGCTATCATAACTTATCCGTCGATACCAAAAATTGAAATCTATACGTGTTTTCCATATCGTAATCTATAGGATTGTATAATTTTTTTTAATTGATTGGACTTTACTCGGGTAATCGGTTAGAGTATTCATAGGGTTAAATACATCCTGATCGAAACAGTAAATTCATAAGCATACACAGTTACTCGAAGCTATATTTTTTCATCTGCAATTGCATTTCATCAGATTTTCCAACTTATAGTTGTATTAGTATTACACAGGATGGTCTGTTCAATTTTTCTATCTGAAACTAACAGTAATTACTCATTTAATTTTTCTCATCTCTATCGTTAATAATAATATATTAACAATACAGAAATGAGATTATGTATGTATTTTTTCATAAGGAAATGCTGTTTCAAAAACACATTAGATTCCAATAACTGAATCTGACATTTCATTAAATTAACCGTAATTGAAACTATAAGCAATTGCAGTTTTTGTTTGTATGAATTACCAAGAGCATATTGCTTTGATATGCATATAAGCCGGTATGAAGATTTCCTTCATGGTAAGGATTAATCTCTATCGGATATCACGACAATATTTCTTTGATTTTCTATATGTTATACACCCATATAAATCTTCACTTATAATAAGAAACAATTTTTTTATCGTAAATTGCTTTTTGAGTACCGATTGAGTCAGCTATTCACTACAAAATAAAAGTCAATTATTTAATTCGGTATTAACCTTTCACAAGATTTTGATTTTTTAATCCATCAATTTTATAAATTCAGTTATACGATATTTGTTAGCATTAAGGTATTTTATGAAATGTTTATAATATATATTCTTATTTCAATCACAGTTACGTTAAAACAATTAAAAATTATTGGATTGAAAAGAATATTATATTGATTTCCGGTTGCAGGGCCGGCTTACGAAAATTGGCGCCCTAGGCCTGACGGAATTAGCGCCCCCCCCCCCCCCCCCCCCCCCCCCAATAACCGAAAAAGCATGGGACAAAATTAAAAATTTTTATATTTCAAAAATAATGTACCACATAACATATACTACAATATGAAACATACATATATTCATATGGAGGAGAGATGCACAAATATATATATATTATATACATTAAATATTCATTGCACCGGACTAAATCGGTCGCTTTCTTGCTTTTAAGGTTGCGAATTTTTCGATAATTGTATCGGTCTCCGCCATATCTATGAGTTCTGCATTCACAGATAAAAAGGCGAGACTAGAGAGACGGCTCTGACCCATCGTATTCCGTAAATAAGTTTTGACCCTTTTCAACGTCGAAAATGAACGTTCCCCGGTAGCATTACTCGAGAAAAGAGTAAGGTACATTCGAAGAACGATATCCATGTTCGGGAATGTCGCAACAATATTCTTCTCGCGAATAATCATTAAAAAATTCCGAACATTGGTGCCATCCTCCGTCAACTCCATTTCCCGGATAAAATTCCGAAAATGTAAACATTCTTCTCCAAAATCTTTATCGAGATCGGTAGAGTATGTCGTCTGTAATTCTTCGCACCGGGTAATTATCTCTGCATCCGTGAGTAACGGCAAACGGCTGAGAAAGCCAAAGCGAGCGTTAACATTTTTGTATGCTAGACTTCTTCTCTCTAATTCACCTGACAATCGGTCGAGTATGACGAGAAACGTATTTATACGCATATTTTGTTTCCCATCTAATATCGCTTCATTATTATTTACCTCATCGAACTGAACGGTCCTTCTTCTGCGTCGCCGATTTTCATGCACATATTCGTTGCATTGGGATAGCTCTTTCGCTTTGGCTTCCTAGTGGTCGAAACGATCACGCAAACCGACAACATATGCTTGGAGCGCATCATACAGTTGTACAACTGTTGTCAAATCGATGTTAATGCGTTGAAGACTTTTGTTTGTTTTTTCGAAACGCTCCAAGATATCGCTCCAAGTCACAACCATTATAGCAGTCTCAAGCAATCCAAATTGTTGTGACAACCCTTCGGCTTCGGCTTTTGTGGATGGCTTTTCGGAAGCATTATCTGCGATATCGTCAAGAGCATCTCGTAAACTCTCCCACGATGTTACAAGTGCTCGGCACGCTTCCGCTCTAGCTGACCATCGTGTGCCGGACAAACTTTTTGGCAACAACATTCCAGGCTGATTCTCGACCTTCGATTTCACTCTTGCCCATCTGGACGTAGATGCACTCAGGAATGTATAAACGTGTTGCACGAACATAAAAAATTTGGTTGCCCTCAAACAGCATTCAGCAGCTGCTTGGCCCACTAAATTAAGGGAATGCGCTGCGCACGGGACGTAAATCGCCAAAGGATTACGTTCAATAATTTTGGCTTGTACCCCACCGTAACAACCCGACATATTGCTGGCATTGTCGTATGATTGTCCGCGGCAATCCCTTATGTCGATATCTTTATCAAACAATACCTTCATGATCGCCTGCTCTATCGCAGTTGCGCTGTGACCTTCGATAGGTATAAATTGTAAAAAACGTTCAGTGGGCTCTCCGTTCTCGCATACGTACCGGATAATAAACGTTAACTGATCCGAATGCGAAATATCAGGCGTCGAATCTACACTTATTGCGTAATATTTAGAGGCCTTCATTTCCAAAATCAAATTTTTTAGAAGATCATCGTAAATCATCGCAATAAACTCTTCGCAAATATCTCTAGAAAAATAGGATACGTTTCCTTTTCCTGGATTTCCGAATCGATCAATATGATTTTGGAGAAACGGATCGTTTCGAGCCATCAATTCGAGAATACCCAAATAATTGCCATTTCTGACTGATCCAAATTTCTCGTCTGTTCCTCGAAAAGCTAAGCCTCGGGATGCAAGAAACTTTATTGCAATTGTAACGCGAATCAGTACTTGTCGCCAGTAATTGCATTCTTGAATGTATTGCATATGCAATTTGCTGTCAATCTTCCCCAACATATTTTCTCGCATCACAAGCTTCCGTGTATTTTCCCTATGACCAGGACTTCTCTCGTGTTCTGCTATTCGCACATCATTCTTCCAGTCGTTGAAGCCTTCTGTAAACGCGTTTGTCGATGTCGAAAATAGCTTACAAGGTATGCAATATATGCAACCTTTCGAGAGGGAATATGTTATCCATTCTCGTCGGTGCATTTCACCATTTGGTGTTTTTTGGAAAAATATTTGTGCAGTACAGTATCTTGTTTTAGAACTATAGACACGCTTCGAAGCCGTAAAATCAATCGTTCTAGGATCCTGTTGCTTCGTCGGATTTCGTAAAATGAAATCAATCATCTCAGACTTCCGTGCTGGCCACAGACCAGGGTCAGAATAATCTCCAGAATCCGATACGGAATCGGTAGAGTTCACGACTACGATCTGAGAATGTTTTTCATCATCATAATCACGGATTTCAGCTGCAGAAGCTGCTGTATTCGTGACTTCGTCGACTATTCCCTCCTCCTCTTCATTTCCGACAGTAGATTCTACATGCGAACGCGATATTTTCTGAAACCGGGAGAATGGGGAGAGGAATTGCAGGATACAGTAATGCAGGAAATATATATTCAATTATCAGCGTGCGTCGATATTTACCTCGCCAGAACATTCAGTTGTAGTAGAACTTGATGCTCGCATCGTCGTTTTAACTGTTTCGTGATGTGTGAAAAAATTGTCAATTCGCGGAATTTTTTTAGCTATAAGCGATTCTTTTTCTTGTTTTTCTTTCGTTAATTTACGGCGCTTGGCGCCACTCATTTTGTTAACGTTCATTTATTTTTCTATTTTATTAATAGAATGTAGTATCCAGTTCCTGTTCAATTGTACTATACTACAATGTACAAAATAACTTCGCGTGGGTGTCTGACAAAAAAAAATATAGAAGCGAGCAAATCTATGATTGAATACTCACTGCCACTTAGCGGATGGCCACTTATTTAGAGTCTGCTGTATGTATATTCACGTGTCAGGACGTTTCGCAGTGCGTATAAGATCGCTATTGGCGGGAGAGAGGAGGGGCGCGCAAACTTGTGAATCTCGCCAACGCGCGGCGCCCCCTTCTGCCACGGCGCCCTAGGCCTGTGCCTAGCGGGCCTAGTGGATAAACCGGCCCTGTCCGGTTGTACTGATAAAATACGGTTAATTTCATCCAGAAACAAATTTCACGAAACATTCTTTATTTTATCAGTTGCTACGATTATATTGAAACTTTTTTAAAAAACGAATTTTTAATTTCACGCAATTATCCAAAAAAATTACACGGAAAGAAAATTCCACGAAAAAATGCTATGTCGTAATGCAGGACTAGACTCTTAACATCTTGATGTTTACGCGAATTTCGTGTAAAATTTACGATGTACATACAATGTAAATAGCATGTGAATTACGATGTACATTGTATGTCCGTAGATAGAAATTTTCCATACTCCCTCCGCACTTTTCTATACTCTTCATCGGCAAAGAGACCGGACTCCCGAGCTTCGGCTGTACACAACTAAAGCTAGGCGCACAGGCTTTGATCGTGCCGGCTCACCTACGGAGATCGTGAACCGCGTAAGTCACCCACACGCAGTGCCGACCAATCACAGCGATGTGTGAGTGATCGTGGCGCCTGTAGGTGAGGCCGAACACGGCACACGGCAAAGCCCGCCGAAGTGTCTTAGCCGGTAGTCACGTTGCGGCTGTCGTTAATTATCAGTTGCTTCTTGGCCGTTCATAGTGAATTGACACCAACATACGTAAGTACTGAATATTTTTTATTAAGTCTTGGAAAAATCTAAAAGTGAAAATTGACCCATTGTGCCTCACTCTCCCCTATTTTACGACATGAGACTCTGCAGTGATTATTTTGAACGATGAAAATATATTTTAATTTTCACGTGTTGTAAAAAATTACCGAATAACTGTTCCAATGTGCGTGAATATTTACCAGAGTTTTCGTTTTATTTGTTTACGATTAACGTAATAATAACATTATTTAATAGTATTGCAATTTTTAAATAAAGTTTGTTAATGTAATGATATATTTGTTCGAACCAGTGTCGTGCTTGATAGGATCGTATCAGTATTTCCAGTTTCACAGGTAGAATCTAATAGGTACTATTGAAAAGTTAACAACTGTATGTTAGAATTTTCTTATTAAACGATCAATAACCATGGGGTTATAAAAGATTTTATGTGGATTTCCAGCTTGGCTATTAATATCTAATACGTTACATTAAAAAAGTTTTGTCTTTTATTTCTACATTTTAGTATTTCATTGTCTGCTGATTGACCACTTTTCAATTATTGCTTGACATTATGAGTGTTTTAAAACAGCAGACAGTACAGTGTTTATTTTTTTAAATACAATAAAATCTTTAATTTTAACTTGCTTTGTAAAAAATTACTAAGTGATTTTTTAAATGTGTATCAATATTTGAGAGATTTTTAAAATTATTTTTGCTTAAATATTGAACTAATAATGTAATTATTTATTAAAGAGTTATTATGAGATTTCACAAAAAAGTTTATAATCGTCATGATAAATTTGTTCGAACAAGTGTCGTAATTGATAGGATTATATTCGAAACTCCTGTTTCATAAGTAGAATCCAGTAGATTTCATAGAAATGTTGTTAGCTATATGTTAAACTATTTTTTCTTTTTTTTTTTTTTTTTTTTTTAACTATATAATCTTTCTACAATCAACTACCTACTATAATTTTAATGTATTCTCAAATCATGCCTATAAAATCAGCTTAAAAAATCAACTTCAATCTTGGTTTTGTCGATTTATTATGAGAAATAGAAAATAATTATTTAGATTTGTAATAAAGTTTGAGAGGATTTTTAATTTTTGATTGTTGAATAAATTAACATTCGTTCGAACAATCTATGACTGTAGCCGGTATACAAAATTTGACTAATTCTATTATTTGCTTTATCGATTACATTTACCTGTTTTAAAGTAACATTTCTATACTTAATTTTCAAATCACTTACGATTTAAAATGCAGAATACAAAATTCATTTTCCAAGAGTTCCTTGTTTTAAACATTTTTGTATTAATTGAACTTTATTTACATATCTCAACAGTGCCGGCAACTTATCGTTGCGAAGCGTGTGGAGTTTCTAACGTAGCAGAAAGGTGGGGGTGGAGGGGGGGGGGGGGGGGGGGGGCAAAATCTTATTTTATTATTATTGTTTTATTAAAATGACAATGGAAAAAAGAAATAACCAAACGCTGGCTCTATTTTTGCATGAAACGAACATGTTTTTGGATCTATGTGTTTGGAATTGAAATAGAATTCGCGCTACGTTGGCCTTTTTTGCGTTTTCCACGCCTGGGCTCGGATAATAATCGAAATGTGTCCCCTCCGCCCGTTTTTCGTTACATTGTATGGAAAGGAGGTGGGCGACTAAGGATGGGCCTTAACAATTACAAATTTCTCCGTATTCAATTCAATTTTCTTCGTAAACGTATCTTAATTATAAACTTAATCGACACCAATATTAGTTTCTTTCTATAATTTGTATTTATCCTTCATATATTATTCAAAGGCATTGGTACACTGCTGAAAATTAAACACGTGTCCCGAGAAAAAATGATTAAAGAAAAAAAAACTTAAAAACTTGTTTTTCGGGAATTTCAATGGAAATACGCGTTTCTATCGATTTCATGGCGAATCCAAGAAAAAAAAAAAAAAAAAAAAAAAAAATACGACCTTCTGACTCTAGTTTTCTCGATTTTTCCCTCAAAATAAAGCCAGAGGGTCGTATCCGCCAAAAAAACATTTCTCGGGAATTTCGATAAATCTATGTGTTTTTCATTGGTTTTATCGCGATTCCGAAGAAAAAAAAAATATACGACCTTTTGGTTTTAATAGAACCAGAAGTTCGTATAGTGTCGCTTACAACCTTATGGCATTAGTAACGCGATATATATGATCATTTACAATTATATACCGGTATATATGGCCATATATAATACTATATCCGAATGTACATAACGTCCCATATATGAACATATGAGGTAACAAATGCACTATATCTCATCAGTTATGACCAGATATAATTATTTTTATTCGTATACGACGCTCAGATACAGTCATATACGATCATATACAGATATATGTATCTAAATATATTCAGATACAATACTATATATCATCATATATAGTTATATACAGTTATATGTAACAAAGTATGGTATTGTATCTGAATATATCTGGATTTCTGTATGGCATATATAAACATATAAGGTTCAAAATTAACTCTATAAAATCGCAGATATGACTCCAGATAGAATCATATATAATTGTATATACAGTTATGTTTCATGGTATATGATGTGTGTATATACTGGGTCCAATAAATTGAAATCGATTTTTCACCGCGGACTATAAACTTTAAAGGGGGAAACCACATTAGGATTTTCGAAAAATCGGATTTTTTGTTTTTTATTATATAAATTGTTAGTATATCCCGATCGGGCCAATTTTCGGATAAAATTATATATGGTTGATTGTATATGCTTATATCTGATTATATGCAACGATTTTTTCTCGGGGTCTCGTTATACTTATCATATATTTATAGCAGCTCAAAAAATAACTTTTCATGAACTTTCATCAATTCTTTTTATAAATAAAAGCAGGCTTACGGAGCCGGATTTTTTGTTCAGAGACGTAAACCCTGACGACTTTTGCGCAAGGTTGTGAGAAGGTTTATATACCGATATTAAACGGTATATTTCCGGATTTACCACGGGTAATCACTTCAGAAGTACAGTATATTTGTGCCTTTCTGCATTCCGTATTTTACCGGCACTTCTACCGTATTCACGGGTACTGAACACAGTTTTCATACGGTATGAACACCGTTACCGTACCCTGTGTGAACCGACAAATTTCCTGGTCCCTTCAAAAAATTAGGTTTGACCGCAGTATGTGTACCGTAGTTCGACGGTTTCGATACCGTATTCTCACCATATTCATACCGTATTCTCACCATATCCATACCGTCTTCTCACCACATCCATACCGTATTTTCACCACATTCATACCGTATTCTTACCACATTCATACCGTATTCTCACCACATTCACACCACATCAATACCCTATTCGAACCGCATTCATACCTGAAAAAAAAATTCAATAAAAAAAATCGGGAAGTGCGAGACAGCGACGCCTTGGCGGCAGAAGACATGTAGCGAATTTCATTGAGAAATAGAGCTCTTCAGCAGATCTCAACCAACGTCGGGATAGCATGATTTCTAAAGGAGATTCCCTGTTTGCCTTCGTACCAAAGCGTCGCTCTTTTCTGAGCAAGACATATATCGGACTATTCTGTACATGGTATTTATTGATGACAGGAAATTACAATAATTCACTTTCTTCGCTAATGAGTAATTTAATTAAAAATGTAATTGGTGAGTTGCAACACTAGTTGGGAACAACTGCATTTTCCCGTCCGTAGTATCACGGTCTTCCATGACTCGCATGACGAAGTAATATCGTCGGAGGCGGCCTCGATAATTCAGCAGCCGCATACTTGGTGCGTTTCGAGTACATTTGCCCTCTCACATCATCCATGGTACCTGCTTAATTTCAATAAACGATTTCACCCAATTTTCAATAATATTAAGATTTAATAATCCATCAGAACACGTTATAAGACCTTCCGTGGTGACTGGAACGAGCTCGGTACTTTGACGCTTTCTTCCGGGATCACCACATGTCCCGTTGTATCGCTCGTCTCCAGCACACACTCCTTCGATGTAGTCACCAACCTTCTGAAAATTATTAACACGCTGCGGAATGTACCTATTATTTTCTAGGTTATGTCTCTAACTTTTCATCGTATTCCAACGCGGGTATATCGAGGCATTGTGCAATGGCTTTACGTAACGTCAGAGATGAACGCTACATACACACGAGAGTCAAGGAAGTTTCACCAATTTTTTTGACGACTGATTTCAACACAAAGCTGAGTAACTATGCCAATACGTGCGAACGAGTATACCGCTTTGACAGGTCAACGCATGGCGGAGCGAACGCCGCGACGCTTATCGTCCTGCTGGAGAATTACCATAACGGTTTTAACGTATTTCATGAGTCATAAATTTCATATACTTTTGTTTCGCTGAATTAGTAGGATTTTTATATGAATAATATATATAAATAATATGATATAAATTTATTATTATTTATTCATTTTCATTCGCGTTATTTTCACATAATAAATATTATTTTTATACTGATAATCAAATTGCTGTTTGAAATTATTGCAGTACAGAATCCCAATATACCCAAAATATTTTCCACATTTTTTTTTAAAACATTGTTCAGGATTTCATTCCAAGGCGTGTACAGTGTTATACGCTTTATACGCTTAGGTGTGTTATACGTTTATGAATTATCCGAAAAATATCTAGATCTTTTGGAAAAATAACTTGTGAGCAGAAATACCGTCATATAACTAAGGTACATAGTACCGTATTTTTGGTAAAAAAATACCGTCGTACAACTGGATACATACGGTATTTTTGGAGTAAAAATACCGTCATGGAACTTGATACATACCGTATGTTTCGAGAAAAAACACCGTTTATATATGATTTACATACGTGACTCATACTCTGTTCGTGCGTACCTCATCTGCCATTACGACTGTGAACATTCCGCTTCAATACCGTATTATTAGTGATTACCTACGGTGTATAGACGGTATGCATCCGAGCTCAAAAATACGGTATTTATTCCTACAACACACAGTTTTACTACGGTGCGGTTACTCTGTTCATACCAATACCACGTGTTCACGGTTGATATACCGACGTTATACGTTGGTCAAAAGCCGTCAGGGAAAAGATTAAAAAAAACGTGACATACACTATTAACAAAACTAGTACCTACTTACTTTACGTATTTGCCTGACGCCGGATAAGAATAAATTTGTTAAATATAGATATTCAATTTAGTATGCACGCTCTGATTTTAAAAGTATATACTATGTACCTAACTGGATCTATTTATCATATTCTAGTGACTGACGGATAATCACCATGTTTGCTTATGTCAAGTTAGTAGATGAAGACAAGTATGATACTATTCCATTTACATGGGTAAAAAATTATGATCAAGTGAAGCTACCTCCAAATAGAAACAAACAACATTATATCT
Source organism: Tenthredo mesomela (assembly GCA_943736025.1). NCBI lineage: Eukaryota > Metazoa > Arthropoda > Insecta > Hymenoptera > Tenthredinidae > Tenthredo > Tenthredo mesomela. Next base: position 15,428,585 of record OX031020.1, on the reverse strand, counting down.
TATATGAAAATCAACCACCAAAGAAAGCTTTGCTGCTATTCGTTGAAGGTACGTATTCTATCAAATTTAATGTATGCCCTTTAAACTCTTAAGAAAATATATTCAACACTTTAAAATTATAAACAAAATTTGTCATTATTATAATATAAATGAAACCAAATGAATTTAATAATTTTAGAAATGTAAAGTTTCAAAGTTTTTTTTCTCAAACTTAGTTAATTTGTCTGTACGAATGCATAACAGTATTTTGGATTATTATCGACTCAAAGAAATTGAAAGATTTTATAATGTGGTTCTTATTACCACTTTCATCTTCATAATTTTGAAAAATGTAATATATTTACTATCGGGTAATGTAATGGATGCGCTTATAATATTTATTATTTTTCAGATACAATTGATGTACTTGAAAAACAAATTAAAACCAAAAGAATCATAGTTCCACCCGCTCGAAATCAAGAAACAGCCACTGAATTAAGTGACATTGAAATTGATCAAAGTAGTGAGAAAAACAAAACAACTCCAAATGTTGACATAAATCCTGTTGTCAACCAACAACTAGAACAGTTGAAGGCTAAGTTGGCGGTAAGTTTTTTAAGGCATTATTATTTTAAATTAATTCTTAAACCTTCATAAACCTTTAATGAAAATGATTAAATAGACCTACCAATTGGAATTGTCTTTCATCAAAAAGACTGTCATTTAAATTGGAACTATAAATTTTAATCATGCGCTACATTAGCGTGCTTCAATCCCCGTTAATAAGAAATCAATGATCAGTTTCCGATATTATCAACACTAAAAAACTTGACACTTATTGTAGATTTGAAATTCAAATCTTTCAATTGAAAACTTTTTCTATTCATTACTATAGCATTTGGAAAAAAAAAAAATTAAAGTTATAGGCTAGCACTGAAATTTAATCTTATTTTTGGAATTAAAAGTAAAGTATTCGATAATATAATTTTCACCACACCTGCACGGAAAGTACGACTTTCGCTCCCTTTCGTGAGCGGGAAGTCGTTCTTTCCGATGCAGGGGGTGGTGAAAAATAGTATACCTCACACGGGAGTGAAAAAGGCCATCCCAAACTGCGTTTTTGTCACCCTCGCCTTCGGCTCGGGTGGCAATCTAACACGCAGTTTGGGTTAACCTACTTCCCTCCCTAGGTGAGTAGTATACTATCTTACGAACTTATTTTCTTATTTTTTCTTTTCTTTCAATTGATTTTTACGTGACTTGAAAGAGATCAGTAATTGGAATAACTTTTTTATACTTGTTTATCGTTTATTATGTATGTATTATCATTACTTATAATTAGCCTTAGACTATTATATTTTAAGGAAATAACATATTATTCCGTTTGTAACATACTCATAAATGGATATTTTGAACTATAGTTTAGCGATTCAATATATTTCAATAGTACACTGAGAGAAAAAATTCGTGTGTTCAAAAAAACCTTGTTTAGCCCAACAAAACGCGGCGTTCACGGGCGTTCAAATGAATATTATGTAAATGTGACAAAATATTGGTTGCTTGAACTAAATTTGTTTGATTCAAATGGCCGAGTATATTATGGTAATTACGGCTTATTCATTCCTATAGAATGATGGTTGAAACAACTATTTCTTAACAACAAAATCAGTATGATAGATTCAACGACTTTTTTCCCTCAGTGTATTATCGTGGGAATCTATAAAATTAAAATATGTATTTTTTAATTTTTGAACTTCTGAATTAACTCACCGATAGTAAAACTTCTTTTGGAAATTACCGTTTTCTTACTATCTCCAATTTTTTAAATCTGATTATTCAAGATTTTACATTCATTCAATTTTTATAAATGCAGTTCGATTCTTCATTATTGATAGAGATGAAACAGCAAAAGAGCCGACGGATAAATAAACAATATTTATTTAAAGATTATAATCCTTATAAAGTTAGTAGAGCAACTCGATCCCAACATAAAAAGAAAATAAAACAGCTGTACGAAAAAAAATTCCACTCAGGAGGTAACGTACATATGCATTCTGGGGAAAAATAAAAATCTATATTCATTAATTTTTTGAAATTGAAAAACCTAAGTTGTCCTTGATCAATTTACAGTAAACAATCCTCAAAACATCTTTAAGGCTAACACAGATTTTCCAATAACTGAGCCATTAGTTTCCAATACGACAAAATTGCTTCAGTCATCCATTAACTCTACTTCTGTAGGGTCATTAGAACAACACCAACATCCCGTGGAAGAAAGTTCCACCATGGACTTCAGTACTAGCTCAGTAGACTTGCTTTGTATTTCTAAGGAAACTCTGATAGTTTGTTCGGATTCTCATCAACAACAATCGACTAACAATCAATGTGAAGTATCATCAGGATATTTAGAAAACGGCAATACTTTAGATGATGAACTAAGTTCCGATAGCGACGTCTCAAATGATAAGCTGTATTCTGATAGCGACAGCGTCTCAGATAACGAAGTAACTTCTGATAGTGACAGTGAAGTACATTCAGAGCAAGATTCAGAATATGGGCAAACTACCGAGTCGGATTCGGACAATTCATCGACCGATGATGAATCATTTCGTTTTAACTGTGATAAAATGAATGGTTCTACAATCATGTTTCCACAGTCAAATAGTACTGTCTCAGATGTATTACTAATGGTTACGGCATTCTCAGTATCTAAACATTTGACAAGAAATGACCAAGATGATTTAATAAATTTAATCAAAGTTTTAGCTGGTCCAACATTTGAATTTTGGAACGCTTCCCATTATTCACGGTCGAAAGCATATAATCCTCCGAGAAATAAAATTCAATCAAATTTTTATTGCCAGACAGAAAAATGTCAACGCATTTCACATACAAGGAAATTATCGGATAAGGATAAAAAAATAAAAGTTCAATGTTCTCACTGTCAAGCAAAATATGAACTTTCATCGTCGAGTAAAAATCAATTTATCATTATTGATTTGAAATATCAATTGAAATTATTATTCAGAGATACGGAAGTAAAGAATGATTTATTGAATACAATTGAAAAATTAAGACAACCGCGAAATGATGGAGTTATACAGGATATATATGACGGCCAACTGTATAAAGCTGTACAAAAACTTTCACCAGGCGCATTGACTTACAACGTCAATACAGATGGCGCACCGCTTACAAAAAGCTCCAAGCGAAGTATGTGGCCGATTCAACTTCATATAAATGAATTATCACCAATATTGCGATTTCGTAACGTTATTCTTTGTGGTTTACACATTACATCGGCTGAGCCATGTCCCGAATTTATGCAGACTTATGTGTCAAAATTTCTTGAAATGGCAAATAATATGATGGAAACTGGTATAAATATAACTGATAATGAGAATCGAATAAGAAATTTAAAATTTTTCTGTCTTTTATTATGCGTGGATTCAGTTGCCAGACCAGTTATCCAAAACCGTTTCCAGTTCAACGGATATTCAGGTTGTAGTTGGTGTTATGCGACTGGAGTTTACGATAGTTCTGCTGTTAGATACCCTATCCCTGAACAAGTTCCATTATTGCGAACAAAACAAAGTCATACCAAAGATGTAGAACAAGTCGAAAAATTGGGAAAGCCGATAAACGGCGTTAACGGGATGTGATAGGGTAAACGAGAGGGTGTTTTTACCATTTTTTTTGTTTTACTCTGCATTTCGCAACGAAGGCACAGAATGGATTTTTGCAAAGGGCATTCGACGTATTATATGGTGAAGTATTGCCGTAAACGTATAAACGTATTGAAATCGAAAAAAAGTTCGTTTTCGTAAATTACGATCTGTAAAATAGGGTAAAAAAATGGCCGCTCGGGGCTCGACTCTCATATGCTGACCTTATTATTCAAGTTCGCGTGGTATCCAGCACTGAAATGTATAGTTGCGTCAATTCTACGACCTCGCACAAAGCGAACGATCAGTTTATTTGTGAGTATTCCGTGAAAATGAAAGAATGAGAAGTAATGCTGCATTTCGTCGACTCCGACCGAGTAAAAGCGGTTTTTGACAGTTAGATACACTGAACATGTTCGATGTTGACCGGTATGAAGTTCGCCCCACAGTCTTCTGTCTCTTTCTTCCCTCGCGCTAACTGTCAAAAACCGCTTTTACTCGGTCGGAGTCGACGAAATGCAGCATTACTTCTCATTCTTTCATTTTCACGGAATACTCACAAATAAACTGATCGTTCGCTTTGTGCGAGGTCGTAGAATTGACGCAACTATACATTTCAGTGCTGGATACCACGCGAACTTGAATAATAAGGTCAGCATATGAGAGTCGAGCCCCGAGCGGCCATTTTTTTACCCTATTTTACAGATCGTAATTTACGAAAACGAATTTTTTTTCGATTTCAATACGTTTATACGTTTACGGCAATACTTCACCATATAATACGTCGAATGCCGTTTGCAAAAATCCATTCTGTGCCTTCGTCGCGAAATGCAGAGTAAAACAAAAAAAATGGTAAAAACACCCTCTCGTTTACCCTATCACATCCCGTTAAAGGCAATTGTGCAATGCTAGAATTGAAACATTTCGACTGCGTGTGGAGTTTTCCTTTAGATTACATGCACGGCATTTTATTAGGTGTATCCCGACATTTATGGACATTGTGGACTAAACCACGAACTATATATTATTTAAATCCTCAACAACGAAAAAACATCGTGGCTCGTCAATTATACATTAAACGGCCTCAAGAAATTCATAGACTTGTGAGAACAGTACGACGCCCGATACGAATAACAGCACATTTCAGATTCCGGGTGAAAAGGAGCACGTTTCAAATTCCGGGTGAAAAAAAGCACATTTCAGATTGAGAATGAAAAAGAGCACATCTCAGGTTGACTCGAATACTAGCACGTTTCAGATTCACTTGAAAACTAGCACAGTTTAGGTCGAAGCGAATATTACTTATTAGCAAGTGTCAGGTAGGTTCATTATAAAATTGAATTAATGATAAAATTGAATCGAATTTTTGTGCATAATTGTAAATTTCCAATGTTAACACTTGCAAGTGTATTAGCATGCTAATAAGTGATATTCGCTTCGAACTGAATTGTGCTAGTCTTCGAGTGAATCTGAAACGTGCTAGTATTCGAGTCAACCTGAGATGTGCTCTTTTTCATTCTCAATCTGAAATGTGCTCTTTTTCACCCGGAATTTGAAACGTGCTCTTATTCACCCGGAATCTGAAATGTGCTGTTATTCGTATCGGGCGTCGAGTAGATCAAACAGTAAAATGGAAAGCTTCAGAATGGGAATCGTGGCTATTATTCGATAGCGTACCGTGTCTAGTGGGTATTCTCGATGAAAAATGTTTTCAGTCGTACCTCCTATTAGTTTCAAGTATATATACATTGATGACAGACAGTATAAGTGAAAAAGATCTTTTACTATGTGAAATAAATATACTTCAATTTGTACGTGATTGTCAAATAATTTACGGTGTTAACTCGATGACATTTAACTTACACTCGTTGTTGCATGTTGTAGAATCAGTTCGGCAAAGTGGACCATTGTGGTCAAGTTCCGCTTTTCCTTTTGAAAGCATGATTTTTCTTATTAAACGTTGTATTACCGGAGTTAGTGGTGTATCAAATCAAATAATTGATTCTCTATTGAAAGAGAAAAATATTCGATGCAACATTGATTATAATACTGAATCTGTGAAATGCCGTAATTATTGTAAAGATCTGTTTAAGCCACGACAACTGAAGAACTGTACACGAAGTGATGATCATGCTTTACTGATTGGCACTGAAAAACAACCGGACGAACAATTGATTCTATTGATGCACCAATATTTTGACAATATTCACTCAACTAAAGTTTATGATCGATGTATTTATAATAAAATGGTGCTTCGGAGCACAGCTTATACACGTCCTAAAAAAACAAACGATACTGTAGTTCAGTTAGATACGAAAAAATTTATTCGGATTCATGGGTTTTTCTCTTTAAATAATAGATGTTATCTCTATGGCAATCAAATATTAACTGTTCAAACAGCTTTCCAATCAAACGTTCAATTATCTCATATCTTACAAGTAAGAAGCATAAGAGAAGAAATTTTGATTGCCAGTATTCAAACTATACGAACAATAGTACATTATGTCACTAGGCCGATTAAGTATTTTCCGACGAATTTGAGTTTATAATCCGAGCCGAAGGCGAGGATTATGATGAAATTCGTCAGAAAATACTTTTTCGGCCGTGTGGCTTACAGAATTTTATGTGTCCAGGCCAAAAACCGCGTTTAAACCGAGCGAAGCGAGGTTAAAATCGCGGTTTTACGGCCTATGACACATAAAAGTCATTTTTTTTTCAACTGGTGTGAATGATTATATTTGCTTCTTCCCTAAAAATTTGGGGACATAATTAATAATTGTATCATGTTAATATTAAGTGATATAGTAATCTTCTGTCATGTAATTATTAGTCATTTTTTACATTAACATTATACTATAAAATTCTAAAAATACATACATATATATCTCATTACATTTTTCGCACAAAAACTAGTTTATTATAATAAAAGAAATGGTTGAACCAATTAATATGAATAAATATGTAAGTATAATTAAGCTTAATTAGAAAGTATGTCTATAAAGTTGTTCAAAATTCAACTGTGTATTTTTTTTATTAAATCATATATTAATGAATATGAAAATTTTAGCAATACAACGCGTTTCAATAAATTTTAAAAGTTATTGTTATGCGTTTATATAATTTTTAATAATTATTAATTGAATAAAAAAAATTTGAATATTTCAATACTAACAGGCTATTCATAAGGGGACAGAAGTTCATGACAATATGGCGACAGAAGTTCTTGACAATAATGATAAAGAAAATTCAAAATTCATGTTAAATCAAAGTAAAGAAGATCATGAAAATGTTCCGAAAGAAGTGACCACTCCTGAAACACTACATGCAGAAAAATCGGACCTATTTTCAATGGAGATTAGAAAAAAGTCGAAGGTAGTCAAGGTGAGTTGCATCCATTTTACTGTGAATTGTTTCATTTTTCTGGGTAAATTAAAATTTCGCTGTTGTTATTTATTATGAGACTAAAGTTTGAATATTCCTGCTTATAAAATTTATGAGACATATATTGCGTCTCACATCTATGAAGTGTTTTTTTTATTGTATATGTAGAACATTTTGTTTGCAATATCCAAATTCAGTTCAAACAGTCGGCGATAATTCATACTATTTTACAGAAAAGAAAACGTGATTCGGAATCATTGAAGGAAACTATGCCCAACAAAAAATCTCGTAAAAATCGTAAAGATAACAAATCTAAAGGGATCAAGGTAAAAATTCAAAACGAAATTATAATATTATTTATTTTTTATAATAATAAAATTAAATACAATTAAAGATCGGAATTAAATAATGTAAAACGAATATAATTGAAAGCAAAAATAAGAAATTTCTAAGATTAGCTCTAAAATTATGCCCACTGATTTAGTAAATCGTAGATGAGTCTTCAAGTAAATTACCTCGAATATTTAATATAAAAATAATAATGGTAAATATATTATTTGAAAAAAAAAAAAGGATAAGTCTAAAAACTAAAATAGTGTAACTTTATTACAGTAATAAGTTATCTATTGCAGATGGGGAAAAAAACATTTTTATGTACTTTTCTCATACGTTATAAAAATTTATCTATCAGTGAAAATTATAATAAAGTATTTATAGAATATATATATATTTTCTTTTCAAGAAATCAGCAGATTCTAAAAAACAGAGAAACTCTATCATAGAAAAAGCAACCAGCTATTTAAGTCATGATAGTCGCAGTGGACCGGTGCAAAATGTCAGTATAATTAAAAATAGCTCATATCAGACAATTTTGAAAAGGTTTAAGGTATTTAATATCAATGTATAAATATTTCTAGAATGGATCAACGGAATCAACAGGATCAATACAATTACAAATTAATGAAGACGACGAATCTATTATAGTTACAGAAAGCGACGCATGTGGTATTCTTCCAGGTGGACTTCCAAATCAAAATATACTCAACAGAAATGAACAAAAAGAGACGATTTCGAAGGAATATGACGGTGACCAACTATTTCAAGTAGTATATCGCGTCACTAATGCCATAAGGTCGTAACCGCAAAAAAAAAAATTTTTGTCTTTTTGGTGGCAAAATCTTTTTCATGCGATATAACATCGTTTGGGCATATCCGAAAAAAAAATAATTTTTTGGCGCTTACGACCTTATGGCATTAATGACGCGATATGATAAAAAATTATTTTAAATAGAAATATCCGTGAGCGGAACACTTATCCCTACCTAAAAAATTATGCTAAAATCTCAGAAATTGTCATGATATATGGGTTAATCAAATTTTTGAGTTTAAAAACGCCTCTAAGTTGATGAAAATTAGGAAACAAAATAAAAATAATATTGTCGGGCTGTCGAAATGAAAAAGGAGACGAAAAATTTTACCAATATTCGATAGAATTTGCATTATTTCTGCTTGTTGCAAATTTTCAATTTTATCTTAAAATATTTTCAGACGAAAATAAGTGGATATCAAGAAGTTGATCCAACGGTATCAGTGATTGCTGAAACTTCCAAATTTGTTGAGCAAATAAACTTGATTAAAGACTCGACCGCAACTACCCTGAGTGCCAACAATACTTCTCTCGAAAGTGGAACAACTAAAACTGTATTGGAAAAAAGTACCGCTCAGCAAGCTGACGTATGTATACAATGATTGATTTATCATGATAATATGACAATAACGTAATAATTTTTAATAGAAATTGATGTTTCTTACGTGTAGAGAATATATTAAGCCTTATATTTTATCGATAAAAAAATAAGTGAATATCGTACATAGGTAGTAGCTATAAAATATTCAAAATATTTTATGATTTTTTCCAGTGTTTATCTTCTTTTATATCTTGCAAATGTGAAAATTATGAAACGAACTTCAATAGAACATAAAAAATTTTTACAATCATTAAATCAAAATTTGAATTTTTACCGTCTTACCAGCTACTCAGAAAAATGGTCAGAATTGTTGCAGGCTTTCCAGTGATATTTTTCCCCTTTGGTATTCGAAAATACAATATAACTAATGAAGCTGTTAATTGGAAATCACCTCATCAATTGTTCAGTTTTGAACGGCTCCAGCTATAAAAATTTGAAGTTTTCTCATAACTAATAGAAATCAAACTGTAAATTTTACAACTCTATTTAAGTAATTAATTTATTATAAAATATTAAGCTTAAATAATCAAACGCTAATAAATTGTTACCCGTCATTCAAAGACTGTCTGACAAATGAAGTTCAAGAAAACGAACCTTGTAGTTATTTTATCATTTTATTTATGTAAAAGCCAGTGTGTTTCTTGCGAATTTTCTATTTACCATATTACTTACAGAATCGCAGTAAACCTTCTTGTTCTTTCGATCACCCTGTGAATGACTCTTTGAAGAAGAAAAAAAAAAAGTAAGCTTTTAGACAAAAAGCAGAAACGTAGCAAAAGTTCGAAGGTGCGTAATTAAATTAATAAAACCAAATGAATCAGTTTTTCAAATATTAATAATTTATTTCGCTTTAATATAATATAATACTTTACTGTCTTACAGAAGACTAAAAACAAAAATCAAGGAAATGAATCGGAAAATGGCGTTTTGAAAGAAGTAAGACAGGAACTAATTGACATTAAAAAAAGTCAAGAGGCTTTTCAGCAAGTAGTCGCCGCAGCTTTGCAGACAATTTTGTCAAATTGGCAGCAGATTCAAAGTAATGTTATATTATAAATCATTTCCATTGAAAGTCATTATAACTATATCAGCAATACAATCGGTTAAAAAACTCTACAATTTAATATAAGTAATAAAACTTAAATAACAAAGACCAATATATTTGTAAGCTGTCATAAATTCTATTTTCGTTATTTTTTGAGATTATTTCTGCAAGTAATACATCGAAATAATTCATACTTTCTTCAAGTTAAAATATACGTAATATATACTAGCTTATATAATTTCTCTTAATAATACATCTTCGTACCATTATTGAATCCCTAAATATCGCTTGTTAGCCAACATAACTAATACGATTTGAAAAGAAAAATTAATATTTCATGTAACATGAATCAATCATGCATACTTTATTTAGAACTCTTCAAATAATCGCTTGCATTAAAGTATATTAATAAAAACATGTTGAATGGATTTATTCATATCTATGATTATTTCCAGGTACACGCGCAACAATACCGACAGCAGTTCAAGCAATAGATTTCGAAAACATACAAGTGCCTCCGCCAGTTGGTTTTATACGGTCAGACACCGGAATGGTAAATTTTTATTTAAATTAAAAAATTTGAATCTAATTATTTTATTATAGGTTCAAAATTTAAGATACATTAATTTTTAAGTTGCTGTAGAGAAAATTGAATCGTTGCGTATACTCTAATGAAAAGTGTCCTAAAAAATACTCATTTTTCAATTTTTTTTTTTGTCGATTATATAAAAAGCTATCTTAAGTTTACTTATCAAACCTTAAAAGATACATATAATTTGATATATGTGCAGCGATTAAATATTGTATGGAAATGCCTTTCAAATGTTAACTTGGAGAGTTTATTTACTTCCATTAATTATTTTTTAATTACTCGATATATGGAAATATGCTGCGACGAAAATAAAAATGCTCCAAAAAAATCTATTGATCCAAGTCAGAAAAATGCTCTATTAAACATCTGATTTAACAATGAATTGAAGAGAAGACATCTAACCACTAGAGTATACAGCTTGCAATTAACTGCTTGTCTCTTATACTTTTTAATAATTGCTGTAAAATCGAAATATTTGCAGATTCATTGCGGTCAAAATGTCTGGATTACTGTTTAAGATTATAATAATGCAAAAGCTGCTGTTGGGACTGATGCTATCTTTGTAAAAAGTATAGCAGTAAATATATTCACTCGAGACGTATTAAAGAACAGTAGTATAACAGGTAAACGAAGCAATAGAACCAAAGGACCTGCTAAACCAAAACTAGATCCCGTTAAAATGCTTGCTGTTAGAGGTAAATTAATTTTATTTTTAATGAAAAAATTAATTTTGGCCAAGGTAATTGAATGTTTTTACAGATATTTACAGACATTATCTAAAGGAACATAGGCAATTGTCAGAAAAACATATCAATGCGAAGATTGACGACTACGTGGAATATATTCGGGGAAAAATTTCAGATCTAGAAAGACCAAAAAAAATACCACGTAAAAGTAAGAATTATTTGAAGTTATCAATGTTGTTTGTAAATTGAGATGCCATTAAGTTAATTAAATGAACATTCATAAACAATATTTAAACCAAATTTTCTAGATGAAAATTAGATCCAAACATTTTACGGCCTCAAATTTCGTTTATAGTCCAGTCATTTGGTGCTCAAATGGGGGTTTACCTGGAAAGTTTAGCGGAAGTTTTGAAAATTGGTAGTCTTATAGATTTTGAGGTGCTCTTTTCGAATTTTCACTCTGCAACCTCGTACCGATATGGGAAATGGCACTATTTTGGGGAAAATGGCATGAAAAACTGATTTTTCGCAAATATCTCCTTACCGGTTGATTTTTGGACAAAAGTAGTTATTTACAAAATTATTCTGCAGACAATTTGCAACAATTTATGTTCTATTGACTTTTTTGTCAGATTAGTAGTTTTGGCGTACGAGCGCCGCGAGTATAATCGCAACACCCGCATTGGTAGAAAACATTCCACAACGCGTCGTATGGGCTATTCCATGTGAACCGGATCAGTCACCTCTCAGATATTTTTTTAATTTTGCATGTCGATTGTCCTCGGGGAGTTAGATATTTGTGCCAAAGGATTTTCCAATTAGTGCAAAATTCGTTGAGTCATTTGCATAAACAAATTCGAGCAAGGTTTTTTTCAAAAATTCATAACTCCGCCAAAAATGACACTGGACTGAATTTTTTTTTTTCAGTCGACGAGAAAAGGTCATAGAATGCATAAAAAAATATGTACTTTGAAAAAAGTTTGTTTATCCATTGTTTATTTAACAATTAAGTTTTCAAAGATTTTTAAAACAGGGTGTGACACGATCAAAATTTTTTTTTCAAATACTGACATACAGGGTGGTCCATTTTAATCGATGCAGGCGAATATCTCGAAAACTAACAATTATAAAAGAAAAAGTTTTATACAAAACTTGAAGGGTTTCGAGGGGGAAAGATAATGCTGATATGTGTTGACTTGTGGACTTCGCCAATTCCGAGATTTCGCAAGCAACTTCGGATTTTAGATAGGGAACACATGTTTTGGTTTGGGGCATCTGATAGTGCGATGAAAGACTCATTCAAACACGCAAGCAAAAAAAATTGGAAAAAAAAATTTTGCAAAAAAAAATTGGAATAAAAAAATTCGCGAATTTTTTTTTTTTTTTTTTTTTGCAAAAGATTGCTTTTTTGTCCCTAGCTTTCGAACACATTCATTGTTCATCACTCTAGCTCAAAATTTTTCTCGCCAATTTTGAAATTGGAAAGATTGAATGTACCAGATTATTGAAAAAAAAATCGTAGATCAATAACGCAAAGTGATGAACAATGAATGTGTTCGAAAGCTAGGGACAAAAAAGCACAATCTTTTGCAAGAGAAAAAAAAAAAATTCGCGAAATTTTTTTTTGCAATATTTTTTTTCCAATTTTTTTTTGCAAAATTTTTTTTTTCCAATTTTTTTTGCTTGCGTGGTTGAATGAGTCTTTGATCGCGCTATCAGATGCCCTCAACCAAAACATGTATTCCCTATCTAAAATCCGAAGTTGCTTGCGAAATCTCGGAATTGGCGAAATCCACAAGTCAACACATATCAGCATTATCTTTCCCCCTCGAAACCCTCCAAGTTTTGTATAAAACTTTTTCTTTTATAATTGTTAGTTTTCGAGATATTCGCCTGCATCGATTAAAATGGACCACCCTGTATACTTTGCACTATACTAGAGCCTGTGAATTAAATTTAGGAACGTGTTATTTTTTGTTTTCGAGTAAAAAATCGCTAAAGTTGGCGTGCGCGCCAATTCCGAGTCGACGCCGCGTGGAACGTGATGGCTGATCTACAATGGTCGCTAAAACGCAAGGTCGCAGGTCGCAACGCCCGTCGTAAACGGCATACATGCAAAGACTTTGTATACATGCATTTGTTCGTTGCAACCTTCTTGTGATTGTGACCAGCGCCCTTGCGTTTTAGCGACCATTGTAGATGAGCCATAATGGCGTGCGTTAGACTACTGTTCGCCGCTACTCGACGGACGCGTACTTGCGGTATTCGAGAGTCATTTTCACAATGAGTGACACGTTTTTAAAATCTGGAAAAAATACTGTAGTTTCCCAATGGCAACTATAAGCAATGCGTTGAGTTTCGAGAACGTGTTCTCTTCCGTTTTCGAACTATTGCAGTTTGAAATCTTAGCATACAGCTCAGCATACATGCGAAAATTTGCAGCTGCAATATTTGAGAAATGAAAAAGAACACGTTCTAGAAATTCAACGTATCGCTTATAGTTTTCATTGGGAAACTACAGTATTTTTTTCAGATTTTTAAATCGTGTCACTCATTGTGAAAATGACTCTCGAATACCGCAGCTACGCGTCCGTCGAGTAGCGGCGAACAGCAATCTAACGCACGCCATTACGTTCCACACGGCGTCGTCTCGGAATTGGCGCGCGCCGCGAACTTTTGCGATTTTTTACTCTAAAACAAAAAATAACACGTTCCTAAATTTGATTCACAGGCTGTAGTATAGTGCAAAGTATATGTCAGTATTAAAAAAATTTTGTGACCGTGTCACACCCTGTTTTAACAATCTTTGAAAACTTAATTGTTAAATAAACAATGGATGAACAAACTTTTTTTAAAGTACATATTTTTTTATACATTCTATGACTCTTCCTCTTACTCTTACTCTTACTCTTATACTCTTACTCTTTCCGCGTAAACTGAAAAGAAAAAATTCAGTCCAGTGTCATTTTTGGCGGAGTTATGAATTTTTGAAAAAAACCTTGCTCGAATTTGTTTATGCAAATAACTCAACGAATTTTGCACTAATTGAAAAATCCTTTGGCACAAAAATCTAACTCCCCGAGGACAATCGACATGCAAAATTAAAAAAATATCTGAGAGGTGACTGATCCGGTTCACGTGGAATGGCCCATACGACGCGTTGTGGAATGTTTTCTACCAATGCGGGTGTTGCGATTATACTCGCGGCGCTCGTACGCCAAAACTACTAATCTGACAAAAAAGTCAATAGAATATAAATTGTTGCAAATTGTCTGCAGAATAATTTTGTAAATAACTACTTTTGTCGAAAAATGAACCGGTAAGGAGATATTTGCGAAAAATCAGTTGTTCATGCCATTTTTCCCAAAATAGTGCCATTTCCCATATCGGTACGAGGTTACAGAGTGAAAATTCGAAAAGAGCACCTCAAAATCTATGAGACTACCAATTTTCAAAACTTCCGCTAAACTTTCCTGCTAGAACTACCAAATGACTGGACTATTATAGTATATAAATATTTGTGTGTTATAGAAACTGAAGAAGAGGCTAATGAAATTGAGGAAAAGGCTGATGAAAAAAAGAAAAAGAGAAAAGCCGTAATACAGAAAAAAGAAGTTTCTAGCTCCGGTGACAGTAGTAGTTCTAGTGAAGAAAGTACTGATTCTGAGAGTGGAACTAGTAGCGATGAACACGCTGATAACTAACACTTGGTTTATCTATCTTTGATTTTTTAAACAATAAATATTTTCAAGAAATATAACAGAGTACAATTATTGCTAATATATTATATTCCTGATGATGTTGATGACTGCTAACTAATAATCCTATCGAAAATAAATTTTCATAGATTCTTTAAAGTTATAGCGTTATATGATACGCATAAGAATTTATTTTAAAAATATTAAATTTATTCTCAATTATTGTTTTTAAACATTACATGAATGGAGATGTATTGGGATCAAAACCTCATGTCATTTGATCATTTTTCAATTTGAGTTATCTGGTAAATTTTAATATAACGTCAAGATGAGATATTACATTTAAAAATTATTATAACATTGCTTATACATTTTTATAGATTTTTATTAGCAATATTACTTTTTATTGGGTGAAATACATATAGGCAATTATAAAAACAGATCAAATTTATTTGCAAATACTGTTTTAAAACAGTTTGTGAATGAAGAAAATGTATTGGAACAAACCCTATACGATTTTATCATTTTCTGATTTGGATAACCTGATGAACCAAAATGGAAAACATGATTCATGCATTAAAATGATATCTAGGTATTGCCGATACTTTCTCATATATTATTATAAGCTATATTACTTTTGATTTAGGAAAATGCATATAAAAAAATATTGAAAACGATTAATTTTATCTGCAATTACTGTTTTTGAACAGTACATGAATGTAAAATCTGTATTTTGATTAACCCCATACAATCTGATTGTCTTCTGATTCGGATTGTCTGATAAAGATTAATATACCAACAGAATGGAAAATCATTCTGAAGAGTACAATGTATATTTGACTGATAAAATTTCATAAAAACCATTGTGAACCTATCCGTAATTTCTTTATCAAAACAGTAGTTCAGAACTGCCGATACCTAATTATACTTTTCATCTGTTTTACTCATTATAATTCCATCGCAAACTATACAACAAATATGTGTAATTTACTGATACAACCTCATTGACTCTATCGGTTAATTCTAGTATCACAATTCCGGATAATAACCAATTGGAAATACTCATACAATCAAATTTGTCGTTCCTGTACCAGATAAAATCCAATGAATCCATTAGTTTTTTTGTCAATCGGTAAATATCCGAAATTGCTGTTTCAAAAACACAATAGTATATGATAACTTCCAATCAAACATCGTATTTTATTTGGATTAATCAAACTTTTTCCACAGGGAGTCTAAGCTGTTTGTAAAAAATGGATTAAAAAATTATCTTCACCGAAGGTCAAAGCACTACGTTGTCGTGAAGTGTAGAATAAAGCCTATCGGAGTCCAACGCACAACGTCGACTTACAGTCTCGTTTGGACTAGAGGATATGATCGAGATAGAATATAGAACTCGTCGGAATCCAACGCATAACGTTGACGCACAATTTGGGTCTGAGCAGACTAGACTTTAAAGATGAGCCTAACATAGAGCTTAAAGTGGAATTCGTAGCAATGCAACGCTTGAACTCGGCTTTCTTGGTCTGGCTCCATGCCGTCCTTATATCAAATTATGCTATCCTGATATTTTTCACCTTCAAAATTTTCTCTTGATTTTCTATTGTCAGACTTCCTCAGGCGGTAACGTGCTAAATAATTGGAATCCCTGAAAAAAACGTTTCCTCCGATAATTGGATCCATAAATGAAAATAGGCCAAATCTACAATGTATAAATGAACAAATTTAGAGGTAATAGTCAGTTCATAGTCATCTGACAGTCTTGTGTCATGCAAGGTAAACCTAATCGTAAAATTATCCGTTCACGATTATTTTATTTATCACCATGAATTTTACACGTCAGTCGATCCGCATAACCTCAAAAGCTCAAGACCGTAGGATTTAAGATTAACCTATCGAAACATTTTTATTGGTGACTATCACATTAATGTACTTGTAGTCCAGTCGGATTCGACATAAAATCGACCGACTCCTATTCTTTCTGAGTACAGTTTTGCCGATCTTTTTGTAGGTAGATTTGACCTCGACAAATAATCCCCTGATTTTGCGTGTTGACGAAATGTGTGGAACTTTGTTTAAAAAAATGTTGAAAAAAAAATTCGCCATTCTGATTTTTAATTTCCTTCACATGCGTGTGAGGCAAAAATGTTGTACATAAAAGTTGCATGTCTATCCTCGTGTTTAATAGAAAATTTTGAAAATTCAAAAAATGTCGGTTCGTCTAGTCGCAAAATGCAAAAAACCAAATTATTTACAAATTTTTTAATTTCGATCCTGTCCCCTTAAGGGGGTATTCTGGTTTAGAAATTCAAAAAAATTTTTTTTTTTTTTTTTTTTGCATATTTCCATAGTATAACCCTTTAAGAAAACGTCCCTAAGAGGATTTTTCGAAATTTAAATTATTTTCAGAGTTACAGCCCATTTTGTGGCAGTAGGCGAAGTCTGACTACCTGGGCAGCGATTCTCGATCTTTTGGCGTTAGTTAACGCCGGTCGTTAACGTGTAGTTAACAACAAACTACATTTGTTATACAACAAACAAAAGGTCGTTAACTATACATTTTTTTTTTTTTTTTTTTTTGTTTTAACCACCAAGCCGTGCAGAGGTACGTTCTCTGTAAATAATAAAGTGAAAATATAAAATCGTCAAATCTAAAAACTTATTAGTCAGTGTGAGATGGATAGAAAGTATGGTAAAGGTACAAGTCTTCGTGCATGTAGACCAAGAAAAAGAAAACCTCCATGCAATCAAAATTCTAAGAAGCCGGATACTAGTTTTGTGAGTGCCTCAGCTGCTAAACTACATAAGCCGACAGATGAAGATGTTATAATTGAAAATGCTCACGGATACTGTATTTTAGAGTTTTCTTCGGTTTTTGCTGCTTTATCTTCGATAATTGTGTGTGCTACTTGCAAAGACAGTATAAAATTTTCGCGAACTGCAGCACGTGGGTTAGGATTCAGAATTACATTGAAGTGTAGTTGTGAAAATGTACAGTTCATTAATTCATCACCATTTATTAATAAGGCCTTTGAAATAAATCGTAGAATAGTTATAGTTATGAGACTTTTAGGTGTCGGACGAGAAGGAATAAATATTTTCTGTAGTATGATGGATATTTGCCAAGGGCTCTCAATAAGTATGTATTATCTTTGTATGGATCAATTGCATAAGGCTGCATCTTCTGTTTATGAGTATGTAATTACAAAAGCTGTTCAAGAGGAAAAAGAATTAATGCAAGAATCGGAACCCGATACTGATCCCACACATTTCACGGTGTCTGGCGATGGCACGTGGAAAAAACGTGGTTTCAACTCACTATTTCGAGTTACTACACTTGTAGGAAAATACAGCAAGAAAGTTGTAGATACTGTAGTAAAATCAAGCTTTTGCCAAGGTTGTAACTTATGGAAAGGTAAAAGAAATACAGACACTGAGGCCTATAATGATTGGTATGAAGATCATGGGGATTCGTGTACTATCAATCACAAAGGAAGTGCCGGGAAGATGGAAGTCGACTCTGTAGTTGAAATGTTTAATCGTTCAATGGAGAAACATGGCGTGAAGTATGTAAAATACATCGGCGACGGTGACTCTAAAACATTTAAAGGTGTCCAGGATATTGACCCATATGATGGTGATCCTGATGTCATCAAAAAAGAGTGTGTTGGTCACGTACAGAAGAGGATGGGGTCTCGTTTACGGAAAGCAAAAAAAAAAATAATTCTGGTATTGGTGGCAAAGGTCCCGGGAAACTTACGGACAAAGTCATAAATGAACTTAGTCTTTATTATGGCTTAGCTATCCGAATAAATCCGCAGTCCGTAAAAAATATGCATGATGAGGTATGGGCTACATATTTTCATAAGATTTCTACGGATCAAAATCCACAACATCACTTTTGTCCACCGGGTCCATCAAGTTGGTGCAAGTGGCGGAACGCGGAGGCTGAAGATACTTTAGATAAATTTCAACATACGAATCCTCCTTTAACTGACTCAGTTTTAAAAGTCATTAAGCCTATATACAAAGATTTATCGTCGGAAGGCTTGTTGGAAAGATGCTTGGGCTCAGAAACCCAGAATAACAATGAATCTTTGAATTCACTCATCTGGACTTTCGCACCCAAGCATATACATGCTGGTACCCACACCATCGAAATAGCTAATTTTATAGCTGTTTGTATATTTAACGAGGGATTTTCACCAATTTCAAAAATCATGTCTGATTTGGGAATAACAATCGGCCCAGAATCCCACATGTTCGCCAACAAACGAGATCAAGCCCGAATTAGTCGGTCCGAAGTACGAGCTTCTGACGCCTCCAAGGAAGCTAGAACTGCAAAATTAAATGAGAGGGCTTCACTAAACATGACATTTGAAGTCGAAGAAGGCACATTGTACGGAGCAGGGATCGCTGATTAAGAAAAAGTAAGTATAACGTGCCATTAAACGTCTCAGACTGCGCGAAGTTTGACCTCAAACTTTAAACGCGTTTTTCTCGAAACTACTTTTTTCAAATCGGTGTGCATGATATCTCAGATTCTACTCAACCGATTTGCTTGAAATTTGGTACAGAGCTTCTTTATATATCATAGTATTGCACTACGGAAAGTTTTTTAGTAAATTTTTTTTTTTTTATCTCTAAAAAGTTCAGAAAGGGCGAAAAAACAGGGAAAAAACGTAATTCATTTTTCAAACCGTCGCCATTTTGTGAAAAAAATAATTTTTCTTGAAAACTCTTCGTAGTGCTAGAACTACATCTTTCTTCTTGACGAATTAAAAAAAAAAAAAATTCAGATCACTGGAAAGACTGGAATCCTGCACACCAGGACACGCCATATTTTTAAGAGCCCCACTTTGCCGGCCTGCAGTTTTTTGAATTTTAATTTTTTTTTCAATATCATGAATGTTTTATACTATCAAAATATCAATAAATAACTAGTAAAAAGATGGATTGTAAAAATATTTATCGGTTTTTTTTTATAGCGTCCGAAAAAACACCCAAAATTCGGGCGTCTAAACCAGAATACCCCCTTAATGATCAATGTATACCCTCGAAACTCACATGACGCGTATAAAACCTGTGCTGCAAGAGTCCGTTCAAAAATCATTCGATTACCTCGCATATTATAGCAACAAATAGCGATTTTCGAAAAATATTCGAATACCAATAACATTTGAGCCAATGGGATTACAGCGTCTTACGAAAATTCTGGTGGTAGTTTAAACTATGCAGATTCATAATGTGATCGAGAATTATTTTTTTTTTCATTAAAAACGGTCGAAGAAAATGAAATGAAAATTTTCCTAATTAACAAATAGTATTGGGACTGAAATTATTGACTTGCGAAAATCACTTTTTGATATTGCTATTTCTTTTTTCGAACCGGAAATTTCAAAAAAAAAAAAAAAAAACATCATTATCATTAGAACTGGAGATACACTTTTTTTACTCATTTGCAATTTATTATCAAAGTAAATGATATAAATAATTGAAAAAAAAAAAAATCGTACCTCGTCCATACCACAGGGATCAACCATGAATTTTTTCATTCAGATTTGAGCTCTGGTTTCGTCAAAATTAATTACTGAATCGATGCAAATTCGAGGCGTCGCGTCCCAGCGGCTCCGTGGCCGCATACGCGAGCGAGCGGTCAAACGTTATTTGTTAAATTAATATCTCCGGCAAGAAGTATCGTTATAACCATAATTTTTTGTTATAATTGAACTACTTTTACAGTAAAATTCGATAATTCATAACTAGCGTAAAAAAAACTTTTTGGACCAACAAAAAAATACGGGTCTACTTTTTTGACGTAGATTTCACGTAAAAAAAGTTTACGGCGATTCAAAAAATACGAGGTAAAAAAACACCCAAAATTGGCCGATTTGAGGTGGAATTGCCCATATTTGTTAAGAATATTTTGTCATAAAAATTAATAGATATTGTTTAAGGAGGTTGTCTCGTGGTGCGAGGTATTAGATCGGGGGACGAATTTGAAATATTCTAGAAATTATGTAATCCTCTTTGATGTCACTGAATCCTAGGGCCTCTTATCGAACTATTTTGCGAGAAATTAAATAACGAAGATTGCTAATTTAACATATGGTTATATGGCAGATCTGCTGAATCAGCCTCCATTTTTTTGTTTGGTTTTTCTCCAATTATCAGCTACGAGTTGTTTTGATACAAAATGACGTTAAAAAAAAAAAAAAAAAAAAAAAAAAAATCTCAAGTATTTTCTTTGATTTTTCCCAAGGATTCTATTATACTGACCACTCTATATAAGGGCTTAAAATGATCCTCAAATTTGAAAGAAATTTTCAGAATTTTTTCAGAATTTTAAAATGGGTCGAACTTTGAGTCGATTTCAAAAATTATAAATAAATAACGGTCATTATGAAAAATTGAAAAAAAAATATTTTTGAGATCCTGAACCTGCATACCACTATTTAAAAAAGAGTCGATGAAATCCGAGATGGTCAGGGTCAGACGTTCGTCAAGTTGGCGTGGAAAGCCCCATATATATATTTCGGTGCGGGACGAGGCACCTAGAACTTCTTTGTAGACAATATTTCTTGTACACGATTGATTATTAGATTTTTCACGATTAACAGTGACAGATTTCTGTGTCAACAACACTTTCAATTTGTGCGACTTATTAAATACGGGTTCGATTTTGTTAGAACCAATCTAGTGGCATTGCATAATCCCCGGGACAAAATCTTTAGAGGATTTTTTTGTAGACAATATTTCTTGTATACACCTTACCATTTGATTTTTCGATCGATTTCTTTGTCAGCAACACTTTCAAATTGTTTTTTGACCTAACTCTGGACAAAGCAACGTAGAGTTGACCATGACTGAACACGGGATTTGGTAAATACACTCCAACGCTATCGAAAGATTGGCCTTGTGACTTATTGACTGTCATCGCAAACCCGAATCTCACTGGAAACTGTCTTCTCACCATCTTGAATGGTACATCCTCTTCGCTCGGTGATAAGTCTATTCGTGGTATCAGTACAGTTTCTCCGGCACAATTTCCGCTTATAATTTCGGTACAGATCAGATACTGATTTAGCTTTTTGACAACCAGTCTAATGCCGTTGCATAGTCCTTGTGAGAGATTTAGGTTACGTAACAGAATAACGATACTTCCTACTTTTAACGTTAAGTTATGAGGTGGAAGACCATTAGGTGTCAATGAATTCATGAATTCGATAGGAAGTATGTTGCTCATATCTGTATTATCCCCATCTTCACCTGTGTCAACACTCAGATATACCACTCCAATTCCTTGGATTTTTGACATTATTTGGGTATTTATGGCAATGACATCGACATTGGTTGGAGCTAATATAACCTTACCATAATTCGAAGGATCTTGTGGATCTACACTTTCTCCGAATATTTCTCGCACAATATCACCATTCGAACGTATTTCCGTAGGAATGCTTACAACTTCGTTGTTACGTTCAAAAGAATCACAAAAAACATCATTGCCCACTCGCAGAAGCCATTGTTTGAAGTCTATTTGCCCATCGGAGACACGAATGTTGCCCTTCAATGACATGTACATGAATTGATTCCATAAGCTGCTTCTCTTAACGCAGGCTTCTAAAATTTGGGTCCGACTTCCATGTCGCACAACTGGTGAAGTTTGCCGAAAGTCACCAGAGACTATAACTATTTTACCGCCGAATGGTTCGTTACATTCACATATATCTCTCATACGTTCATCAGCCTCCAGTGCATACTTGGAGGCCATTGTTATTTCATCCCAGATTATGACTTTCGCGTTTCGAATGTGCAAACCTTGTCTGGATTTCGGTTTAATATTACACGTTGAGCATTCGTTGAATTGTAACGCTAGTTTAAAAGTTGAATGCGCAGTTCTTCCTCCTTTCAATAAATTCTCTGCGATTCCGGTCCATGCTACAGGCAACACTATCAAGCCCGTACTTTGTAATGTAGTTATAATGGTGTTATGTAGATAATTTTTTCCACTACCACCGGACACCTGGAGATGGTCATCCCCGAGAAAACCGACCTGAGACGCGAGAACGACGAACCGCGTACCGGGAAAAAAAAGAAAAAAAAAAAAAAAACTACGAAAACCACGTGGATGGGGACTCCCGGAGGTGGTCATCCTCGAGGAAACTGACCTGGGGCGTGAGAATCACGTGTCGCGACTCCCGGACATCGTAATCCCCCAGGAAAACGACCTGGGGCGCCAGAACCACGTGTCGCGACTCCTGATCATCGTAATCCCCGAGGAAAATGACCTGGAGCGCGAGAATCACGTGTCGCGACTCCTGGGAATCGTTATCCCCGAAGAAAACGACCTGGAGCGCGAGAACCACGTATCGCGACTCCTAGACATCGTAATCCCCGAAGAAAACGACCTGGAGCGCTAGAACCACGTATCGCGACTCCTGGACATCGAAATTCCCGAGGAGAACGACCTGGAAAGTAACGAAGCCTCGGAATTCAAATCAGAGAATATAGTAGCACACATATAACGAATCAAAATTCAAAATAACGAACTAAATTTCAAAAATTTGGGACATCCGAACATCCGTCACGTACTTTAATATATGGATTGTTTAAGGAGGTTGTCTCGTGGTGCGAGGTATTAGATCGAGGGACGAATTTGAGATATTCTAGAAATTATGTAATCCTCTTTGATGTCACTGAATCCTAGGGCCTCTTATCGAACTATTTTGCGAGAAATTAAATAACGAAGATTGCTAATTTAACATATGGTTATATGGCAGATCTGCTGAATCAGCCTTTCAAACATATTGTTACGTTGCGGTTCTTGAGCGATACCACCGGTATCGCGAACCGTGTGTAATTGTGAGTTCTTTGCTCGATTTTATATGTTCTAGACCTTTATATCAAATATTTAATTTTCCCTATTACGGACTTGAGTCGCCGTGCAACTAAAGCCGCCTCCCCACAGACCTGAACACGTGAACGTGCTAAGGCTGCACTTTACCCACCTAACCTTTTGATTTTAGTTTTATTTAAGTTAGTTTATTCCCAATTATTCTAAACAATACAACCTGCTGTGCCAGACCTGAGTATGTCAGAGACACACTAAGGCTGTAGCTAGCGTTGGTCAGTTATGTCAATGAAGAAGACCTGGAAATGGCGGATAAGGGATCTGCATAGACTTACTTTTATATAATCTAGAAGTTCGATTTATTTTATCTTTAACGATTTGCGGTTGCAACCAATTCTTATTTTATATTTACAGTTGTTGCTTACTTACTAAGTTATGACTATCGAAGCTGATTTGATTTCCGTTATATTCTATTTGAATTTTGACAGTTTTGTATGATTGTGATTTTATTGTCTAAATAATATTCTTGTTTCCAAATTTAATATCTTTATTTATATCTTTGATAATATTCTTTGAAATTAGTTAATTTTCTTTTTGTTGATTCTCGCGACGGTAATTGAGTATAATTTATATTGAAATGAAGCTAAGAGTTCACAAGGCGCTCTGCCTATTGTGACTGCCGAGAGAATAGTGTTGCGAGTCAACCCGGTGCTATACCGCGGAATTGCTGCTAATGAGAGCTGTGTCTCGACTTTTATACTGGCTATGACGTCACTTGACATGTCGCTCTCGTCGAACGTTCTCGATCGTTCGACGTTCGCAACGGCTGATGTTTGAATTGCTAACGGTCAGGCCTATGTTGTCTGATCCGTTACATTGCCCCCTTCGATCATCTGATGGTCGGATGATCTCTGATGATACGTCTAGCTGATGATCGATTCTTGATTATGGATGTGGTTTTTTTTTTATGAACTTGATGAAATTATGATTTACCCCCTCTTTAAACCAAGTGGATCCGTGGGATCCATGAGTACGGGTATCTCTATGGTTTCGTTTTTCGATGATTGTTGGAGTTTTCTGCGCTGATCAGCTGATGATTTTCTCGCTGAACTCGCCCTCTGCTCCTGTCGTTGCCGTAACGTCATCTCTTCTCCCTCGTCATCTGACAAATCTAACGTTCCAAAGTTTCGGAGCATATTTATCAACTCCTCCGGCTTACGGTTCTTTCGCCGATCATAGTCCGCAATGCGGTTTCGTTTTTCGCCGGTTGTTGAAACGGTGTCAGTGACAGTGTGGATAGCTGTTCGTCCATTTTTCGCTGCGGTCGTTGAAATGTCATAGGAACTGTCAGTTAACCGAGGTATTTTAAATCTTCGGATCTCTGGCTGACTGAGTTCTAACGCTTCGATCTTCCTGATGGTAGGTGGATTCTTGTTTTTCTCTTTGCTTTCAGATGTTAATGCTTTTTCTTTCAGTTCTTTTATTTCCGATAATTTAAGACGTGGGATGCAGATTTTTAAAACCATGTTGTTGTTCTGATCTGTCGTAGTTGGTGGGTCTACCTTTGTCTTCTGCACTTCCTTCGATGGATCTACGCTGATGGTCGGCGCATTATTTATTGCATCCACCGGCTCAATTTCAGCTGGTTGGCTAGTATGCACTAGATTTCGCCGGCGATTCAAACGTGATGGATCCATGAGGTGCGCTGCCGTTTGATATCCTCTCCCAATTACATATCTTCCAGATCCAGATTTAAATTTTCCAGAACTAATTATAACCTTTTCATTTTCAGATGCATGATAGTCATCGTCAACGGCTTGGGTTTGCGTACCCTTATCCTGAACACTGGTGTAACCGTACTCGAACATGATAAGTGACTGTGATGACTCATACTCGACCTCGAGCTTTTATATCGTCCTCTTCGTCTCATCTAACCAAGGTACGTTAGCAATTCAAACACAACCGCTGCAACCGACGACAGTCAGCTCCCCTAGGTGCTGGTTTCGTTAAATTTTCAAATTTCAGGTAATACATAGTGCTTCAGCATGTTTGTATGGAAACGACCTCGCTCTTTTCGCGTGTTTATATTTTCTAGAATAAATGTAGCTTCGCCAATTCGGTTACAAATCCGGTAAGGTCCCTCATATAAAGCTAGAAACTTTGCCATTGTTTTATTTTTTGAATCAGAGACATTTAAAGCTCTTACCAAAACCAAATCGTTTACTTTGAATTCTGTCATTTTATGACTTTCATTGAACCTTTTGGCTCTGCTACTTCCATTCTTCTTAATATTATTCTTAACTAAACTTAATTTTAATTCTTGTGATATGTCTTCCTTATCTAATTTAAACCATTTTTTCCAGAAACGAGTTGGCGATTCTCCGAGCTGGATCTCGCACGGGCAAAATCCAGTCGACTCATGGTACACTTCGTTCACGCAGCTTTCGATAACTTTCAACCAATCAACCCAGGAGGTATGTTTTCCGGTCAAGAAAGTTCTAAAGAACCTTCCCAATTCACGATTTACTCTTTCGACCATATTTCCTTGAGGATGTCTAATTGACGAGAATATAGGTGTTATATTTTCCTCTTTCAGTTTCTTTAACCATAGCGCTGACGTGAACTGTGTTCCATGGTCGAACTGGATTTTACTCGGCTTTCCAAGCTCCGGTACGTATTTCTCGAAGATGCATCGGATGGTGGAGCGCGCGTCTGCAGTTTTCAATGGATACAAACGCACAAACTTGCTGAATGTGTCAATGGTCACTAATAACCATTTGTAATTTCCTTTACTCGCGGGTAACGGGCCTAAAAAGTCAATAGAAACCAATTCCCCGACCTCACTCGGTGTGATGTTTTGCATCCGAGCGTAGCTGTAACGATTCGGTACTTTACATAGCTGACATCGCTCGCAGCTAGCTAGAATTCGTCGAATGCACCGCGCGAATTTTGGAAAGTAGAAATTTTCATTCAACAATTTGTAACATTTTCTAGCCCCAACATGTCCGTATGCCTCATGTGTTTCTGTTACCAATTCTTTTATCAAATCCGAAGGAAGATAAGCTCTTTTGGAGCCCCCTGGTTCCAAGTGGTACCAAATCCCTTGTTCTAATTCTAATCGTTTTTTATCCCTAGTCAAATCCTCATCGACGAGGTGTTTAATATGCGGATCATCAGCTTGGAGCTGTCCGAAAATTTTCAATTTATTTTCTAAATTTTGGTTTATATTTCTGGCTAACGGCGCAATTATTTGCAATTTGTTTATTTGCGGCATTTCGTTGGTCTTGTCAGGTGGATATCGGCTAAGCGTGTCTGCAACGATATTGTCCTTGCCTTTAACGTATTCAATCTCGAAATCGTATGTTTGAACAAACAATATCCAACGCGCCAACCTTGAACTGACTAATTTGCATGTCGCCATGAATGTAAGCGCATGATGATCGGTCCGAATTGTTAACTGAGCACCGATAATAAATGTCCGGAACTTCTCCAGCGCAAAGACTATCGCCAAAAGCTCTTTTTCCGATGTAAAATAGTTAAGCTCCGCCCCCTTGAGCGTACGACTAGCAAAACCTACAATCAATTCTTCGTTTTTGTCGGATAACTGATACAATACGGCACCGATAGCAAAGTTGCTTGCATCGCATTGCAAATAATACCGTTTTTTAGGGTTTGGATGATGGATGATCATCTCTTTACAAAATAATTGTTTTACTTTATTGAAATGTGCTATCATTTCTTCGTTCCAATCCCACTTGACATCCTTTCGTACAAGTTTTAATAACGGAGCGGTTGCATCCGAGTAGTGTCTTGCAAATTTACCGTAATAATTCGTCAGACCTAAAAATCCTTTCAATTGTTTAACGTTCTTTGGATCTGGAAAATTTGTAATTGCTTCTATTTTTTCCGGTTGTGGCAAAATTCCATTTTTGGTAATCCGATGGCCTAAGAAGTCAATTTGTTCCCGAAAAAACTTTGATTTATTGAAATTTATGGTCATATTGTGTTTTCTAAAAACTGTAAATAATAACTCCAGGTGTGCCAAGTGAGACGGAAACGAATCAGATAGACACAGTATGTCATCAACGAAGTTGATGGTAAATTCCTCTGTTTCCTTTAAGACTAAATCAAGAGTGCGGATGAGACTTGCTAAGCTGGTGCTTAATCCGTAGGGTGTCACCGCGAATTGATATGTCTTCCCCTCGTACATGAACGCCGTATACTTTCGTGAATCCTTATGCAATGGTACTTGCCAAAAACTCGCAGTTAGATCAAGGCTAGACATAACGGAATTGTTTCCGCACTTTTGAAACAAAACCTCAGTAGATTGCGCACAATCATGGTCAGGTACTATAAGCTTGTTAATGTAACGCGCATCTAATACCAGTCGAATGTCGCCTGATTTTTTAGCTACCACCACTATAGGGTTTATATATTCGCTGTATGAGCGCTCAATGATACCAAGATTTAACATTTTATCAATCTCTTCTCTGACTTTATCTTTATGCATAATCGGCACTGGGTATGATCGTCTTACAAAAGGTCGATCTTCATATATTTTAATCTTATGTTCGTAAATATTGACTCTACCAGGTATTTTCGAGAAAATGTCGCGATACTTTTTTAACAAGTTTGAAAATGCGTTAATCTCACAAGCTTCTAGTATCTGACATTCTGATAATTTGCTATTAATCTCATCATCGGTTAATCCCGGATTATGTCCAGACTGATGACTATTAATCGCTTCGATGTTTGAAATTGTCTCGTTTTCCCAGTTCACGTTTTTATTTTCAATCGTTCTATTGATCTCAACTTGATCATGTTTTGTATTTATTTGGAATTGTAATTTATTTGAATCTAAATCTAAGTCGGCTTTCCATTTATGTAAGGTGTCAATCCCTAGTATGGCATCTTGCTTTAATCCGTGTACGATGAGAAGACATATCTCATCGGATGACGACCCGATCTTGATTCTCGCTAATATTTGTTCTTTTATCCGAGTAGGCTTGCCCCCTAGCACTCCTGATATCTGAAAGTTCACTACAGTGCTCCCTCACTAATTTTAACCTCTCTAACATTTTACCTCTCCGCCGTCGGAGGGAAGTAGGCTCCCCCACTCAACAAACCTGTGGTTTTCTAGTAAGTCAGCTGTCAGCTATTTCCCCTCGGCTCCCCGTGCACACATCATAAACTCCGCCCATGGACATAGTGGGGGACCTCGCTAATATTCTCTATACCCCGGATCCGTGAAAATTAGTGAGGGAGCACTGTACAGGAAATTTTGCGCAGTCTCCCAACGATGTCTTATGTCGATTGTACCAGCTATTCGACACGCACGTTATATGACTACCCGTGTCTATTAGAGCCTTTACTTCGACATTCTCAATGCGCAAGAGAACCTCCGGACATTGTACTAATGGTTGACCTTCTCCTGTATCCTCTTTGATAAGATAATTAAATGGATTTTCGAATAAATTATTTTCTGTGTTGTTTTTATTTGATCTTACCGCCGAAACGCTTTGAACACGCTGTACTAGTGTCGGTAAGGATTCTTCTTCTAGCACAGCGCCTTCTAGTTTCCCGCAATAGTTGAATTTACATCGTTTACCGACTGGTCATTATCTGTATTTACAACGGTCGCTTTGATTTGGCGATTTGTCCAGTTCGACCTATTGTTATCATGTTCGCTTTGTCCATGTTGATGTCGCGTCTCATGCTCGTTGTTTGTCGGTTTGAAATTCTGACTAGTCATGTCATTCCGCCATGACACTTGTTTGTCTCGGTTTTCGTTCGGACGGTTGACGGTTTGATATTGTTTGTTCGCGTATTGATTTTTCGATCTTGGTGCGTTAGATCTACCACCGAACTGCATCTCGTCTAAAAACTCTAGTAGCGCGTCGATGTCAACTATGTTTCGGCACCTAGCGGCTTCTACTATCGGTTCGTCGAAGTGTCGTGTAAGGTTACGAACAATTTCCGTTTCTGACATGCACGGATTTAACCCCACGGCTGATGCGAATTTTCTATTTGCATATTCAGACCACGTTACCCTCGCGTCTGGAATATAATACCCGAACTCAATATCTTTTCTTAATTCCCGCTGTGTTTCGATTCCCCAGTATCTTTTTAGAAATCGTTTTTTGAATTCTTCCCATGAATTGATAACGTCGCGACGCGCGATCCACCAATCCTTCGCATCTAAAGTGAGACTTTGTCCTACGAGTTTTAGACAAATGTCATCGTGACGTGCATCGATGAAGGTAAAGTACTCTTCAATTTCTTTTATGTAATTAGCCGGTCTTTCCCAGCATTTTCCAGAGAATTGCGGCAGTCTAACATGTTTGGAAATTAAGCAACTGTAGTCACTCCCTTGATATGAACTGTTTGATTTTACTCTTCTAATTTCAGCGTTTACGCTTGTTCGGAAATTATCATGTTTTTTCTCGATTTCTATCAATTTTTCTACGTTGGTTTTTTGGTGTTTCTCTATTTTAGCTTCCAAACAATTTAGACCGTCGCCAAACTCATCTCTTATCGTTTCATGCTCTTTGCTGTATTGTTTTTGACTATCTTCTATTTTTTCGTTGAAAATCTCGCTATTTATATCTAATTTCTTTTCTAATGCTTCTAATTGTTTTCTATATTTTAACGATTGCTCTTCGAGCCTTTTTCTGAAATTATCCTCGCAAGACAATATATTATCGGTATTTACCGCTTTTGATTCGACGATTGTTTTCTCTAATTTAGCATATTTTTCATCTATCCTTTCATTTATTTTTTCTAGTGATTCCATCACCGAAGACTGTTCTACGACCATCGGCCTTCGACGCTCTGTTTCTTTATCTTTTCCTGTCTCAATAAACGTTTTATCTAAATTTGCTGTGTCTTTTTCTTTATTATGCCGTCCTTGACTCCTATCACCTAAACCTAGCTCTGTAGCCGAGTTGATGCTAGATCCCTTGTCCGCCATTTGCCTGGTCGTGACACCGGACTTTGACATAATCCGCAAAATGACTCTATTAGCAATGAAGTTAAGTTAATTAGTGCAACGAAGTTAAGTTAAATTGAATAAATGACTCTAGATATTTTTTTAGTAAGTTTTTTATTAAATATTGATTATAAAAGCCCCTCAGTTGGGCGCCAAATGTTACGTTGCGGTTCTTGAGCGATACCACCGGTATCGCGAACCGTGTGTAATTGTGAGTTCTTTGCTCGATTTTATATGTTCTAGACCTTTATATCAAATATTTAATTTTCCCTATTACGGACTTGAGTCGCCGTGCAACTAAAGCCGCCTCCCCACAGACCTGAACACGTGAACGTGCTAAGGCTGCACTTTACCCACCTAACCTTTTGATTTTAGTTTTATTTAAGTTAGTTTATTCCCAATTATTCTAAACAATACAACCTGCTGTGCCAGACCTGAGTATGTCAGAGACACACTAAGGCTGTAGCTAGCGTTGGTCAGTTATGTCAATGAAGAAGACCTGGAAATGGCGGATAAGGGATCTGCATAGACTTACTTTTATATAATCTAGAAGTTCGATTTATTTTATCTTTAACGATTTGCGGTTGCAACCAATTCTTATTTTATATTTACAGTTGTTGCTTACTTACTAAGTTATGACTATCGAAGCTGATTTGATTTCCGTTATATTCTATTTGAATTTTGACAGTTTTGTATGATTGTGATTTTATTGTCTAAATAATATTCTTGTTTCCAAATTTAATATCTTTATTTATATCTTTGATAATATTCTTTGAAATTAGTTAATTTTCTTTTTGTTGATTCTCGCGACGGTAATTGAGTATAATTTATATTGAAATGAAGCTAAGAGTTCACAAGGCGCTCTGCCTATTGTGACTGCCGAGAGAATAGTGTTGCGAGTCAACCCGGTGCTATACCGCGGAATTGCTGCTAATGAGAGCTGTGTCTCGACTTTTATACTGGCTATGACGTCACTTGACATGTCGCTCTCGTCGAACGTTCTCGATCGTTCGACGTTCGCAACGGCTGATGTTTGAATTGCTAACGGTCAGGCCTATGTTGTCTGATCATATATTTCACACACTTCACGATTAGATTTCTCCCATAATAACGTTGCTGCTAGTGCATAAGTTTTCAAGGATTCAAACGAGCCCATAAAAACATGGGGTTATCGGACATTTGGCAAAGAAATTTCAAGAAAACTATCGCTAAAACCGAGTACCCAACTGACGTATTGGTGCATTGAGGCTCCCAGCGAGAATTGGCAACACCGCTTATCTCGTTATATATGAAATAAATAGTTTGAGTGGCCATTTCCACAGGCTTTGAATTTATCATGAGCCGACTAAGTATTTCCATTATTTTATAATAAATAGTTATTATGTAAATAATTATTCTATTATCAATAATGATTCTATTACACACATAAAATTCATGAATTCATTGCTTTATTAATTTTTGTACACACGAAATTCATAAATTTGCTGCATTTTTAATCTTTTCGAGTTGTTCCACAACTCCCTTTACGACTTTAGCGTTTTTCGTTACACGAGGCCGACCTCCGGTATCTTCCCCGAGCAACATTTTAATAGCGCCTTCACCACCGTCCAAATATGCTTTCTGCAGTATGGTCATCGAAATATCAGATTTGGCTATTTTGGAAATCATTCCAACAGATACGCCGGGTCTTAAATTTTGCAGCGTAGCTTTATTCGTCGCATGAACAGCTGCCATGTCCATCTCTCTCATTATTTCTGCTGTCGTCTTTGCTGTGCTATGAATATCTTCATCTTTAATACCGAGGGTATCAATTAGTTGTCTCAATATTCTAATATCATTCTGAGCATCGTGAGCTCCTTCGATTGCCTCGTTACCCAGATAATCGATGGCCAAGGCAGTTTGACTGAATTTTTGTTTGTTTTTTCTACGGTCTTCTAGGCGACCGCGAAAAGTGTGTAAAGTATCAGCGAACCCTATAACGACATCTGTAAAGTCCGCAAGCAATCCGGCTTTCCGCATGTTTCGTAGAATCATTTGGGCATCAAACCTACAGGGAAATATAGATGATTGATTGAGCCCCTCCTCAAATGAAATATACATGAATTGAGAGATACTGCTTGGCTGAGGAATTATCTTTTTGGGTCGTATAGCAACGGTATTATGAAAATCTTTTTGATTTCATTATAGATACCTAAAGCCGTTATGGGCCACCAAAATAACTTTGCCTCCAATATCACGCAAAAACGAGATGAAATCAAGTAATCCAACACGAAGTGGCACGGTATCAAGTCTCTTATCGTTTAGGTACATTTCGCCGGAATCAACGCTCAATCCGGTAACTGCAGCCGCTGCAGATGACATACTTGTAGGGACCATGTATACGTTGAATACCTCCGTTTGAGTGCCCGCCGCGATCTACGAATATTTCAATTGATATATAAAAATATATCGTCCGAAAAGTAGACAATTATTTGAAATAATAGTTGAATAAATTTTACTTGACAAATTTCAGCTGTGCGAGAAAGACCACTCGTCTCTAGGTCGAACAGAACGATCTTGTGATTCGTCCAATCAATATTATCACCTGAAAACACGGATGATTCCTTGTTCAGTAAAACATAGATTGGAAAAAATATTTTTCAGGAAACGTACTCGCAGATAGCGAATTGCAGATTATTAGTTCTGACACTCCGATTAGTCCGCACTCCGTTTCGTAGGTGATTCCTTCTCGTCGTTGCGTGGCTGCATTTTTTTGGGCTCTTTCCTTTGAGATACGTAGTCTCCTCCTCTTGGTTTCTATCAAAGTTGCTTTTTCGGCTTTCACCGCCCTTGCTTCATCTCTTTTTTCTCGATGCTTTATCGTGTTATTTCCAGGAGAGAGAGAAAGTTTTTCGAATACTTTAGCAGCGTAGATCGTACCAATATTTTTTTGGCAAACAGCTGCCGCAACCCGGTAATCGAATGACTCGGATCCTCCATAAAACCGATTTTTGTTGTGTTTGGTTGAAACCAAGTTATTGAAACTCTCATTTGCTTGGGAAGAACCGCATGGAGCGAGCTTGATAGCATTGTTCGCGTATCGTTGAAAGATATTCGTCAGATTAGCCCGAAGTTCTAGATCCGTCAATGGCCTTCCGTTCGGTAAATTTGCGTAAACGTATTCTCCTTCATCAGTTCGGGAGCGACACCAATCGCCGCAATTCTCGTGATTTCCGTACGCATGATGCACGATATTAATTATTGCAGCCTCAACTGCAGATGCGTTACCTTTATTTTTCTTCAGTGCACATGAAAACGACCGCGCAAAATAATCGATTGTGACTTTCGGCAATTTGAGTGCGTATAATGCACTAGTCAAACCCTTTTTCGCATGATTCAGGTCCGACCATTTTTCTATCCGGTGCGATACTTCTCGACGAACCGCGGCAATGGATGAAGCGTCATCATCACCAATCATCACGGAAATAATTACGTTTTCCTCATTGAACATTTTGTTTTTTGTGATTAATTCGACGGCCATATCTGGTTCCATAGACTTTGCGCTCCGGTCGAAATTTAATCTGCAGTCGTGATCAGTTTTTACATGGCCACGATTACACATGGCACATTTTTTTGTGCGAGTTGCGAATGCTACAACTTTGCCACTATGGTAGCCTATGAGCGATGCGTGGCCTGGAAATAATATCAGTTGAATATTTTGATCTTTCAATAGTTTAATAATAGTTTTGTTACACAGTTACCAGTGAGACTATTATATGCATGGCCTGTACCACGCTTTTGCCAGCCTGCATCAAAACTGGCTTTCAGAGGAACTGCTGATCCCTCGCCTCGGTGAGATGAATTTGAATTTGAACACGATGGATTATTATTCAATTCTTCGTAAGCATTGCTAAAATTCACGATAAAATAATATGAAGGGTCGCACGCGATTATGAGTTTAACAAGTATTCATCTAAATAATGTAACTGAAATCCGCAATTAGTGGACATTGAGCAATGTAATTGTGATTGCTAAAAAGTGAATACAATATGAGAGGCAACTGAAAGATTCGAAAATATATTAGCCACCGTGAATATGCCTAAGTGAAACAGCAAGCAATACAGCATATAATTACGTCGTAATAATGGAACACCTCAAATTCACACTTGCATTAGCTGCTATCGTGAGATCTCTTTCCAGCCGGACAGCCATACGACAACTTTCGTTTGCTAAAGATTCAAGTGCTTGACCCTGAGTACGTTCGTGTCGTTTAATCAAAGATTTACTGATGGGATGTATATTCAGTGCAGTCAATATTACATTGATTTGTGTTTCTCCAATGCCAGCGTCAATAATAGCTATACCAAGAGCATTAAAAACCGTTTGAATAGATTAATTTTTTTCGATCTTCACCAACTGTACGCTTCTGTATATGAATATACACCTAATATGCATAAAATTCTTGAATAATATTCCGCCGCATGATTTGCTTACCAAATGCGAGCTTCACATTCACATCGTATCGGTAATGAGTTCCGCCATCCCAGGAACTTTTGCCAGTTTTTACTTGTATTAACAACCTGCATTTTTCACATCTTACGAGTAGTGCACTTGCAAGACCAATGATTTCCTCACTCTCTGTGTTTCGGAGACTCAAGGGAAGATTGCACTTTTCGCACCACAAATCTTTTGCAAGGCGATCTAATTCGACTACATGACGACCTTCGTATGTGTATGTCATACCCTTTTTTTCGTCACATTCCTCGTTCGGTTTTTTCTTCTTTGCATTGAGGACATTTTCACGCCATTTTTTCCTCTTTTGGGATATGAATTTTCCAGCAGTAATGCCGTGCTCTGCACGAATGCTGTGTCGATTCATTTAGCAGCCGGTGAGTTTGGAGGTTCAAACGGCCCGCGGTAGGATTTGTTTTGACAACAAGATACGATGTTGCCAAGTGACGTACTCGCCTATATATCCCCGGGAAAATTTTGAATCACAGCTGTCATAAGTTCTTGATTCCGAAATCAAAACAGTTACCGTACATAAAACAACTATTCAAAATATATGCTTTCCAAATATTTTGCTGTGTGGGCAGATCAGGTAATTACGCGAATTATTTTCACACTGTTCAAAGTATTTATATTTATTAATTTTAACTCGTTCAGGATTAGACGATCATTTGACCTCAATGCCACGGGACACCCTCCTTAATGCAAGAAAAATTTTGATAACAGATAACGTTTACATATACGAAGAATGTACTAAAAAATATTTATAATTCATGTCACTAAATAAACAAATAATAAATATTTGCCCCTCCGTAACTTATGGATTATATTTATTTAAATAATAATTTTCCTACCGTTGCAGCAATTCTAAGCAATATTTTAATATTCAAGAAAAATTCAGAATAATTATTTTTAAGATGAATCAATAAACTCTTCAAATTACTGAAAATCTCAGAAAAACTCTGAAAAACTGTTATTCTTTGTTCTATTAGTTCTCTGAAAAACTTTTTCAAAACTCTGAATAACTCTTCTGACAGAGTCTCAATATATTAGCGTTTTCTTTCTTTTAAAGTCTTATAAAACATTTTTCTGCCTTTATAAGACTTTTTCTGAGATTTTCTGAGAAAGTAAGACTTTTTCAATTCTTTTTCTGAATTCTACAAGAAATAATCTGAGTATTTTCAGAGAAATATTTCCACCAGGGCTTGCCGCACAGGTTTTATACGCGTCATGTGAGTTTCGAGGGTATACATTGATCATTAAGGGGACAGGATCGAAATTAAAAAATTTGTAAATAATTTGGTTTTTTGCATTTTGCGACTAGACGAACCGACATTTTTTGAATTTTCAAAATTTTCTATTAAACACGAGGATAAGACATGCAACTTTTATATACAACATTTTTACCTCACACGCATATGAAGAAAATTAAAAATCAAAATGGCGAATTTTTTTTTTTCAACATTTTTTTAAACAATGTTCCACACATTTAATCAACACGCAAAATCAGCGGATTATTTGTCGAGGTTAAATCTACCTACAAAAAAATCGGCATAACTGTACTCAGAAAGAATAGGAGTCAAGTCGAATCCGACTGGACTCGTCGCACTCGAGGGGCTTTTAGTGGGTATTCACTAGTTTTTATTGAGCATTGCTTGTGCTTTCTTTCATTTCTTTTATTTGGATTTACAAACATG
The DNA here is from genome assembly GCA_943736025.1 of Tenthredo mesomela. Taxonomy (NCBI): domain Eukaryota; kingdom Metazoa; phylum Arthropoda; class Insecta; order Hymenoptera; family Tenthredinidae; genus Tenthredo; species Tenthredo mesomela. The sequence continues at coordinate 15,391,764 of OX031020.1, read as the reverse complement.
AAATGACAAAACGCGTCTGCTAGTGTAGCAGACAGTATCTGTCAATTTCTGTCTGCGATACTGGCGCTAACTACGTCATAACTCTCGTACTTACACCACTCTATACAACTTTTGTGTGGATTTTCCCTTCTATGTCATGTTCCCAGATGCGTAAGGACGTATGTTCTGTGTATAAGCATACAACATACGTCCTGCGTTTAGCGACGAAATGTTATTTTATGGGAATGGTTTTAGTGGGAACGAATCTTGGTCTGACGACGACGTAGGAGAAACATTGTACGAGGAAACGGGGTATCAGAATCTGTAGTTAATTATATCTCAGCACTCCTGATACCGATTTAATCGATCTAGGGCTTAAATGAAAGCTTTTCATGCCCACATCCTAGATTAAATTAGTTCGAATTCGTGTATGTTGTGAGGTAAAAGACCACGAAGATACTAATTCGCGGTATAGGTTAGGGTAGTTGCCTCTCGGGTATATAGACTCGTTGAGTCTCGCGCGTGAAATTTTTTTTTTTTTTTTTTAATGTACTTGGCGCGAGACTCTACCGAGTCTCTTGATAAGGTATAATAGTAGGGGAGCCCAATAGAGGATTTCGGGATTTACTCGAGCGCCACAGATTAACATATAGGGGGATACCTTGGACCCAATTGAGTACCTCCACCATATATTGGCCCTTAATATAGGAACCCGCGTCTAGGGCAGCGGATCAGAATAGTAAAAAAAAATCGTTCGTTATAAATACTCGAGCGCGTCAGATTAAGTCGCGCTGCGCACTCGTGATTTTAGATCTGCAAAACTTAGCCCTCTCGATGCCACGCAGCAAAACAATCGGGAAATATCCGATAATTTTGAAAGTCTTGTGATATTACTACTGACAATATTTCTTGTTCTGAGAACAAAACTTGGTATTGCTCTACTAACAATACATTGTATGTTGCTCAGAACTATACGTACGGCGACGCATCGTACTATTCTCATAACCGGTATTTTGCTGAGAGCAATACGTATTTTGACTACAACTAAACTCGCTCGGTACTACTTGGTATTTTGATAGGAAAAATACTTTTTTCTCAGTGTGGTATCAAACGCGAATTCAAGAGAGAAAAATCGCCTTTTCCCACCCTTCGCCAAATTTACTCGCACCGCCCGTCAAGTAAGTAATATTTTGACCCTCATTATTTGGTTGTCAACTTTGTTCAATCTAATCCCCCCCCCCCCCCACCCCCCCCCCCCCCCCCCAAAAGATACCATATACGGGCTATTCACCTTTCGCCGGCCCTGCCTATGAATGATAACGGTAATTCCTATAGTAAAGAAATGGATCGACCAGAGATAAATGTCATGCTGATCAACTCACTATAGTCCCCATCAGCGCCGGATTGAGCAGGGTCTATAGCCCCGGGCCCCAAAGGTTCCACGCTCTCGAAAAAAAAAAAATTACTCTCAAATATATTTTACATTGTATTGATTCAGCAACAGAGCTGAAAATTGGTATATATATTGGTATTCTTCAGTTATCGACAGCTGTCAGGTAAAAAAAAAATTTTTAAATCAAAAATGTCGAGGGTCAGCGACTAGGTCAGTTCGCATTGAAAAGCCCAAATATTATTGAAAAAATGACATAATAATATTGAAAAATATAAATATCATCACAAACCTAAAGAATAATGAAACCCAATTTGAAAACCTATATTTGACCGCTCCTGCTTTACCGTATTACGAAGCCGATGATAAAGCCTCGTTTCATCTAGACATTTGAAAGAACAAAATAACTCGAGTTATACTTTTCTTACATTAAAGCTGTTTAGTTTAAGGGGGTGTCTACACCTTTGAATCTTCAAAAAATCGTTTTTGTTTTTATATTTTTTTTTGAATGCTAGTGACCTACTTTACCTGCAAATAAATTGGCGTCCGAAAATCTAGAGGATTTGAAAAGTTACAGCCATGACAGTCCCGAATTACGAAAAAGCGCCGCCGCGCGGCGCGCGGACGCTCCTATTGGTCCCGTAAATATTGTACAGTACCGCCAACACCACTGTCTTGCTTTTCTTGACGTTTTTGTATATTTTGCTTTTGAATTTTATTTTGTGATTTTTCAATTCTTCGTAATTATGATTTTTATACACATTTAATTTTCAATATTCTTTTGAATTGTGATAATTGACAGAACACATCGCTGCGATCTACATTTTTTCGAGATTAGGTGTCTACTTGTTTGTAAATAGTCGTGCTGTCATTGCGAATTCAAACCAATATTAATTTTCAATATTGAACAAACACAGTGTATATATCTGAGATGAGATGAGACGTCGTAGTCGAAAGAAGATGGTCCATCAAAAAAGTGCATTTGAAATCGATGCCAGGAGACTACACATTCAGATTTCTAAAAAGATGAGTATTTCTATAATATATTAATTGCGAAAATTTGATAAGAAAAAAGGTATGATTGATGAAAGATGGGAGAATTTTTGGAGTACCGACAAAAATTGTGCTAGCATCTTCTGAATCGCAAGAATATTGAAGATTAAGGGGAGACTTCGGTGAAATTTTGAAACCCGCTATTAGAGGTTGTATAAAAAAATCCTTCCAGCAGTTTTTGAATAATGTCAGTATAGACTGTGAAAAAAAATTTCAGCCTCCTGCGATGAAAGTTTTAGCTTTCCTATTATTAGTTTAATTCATAGTTATTAATTTAGAGTCAATAATATTACTGTTGTTTTGAGATATTTAGAGTAGAGTAGAGTAGAGTAGAGTCCTTTTTCACCTATTTGCTATTGTAGAGTCCTTTATTTATTTTATTTCCTTCTTCTAGTTTATTCTTTTCTATAATTTCGTATTTAAACATAAAATAGCGGTGAGCAAGCCGAAAGCCAGATAACAGGCTAAACAAATTAATGTTATCTTTTTCTTTTTTTCTTTTTAATCAATAAATAATCAGTTCAAATATATTTCTAGTGTGTTTGTATTTTTATTTCTCGCCCCCACGAATATCCCTCTACCGACAGGCTAGCTGTGACGAGAGAGAGCGAGAGAGAGGACTTCTCTCAGAAGTCTGGCGCCCAACATCTACGTTGCTAGTCGGAGGAGGTTCAGCGTTGGTGTTCCAATTTTGTGTTTGATAATAGATCGTAGTTCCTGCGGGTAATACCCGAACTCGTAGGAATCGCTGTTACAATCTTTATATACATTTGTATACATTCATATACAGGGTGTCCCAGAACTAAGTGCAATAAATGATAGGGGCCATAGAGGGGGTCGAGCTGAGTAAATTGACCTAAAGAACATGTGGTCTCCGAGTCCGCGTTCGCGAGATACGACCTGTTAAAAAATCGCGTTGGGCGCCGGCATGTAGGCAACCGTGGACACAGCAGGCAGCATTTATCAGTCTTTTTGATAAGCGCGATCTTTCTGATGCGAGTCATAACACTTTTGAATTAGAAAATTTCAAACAGAAACAGTTTCGACGTTGATTTTCCGCCAAATACAACAACATTACTTGTTTCCATACTAAAATTTGATATCTCAAGTATTTTTGTTTGAAATTTTCAAATTCAAAAGTGTTACGACTCGCATCAGAAAGATTGCGCTTATCAAAAAGACTGCTAACGCTGCCTGCTGTGTCTGCGGTTGCCTACATTTCGGCGCCTAACGCGTTTGTTTAACTGGTCGTATCTCGCGAACGCGGACTCGGAGACCACATGTTCTTTGGGTCCATTTACTCAGCTCGGCCCCATCTATTACCCCTATCATTTATTGTACTTAGTTCTGGGACACCCTGTATATATAATTATATCCAAGTGCCTTTTTCTCAACAAACCAACCGTAAAAAAAAAAAAAAAAAAAAACCAAAAACTTACGCAAGTGTGAATATTCAAATCTACATTTTATTACTCAATCCGCATAATGTAGATCAACAAGCAATACCAATTGGCTCAGAAAAACGTCGTCCGATTTTGTCGACCTTACCGGGATTCGAACCCAAGTCCGCTCGCATTCACTATAATACTAGTCACACGCTCTACCTACTACGCCAAACTACCTTATTTTCACTGGCCTCATATTTTCCTATGTGTCGAAACCTACGATCAAGCGGTCGAATTAAGAGCTAATAAACATTTCAATCTCATCGTTCGGTCTCATGATTTACAAGGTGAGAATTACGCCCAGAGAATTTTGTGGAAAACTAAAACCTGATGACATAAATTTCTTGGTCCTTTCGCATGTTTTTCAATATAGGGGAGAGAGTGGTAAAAGGGCCAGCCCCAAAATTTCTTCGTACCTTCTCAAAATTGAAATAGTAGATTACGGGTGTCACAACAATAGATCCCTCAACAAATTGATCCCCGGTCAAAAGATCCCGCAAAAATATCCCCGAACAACAAGATCCCCGACCACTAAGATCCCCGAACAATTAGATCCTCGAACAACTAGATCCCTGAACAATTAGATCCCCGAACAACTAGATCTCCGACCAATAAGATCCCCGAACAACTAGATCCCCGATCAATAAGATCCCCAAACAATAAGATCCGTAAACAACAAGTGTCAGCAGTCCAGGCACGTGACATATCCCAAATATCCAGAGTTTCCATGTCGCGCGTATTGAATATGAGTATAGTCGACAGTAGTTCAATGTTAGTCATACGCACAACATGCCGCTCGAACTACTTCCGAATCCCAGAGGCGGGTTATATTTATCTTACAACGGGCAGTTGTACACTGTCAAAGATCAGGGATCTAATAAAGTTATTTGGAGATGCGTCGAATGGAAAAACAGATCATGTCGTGGGTTGTGCCACACAACAACGAATACTCGTGACGGTAAGATTCCACAAATAATTACGATGGAAATAAATATAGGAAATTGAGCGAAATACCTCAAATCAAAGATATACGTTTATTATTTTTCTTAGGTGAGGTTATTCATGAAACTGAACACAATCACGCACCCGATCCGGCGAAAATTGAAGCCAAATCAATGATTGTACACATGAAGAAAAAAGCAGTTCGAGATGGAGGCAAACCATCACAGATCATTGCATCTGTAGTTAAGAATGCTAACGCCGCTTCTGCTGCACAACTGCCTCACTTAAGTCTCCTCACGAGATCTATGCTCCGAGTGAAAAAGCGAGAGAATCCAACACCACCTGACCCGACGCGTGTGCACGACTTTATCATTCCACCTAGATACACACCAACACAGAAAGGCGAAAAATTTCTTTATTATGACTCTCAGGAACACAATAATGGTATTCGCACTTTAGTATTTACGACCGAGGATAATCTGACAACACTCAGCGCTTGTGATGTTTGGCAAGCAGATGGTACGTTTAAATGTGTTCCAGTAATATTCGCACAGTTGTACGTGATACACGGACTTATCGTCACACACACACGTCGACGACAAACATTGCCATTAGTTTATGTTCTCACCACAAGTCAATCAACAAAAGGATATAAGAAGATACTCCAAAAACTGAAGGACATGAATGAGGAGTTAAATCCAACCAGATTGATATGCGATTACGAGAAGGCTTTCCACAAAGCGATCACCGAAGTTTTTCCATTAACAAAACTGACTGGCTGTTATTTTCATTTAACTCAGTGTATTTGGAAAAAGATCCAACTGTGCGGTTTTCAAGCTCAGTACAAAGATGATAGCTTATTTGCATTAAATTTGAAAATGTTGGGTGCTTTAGTCTTTGTTCCAGTAATTGATGTTATTCATGCGTATGATAAATTAATGGACACTGAATTTTTTTCGAGAGAATGAACAACTTTTGGCACCACTCATTACCTACTTTGAGGAGACATGGGTCGGTGAATTAAATTGTCGTAACGTGAGATCACCAGCGCAATTCAACATGGAGTTGTGGAATCAATATGAGTCTGTTCTGGAAAAATTACCACGAACAAACAACAGCGTCGAAGGCTGGCATCATGGGTTGAACATACGGGCAGAAGCCAGTCACTTGGGGGTGTGGAAAATGATTGATTTACTGAAAAACGAACAAAACCTCACAGATGTGAAGATTAGTCAGCTTGAAGTGCGAACTGAAACTCCAACAAAGAGAAAGAAATATAGCGACATTGATGCAAGAATATACAACATTGTTACGACATATGATAAAAAAACGGTCCTTAATTATCTACGAGAAGTTGCAAATAATATTACGTACTAATAACATCTACTAATACCAAATCAAATACTTACCTTACTAATATCAAATAATAATGAATTCTGATGTCTTGATATCGTTAAGTGATCTTTCAATGATGTTATAGTTGAATGAATAAATTTATATTTTTGAAGATAGAATTTGATACTTATACCCAAAAATACTTTATTGGGGCCCAAATTATTTTATATATTGATCGCCCACTTCAGAGACCATATCACACACCAACAAGTGCTAATCAGCGTCCGGTGGTTGTCACAGAAGTGTAATTAATTTTCCGAAAAATCTCTGTCCCCAAACATACTTTACTGGGGGCCCAAATTATTTTATATATTGATCGCCCACTTCAGGGACCATATCACACACCAACAACAACAAGTGCTAATCAGCGTCCGGTGGTTGTCACAGAAGTGTAATTAGGCTTCCGAAAAATCGCTGCCCCCAAACATACGTTAATGGCGCGAAAATTATTGTATATATTGATCGCCCACTTCAGGGACCATATCACACACCAACAAGTGCTAATCAGCGTCCGGTGGTTGTCACAGAAGTGTAATCAGTTTTCTGAAAAATCGCTGTCCCCAAACATACTTTACTGGGGCCCCAAATTATTTTATATATTGATCGCTAACTTCAGGGACCATATCACACACCAACAAGTGCTAATCAGCGTCCGGTGGTTGTCACAGAAGTGTAATTAGGCTTCCGAAAAATCGCTGTCCCCGAAGTGGAGAAGAATTCGATATACTTGATTTCACATTTTGCCTTCGATACAATCCTTGCCTCTTTTTTGGGATCTTATTGTTCTAGGATCTTGTTGTTCGGGGATCCTGTTGTACGGGGATCTTGTTGTTCGGGGTTCTTGTTAGTCGGGGATCTAGTTGTTCGGGGATCTAATTGTTCGGGGATCTAATTGTTCGGGGATCTAGTTGTTCGGGGATCTAGTTGTTCAGGGATCTATTGACCGGGATCTATTCGGATCCGAGCGTAGCGAGGGCGACAAAAGAGACGAGTGCGGGAGACACCTATGCGCACTAGTTACGTATACTATTTTTCCTAACGAGCTACGCAAAATTCTACTACATTGGTATCTTGTATGAAATATTAAATTTTCAAGTATATACAAATTATAGTATATAAGATGGATGAAGTGTCCGCTTTAAAGAATCGGTAACGATGCCGATCGTGTTTATTTACGTTTACCAGCTCTATCTCCCCGCACCTTGAATTCTGTCTCTTTCATTCAATGTTTTAATTATATTTATTTTGCGCACTAGTGCGGGAAAGCACTATTTTGCACACTCATTTGCGTGCGCAAAATCGAATTTTGCACACTTAGTTAGGAAAACTATTTTTCCATACGGCGTGCGCAAAGTTCGATTTTGCGCACGCTCTGCGTGCATAAAATTCAACTTAACGAGGAATCGAAAACTTGAAATGGATGAAGTGTCCGCTTTAAAGAATCGGTAACAATGCCGATCGTGTTTATTTACGTTGACCAGCTCTTTCTCCCCGCACCTTGAATTCTCTCTCTTTCATTCAACGTTACAATACCCAAAGAAAAGGTGTTGCGTTTCAATTATATTTATTTTGCGCACTAGTGCGGGAAAGTACTATTTTGCACTCTCCTTTGCGTGCGCAAAATCGAATTTTGCACACTTAGTTATAGGCCGTCAGCCCGCTGCCCAAAAGTGCAATGATAGTATAACCTATGCCCTCTAGGGTTTTGGCAGTTATAAATATGATGAACAATGAACAAGCAAAATTAGCGCGTCCCCGTGGAACTTGCACTGGAAAAGTTAATTTTTATTATTTATTCACAGGTATACAGGTGTAAAGATTGTCAGACCCGCGCGAATGGTATACCCTCTGATAATTGTGCATTTTATGCCAGAAGCTGTTGAATTTTAAAATGGCATGAGTTATACTATGATCCAACAATGTCGTATTTCTTGACACATTTAAGGGCGTATGCTAACCCTTAGGACCCATCCAGCACGTATGCCGATCGTTTTCCGATGGATTTTCAATTAATGGAATATCGTTTGGTATGCTCGGCATACGCTATACTATCATTGAAAGACATGATTTCTTTTTGCAATAAACAATTAACTTGTCCAGTGCAAGTTCCACGGGGACGCGCTAATTTTGCTTGTTCATTGTTCATCATATTTATAACTGCCAAAACCCTAGAGGGCATAGGTTATGCTATCATTGCACTTTTTGGCAGCGGGCTGACGGCCTATTAGGAAAAATGTTTTTTTTTTCCAGTATTTTCATTGTTTTAACAAACCTTAAACCTTGATAACTTAAGGGAAGACGAGTAAAATGAGCGAAAAGAAAAATTAAAAAAAAAGTAAAAAGTATTATAAAATAAATACGAGAGTGAATTTACAACATTTTTCAATTTTGACAAATTTAGCAAATTTTTTAGGGTGCCTTGAAGGGCATTCAAAACTCGACATCGGTTGGGCTATCATTTTTCGGTGAAAATTCGGGGATCCATCGATTCAAACCTCGATTTGAAGCGTTAGTTTCTTGGGGCGGCCATTTTGCCCCCCTCTTCCCTATATATCATTTTGATTGGTCAAATTTCAGATTGAATAATATATTGATACTATTTTTATATATAATATGTATATAAATACGGAGCTCTATTTTTGATGTGATTTTTATATTTTTTTAATTGTATTACAGTGGAACCTCGTTATATTGCATGGTGCGGGCCAGTAGGGGAAAGAAATTCTGAGAAATGGCAATATAGCGAGTGCCCTCTCCACGCAACATTTTATCTCGAAACCACGCCCCTAAAATATGAAGAGCGCAATCGGCGCTCGTAACTATTTGAAAATATCCTCACGGGGCTCGCGTTCTATCTTACCGACAGACCCACGAACCTGCCTGTACTTTTAGCAAAAGCCAAAACAGTTTTCTTGCGGAGTTATATACGTACATTTAATATTACAAAATTGAAAACATCTCTTTAATTCATATCATAATTAGGGCCAGGAATTTAGTTTTCTTAAAAGAGAGAGACAAAAGATGGGAGGAGCTAAAACTTTTGATTGGTTGAATTTTGATAGATTTGTATTTGTTTATTTGAATCGAGTGAAGCGAGCAATGAAGCAAAAATAAGTTTTATCAATCCAAAACGAATATACTATTCACATAACTATATATACAGTGAATATTTGTATCTGCGGGGTTGTTTGAGATTCTAAAATATGCACTTAATAATATTTTGAATGAATTTAAACTAAGGATATTATTTGAGAATATTTTAGGTGATATTACTTATATGGCCGTATAATGTAGAGAAAAAAAATTCTACGATATAAAAAATAATTCCCTATAAGCACTGATATATATAATAACTGGATGGCGGATAGTCCATGAGGCGTAGGAAAAAAGAGTACCGATTAGAAGCCTTGGAGCGGCCATTTTTGACGCCCAAAAATGGCGCGAAATTTCAAATGATGCTCGATGCGCCTCGCTGATATAGTACGTATACTATACGGTGTCCGTTATTTCCGAAATTGACTTCTTTGACTTGGGTATGGTCCAAATCAATAGTTTATGGCTTAACAACAGTGTTTTAATTTTTAATTTTTTTCCTCGATTTTTTCCTAAAGTGCCATTTAATTAAATACATAATCAGATTCGAAGGCAAGTGAATTTTTGTTATTTTATTATTGTTTGACGACACAAATTTCTGAAAATATTAAAATAAGCAATGTATTACCATTGAATTGAATACATAATCAAATTCGAAGGTAAGTGGATTTTCATTTTATTATTGTTTAACCACACAAATTTCTGAAAATATCACAATAAGCAACAACATAACATCCAAGACCTCATGAGTAGTAGATGCCAGCCATGGCGAGTCATAACAAATGACGTCACCCTGGCCGGAGGTCAGTGACCGGGAGGGAGTGGGGATTCGACGTCAAAACAATGAGAGACTGTCCGATCCAAGATGGCGGCGCCCATACGCAATATTATAAACAAATATGGCGCCCGTTTTCCAATTTTTTCAAAATCCAAGATGGCTACTATTTTTTTCAAAATCCAAGATGGCTACTATTTTTCAAAATCAAATATGGCTACTATTTTTCAAAATCCAAAATGTCTGATCTAAGATGGCCCCGCCCATACAAACCAATATGGCGGCTTTTCCAAGATGGCTACTATTTTTTTCTCAAAATCCAAGATGGCTACTATGCCGGCTCTGAAATAATAAATTCTTATCCTATATATATCTATACTAGCTGAAATTGATAGAAAATGACAGGGTATATGCAGGGATTGACACAAATTATTTTCAAATATTCGTTTATTATTATTTTATCAAATCTAGTTTTTTACAAGCATATTTTATCAGATCTACTTTTTTTTTTACAATCATATTTTATTAAATCTAGTTTTTTACAAGCATCTTTTTTTTTTTAACGTAGGTACAACAGAGCGCGCCGACCCGTCATTCGCGATCGTGACACAAGATCGCACCCCCGCATCGGTCATTCGAGACCTACCGAATCGATTAATCAAGCCGCGATCTTCCTCGTAATTCCGGTACAATCCTCCTGACTATATCTTGACGTATTCACACCTATGAGTACCCCAGGATAGAGTCGGGAGAATCATACCAGCCTTATGAGGAAGATAACAGCCGGATTTATCGCCCGGTAGATCTTGGACGACCGATGCTTGGGTACTATCTAGTCTCACGATCCGAAATACGGGTCACATTCATACAAGACCGCAACAGATCCCGATAAGAGGTCATCCGAGGCCTACAGAATCGATGAAACGAAACTGCGATCTTCCTCGTAATCCCGCTACAAGCCTCCTGACGCTAGCTTAACCTATTCATGAATGAATACCCCAGGCTAGCGTCGGGAGACTCATACCGACATTAAGAGGAAGACAGCAGCCTAATTCATCGATTCTGCAGATCGCGGTGACCTCTTATTGGGATCTATTTCGGTCCATATTAAGACTAGTTTTCACATTCATCCCTTATATCGAACAGACTAAACTACAGAGCGCGCTGCCCCTGGGCTCGCATCACCCGCCATTCGCAATCACGTGACTAGAGCATATCCTCGCATCGGTCATCGGAAACGTATCGAAACGATGAACCAACCAGCCTTCCTCCGCGTCAACCCAGTACAGGTGTCCTGAGACTATCTTGACATATTCATGAATGAATACCCCAGGATGGTGTCGGGACGCCTATACTGAGCTCGCGCGGAGGAGAGCAGGAAGATTTATCGTCTCGGTATACCACGGATGACCGATGTTTGGGCTTGCTCAAGTCTCGTGATTCGAATCGTGCGGGGATGAAACCCCAGGGTCAACGCGGGCTGACAGTTTATTTCTCTCACACATACCCACTTAACAATGAAACCGCGCCGACATATGCCGGTAATAATGCACACACACACTTCACTTATCAATTATAACACTCTGGCGTATGTCGGCTATGATGTAAGGTAAAAACAAACGGGTCAACTCGTGAAACACAACATTTAAATGGTCACTGCCAAATTCCGCAGCCAGCATGCCCCTGTGGAGCGCATCCTTCGCTGCTTCAGCCTCCTCGTACACCACGACACCGATCTGCTGCAGAGTGGGGGCCGTCATCTTTCTGGATCGCACGATGCTGGCAAAGTGACGAACCAGCAACTCCTTGCACTTGTCGACATTATCTACCATATCCTTCAGTTGAATGATATACTCGTCTATACAGCAAGCGATATGGCGCAGACCGTCAAATGTAACCTTCTGCATCACAATTACCGGCGAATAGGTTTTTCGTTTCTTCCATCCAGGTTCACCAGTGTTATCGCCCTCCTCCTGCTCCTCGTACCCCTGCTGACTTTCGGCAGCGTCAGGATTGCTCGCATAGAATGCAACTACTTTCGAACCGTGAGCCGATATTAAACGCAAGGAACACCCTCCGGCTAGCGAGATGGTATCGCTCAGCAACGAACTCAGACTACCGGCGGGACGCTCGCTTTTCTCGAAATACTTTTCGATATCCTCGAGCTTTTCAGTCAGATCTTCCCATGCTTCGGCGGTGAGGGATACACCGCTCGAGTAATTATTTACGAATTTCACCACAGGCTCGAAAGTCCCATCCAACCGGAGACGAAGCCTGACGTTCACCTTTTTCGACCACGAACCGTTCAGCCCGTACGTCCTCGACAGTAGCAGGCTACGCTCGGATTTCTTCAGCGCTATGTCAAAGGTCTTAGCCAATCGACTACACCCCTCTTTCAACTAGCCTGTTTTCGGTGTGGCCATTGTTCTTGACTGTTCGGTTGCAACTGAAAACTCCGCACCCGATCTAGTCTTCACCGAGGCCTACTCACCCTACCATTCTGCACACCTCAGCAAAAATAAGCATCACCACGTGACAATCGCGTGACAGTCGCAGCAGCATCGCGCAGCGCGCTTCAGCGAAAATGTAACCTCATACCGATCATGCGAGGATTACTGTAGCTATGATTTTTCTATAACCACGTAATCCGACGCGCAACGGACGTCGTTATCTTCCAGGTATCGTCAACACGGTCTTCGTAATATTTCAACAATAAAGTCGTACGCCGACAGCGGTCACCCTCGCCTTTCGTAAAACGCTGATGGCACATCACGCCACTCCAGGTGTCCTGAATATTCGCGATGTATGCACACCCACGCACGCACACACACACACACACACACACACACACACACACCATTTTTCATACTAGTCCTAGCGAAAACCTTATGAAGGGAATAGAGAGACTCGCATTGCAAACTAACAGATAGTCCGGTGAAGAAGTGTTTCTCGACAGCAATAACAGAAAAGGTATGTCTTTACGACTCTATCCCTCGTTCAACCCTCTAATTCCGAAGGATTCTGAACAAAAAAATGTTTAAAAAAATTCAGATGGAACGGATCGCAAGACGTGCTCGAGTACTGCGGCTGAGGGGGGAGATGAGACAGAGGTATCTCACCAACGCGAGGGCGCTCTTGCAATTCCTGCGAGCAAACAATGTCGCAGAGGGGTTCGTCGCCGAGACCGATAATATACATTATGAGATGCTCACCCATCTCAATAGGCAGTGGGAAATCAACGATTCCTTCGTCTACGGGACGAACCCCGCGGAGGCTGCAGGGGCTGTACAGAGCGAAGAAATTTCTTCAACCGTCGCTGAGGAGGAGGAGGAGGAGGAGGAGGAAAGAGACCCGCTAAATTTGGACGAGTACGACGGTCTGAACATTCAGGAAGAAGAAGAAGAAGAAGAAGAAGAAGAAGAAGAAGAAGAAGAAGAAGAAGAAGTAGAAGAAGTAGAGGAGGAAGACCAGGTGGTCCCAAATCGTCCGCCATCACCACCACCTCCATCCCCCGCCTCGTTACCTCGCTCCCCGTCCCCACCCCCAGAGTCCCCCCGATCACCTTCCCCCCTATTTATCTCCCGCCGTTGATTTAATAATATTAATAACCTTACGTATAATTTTTTACACGAATATAGATTTAATAAAAATGTAGAGAGTATATAATTCAATAATAATAACCGTAGCTATAATTTTTACATGTGATATATATACAGGGTGTCCCAGAACTAAGTGCAATAAGTGATAGGGGCAATAAAAGGGGTCGAGCTGAGTAAATTGACCTAAAGAACATGTGGTCTTCGAGTCCGCATTCGCGAAATACGACCTGTTAAAAAATCGCGTTAGCCGCCGGCATGTAGGCAACCGCGGACACAGCAGGCAGCGGTTAGCAGTCTTTTTGATAAGCGCGATCTTTCTGATGCGAGTCATAACACTTTTGAATTAGAAACTTTCAAACAGAAACAGTTTTGACATTGATTTTCCGCCAAACACAACAACATTACTTGTTTCCATATTAAAATTTGATATCTAAAGTATTTTTGTTGGAAATTTTCGGATTCAGAAGTGTTACGACTCGCATCAGAAAGATCGCGTTTATCCAAAAGACTACTAACGCTGCCTCCTGTGTCCGCGGTTGCCTACATTTCGGCGCCCAACATGTTTTTTTAACCGGTCGTATCTCGCGAACGCGGACTCGGAGACCACATGTTCTTTGGGTCAATTTACTCAGCTCGGCCCCCTCTATTACCCCTATTATTTATTGCACTTAGTTCTGGGACACCCTGTATATATTGTGACGTGGATTTTTCCTGGTCCTCAGACCAGACCGGAAAGCTAGTCTGAGAACTGTCCACTCGACAATTGGCCAACGAAAATTAATAATAAAACAAAGATGCTGGGCGCCAGGCTTATAATCGCCAATTTCTGAAAATCTTACTAATAAAAAAAACAAACTACAGATACTTGAGCGCCGGCTAGCGTCAGTACCGCGGAGAGGGGTCGGGATTAATTGAAGGATTAGCAGGGCGTATTAACGACTCGATAAATTGAATTTAACAAAGAAAATAGAATTTATTCAAGAAAAATTATATCAAAAAAAGAAATTAGGAATAATAATACTAGTACCCGGGGGTACTCCCCAGCGGGTATAAATTGACTACAGGTCGTGTATAAGTGACCTGGCCACGTTTGGCGAGTTTTACAATAAAAATTAAACTACTAGCTTCCACGTAGGAGAGCAATAACAAATAAAAAGAAGTCATGCAGCAAATAATATAGAACTCGTCAAATCAAGTCCTCGCTGGACAATACTACCTAAATTACTAATTTATTAAATATAGGCTACGAGCCGAATTGATGACTAATTAATAACGATAAAATAATAACTAATTATGAGTTACTCAGTCTTAGGTCGTACTACGACGACTAGCTCGTCTCCGAGAGACGAAGTCTCTCGTTATCGTATTGCTCCGAAAAGCTTATTATTCACCAAATATTTACAAACTATTTACAGACTTTTCCTACTACTAACTTAAACTAACTCTGCGGATAATTTATTCTTAACTTATTATTCTTAACTACGCAAATTAAATAAAGAACCCGAAATTCTAACGCGAAGAACCCTTTACGTCTCTCCCCGCAGGAGGAAGAGAGAGAGCGACAGTGACCGACTCGTTCTGTCTCTGTCGTACTCGTGTACTACAGGTACGCACTTGACTAAATTATTAATTACGCGAATAATTACTCCAAAATATAAAGACTCGAACTACAAAATCTAAGGCAAAGGGACACTGGTGACGGCCTACCCTTCGGAGATCGGCTTAATTCGATCCCAAGAATTTTAATTAGCCTCGTGGCTTAATCTATGGCAATATGGCGGATAGCCGTTGCCGGATGCGAATTATCCCAAGTAAGAATGGCTAACGCTTACCGTCTTCCAGCCAGGCCACGAAACGACCTCGTTCGATGAAGGGATCCATCCCTGGATTTTGAGACTCCCACGGGAGTATTATTTTGGTTCCTCACACACTCACTCAATCTACGCTAGATTTAGTATCTTAAAGAACCCACGGGGTTGAACGCAACAGACCAAGAAAAGATTTTTGACTAAGAACGCACAAAGGTAATTCGCAGTAGTGATCCAGACGCTAGTCTAAAGCAGAGTGAGTAGACCGCATGGCGCCGGTACTTAGCGCACATATCAGGCGATCGACTATTGATTCCCCATCGACCGAAAGATCCCTATTTTCGCTACGCGCGAATATTCAAAATCCACCGCGGTGGTTGTAGCTCATTACTTCAAAGGAACACGGGTTGCAGGCTCTTCTAGGCGGCGGGAATCTCTTCCGCCACCGATATCCCTCGTTGCGGAATGCCCTCGGCATTCCCCCCGTGTCCTCTATTTAGGCGGTGGAGGTAGCCTGGCCAGTACTACCTCCTAGAGCTCCGGTGGTGTTCTTGGCAGGGATCCTTCTGGTCGATTTTGGGCGTCGTAGGTGCGTATACCCGTGGTTTCGGAGTAACTGGTCGCCTTCGTCTAGGCCTCGTCTCCCACATGCCAGAGAAAATGCGTAAAGAAAAACAAAAGAATAAATAATCGGTTCTACAGATTTTAGTCGGTCACGGTCGTCTCTCGGAATTATTGCCAGGCCTCAGGGCCACCCTAATCATTCATTCCAAAAATCAAACACTCCGCTAAGGTCGTCCAAGGGGTAAGGAGTCTGTGGTAACATGCAATGTTACAATATATATATTGATTTATTAAAAATGTAGAACCTATATTATCTAAATTTAAGAAAAAATGTACCAAATAAATATATATATTGATTCATTAAAAAATGTAGAACCTATATTATCTAAATTTAAGAAAAAAATGTAACAAATAAACATATACACGTTCATATGTATATTATATATATATATTGATTTATTAAAAATGTAGAGCCTATATTATCTAAATTTAAGAAAAAAATGTATCAAATAAATATATATTGTAACGTATTCGGCCTATAGCCAAATAGCCGAACGTTTCATAGTATAGAACTTCAACACATAGAAGCAGTTCAATACGCGTTACCGTCCTCACGCATCATCGAACATCAGTTCTGACGTCACGACGAATATAAAAGGCGACCGTCTCACTACTCGGGAGCGGACTTGTGCCAGAGCGGCCTACCGACTCACAGCAAGTTAACTATTAAATTCACAAATTCACTCTTAACAGAGCTTAGCAAACCCAAAAGCGGGCATTAAAATCAATTAAATCTCAAATCATTGTCATAGCTAAAGCAGCATTTCAATTAAATCTCAAATCATTGTCATAGCTAAAGCAGCATTTCAATTAAATCTCAAATCATTGTCATAGCTAAAGCAGCATTTCAATTAAACTCAAATAAATTTATTCGTACAAGCTAAAGCAGTTCTACAAATAAAATCAAATCAATTCAATCAAACAAACAAACCAAAGTCCGGCCATTGAGGCATCACCGCAAATTAGACATTAAGTTAGGTTAAGAAAAAAGAAAACAGATTCAAACAAATAGATATTTCACAATAAACATTTTTGTTTTATATTATTTTTGTAAATGGCTTTGAACCACAGATTCTCAACAACAAGATAAAATAGGAAATGATTGAATAATCATTAAATTATCAGAAAACTGAGCTTTATCTTCCTATTTTCTTATAACCTTTTCTTTTTAATAAACTTTATTTTTCAGCAACTTAAAATCATTCATAGCTAGATATCAGTATCGGTGAGTCTTACTAACACAGCACGGTAGCTCTATAGCATCTACCTTCGTCTGTGGAAGTTCGACATATCCCAGATCTGATTAAAGCGGTATTGGTGCGTCAAATTCAACAACAAGATAGCTCTATAGCATCTATCTCAGTTTGGGGAATTTGACATATCCCAGATCCGTAGGGTAATTAAGGGTTTTTTCAACTTTTCCCAGAGGAGCTCCAAATATCATAACCCGTGACAAAGAACTCACGCGAACTAGCATAATTTCACTAGCCTTCAGCTGGTGAAACATATGCAATAAGTTACATTTGGCGCCCAACGTGGGGCTCCTCAAATAAAATTAAAATCACTTAATTTTATAAATTCAAATTAAATTCATTGTTAAACTTAAAATCACTTTCTTAGGGGCAATTTCAAGACTTCAAAGTCAAGTAAATTCAAGTAAAATCATTTTTTTGATTCATCCAATTCAATTCTACAAACAAAAACATAGGAAAATGGCAGATAAAGATCAGATTCCTGATAACAATTAGAATATTGTTTAGAGAAATATCAAAATGAGTCATAACGACCCATTTGCAGAAATAGCTGCTTTATTAGCAGATGTAGCAGGTCAATACGACCAAATAGGAAAGAGGATCGAAGATCGGATAGATCCTTTTGAAAACAAAACAAACGACCAAGACTATTTCGAAAACAAAGCTTCAAGTGAAGATAGCGAAATAGCCCGCGAAGTTAAAATTAGATTCAGGCAGAGCCTACTTCAGTGTCAGATAAAAGAAAAATTAGATGTCAAGTCTTGCAATTCACATAAAAATAATAGCTTTGAAGAGGTTACAAAAGAATCTATCCGAGACTTCGATTCTCACGAAGAGAATGAGACAAATAAAATAACAGAATTAGATAATGCAACCGAAGCTCATCAGATTAGCTTAATTCAAAGAGCTGGACTTTATGTTGATAGGTTAGGAAATAAATCAGAACATTCTTTACCAAAATTCGAAATAGATCCGATAATTTTATTAAATAGTCACAATTTCGGAAATTTATTAACAATTATCAACGGCAAGGGGGCAATAACTTTTATTAATTTATTTCAAAATAATTTAATCTTTTCAAAAGGCGATTGTAGATATTATAATTCTAGCGTCAGAGGTCTTATAAAAGGCAACCTCGCCACAAGCCTCATGTTGGTAAACACTACACCTGAAACAGATAAAATTAAAGAATTAGATGAAGAGTTAAAAGTAAATCGTAGTCCCCAACAACAAAATAAAATTATTTGCAAATTAATGCCACCAGATAATTTAAAAATAAATCAAATTCAAATAAAGAATGACATTCAAACAAAAACTAAGACAACTCGGTTCTGGAAGAATCATATAAATACGAAACGCAAGGATATCTTTCGAAATCTGAAACTTTGTTCAATGAATAAAATCATAAAAAGAAATAGAAAAAAAAGGGCAGATAGGTCCAACACAACGTGCAAATCTTCTAGATTTAAGTTAGTAAATAAGATAATTTTAGAAGTGCTCAATGTGTCGGACACACTTTATAGAAAATAAAATTGTTTTGGCTAAAATCTTTTGCGAAATATGACAAGCGATATAAAATAAAACAAGATCGATCGATAAAGAGGATTGAGAGAAATTCATTAAGAAATTATTATGAGAATAAAAGCATAAATTCGACTTACCGGAGAAACAGCTGAAGAATAGGAGAAGTACATCGACGATGTCAAGTTAGTAGCTGTTGGTTCGCTCGACCTTACCGATGATGTGCACACGAAGATCAACAGATTATGATTCTAAATATTCAGACGACGAAGCCGATAAAAGATGGATCAGAATCACCAGAACATATCAAAATTGTTGAGGTTTCTGACCCACCCGAACTAAACAAAAAGAAAACCAATTAAGACGACCACAAGGATTCAACAAATTTAATTACTCGGACTTAACAACGAAAAACACACGGATATAACGAAAAATATGACGATTAGAACAACACCAACAAAAGAATAGTAAGACGAAACAGAAAAAGACATAAATAACTTTTCATCAACTTACCTTCCGATGCTCCTTCGAAGACGACATCACCGATCATCAGCTGATGAAAAGGGGGCAATGTAACGTATTCGGCCTATAGCCAAATAGCCGAACGTTTCATAGTATAGAACTTCAACACATAGAAGCAGTTCAATACGCGTTACCGTCCTCACGCATCATCGAACATCAGTTCTGACGTCACGACGAATATAAAAGGCGACCGTCTCACTACTCGGGAGCGGACTTGTGCCAGAGCGGCCTACCGACTCACAGCAAGTTAACTATTAAATTCACAAATTCACTCTTAACAGAGCTTAGCAAACCCAAAAGCGGGCATTAAAATCAATTAAATCTCAAATCATTGTCATAGCTAAAGCAGCATTTCAATTAAATCTCAAATCATTGTCATAGCTAAAGCAGCATTTCAATTAAATCTCAAATCATTGTCATAGCTAAAGCAGCATTTCAATTAAACTCAAATAAATTTATTCGTACAAGCTAAAGCAGTTCTACAAATAAAATCAAATCAATTCAATCAAACAAACAAACCAAAGTCCGGCCATTGAGGCATCACCGCAAATTAGACATTAAGTTAGGTTAAGAAAAAAGAAAACAGATTCAAACAAATAGATATTTCACAATAAACATTTTTGTTTTATATTATTTTTGTAAATGGCTTTGAACCACAGATTCTCAACAACAAGATAAAATAGGAAATGATTGAATAATCATTAAATTATCAGAAAACTGAGCTTTATCTTCCTATTTTCTTATAACCTTTTCTTTTTAATAAACTTTATTTTTCAGCAACTTAAAATCATTCATAGCTAGATATCAGTATCGGTGAGTCTTACTAACACAGCACGGTAGCTCTATAGCATCTACCTTCGTCTGTGGAAGTTCGACATATCCCAGATCTGATTAAAGCGGTATTGGTGCGTCAAATTCAACAACAAGATAGCTCTATAGCATCTATCTCAGTTTGGGGAATTTGACATATCCCAGATCCGTAGGGTAATTAAGGGTTTTTTCAACTTTTCCCAGAGGAGCTCCAAATATCATAACCCGTGACAAAGAACTCACGCGAACTAGCATAATTTCACTAGCCTTCAGCTGGTGAAACATATGCAATAAGTTACAATATATGGGGAGTTCCATATGAAATGTACAATTGGTTGTCCACACCCCTTTCGATTTGTCTCAAACTTAGTCAAGTTGAGTAATGGATTGAAAAAAAAATTCCTCTAAATAACGAAAATTCTACCTTTTACAGGTCGCGAGTAACACCGAATCACAAATTTTGAATAATTTTTTTAAAATCGCTGTAACTCCTTAACTACATGTCCGCGCCTAGAAGTCAAGTAGGTCAAAAGTTTCTAATTTGATGTACTTTTCGATGTTGCCGCGAGACAAAGTCGATTTTCAGTTAATGGTGAAAAAAACGCGAAAAACGCGATATTGATCTCGTTCCCCAAACTTTTTTGAGGTCCATTTTTCATCATAAAATACGGCTATTTTTTTTTCGCAAATTTTCATGTAAAGAAAAGTCACGGGACTCAACTGGTTAAAGAGATATGAGGGAAATTCCAGGAAAAACCGACCGGATTTTGACGTTTTCTCAATTTAAATTTTTCAAAACTTTTGAAACTTTTTTTTACGTGAAATAGATGTGAAAAAAGCCGATAGTGTTGACTCTTTTTACGTCTATTTCACGTAAAAAAAAGTTTCGATAGTTTTGACAAATTCAAATTCAGAAAACGTCAAAATCCGGACGGTTTTTCCTAGAAATTTCCTCATATCTCTTCAACCAGTTGAGTCCCGTAACTTTTCTTTACACGAAAATTTGCAGAAAAAATAGCCGCATTTTATGATGAAAAATGGACCCCAAAAAAGTTTGGGGAGCGAGATCAATATCGCGTTTTTCGCGTTTTTTTCACCATCAACTGAAAATCGACTTTGTCTCGCGGCAACATCGAAAAGTACATCAAATTACAAAACTTTTAACCCACTTGATTTTTAAGCGCGGACATGTAGTTTCGGAGCTACAGCGATTTGAAAAAAATAATTCAAAATTTGTGAATCGGTGTTACTCGCGACCTGTAAAAGGTAGAATTTTCATTATTTAGAGGAATTTTTTTTTCAACCCATTACTCATCTTGACTAAGTTTGAGACAAATCGAAAGGGGTGTGGACAACCAATTGTACATTTCATATGGAACTCCCCATATACACGTTCATATGTATATATATATATATATATATATATATATATATTAGGGTGCTTCAAAAAAATTCTTTAATTTTTTTTTTTCAACTCTTACCCTCCCAAATGCTTGAGGTGGATAAGACAAAAGTCCTCGCGAAAGTCGGTCCCTGTAGCTCAACTCTAAGAGGTCGCTATTTTCATTTAATTTCGCCATTCATTTAACATAGGAATTTTCGTTTTTTTATTCAAACTGAAATTACACCTATTCATTTTGATTTTTCAAAAAGATCCATTGTATATTCAGAAAGCTGGCTTTTCAAGCTTTCCAAACCTATATAATAAAAGTCGATTACCTTGATTAGAAGATAAAATAAAGTCATTTAAAATCTAGAAATTTTGTTACTACAGTAAAATCTCTTGATTTTAAATGACTTTATTTAATCTTCTAATCAAGGTAATCGACTTTTATTATATAGGTTTGGGAAGCTTAAAAACCCAGCTTTCTGAATATATAATGGATCTTTTTGAGAAATCAAAATAAATAGGTGTAATTTCAGTTTGAATAAAAAAACGAAAATTCCCATGTTAAATGAATAGCGAAATTAAATGAAAATAGCGACCTCTTAGAGTTGAGCTACAGCGACTGACTTTCGCGAGGACTTTTGTCTTATTCACCACCTGCATTTGGGAGGGTAAGAGTTGAAAAAAAAAAAATTAAAGAATTTTTTTGAAGCACCCTAATATATATATATACTCCGTTCACGGAGAGACGATCCAACCGTCGCGCAGCTTCGAACGGCCTGAGAGTCGGGTGGGGGTAGTGAGGCTCGCAACTCAGCGCCGTATCTAAATATCATACGTTTTGTCCCTCCGGCACTGTGGCGCTTCGCCACAGTTAGTATTCGAATGTTCGAAATTGACTCGGGGCCCCTTTGTCGGCTGTAGCCGGGTCTGCTCAGCTCTACGACCCGCTTGACGACATGGAGAGGGTAAAATGGGCGGAGCGTTAGGCGGGATCTGACCGAACCGGACGAGTTCTGTTTCGATCTCTGGATCGTCTCTCCGTGAACGGAGTATAGTATATTTATATATACATATAGATATATATATATATATTGATACGAAATTAGCTTTCGTGAGTTTCATAATCAAATCAATGAGGATCCCTGAGTTGAGAAATGAAGATTCAAGTCTAAATGCAAGAAATAATTATCAAGAAAATCGATTATATTGAAAAATGGGTCAGTTTCGTTTAATGTCTGAAACAAGACTGTTATTTACAACAATATTCGTTGATCAGCTATCTGTATACATCTTTTATTTGTATTCATTTATCTTTATGACTGCTAGACTGAATGCGATATAAGGGAAATTGAAGGGGGTATGTACACCTTTGGAGGAGTGAAAATTGCCAAAAAGAAATTAATTTTTTTCCGTGACTTAAGGACTCTGACGAAATCCAGAAAAATCATGATGTTTGAGGAGGGTTTGACCCTCATTACGCATATTTTACTTCATGTATTAGTTTCAGTCTGATAGTGGCTACGCTGAATTTAAAAAAATACAAAATCCATACCATATGTGAATTTATCGGACCAGTCGAACCAAATTTTTGAGTCTTCTAACTGAAGCTCACCTCTATATAGAGCGTGCAATCTCCAGATAGACCGAAAAAAACGGAAGTGCATCATAATTATTTTTTCAAGTAAAAATTCCTTCAGCCCGGGTTTGAACCGGGACCTCCGCATTTGTACTGCGACGCCTTGTCCAATTAGACCACTGAAGGACTGAAGGAATCTTTACTTGAATTTCATGTTATTGTCATTGACCTCTTAGTCCACAGGTCTGTGTTTATTTCATTGTGTAGTGACTCTATCGTTCGAAACCTATTAATTCATACCATATGTGAATTTATCGGACCAGTCGAACCAAATTTTTGAGTCTTCTAACTGAAGCTCACCTCTATATAGAGCGTGCAATCTCCAGATAGACCGAAAAAAACGGAAGTGCATCATAATTATTTTTTCAAGTAACGATAGAGGCACTACACAATGAAATAAACACAGACCTGTGGACTAAGAGGTCAATGACAATAACACGAAATTCAAGTAAAGATTCCTTCAGTCCTTCAGTGGTCTAATTGGACAAGGCGTCGCAGTACAAATGCGGAGGTCCCGGTTCAAACCCGGGCTGAAGGAATTTTTACTTGAAAAAATAATTATGATGCACTTCCGTTTTTTTCGGTCTATCTGGAGATTGCACGCTCTATATAGAGGTGAGCTTCAGTTAGAAGACTTAAAAATTTGGTTCGACTGGTCCGATAAATTCACATATGGTATGAATTAATAGGTTTCGAACGATAGAGTCACTACACAATGAAATAAACACAGACCTGTGGACTAAGAGGTCAATGACAATAACATGAAATTCAAGTAAAGATTCCTTCAGTCCTTCAGTGGTCTAATTGGACAAGGCGTCGCAGTACAAATGCGGAGGTCCCGGTTCAAACCCGGGCTGAAGGAATTTTTACTTGAAAAAATAATTATGATGCACTTCCGTTTTTTTCGGTCTATCTGGAGATTGCACGCTCTATATAGAGGTGAGCTTCAGTTAGAAGACTTAAAAATTTGGTTCGACTGGTCCGATAAATTCACATATGGTATGAATTAATAGGTTTCGAACGATAGAGTCACTACACAATAAAATACAAAATCACTCGATTGTCGTAAAGAATCAGGACCACCGTTGGATCAATCTTGAAATGTTTGGTCCTCAATTGTTCATAGGAGATGCCTCTATGGTATGAACGTAGGGATTTTTGATATTGAAAGAATTACCTGAGTAATTCAATTTTTTCGATTTTTTTTTTTTCAATTTTCAAATTTTTCGCACTTTTTTGACAGTATTTCAATCAAAAATGGGTTTATCAAAAAATCCTACGTTCATACCGGAGAGGGAAGTCTTGTGAATAATTAGAGACCAAGAAAATCTAAATCGGTTCAACGGTTGATTTTATTCTTTACGCAAACCAACCAAAATCTTAGTTGTTCGGGAACTAACTTTTAAACTATTTATTACTATAAAGATTTAGGACGCTGACTACGATGCTACAATATGCTATATGCTCGCCAGCGTAACTCAACATTTGATAAGAAATATTTCTATACGGTTCGCCATCCTCCTTTTTGATCCGGGCTGTGGACCGGCACCGGCGAAGTTAAAACCTTGTTTTTCGACGATGGCAACGTCGTGGGTCACCTTGTTCTTAAAAGGCTCCTGGCCCATACATAAGGCCTTCCATCTCAATGGCCTCCTCCCGCTGCTCCATACGTAACTGTCTGAGAGCAGTACGAGCTTCCTTCGTTCGTTGTTCCGCACGCCTATCAGCAGCCTCAATACGGACTGCATCTTGCATGCAGCGATTGCATGGCGCCCTGGCTCTACCGAGATCTTTTGCATTATTTCTAGCATGCCTCGCTGACCTTCTGAAAAAGTGATGGCTGCGATGTTGGCAGCTACTTGAACGACGTCACGACCGGAAAACATGGTCTTCGGGCAAAGCTTCCAAATCAGACTGTTGAGAGATTCGTTAGCATTTTGAGTCTTACCTCCTATGCACCGCTTCAGTAATGCGTCGTCACTCAGATCAACAAAGATTGGTCTTATCTCGTCCATGACTGCTTGTGGGAGAACAGCTCGATGTTTAAAATTTTCTACAGTTCCAGCCGCAATCGCCTGCTGATACTTACACCAAGAACTGTCACCCTCGGGGCAGAGGTGGTGCTGCGGATTGTCATCGCTTGAGGCCTTGTGGTACCATATGGCCCAAATGTCTTTCTTCATGCCTTCAACCGACTTAGGGTTACCACGAATCGCCTTGCCGTAGTAGGACTGCATCTGGTCAATAATATTGTCAGTCAGCCTACCTTTGCCTCCTAGAGTCTTGCCATCAGATAAAGTTCGGCCCCTCATCCGAGTCTTCAGCTTTCGCATCCGGGATCCCAACCTCTTTTGGACATGGCTGCAGCACTCGAGCTCCGTAATGGTAACATCTGGTCCATAGGGCTCCGCCTTCACAACGCTGGCATAGCTTTTGGTATCGCCATCACCGATGTACCCAACGTACTTGGCGTTATGAACTTCCTCGGATCGTTTGAAAATTCTGACCATGCCATTTACCTCCATTGCTCCGGACGAACCCTGGTGATTGGCCTTACAGTTCTTCTGGTGACTCTGATACCAAGCGTTCCACCTGTCACCCGTCCGCTGACCCTTCCAGTTTGCACATGCTTTACAAAACCGTGATAGAACTTCAAGATCTACAACTTTACCTGTCTCAGTTCCAATCACCGTACATACACCGTTTAAGGAGCTGTAGCCACGTTTCTGCCAAGTACCGTCACATTGTACAGTAATGGACCGGCTTTCTGGCTCGTCTGAAGCTCGGACTTCTTCCTCGACAGCTGCATGCATTATCGTTTTCGCCACTTCAGTTGTTGCCTCCGCTAATCTGCTCATGACTCGGTTATGGGTGGATGCTTTCACGGGAGGCGGAAGGTCCATTAAACCACAGAACTTCACAAGGTTCGCACGGTTCTGACCTACACACCTGCTCGCCAAAATGGATAGCCGATTGATCTCAAATACATTGTTGTTCTTACCTATCATTCTGCAGCTGTTGAATGACGGACTGGTGGGACACTTTTTGCATTCAATTTTATAGGTGCCACCTAGTCCTTGAACCCTCACCTCTTTGAAACGAATGCTACTGCCACATCTATTACAGTTGAGGTGGGCCTGCAAACTTTGGAAAAGAATATCTAAATCGAAAAGCATATACCCTAGTTTGTTGCTCTCGATATATTCATCGTCACTGATTTTGCTGGACGACGCGCTCGATGGTCTCTGGAATGGCTCGTTGTTTTCGTCGCGTTGTTTTTTCCCTGAAAATACCCTTTTCCTTTTTTTGGCGCGCCCAACAGAATGTTTTCTGTGCAAAGGAGTGCCTCTTATCGTGATCCATAACTAGAAAGCTAAATTAGATCCGAAATATTCTAGAAGTCTCGTGAATATCAGAATTATTCTCAAGTAAGATTGTCGAAGACGCACTAGGCTAGCAGACAAACAAGAGAATGACAACAAAGCGCAGACGACGTCGTACCAGCTGGGAGCCGTAGTCAAAAGAGTTTGGCAACCCCGTGATCAATTTCTATTGGTTCCGCCATTTTTTGTCCAGACTCTTCCGATAATGACTCTATGTCAACCCGCCGCCAACACGCCGTACGGCGCAATCTTGTACTCCGTAGTTTAAATGGCTATAACTTTACTATTTTTGTGAATTTTGACAAATGGATTTTTTTACGGGTAGTTTAGACCCGTCGAGTTCCAAAAATCGATTAAACGAAAAATCGATTTTTTTTTTATTCCGAAGGTGTACATACCCCCTTAATGTCAAGTGGAGGAGGAAAATACACCTTCGTAACACTATATATATATATATATATATATATATATATACCCATGTGTATATACCGCGAGGACCAGGTGAAAAAGAATGGTCCATCCGCCCAGGCAGCTAATATTTCGTATTTTTAGGGGGATAGCCACTCGTTGCACTGAAAATCCCTAGGGTGATTTTGGCGCGCGGTCGATGCAACTCGGCAGCCATTGTTGATACAAGCCGGCTGACTGTCAATACATCGCGGAAGGTAGACAAGTGTGGTTATGTTCGTTTATTTGAAGGAAATGATAAATAAAGTGAATAAAACCTACGTGAATAAGCTATGGATATTTATTGATGCCTCAACCTCAAGATACAATCAATAATTTTGTTCGAATTGGTTGTTCTCGATGAACTCTTTGATTCTGATAAATTTCCAGTTATAGCTTAGGTTAATTCGTTGATTGCATTAGGATATCATTTAAAACTGATTGATCGATTTTTGATAAATATTCCTAGCTTATTCACGTAGGTTTTATTCACTTTATTTATCATTTGCTTCAAATAAACGAACATAACCACACTTGTCTACCTTCTGCGATGTATTGACAGTCAACCGGCTTGTATCAACAATGGCTGCCGAGTTGCATCGACCGCGCGCCAAAATCACCCTAGGGATTTTTTCAGCGCAACGAGTGGCTATCCCCCAAAAAATACGAAATATTAGCTGCCTGGGCGGATGGACCATTCTCTTTCACCTGGTCCTCGCGGTATATGGGTATATATATATATATATATATATATATATATTGTAACAGCGATTCCCACGAGTTCGGGTATTACCCGCAGGAACTACGATCTATTATCAAAAACAAAATTGGAACACCAACGCTGAACCTCCTCCGACTAGCAACGTAGATGTTGGGCGCCAGACTTCTGAGAGAAGTCCTCTCTCTCTCTCGCTCTCGTCGCAGCTAGCCTGTCGGTAGAGGGATATTCGTGGGGGCGAGAAATAAAAATACCAACACACAAGAATTATATTTAAATTGATTATTTATTAAGTAAAAAGAAAAAAAGAAAAAGATAACATTAATTTGTTCAGCCTGTTATCTGGCTTCGGCTTTCTCACCGCTAGTTTGTGTGTATAAATTAAATTAAAGAAAAGAATAACTAGAAGAAGGAAATGAATTAAATAAAGGACTCTACTATATCAAAAAGATGAAGCAAGGACTCTACTCTAAATATCTCAAAAGAAAATAATAATAATAATGACTCTAAATTAATAACAGTTGATTAAACTAATAATAATAAAGCTAGAAAGAAAAGGTATCGTTGACAATTATCACAGAACAGTCCGGTAGTTAGCCTTCCTCACTACCACCAGCTGGAGATCCGGCTGTCAAGTCGATTTCGAGTACCTCACGTTCTACGCGAGGTCTCTAGTCTCCGACTGACAGCTGGTCGCTCTACGGCTAGGAGGGGAAGGGATTCGGAACCCAATAATTCCGTACTCAGCCACTAGAGCTCTCTGACACGCAGCAGTCTGCTGCGACGCGTGACGTCAGAGACCTCGGGCAATATGGCGCCGACTCTGGATGCACGAAATCCTGCGCAGCACGGTTGAAAACCGGCACGCGGATGCGCAGAGTCGACAGGCTCGGAGAACAACAACAAGTTCGAAACTTGCCGGCTCTCAACGACCATGCGATACTAATCTGACGAAATATAAAGCGGGACTCTCACGGTACAAGGGAAACAAAGAGCAATTCCTATATTAACTCGAGACTCTGTACTTTAAATGACTTTAGGAGAAGGATTTTATATGAATCTGGCTTTATGTCGGAAAGATCCTACCTGGTAGGCGACGAAGTCTCTGCCTCGTGTTCGGCTCAAGTCCGGGGACAGGCGAGGGTCGTATATAATATCCAAATCCGTATAGTAATCAAGTCAAGAATCCAAATCAAAGTCCAAAAGAATAAGCACAGGTCACAGTTAACTCCACAATCACAATTAAACACTCTAACTCCTCAAAAACTCTAACAAAATACTCTCTCTCTCGATTCACTGTAATAATGGCTCGTTACTTAATTCACGGCTAGACAATGAATGACGCTTCGTTTCCGCTTGGCTAATTGCTTACCCTCGCCGACGTCCTGTTAGCGCTAGCCGTTATCGATAGACCAATCCGCTGATCTACGATCGATATGGCTGCGCTAGGACGAAGGGCGGCAGATATTCAAATTAGCTATACCTACTCGGTACTCTAGGAAATGTGTACGCTCGTTTTAGCTGGTATGGAGGAGGTCCGAACGTTTGCCACGTTACAATATATATGTATATATATATATATATATATATTAGACTGTGTCAAAAAAAAAACGACATCTTCTTTTTGTTCGGGCCCTTTCGAAAATAGTTAGTGCTCAATATAAAGAAAATTGTCCCCAAAGCTCAGCTATGTAGCTTGAACACAGAATTAGCGCATTTGAAAATAAGATTTCCCATGTATTTCAAATGGCAAAATTTGTTTATCCTAGTTTTATTTTTATAACTCTCTTTATTCAACTGATAAGAATAAAGTGGATATACGGTTTTGTAGAGAATTTTATGATCTACAAAAATAGTCCTTTGGCCGAAGTTGCTCGATTGAACCGTTAACGAGTTACAGTGGTTTAAAAGTCATATGTATATTTGATTACTACTTACTTTTCGACAAATTAATTAAAATTTTTTTTTACATGCATTTTCTCAGAAAATTTTTTCCCTTAAAAACCGTATATTTACTTTATTCTTATCAGTTGAATAAAGAGAATTATAAAAATAAAACTGAGGTAAACAAATTTTGCCATTTGAAATACATGGGAAATCTTATTTTCAAATGCGCTAATTCTGTGTTCGAGCTACATAGCTAAGCTTTGGGGACAATTTTCTTTATAGTGAGCACTAACTATTTTCGAAAGGGCCCGAACAAAAAGAAGATGTCGTTTTTTTTTGACACAGTCTAATATATATATACCATATATATGTATATATCTGGGAAATCTATGGGGAATCCCCAGGAATTCAGGAAAATCTATGGGAAATCCCCAGCAATTCTGGAAAATCTATGGGGAATACCCAGGTATTTCGGGAAATCTATGGGGAATCCCCAGGTATTACGAGAAATCTATGGGGAATCCCCAGGAATTCAGGGAAATCTATGGTAAATCCCCAGGAATTCTGGGAAATCTATGGGGAATCCCCAGGAATTCTGGGAAATCTATGGGAAATCCCCAGGAATTCTGGGAAATCTATGGGAAATCCGCAGGAATTCTGGAAAATCTATGGGGAATACCCAGGTATTTCGGGAAATATATGGGGAATCTCCAGGTATTGCGAGAAATCTATGGGGAATCCCCCGGAATTCTGGGAATTTTATGGAGAATGCCTAAAAATTCTGGGAATTCTATGGGGAATGCCTAGAAATTCTGGGAGATCTATGGGAAATCCCCAGGAATTCTGGGAAACCTATGGGGAATCCCCAGGAATTCCGAGAAATCTATGGGCGATCCCCAGGAATTCACATGACTCGATCGAAGGGCCCAAGGCGGGGCTGGGGGGAGGGGGAAGGAAAGCCGAGCGAAGCCGAGGTGGTGGGGATATTACCCATAATTCCCTGCGAAAGAACAGAACTGATTTCCCGGCAATGCCAATTCCTCCGGAAATTAATATGAGTTAAATAATAGATGAAAAAAAATACGATAAGATTATGGATATGGGTAATTCTCCCGAGATACTCATTTTCCTGGTAACCGAGTTTATTTTCAATAATCGCTCTGATTTTTTAGATTTTTTTTTCAGAATCTATTAGATCGTGATATTTTGAGATAGTGCTACAGGACAGATTTTTTTGGTAAATCCTGTTAATCGTTTTTTTGCCATGTTTAACGCCTAAATGTCATTCCTCTGGCCTGTAACCATCACATCTTCCCATATTGTAACGGGCGCAAGAAGTACTTAAAATTAAAAACATTGCAAATCATCAATATTTTCTCAAACTAAAGAATATTTATAACCTTCTTTCGAAATCCATAAAAAATAAATGAGCATAGATATCTCACAATAAAAATCGAAATCTTGTAACCAGTTTTTCCGTCATTCCTCTGGGCCGTTGGAAATGAGTCGATATTAGTGCAATAGGTATCGGTAAGTAACCGGGCGTTCAAGAGCAGTGTGTCCTAGATCTAATTGACCGAGCTGACAGTTTTTCAAAGTTTCATTTTTCATGCTTATGACTTTTTTATTACGAAAAAGTGTGGCTTGAGTAGATGTCACAAGCTGGAGCGTCATTCCTCTGGCGAGTGTCAAATATATATTTTCAACTAAATTAAATCTTTGTGTATGTTTTTAAGTGAAACTATTGAACACTAAGTCATCACCGCGTTTTGAGGTTTAAAAAACCGCGCATGTTACATTGCGAACAAGAAATCGTCAAAATCGTCATTCCTCTGGCGTCATTCCTCTGGCCGAAAAAAAAAAAAAAAAAAAAAAATCCGCAAGATAGAACGGCGAGTTTGAACACAAAAAGTAAATTAAAAAGAAAAAAAAAAAAAAAAAAAAAAAAAAATAGTAATGCGAGTTTGTCCAAGTGGTAATTATGTCTTATTGATTCATAGTAAAGGTCATCGATACTTTGAAAAGCGAAAATTAACGGTTTTTTTAATTTTTTTTTTTGCACCCCGAAAAATGAGTATCTCGGGAGAATTACCCATATAGGATTAGGCAACTATGAAAAACTTAATGTTCAACAAAAAATTATAATTGATACCATACTTCAAAGTATTAACGATTCGACATTACATAAAACATTCTATATTGACGGACCGGGTGGATCAGGCAAAACATTTCTGTATATTACATTATGGCATTTATTTACTGGGCGAAAAGAAAAAATCAGTACTATGGCTTACACAGGTATAGCTGCTACATTACTACCAAATGGAAAAACAGTCCACAAAACATTAGGATTACCTGTTCCGTTATACGTTGATTCTACTTCAACAATTAAAGTGGGTTCAAAAGAAGCAAATATTTTGAAAGAAACAAAGGTTTTCATTTGGGATGAAGCACCAATGGCACCGCGCTACGCATTAGAAATAATGAACACAATTTTATAGGATATAATGAATAACACGTTACCATTTGGAGGAAAAATAGTCATATTGGGAGGGGATTTCAGACAATTACTTCCGGTAAATATTCGGGGTACTCGCAGTGAAACGGTAAAAGTTATCAATCAAATTAAGTCCATTGTGGCAACTATTTGAAATATTCGAATTGACTATCAATATGCGTGCACTACAAGAAGAGAAGAATTTTTCTGACTTCTTGCTGCAAGTTGGAACTGGAGATTTGAATGATGAGGTTGATAATTTAAATTTAGCCTCCAATTGTACATACAATGATGACATCGATATAGCGAAGGATATTTATGAATAAGGAAGATTCGTCGGAGACGGTCAATGTTAATTTTTCAGGTTTTTATTGCTTTTTGTGACGTTTCGGCTGGCGACGGCCGGCCATCCTCAGACTGTATAAAAAAGATACAAAAAATATACTAATAATGGATATAAATCCTATAAAGTGAGGTTGAGTCTATACAATTCAATTTAAAGTATTAAAATTACTCTTAACATACGAAAACTTATCTAGGATGTGTTTTAAGAAAATAGATGAAAAGACGAAAGGAAAATTTACCAAATTTTGACATTCCTCATCGCTTGAGATGTTACCAGGTTGACAGTTAGACGGGAAGTGTCAATCAATCAAATTTTAGTCAAGATGGTGAAGTGCAATTAACGAATAGTTGAAGTTTAAGACATAGATGTAGTTGGACAACATATAGTTAGACGAAATTAGGACAAATTAGATTTAAGAATGTCCAGGTAAAGGTGACTAAGATTCTGAATATCAGCTCTTTTATTACAGGTATTGTCGCTATACTTAGTGATGTGTATCATCTCTTTAATTAGTCGTTTATGATTGTTACTTTCCGTCCCAAGAATGGAGGTGTTTTTGAAATCGAAATTATGATGGTGTTTAAGTGAATGTGACACTAAAGCTGATTTATCAGGATCTCGTGACTTTAGATCAGTCTTATGACCTCTAATTCTATTCTTTAGGTGTTGCGAGGATTGTCCAATGTAGCAAGAGCCACAGTCCGCGCATGGAATCTTATAGATGGAGTAAATTTTATCATCTAATGGAGTGATGGATTTGAAATTCGAGAACAATTTTCCAATATTACTGGAGACTTTATACGAGGTGTAAATATCCTCCTTGTTAAGAATCGCCTTAATCTTCTCTGAAAGACCTTTGACATAAGGAATTGAGGTGAAAGTTTTTTGATTTGAATCAATTGAGGAACTTTGTTGAAAGTTGAGAGTGTTATAAATCGATCAAAAATCACACCAACCTTGATAAAAGGGATTTCATCGAAGGTGTCAAGCTTTGCTTGAATTCCACGTTCTTCACTTACAACGGTTTACACTATAAGCAAATTTTCGGTGTTGCGATGGGTTCTCCAATTAGTCCAGTAGCCGCAAACCTCGTCATGGAACTCTTAGAACAAAAGGTTATTAAACATCTACCTTTCGAACTTCCTTTCTACAAAAGATATGTCGATGACATCATCACTTGTGTACATAGAAATAGCGTTGATCTTCTCTTAAGTAGCTTTAACAACTTTCACCCACGCATTAATTTCACTTTAGAACTTGAAAAGAATAATAGTATTAGCTTCTTAGACACCCTAGTCATAAGAAAATCGAATTTTCTCATCACGGATTGGTATAGGAAAGCCACTTGGTCTGGTAGATACCTTAGCTACGACTCAAACCATCCACACCAATACAAGCGAAGCGTGGCCATAGGTCTCTTTGATCGCTGTCTTAAACTAGCACATCCCAAGTTTAGAAAAGAAAATATTCGGATTGTAACCAAAGCTCTCCTTGACAATGGCTTTCCTATACCACTCATTAGTTCGATTAAAAATGAAAGAATCAACAAGCTTTATAACACTCTCAACTTTCAACAAAGTTCCTCAATTGATTCAAATCAAAAAACTTTCACCTCAATTCCTTATGTCAAAGGTCTTTCAGAGAAGATTAAGGCGATTCTTAACAAGGAGGATATTCACACCTCGTATAAAGTCTCCAGTAATATTGGAAAATTGTTCTCGAATTTCAAATCCATCACTCCATTAGATGATAAAATTTACTCCATCTATAAGATTCCATGCGCGGACTGTGGCTCTTGCTACATTGGACAATCCTCGCAACACCTAAAGAATAGAATTAGAGGTCATAAGACTGATCTAAAGTCACGAGATCCTGATAAATCAGCTTTAGTGTCACATTCACTTAAACACCATCATAATTTCGATTTCAAAAACACCTCCATTCTTGGGACGGAAAGTAACAATCATAAACGACTAATTAAAGAGATGATACACATCACTAAGTATAGCGACAATACCTGTAATAAAAGAGCTGATATTCAGAATCTTAGTCACCTTTACCTGGACATTCTTAAATCTAATTTGTCCTAATTTCGTCTAACTATATGTTGTCCAACCACATCTATGTCTTAAACTTCGACTATTCGTTAATTGCACTTCACCATCTTGACTAAAATTTGATTGATTGACACTTCCCATCTAACTGTCAACCTGGTAACATCTCAAGCGATGAGGAATGTCAAAATTTGGTAAATTTTCCTTTCGTCTTTTCATCTATTTTCTTAAAACACATCCTAGATAAGTTTTCGTATGTTAAGAGTAATTTTAATACTTTAAATTGAATTGTATAGACTCAACCTCACTTTATAGGATTTATATCCATTATTAGTATATTTTTTGTATCTTTTTTATACAGTCTGAGGATGGCCGGCCGTCGCCAGCCGAAACGTCACAAAAAGCAATAAAAACATGAAAAATTAACATTGACCGTCTCCGACGAATCTTCCTTATTACACAACACGGTCACGAATCAACATTAATTTGATATTTATGAAGATATACTCAGCAGAAAACAATACAAAGAAGCTTCAAAATATGCAGTATTAGCAGCAAGAAATTTAGATGTGAATAAAATCAATAGACAAGTCGTCGACTTATTAGACTTAACTACTGAACGTATTTATACGAGCGTCGATAGCGCAGAAAATTGTAACGACAATAATAGAATCAATCAAGATTTAGTACCGGAATATTTAAATTCGTTGTCTCCGAATAGTCTTCCACCGTACGATTACGACAATTTTCAATAATCATGTTAATCGGAAATTTGAGTATCAATGAAGGTTTAGTCAATGGCACGAGATTATTACTACTAGAAGCTGGAACAAATCTATTATTTTGTGAATTTCTAACTGGAGATAAAGCAGGAGATATAATATTCTTAAATAGAATTACTGTGATGTGTGAAAATGTATATCGATTTTCTTTCACTCGAAGACAATTCCCCATCAAATTAGCCTTTGCGATTACGATTAACAAATCACAGGGCCAAACCTTTGATAAAATTGGAATTGATTTACGAAAAGATGTTTTCAATCACGGACAACTATATGTAGCTCTATCACGAGTGCGGACGTGGCAATCATTGAAAATTTACCTTGGAAGTCAACGAAACAATACAACCGTGAAGAATTATCTCAATAAAAAGCACCTTCGGTGCAAAAAAACTTTCGCCAAGTACATTAATGTGATGTGATTATATCCCACAAAAAATACATTCTCATTCAAAAAATGGTACACAATTATCATTTTATGCTCGAATATCATCCTCGTACAAAAAAGATTAGAAATCAGATACTACTGCCAAGTACCTACGTCACATTAACTGTTTCTCAAAATGATAGTTAGGTCAGAAAACGTAGAAAAATCTGAATAAAAAATGGAAAAAAAAAATTTGGAGTACGTGGTAATTGGCGGGCCAATATTTTATATTACTATAGGATTATTGACATGGTTCGATTCCTGCTTCTCGTTACTTGTCTACAGAAGGCCCGCCAAGTACCACTCCCTCCAAATTTTTTTTTTTCCATTTTTTATTCAGATTTTTCTACGTTTTCTGACCTAACTATCATTTTGAGAAACAGTTAATGTGACGTAGGTACTTGGCAGTAGTATCTGATTTCTAATCTTTTTTGTACGAGGATGATATTCGAGCATAAAATGATAATTGTGTACCATTTTTTGAATGAGAATGTATTTTTTGTGGGATATAATCACATCACATTAATGTACTTGGCGAAAGTTTTTTTGCACCGAAGGTGCTTTTTATTGAGATATCAGTACTTTTTGTAGAAAATTTTCTCATTCATAATGAATCGCATAAATTAAAACACATTAATGTACTTGGCGAAATTTTTTTTTGCACCGGAGGTGCTTTTTATTGAGATGTCACTACTTTTTGTAGAAAATTTTCTCATTCGTAATGAATCGCTTAAATTGTCCGACCACTCTTGATGTGGAAGGTGCATATGCAGCTATAATCCGTGCCATTCGTTGCCGTGGCGTTCTATTGTCTACTGATCTTAATATCCGCAACGTGTTACCCTGCGTGCAGCCCTCCTCCTTTCTCATCCGGGCTTGGGACCGGCAATGGCGGAGTTCCTGCACGCAGGGTTATAGTTGCTGCGCGTAAAATAATTCCAACATTTTCTGACTATATTTCCGTAACTTTCTATGAAGTCAGGTCCGCTGCAAAAAAAATATGTATGCATTCCTTGCATTTTTGATCCATTTTTGCTTTGTGATTTCATAATCATTGACGTGTTGCCAGTCAGAAGTACCATGTCGTAGCATACAAGTATAATGACCTTCTTGAATCTTCGGACCATGATGGAATATTCCACTAATGACTTTAAATTTTTTCGCACAAAGTAAGGGTCGATCCGTAGGAACTGCTTTAATATTGTAATTAGTTATTTTCGTAATCTGCCCATCCTGTACGGAGGTCAATCCAAACTGTACAATTAAACAACGGCTTGCCGATGATACATCAGTTTTCACGAATATATTTTTTGACCTGCAACTATCACAGGACAATTCATTGACAGTTTGCCATCGCGAAAAATTGTAATTAATTATGTCTACCAAACTGTAAATTTTTTTATCTTGTGCGGGTAAAACGAGCAACAAAATGTAACCGACCTCCGTTGTTGTACTGGTGTGACTACAGTCATTGCAACGCCTTATAGAGGTTAACTCGTGTTTCACGACATTCCTTAAGTCATCGTATTTCCAGAGTATACTGTTTAAAAATTCTGGCGCATCCTGCTGAACATTCAAAGTGAACTCTTTACCCGCAAGTTTTCTAGCTTGAAGAACATTCCCTGGTGACTGTAAGTTGATGTAATTTTCAAGTAAGGTTTTCATCACGTCGTTATTTTGTTGATTCAACAAACAGTTCCTAATAGGTGTACAATGAAATAAACACTGTATTGTAGCGTTAGCGAAACAAGAAACACCAGTAGAGAGGGTGCAGTATGGATCCTATTTTACAGGCCCCCGTAAAATGGCCCCCCGCTGGGAGGGAGGAGAGGGGGGGAGTCGCCGCCATCTTTTTTTCTAATTTTAATTTTAATTTTCTAAATCTAGCCAAATCTATGGATTCTGACCTAATTGAGCTTCAATTATAGTAACCTAAGTGAGTTTTATCAGTTTTAACCTAAGATCTAATCCTCTAATGTGCTTCTTTTCGCCTTGGCAGTATGATTCGAATTTTTTGAGCTGAGATATATAGATATAGTGGCCTGTGCTTCTCTTTGCTTCGGCAGGATGGGTCCGTTCCTTTGTCCGAGTATATATAGATATAGACCCATGGTTATTTTTGCCTCGACAGTACGGGTCTGTTGCCTCGAATATATATATATATATATTTTTTGGTTCAAACCTCGTTACGCTGCGGTGCTAAGCCTCAGTTTTATTACTAGGGGATGCAGGTATAAGGGTTTCCGTCTTTTGGAGGTCGGGATTATGACGGGACAGTCCGCGGACTCTGAGGAGACAATGGTTATAGTTTTTGAATGAACGACACATTGTTTATGGTTTGAACTCGTGTTTATTCATGCATTTCAATTCAGACACAGACATCATGGATTTAAATCTAACTATAACGAGACATATATAAGCCTAAGTGAATATCGTAAGCTGATAGAGAAATTTGTTAACGGTTGATGAATATTTCTTGTGTACAAAAATGATTACTTAAACCTTGTAAAATACTTATTCATTTTCAAAATAAAAAATTTAAAAAAAAAATTTACAAATAAATGTATTCACCAACGGTTAAGAAATTCTTCTATCGGCGTATATGATGAAATCAGATTATTACTAGAGAACAGGAAATACTTATTTCTAAATATTACACAGAAAAAAAAGAAAAGAGGTATAAACAAGGTGAAGGCTTAGGCCTTTTTACGACGACAGCACTGGATACAGTTTACACGGTTGATACTGTTCCGTATTCTACGTTTAAACTTATTTAGTCTTAAGCGTCTGTAAAATGAAGTGACTAGTCTATCGTTCCTCTTCAGATTCTGACTGAAGATACTTGTAAATTGCTCGAGAGTAAACCCCTGCGTCATGTAATATAAAAACATGATGCAGAACTGTCCACATACCAGAGAGGAAGAACTCTGTAGCTGTTTATCGTTCCAGCGGTAGACTATACAGTTCCGACGCAGAGCCCTGATGTGGTGGGGTATAATAGGGGGTAGTCCAAAACTATCGAAATATACGCCTTCTCCAGCGGCTGTTACATGGAAAGCAACCCAGTGTGTACCGGGCTGAGTATGGACATCTGTATTCGCTACGATAGCGGTCGGATATATCCAGCGCAACGGGATTTGATCAGCTGGGTAAACTCCCTTCGTCCGGGCAGGTGCTTGTTCCAGTGCGCTAAAAATTTGTGAGGTATCCATCCTCTCCGACAGTTGTGGACTCACTGGTAAATTTGATGGAGAAACTGTGAGATCTTCAGTCACAGGGTCTGGCAGGCAGTCTTCATGCGTGCAGATATCTCCTCTATACCGTTGCGGCCGCACTCGTCCTCTCCTTGCTCGAGAGGATTGTTCGCAGTTTCTTTCTCCCTATCCCCAGGTCGTTCAGGCGAATTTAACAGTCCGGTACGGAAAGGGATTGAAGAGATGCTTTTTTCGGATAACTCGCGTGACTGCAACCACTTCTTCAGTTTCATAGCATTACGCAGTGCACAGCTGAAGTCCTTTCGCGAACCAGAGTGTAGAAGACATGACTTGGTCGATGACAGGTCTCTGAACGCAGGGCACTGACATTCACCACGTTCCAGGTTTACGATTTCACGTGACATCACCTCTTGAAGAAATTTAGCCTTCTGCACTCCGCGACAGAAGATGTTCTTCGCCATATACGTGACAGCGCGTAAATTCGCATTCAGTTGTTTATGCGTCACATCGCCCTCAAACCATTCTATTCCGTGGTGATTACTTGTCAACCAATTGTTTTGCGATCGTCTTGATGAACAGAGCTCGCCGATGGAGTGCGGAGGTGTGATGATCCAGTGAGCCATGGCCTTATTCTCGTAGGCGACGACTGCAACCTCTTTCGGCATGAGCTGGCCGTTCTCAGCGCAGAAGCCTTGTATATCGATGATGTAGTTCATGGTTACTTGAAGAACTGAACGATTGTTACTCGAGAAGGTCCGGAGCACTACTAGTAGACTGATGGTAGGAGTAGTCTGGTGCAGATATTTAAGCTTTTCTGTTTTATGGTGTTAACCAGCCCTTTTCGTATATGGTGAGAGGGTAGGGATGAGCAAGTTCTAGCAGGTTTTACACTGGGCACAGCTCGTCACCCGAAAGGGAAGACCCAGCTGCGGATTTATGATGTACAGGATCCAACAGGATACAGTGGACAGACGTAGCTAACTTGCAGGTTTAATTGCCAAAGTCTGTGATGACCTGCCGCATGGAATCAATCTCAATCACGTTATCGAATTCTGCGTAGACGATACAGTTTATAGTCGTGGTCAGAGCGGACTCGAAGCGTGTTTCAATTCGAACACTGCCATGCTTGATGAGGTTCCAATGTCCGTTATCGCTGGCTGAGAGGTCGGGTGTAAGATCGAATGCAGTAAGACAGTATCCCTCCGCATAACCCTGACGAGGAATCGAGTTCCCCTCGTTGAGAAAATGTATACCGGTACCCGTGAACAGGGTGTTGTAGGAATCCACAAATAACTTGGTCGAGAAATTGGGCTGTAACGGTTTCGATGGAATCTGAGTGCCTTCGATATATAGGGATAGGTGACTGAGTCCGTATGATGAGAAATTAAACGGATTCAGTTTTTTATCACCGTTATAGGCCTTGTTGTCCACAAAACCGATGATTAATCGTTTCGGTAGTTGCCCAAGGAAAACATTATCCAGTGTCTCGGCTTGCACTCCACTATGTATTGTCATTGTCTTGACCTCTACGCGTGTCATTGGGTATTTCGCAGTTGTTTTGGCAAGGGTTCGTGCATGGGCTAGTAAAATACCAGGGCTGATCTTGACGCGTCGTATGAGTAAGGTCACCTCCTGAATTTCCATTTTATGATAGTCGCCAGACTCCATCAAGCAAAAGGCATCCCTGGATCTGACAAGTCTCAATCGGAGCTCTACCCCGTTTAGCAGAAATTTTTCCTGATTGAAGACATCGCAATGCAAACGTCCGAGCATATCCACACTCTTGCTATCGCTGACGTATTTACTTCTACTTTTAAATCCGGCATTGTTAACACCTGTGGTCTCCTCAAACTGGCCGGCTGTGTCGGAATACCATAAGCCCGATGTGAGATGTGAATTTTTAGCTGCGTCACCGTAGTTTAACAAAGTCTCGATGTAAGCTCGGTATGCGTATGAATTGTTACTCGGAGAAACCAGTTTTTGATTAAAATATACATCAGCTTGATTGAAGATAGTGTGCAGGAAATTGTTAACAGGGGCTACAAGTGAATCTGCAGAGGCTGGATCGGTCCGGGTTCTGTACACACGTGCACATACTCGGAGCATCGTGTGTGAGAGATCCAGGTACTCATCACCCTGTCCCGGTACGGTGAATTCAATCGGTGAGTCATCGGTGAGTGCGGACACAGGCTTGTACTGCACCCATTGACCACCTTCGATGGATGTCTGTGTAGGTGGTAGAGTGAAGAGATCCAGTTCGGATTTCAAGCATTCACAAGAGCGGGCATGTAGGTAGGCCATTTTTATAGCGAGAGCCAGTAAGACTAATCACTCCAGCTTCTGTCTTTACAAGGGTCCGAAAATATCCGTAACGGCTCTTTTTTTGCAACACTTTTTCTTCCTAGCTTTACCAGATGCTCCTTTAGTACTCGGCGTCTTCTTCTTCTTCTTCTTCTTCGAAACGGTCCTGGTCGTTTTCTTTTTCTTTGTCTTCGCAGGGGTTTTACGCTTTCCACGCAATTTAGTCCTCGTAGCTCCTATCGATAAACTCGGTACAAGGACAGGTCCAGACTGGCTCAGCCCTCCCCCGTACCTGAGTTTATAACCCTCGCCCTTCATAACCTTTTCAAGACCATCCTGGGCCTTCCGCTTCAAGTTTTGACCTGTCTCACTGGCGCGTGTTCGAAACGCCTGTTTCCACGGTATGTCATTGTCCAGGTCCGTCATGAAATTCATACCACTACGCAGAACTTCTTTACCAAGTAGACGTGCTCCTTTTTTCAACAGCGGAACAGCTCTTCTGAATAGACCACCGAGAAAACTGCCGATGCCGTGACCCCTTTGATTGGGCGCCCCGACATAAACACGATCGATTCCCCCACCTATTTGCGACTCGTAATACTCTAAGTAGTGAGTCATGGTATTATCCCGTTTTTCCAGCTATTCTCAACACCGGTACTGAATTAGTATATTTTCTTGAAGTGTAGTGTGACCGTCAAGATCCCGTGGTCAAATGGTATAGATTTACCCTGGTGGTCTCTTATAGATATTTCGATAGTCCGGAAACTCGATAGAAGTAAGGGTAGATAGTGCGGCGGTGAAAATGTTTTCACTTCCGTATCCCCGTTATCGGCGTTTTGCTTTGCCTGAAGTATACGCAGAAGCGGTGCATATACATCTCCAACGATGCGTGGTTCTATGATGTCACAATAGACAAACATGAGCGATGGAATTTGCGGGTACACTTCAATGGTTTCCTCTGTCATGGTGAGTTGATCCCAGGGTTCGGAAATAGAACCATCCTTCTCAAGCCTGGTGACAACGGGTTCTCCACTAACTTCGGTCCTTGCTGTTATTTTACGTCTAACTTCCTCTTCTTTTTTGGGGTCCAGGTATGTTAAAGGGTATTGGATCTCTACAATAGCGACTTCCCACTCACCAGGAAGGTTGATTGTGCGTGGTAGCTGAGTGATATAGCAGCAGGTCTTGTTATCGGGAAAAATTTGCATCGAGCTATTACTCGGTAGGGTTATATAGAACTGTGTCTTCATCATGATGAGAGATTCTGTAGATTAGTTGCAGGTATCCAACTGTTGAATTTGTCAGGGTATCCTTTCCAGCTGACAAGAACTTTCTTACTACGCCCGCGCCCCTTGCTGCGAATGATTTTATCAATTTGAAACGCTGTACTTTCGAGGTCTTTGGTCACACGTTGTAGTTCGGGTTCATAGAAATAGCCGTCGATCTCCTCTCCCGATAGGTCCTCTAGTTCGTAAACGTTCGGTAAACCTGTTACAACTCGTCGAATCTTGAACAGTTCCTCGCTCCAATTAGCCTCGTATCCCTTCGCGAAGGTACCCTTCGTTTTACTTATACGTACAAGATTGTCCTTGGTGAATTTTGGTTTTCGTGCTTTGTGCGACGGTCGACTACGTTGAATGTTTGCGCGTGCTTCCGCCGCGTTGAAGAGTGTCACGGCGGAAGGAGCCATTTTGATACTCGAGTGTATGGTGTCATTATACGAGCTAACGAGCTTTTGCAGGATATCGATGTAACGGTGTGTGTTCTTATGAGTAAAATATCTCCACATTCGGTCCTTCAGCGTACGATTAAATCGTTCAACAACGGCAGCTTTTATATCAGGGTTACGGGTCACACGAAAACTTATATCGTTCTCGGTAAGGAGTTTTTGAAACGCACCTCCCACGAACTCTTTACCCTTGTCGGACTGTAGGGTCACTGGTCGACGCTCCGTAGAAGATAATATCTGTTTGAAACCAGCAGCCGTGTCGCTGGTCGATTTACGGTACAGAGGAATCACCCATGCATATTTGCTCAGAACATCGATGACCACCAACAAGTAACGAAAATCGTCGTTATGATCCTTTATAGAAACAAGTTCCACCAGATCAGCTTCCCAAAGATCGTCTATATTTGAAACGTTGTACCGCAGTCTCTGGAACTTTCGTCGTACCGGTTTGTGTAAGGTATAGGGATCCTGAATACCTAGCCAGTTTTCTATTGCACCCGCGTTTACATTCCGAACACTCCTTTTCAACTTCCTAGCCCCAGCGTAACCAGCTGGGTGGGCGGGATCGTAGTATATCCGTTCTAACTCCCTCATTTCCCTAATGCAAGTGACAACCAGCCTTTTTTCGGCGAGGGCGACGTTTTTTTAGGTAATTCTTCCGGTCGACGGTATTTCGACGGTGAGAAGAAGGAGTCGTCGTCTGCGTTACCGGAACCGGCAGCGTCCCTGACTGAATGATCTGTGTTACTGCTCCCGGGGTTCCTGGAACCGTGCGGTGTTCGGCGTCCTTTAGCCTGATTTCGCCTCGCTGGGGTTACAGCAGC
This sequence comes from Tenthredo mesomela, assembly GCA_943736025.1. Taxonomy (NCBI): domain Eukaryota; kingdom Metazoa; phylum Arthropoda; class Insecta; order Hymenoptera; family Tenthredinidae; genus Tenthredo; species Tenthredo mesomela. The sequence continues at coordinate 15,347,922 of OX031020.1, read as the reverse complement.
CGATGGCGAGGCCGATTGAGCATTCCTCCAGACGTCAAGATTCCCGACATATTCCCGAGGTACATTGATGCTCTGGAGAAGACGTGCGTACGCATGTCTACCATGGGGTTGGAAACCTTTTCTAGAACGCACAGTGTCGTTAACTAGATCGACGATATTTGTCCCGGGGAGAGGTTTGTTGTCTATGGTTACGGCGCCTTGGTTGTCCCAGGAAAAACGTGTGGGGAACTCCGCCAGATGTTTGAGAAGTAGTTCAGCCTTTGACTGGTATTTTTTTGGTACTGTCAAGGCAATCTTCGATATCCGTTGTTGCTTGTCAGCGGGTATTTCTCCTTCTTGTCCATGTACGAGTTCAGCAGGATCAGTTTTATCGGGAACGGAGTGAAGATCCACGCGAAGCGGTTTTCTGGAGTCCTCGGAAAAATATAGGAAACGTTGTAATAGTTGTTGATAAAGCTTCCATTTTGCTGCGTCATCCAGGTCGGGAGAGTTCAGAATAGCGCGCATCTCTCTATCGAGCCTGGATACCGGAGAGTTTGTGCTCTGTTCGTTATTTTCGTTGTCACCGGCGGAGGCTGCCGCTGAGGAGGTTATACCACGTTGAAAACGTTCCACGGTCTCCGATGGTATTAGTACCATCTTCTTTGCATGTTCCATCGTTCTTCTCGTGTTTATTGACCGAACAGGTGGGTAAAAAACGTTCCGAGAATGGGGGCTATCAGCATAGGCAGAAATCCGTTACCGTGTTGAACTAGTAATTTTTTCTTGCTCTTCCAGCTTCCCTTGCTGGTCGACAGTTTACGAAGAAGATGTTTATGTTTGGCTAGTCGGGCCTTTTCTTGCCTGGTGAGAGTGACGTTGCCGCGTACAGTGTTCAAAGCGCATTCGCATATATTTTTCACGAGCCTATTATCGGCGGTACGTAGTAAAGCTAGTCTCTGCTGCGGTTTCAGGCTGCAAAGGGCCTTTAGAGTCACCGTGTTCGCACTTCCGAATCGTCTACGTGCCTCAGCACCACGTCTAGAACCACCTCCGGTTTGTACGGAGCCCGCGCACCCGTCTGCTTGTACAACGCGTGACATTACAAACGAACGACTGGTAAACCGTGCTGAGTGCGGGACTTTATATCTTTCCTCGGGACATATACATAGTGGTGTCTGTCGGTCGGAAATATGTTGCTACGGTAGCGACAGTTTTCGGGGGTGCCTTGTTTCAGATCAAGTAAAAGATAACCGTGTGGGCGCGCTGTTGCATCGTGGTAGGCTTCCTGGACAAATCGTGGATCCTCAGGGCAGACTTGTCGAGCTAGATGCTGTACCTGAGCGCGATCTCGCGGGTTCTTGAAAAATATGATATAATTCGCGTTGAGTGATATATCGCGTTGTCCACGACCCTGATGAAACAGGTTCTGTGTGATGAAGAACACGCTTAGATTCTTATGATGGCAACCCTTGGTGAAGAGATCAACGATTATATTACCGGAGGCCTCTCGCATAAGATCATCTATTATAAGCAGCTTGGGCAGCGTGTTCGAGTCATAGTCGGATTCTTGAGGTAGCCCTTCCCGATATTCGATGTCGCTGAGAGATGTGCTGGCTCCGTTACTAGGGAGCGATTGCTGCTCGGCGTAATACCAAATTATACGATTGAAGTGTGTATCGCACATCTCCTCGATATGACGCAGGAACGTCTTAACAAAGATTGATTTCCCACAACCAGAGGGGCCGGCTATTATAGCAGAAAACGGGTGGTTCCAACGAGTATCCATTTTCTCACGCGAATGGAACACGACGTCTTCAACCTTTCCCAGCGAACAACTCGAGAGATATGGAGAAATCAGAATAACAAAAGCTACTACATACGACTAGGATAAATTTTCTATTCCGCGGTGGGGGGCCCCGGCGCCGCGTTGCGCGCCATCTTTTAGCTAATAGCGGACGCGCTCATGCTCTCACCATTCCGGACGGTAATCAGCTAATAGCGGGCGCGGTCAAGCTCTCAGTATTCCGGACGGCAATCAGCTGATAACCGGCGTGTGAGCTGCTCATCTAGACTATCCGCTTAAGCTAGTTGATTTTACACATTTAAAAGTGTGAGGAACATACGAACTCAGCGGGACCTAACACCGGTCGATCGACCCGCTATGGACTATCTAGCGAGCATATGCAACAGCTCACCGGTGAGTCAACAACCAGAAATCAGCAGTGTTTTAAAATTAATTTTATATATCTTATTTTTAATCAAATTTTTTATTCATAGATGACATAGTCTTAACAAGGTCTATTTGCGAACAAGGATCGTTATTTTGAGGTATTTTGAGGGGAGTGGTAATAAGGGTATACACAGGGATAGAGATAATTTCTTAACAGATTTATTCAAACTCAAGTCCCTGCTAGCAGAGTGTGTGTGGGAGGATAATCAAGTAAAACTGATACATTTTGCTTCATAGATTCTTTTATTACGTATAACCGTAAGTAAGGTAAATGATGTGTATAATATATCGTGACCAAGAGAGGTGCGAGTCAAGTGCTACATTTTATACTGGCAATTAAACGATGCCAAACCGTATTGCTATACATACAATTTCTTAGTGCTAATGGTACTTTTATTTTACAGAGCAGGTACAAGGTAGTAATACATGCCGTAGACTAGATTATACTACTTCTAATATCACAGGTATATACTGCGAGTAATAGCTTAAAGACCTAATTATATGACAAATTTACAAAGGTTATACACAACTAAAATACAGTAAAAACTAACTTAAACCGAAACTGGATGCGCTGGGGGCTCTGATTCCTAGCCCCTTCGTCTGCTGTTACATACGGACCAGGAGCGGAGACTGTTACACCTCTCTATACCCGTATGGGAGGGTGTCAAAACTATTCCTGCAACAACGTCTTTTTACAAAAACTGGGCGACATGTTTTCGTTTGATCACGAGTCACCACATCATGCATTGCGGTTCGTCGGATCGCACGATACCTGAGATTGATGCTTTCTCCCTCCTCAACTACCATTTCCCGTATAGAGTTGAAATTTATCCTCAATCGAGTGGTGTAGTTGAGGGTAATACCTTTGACCTTACAGATCTCTGTTTCCCTCCCATCTGGCGATACTACAATGAAGGCGTAAAACTTTGCCCCGCCTGATACAAAGGCCCGTATGTAACTACCCGCGCCGTATTGTTCCAGTTCATCGGTCAGGTCACCCAGAAAACTGCCGACCGGCGGTTCATATTCTCCAGGTGCACCAGACCGAACGTAAATGACCGAGTCAGTGTCATAATATAATACCCTACGATCCAGTTTCTCTAAATAACCGTACAGTTTGAGCCGCGCCTGTGCCGTTGTATACGCGGCTATCACCACGTTCGCGAGAGCCGATGCCTCCACACTCTCATCTTTGTATGACCAGCGAGCGTACAGAACGTCATCATTTACGGCTACTAGGTCCTCCAACAGAATTGACGGACTTGTCACCAGACCTAGCAGCTCCTCTCTGGTCTTGACCACGGTTGTTTTTGAGAGGTTGTCTCGCTGGCCAAACTTACCCCAGAAGGAGTTAAGACATAGCTTCGACACAGAACGCAGCCCCGGATTTTTTTCTATTTTAGCCTTATCTAGTTTGATTCCCTCTACCCGGGCGTACTCAGCGATATATCGAGACCGGCTCTCTTCACTACCACAACCGGCGGGCCAGCCGCTAGCCTCCTGTTTTATTTTCAAAAAAGTATCAATGTACTCCGAAAAATGTCCACCTTCCCGGGTAGCGGGATCAAACACCGTCACCTCGTACTGCCAGATCTCTGACACCGATATTACCCTATATCCCATTGCTACGGCCTTTTTCACCTCGTCTGAAACCCATGTCCCGCTTAGACACCTCTCACGGGGATTGTTGTGAGGGCATGGACCCTGTTCCATGTCACGGCAACATGAGCTACAGAGAGGGAACATTAGTTTGCCGTGCATACGAACAGGTAATACCGGATGATAAAGATTCCGGGGCGGCAGTACTTTACATTTAATCAAACCCTCAACTCTAAACAGATCTACTCCACCGGCCCCGGTCAGATTCTTACACTCCTCACCTACTAGTACTACGGGATGACCCTTCGGGAATTTTCCAGTTTTACAGATGCAAGGGTATAAGGAGCAAACATCCACATAGCGGATCTCCTCTCCGAGTCTGGGGTCCACCTCGCGAAACCTCGACGTGTTGCCCGTCCGACCACCGTAGAATGCATCACGCGGGTTCAGCTTGGCATTCTCCACACTCGGTAGAAAACCGCTACGCTCGAGATATGCCCGCACTTCTGGCCTTGCATCCATCAGACGGGAAAACTCGCACTCCCATATCTCCTCCACTACGATACCCTCGGTACGCATACGCCGCGTCTTTGCCTGAGTTTCCTCAAGTCGCCTATCCATGTCCAAGCCATCCTCAATTTCGTTATCCCTATTTACGCGGTAACAGCGTGGACAGCCGTGCCAGTAACAGCCGTGAAATTCTAGTACGTGGCGTGTTCCGTCCACCGACTCGTAGTAGCCGTCAACTCTACGTCGTAGCACGCGCTGTTCCCGAGCCCTACCCGCATGTAAGATCTCCCGACCTAGCTCATGTTCCCTCCAGACCAACCACTGGATAGCCTTGGAGGATTGTTTATCGGCTAGACGGTAGCCGGCGGGCGGAATAATCCCTATGCTGCTATCGCGAAGGAAATTTTTCCGGAATACCATTGAACATGCAGAGGCTATGGTCATGCTCTCCGTGAACGGGCAGACGTCACCGGTACGTAAGAATATATCGCGGAATGCTAGGCAGGCTAACCGTAAAATCGTGACGTCTGACCGGCAGTAGTCAACGATTTCCCTACTAAAATCAAAAACGTAGCCTTCTCTTACGGCCCCTTCATACCACGCGAAGAAACGGGCCCTACCCTCTACCGTCATGGAGTCCGGCGCGTAAAACTCAACCGCAGGTAATACTCCCACATAGAACTGGTTAGCCGGTATATTAAAGAGGTGCGGAAATAGACCCTTTTGCGTGGTCTCAGGTAGACCGAAAGCCTTTGGTAACGCGGCTAAAGCCATCGGCATGTACGCAAGAGAGTCCAGAAAACGGATATTAGCTGTTTCTAGCAAGACTATTTTACTACCGTTTAGTATTACCTGCGGTGTCTCAGCGCCTTTCTCCACTAGGTAACGGAGTATAAACTGGGCGTCGAAACCTTTTGCGTTATGAGCGATACAAATAACTTTCCGGTAGCCTCCGACCTTACTATCAGCGAGTTCTACCAATTCACGGACCGGGTCATCCCTAAAAACAAATTCTCGCTGTACGCCACACCCGGGGCAGGGGTCGAGGATACTCGCACCTATACAGCGTGTACAGGTCCGTTGCGCAATACACAAATTTGGCACGTGTATGTTTATCGTCTCGTCACCGTCCACAGTCTCGTCTTGTCGTGTCTCGAAGTCGTAAAAAATGAAAATGTAACTAGGTGCCTCGCCAGTGTTCCGCTTTACAGGTCTCATAAAACAACGATGATTAATTTCTTGGTTCGAGCGGCAGGTCCTGCAGTATGTCCACCCACAAGTATGCTTTCCCCTCGAAGTATCCGTAAAGATATCGCAGGTTCCGCATACCCGTAAGGTACCACAGACCGTGCGTTTGCCGCTAAACGAACCCTGCAACCCGTGTCGCCTATAACACTCCTCCCCGTAAAAATCACGATTACACTCATCGCACTCGACTTTTGCGACTCCCTTGTCACATGCAGGAGTCGAGAGACAACGGTTACATCTATTGGAACACCTATGCTCGTTACCGTGAGCGTAGCCTATGTTACACGGTTGACAAAAGAAATCATAGGCAGCAGCCGCTCTCATATTTAAAATCGTGTCATAGTGAGCTCTACGACTATAATAAATAATATTAAGTTTCTGTACTATACCGCGGTAACCCGTACCCAGTACAAAATCCTCCCCGTTAAAAAGCGGCCGACCGCCTTTACCTAACGTCTCGCTGTCGTAAACTAGAATCGCGTAACCATCCCGTGCCAAATATTGCTGGAACTGTGCAACTTCCTCGATACCGCACCCGTCCTCAGGTATGACGACTCCAGCCTCTATTACTAACTGGCGAGCTTTCTCACCCTGGTATCTTTTACTCGATGCCCTAGCCCTGTTCCACTCGGCCTGTAACGGTCCATCACGTAGATCACCTCTCCTCACATACACTACAGCGACGAACAAAGCCCTCGGTAAACATAAATTATCGTCGTTCGTTATAGTCAGGATGGAGCGTTTACTGACTAGCTGCTCCCCATTCAGCGGTAAACGTCTCCCCCGACCTGCCGGAACAGCGATAGTTGTTATGTTTACCGTGAACGGCTGATCAATTGAGAATTCACTCGCGCTCTGTGTAACCCTGAATACAAGACCCCATAAATCCTCAAAGCGAAAATCGCGAGCCGGTCGGAAACTTAACCCCGCAGAACCCCTTGTAAAGCCCTCTGTGTTAAAACTAATACCCATAATATCGTTTGGAGTGCAGAGTGAGGAGAAATATCTGTATAGTTCGTGGAAGGCCTCCTCTAACCAGACGATTGGATTCGCAGATTCGGGTGGTACACCCATTGTCACAGTTACCTGACATCCTCCTAGACCAAAACGCCGGTATCGTCGATTTACCCGTCTGCCGATTTTGAAACGGGGTGAATGTTCAGGGTTCACATCCTCTACTGGGCCGTCGCCAGAGCTGCTCTCCTCGTCAGACTGCTGTACCCTCTCGGCAGGAAGATCAGCCACAGGAGCACGACGCCTGATCGACAAAGAGCGAGTCCCTCCCCTCTGCATGCTCGAGCTAGCGGCGCCGTTATTCGACCCGAATAGCCAGCTAGACGAGCGAGGCCTGATGGCTGGTTGAGCACCTGCGGGGATTAAGTAAAAACCTTATATTATCTTTTGACATTGAATCGATACATGTTAAACTATGAGCTAGGAAGGAGGCGTACAATCAGAACTACTCCTCCTCAGAAGCCGCGAGAAATCCTGCTGGAAGCTCGCCATACGGGGACGGTATTATTATTGTTTCCATCGAATCGAAATCCGATGGAAGATTTTCCCGGTTAATATCCGAACTGCGGTTTACGACCATGGAGATTTGAGGCGCCTCAACAGAGTTCTCCGTTGTATCCGCTGTTACGGATTGAGTTGATGTAGAAAAAAAGATTGAGAAAGATTGTCAACGGTTATCAGGGGAGATCGTCTATTATACGTATTACGAGCAGTACTTACATTCCTCCCGGCTAAAGACGCCGGGATCGACGGGCGATAAGAAATCCCAGCCCTGAGCATCCTGTAGTTCTGAAGCATTCTCCTCCGCTGTTACGATATGAAAGGTAAAAAACAAGAGGTTAGGAAACAATTATAGAGTTCATCAGAAAAAACAGCTGTATAATAACTTCAATATACAAGCTTCCGGGATTCACTCACATTCTGCAGAGCTAAAGTTGACGGAACCGCCCGACTCGGGTTCATCGGCATCAGAATCCTCCACTTCGATTATGGAGACCTGGGAGAGACGCTCGATCGTTTCACCCACCACCTCGACGCTCTGCTGGATTTCACCCTGAGAAGCTAAGCGGGGTAGCGGGGCACGCTCAGCGCTTACCAACCGAGTCGCCGACGTACCCGCTACGCAATTACCCGCAGCTATTTTCGCGTTCGCTGCAATATTATTATTCTCTTATTATACACAGCTCTGAGATATGGACAAGCAGTTTTTTTAACACGAAAGAGTTACTTACAGGTGGTAGCACCGCCGCTGCTAGTCTCTACCGCTCCGCAGGCCTCAGACACGTCATACGCAACGGCTGCTTCGAGAAACATCGCGTCATCAGCAGCCTCCTCCCGGAACCTGTCTAGCTCTGAAAATAGCAGATCTAGATAAGATGCGCTTATCACTACACCGTAGTATAATATGAAGGACAATTAACTGATTTTTACTTACCAGGGACAGCGGAACGAGCCTGATCCTCTGCTTTTCGCAAGCTTTCGAGGAAGGGTTTCATCGATGGTAGTTTCTCGGCCTGCCAATACCGCACATGACTCTCCATCACTCGCATACACTCCAAGTTGCTGTGTAAACAGTTTCCACTGAGTAACCCAGCAATCACTTCCAAATTACACCCCCCTATTATTTCGCGAAAGTACGATATCACCACCGGGACATCGGTTTCACGCTTTATAAGATCGGCGAGTTTCAGCATCCGTCTACTCACGAGAGCATCATGGTGCTTTTTTAGGTACCGCAGCACCGCAAAAAAAGATCTCCTGATTCCGGCTACGATTCTCGACATTATGTCTCGGTAGAATCAAGTAAAAACGAGGTAAAAATTCAAAATTCACTTTAATCAACGAACGGAGTTTTCGGCTCTGAGGTGTTTTCAGATCTGATGCAAGTTCGCATTTGACGGTCCTCTTTATTCACCCTATCGGTCAGTTCCACCACCACCTCCCGCAGACGGTTGAAGGGAGTGGGTGTTAGATGTGTTTACCGCCCAGCTACCCTTATTGTTTTCAGATCCGCTCTATTGTGACAATCGTGTCTAGCGGTGGTTAGTATAAGTGATACTCTGCTAATTATTTTCTTTTGAACACTGGGGAAAGGTTATTAAATACCAAGTCTGCCACGCTTCACTGTCACAACCCAGAGGTAGGTAATCCCTATTGTTCATAGTGGAAAATACCTCTGTGTCGCATGAGCGACGGTATACCCGTACCCCCACGGCACGCTCGCTGTACGGAAGCGAACCTCAGGTATACGACGCTTCATTGAACAGCGCGGTTACCTGTGTGTCGAGTCCGAGCGCGTAAAACCCTGCCCGACCCATTGCAGGATAGCTATAAACTAGGTCCTTCTTTTCACATAGCTTCATGCCCACGCACCGTCATTAGGCATGTTGAGACTCGCAAGCTGAAACCTTCCCCTTCACTGCCGGGTTTCTCCCGTGGCAGGGTTAGGCGTACGCTAAGCCTTTTTTCAATCAGTCGAAATTTTGAAAAAAGCCATAAACAGACATGGGTATACAGAAACTAATTACACTTCATTATCTAAGGACGGAATAGCTCACTCCACACTGCTCTGCACAACGCCGTGTCTAGGAGCAATTCAAAGCATTTTTATACATGGGGTGAAATTGTTGAAATATAATAACCAGCGAAGTTCTTCGACCGGACAGGACTTGTCGCAGTACCTTCCCCGCTTTATTCAATGGTACGATAGGTATTAACTATTCTCTGAACCTTTTTTTTCAACTGGCCAGAATTCTGGAAACTCCTCAAACAGACGGGAGTTTCAGTTAGTAATTGCATTTTATTACCCTAGAGGAGCGCCGCTCCGCTCTCGCTATTATGAGTTGTACACATTTTACGACCGGTTCAAAACACTGTTTTCTGTACTTGGACAGGATGGGACTTGTCGAGGTACCATCCTCTAGAAAGTTAGACAAGCATCCGAATCCTCCTTTTAATACAGAAAAGGACCAAAAAAACTACCACCACTCTCCGACATGGCTGGCTCGTACCGGAGTCTGGAGGTGGAAAGTCTTCAAATAAGAACCCATTTTTCCAACCGTTACTCAAAATCAGCTCGAACCTCGAGACGTGAACATCTCTGAACTTGTGAGCTACGTAACGTGTAAAATAATCATGTCTGCTAACGAATCTGTGTACGATACCTCCGACACCGAAGGGGTAGTCGGTAAACTCCTGAAACAACGTAGGCTGCTACTACTATCAACCATATATGGACTAAATAGTTCCTTCTCTAAAACGGCGGTGGTCGGGTATAAATTAACCAGTACACTCCACTTCGAACCTGTTGTACAAATTAACGGAGCTGGTGCTAGCGGTGTTACCCTGAGTATAACGGCATGGCGGAATTTGAAAAAAAAATTCGCAAAGATCTCTGCATACTTCGAATCTACGGAGTGCCCCACTGGCGAAACCCCGAAGAAGGAGATTCTGGACGCTGAAGGATCATCCCTATCGTTTTCCAGTGCTTACGGATTGAAATCGGTTATTCTGACAGAGGCGGACGGATCGTACTCCAAACACCCACGGGCACCGAACCACGAGTCCTTGCCTAAGAAGTCAAAACCAACATCATCCTCCTTCATCGTGATGCAACAAACTACGTTTGATGGTCTTGTTACTGCCGCACCCTGTATCACCATGTATACCAACAGCCTCAGGACTCGCTGTGTTCTAACGAACCAGTGTAAAGAGGATTTGGCTAAAAATCTTGCCGCGCTAGCCACCTGTGACGATCTCCTAAACTCATCGATCGAAGGGTTCACGTCTCTGGTGTCAAGGAAATTTGACGAGGTGGCACGCGACCTCACGAGCGTCAACAACACAGGTTCAATGAAAAACTTTTTCGGACAGACAATGGTTGAAATGAAAGCCCTGTTTACCACCGCACTTGCCGTGGCGGTTCAAGATGTTTTAGTCATTACCAGGGGTTTGGGAGTAGAGACACTTAAGAGTAAATACGGAACAGTATCACTCATGTAAACCGTATCCAGTGCTGTCGTCGTAAAAAGGCCTAAGCCTTCACCTTGTTTATACCTCTTTTCTTTTTTTTCTGTATAATATTTAGAAATAAGTATTTCCTGTTCTCTAGTAATAATCTGATTTCATCATATACGCCGATAGAAGAATTTCTTAACCGTTGGTGAATACATTTATTTGTAAATTTTTTTTTTAAATTTTTTATTTTGAAAATGAATAAGTATTTTACAAGGTTTAAGTAATCATTTTTGTACACAAGAAATATTCATCAACCGTTAACAAATTCCTCTATCAGCTTACGATATTCACTTAGGCTTATATATGTCTCGTTATAGTTAGATTTAAATCCATGATGTCTGTGTCTGAATTGAAATGCATGAATAAACACGAGTTCAAACCATAAACAATGTGTCGTTCATTCAAAAACTATAACCATTGTCTCCTCAGAGTCCGCGGACTGTCCCGTCATAATCCCGACCTCCAAAAGACGGAAACCCTTATACCTGCATCCCCTAGTAATAAAACTGAGGCTTAGCACCGCAGCGTAACGAGGTTTGAACCAAAATATATATATATATATATATTCGAGGCAACAGACCCGTACTGTCGAGGCAAAAATAACCATGGGTCTATATCTATATATACTCGGACAAAGGAACGGACCCATCCTGCCGAAGCAAAGAGAAGCACAGGCCACTATATCTATATATCTCAGCTCAAAAAATTCGAATCATACTGCCAAGGCGAAAAGAAGCACATTAGAGGATTAGATCTTAGGTTAAAACTGATAAAACTCACTTAGGTTACTATAATTGAAGCTCAATTAGGTCAGAATCCATAGATTTGGCTAGATTTAGAAAATTAAAATTAAAATTAGAAAAAAAGATGGCGGCGACTCCCCCCCTCTCCTCCCTCCCAGCGGGGGGCCATTTTACGGGGGCCTGTAAAATAGGATCCATACTGCACCCTCTCTACTAACACCATCTGTGTTCTGAAGGCCTTTTGTTCGCCACGTGGCGTTGCATGTTTTTCCTTCAATTGGTTCCTGACATGTAGACACATTTTTTGACACAGACCATCTGCAATCTTGTACTTTTCGTGAGCGTATTCTTTGAATAGTCATCGCCATGAGATCTGGTCGATATTGTTTTCTCAATCTATTGTACTCCAAAATAGCATTATCGTCCGCTAAAACCGCATGCGGATCGTAATTAATCAAATGAAGTCCTTCTAATGAAGTTACCCGTGAGAGGGCAACGTACACTTGTCCACTCGCAAATATAGAATTACCCGCATCAATCACGGCATTCTTTAAACTAAGACCCTGGCTTTTATGTATCGTAATTCTATAGCTGAGGCAAATTGGAAACTGTATTCGTACAACAAAAGCCCCTTCCATAGCCTGAAACTTTACATCGACGCGCTCTATAACATGCTCGACGCCTGTCGCTAAGATAACTCGTACTGCTTCTACATCACTCGTATCAACAGCTCGCGATACCGACGTGATTTTACCAATCGTGCCATTCACAAGTCCCAAGGTAACATCAATATTTCGTCTAATCATTACTTTTGCACCAATTTTAACAGTAATCAATTTCGCAAGGCCGGCAGTTCGAGAACAATCCTCGTCCGCCATATCCAAAATTTTGTGTACTTTTTTTTTTACGTATCGCGGGCACTCAACTGTATCATGAGCTATCAATTCTATCTCTTCGCATCGTATTTCGCCCAACATTGCTTCATTGAGAACAGCACACATCCGAACCGTGGGAAGTAGACAAACTGCATCGTTCGGTAAATTATTTATGTAATCACAGAGTTCACGAACCCTTTCACTAATAGTTGAAGTGAAATTTGCAAAGCGGATCTTCCGGGATGCTAAGATCTCTGTGTCCGAATCTGTAGTGACTCCAAGGCGGATTCTCGATAGCATTTCACGATAGGATTGATCGTTTTTTTGTCTCATGTTAATCGTCAATTCATCGTAACTGAATAATTTGCTCCACAGATCAACACTTCCCATCGAGCCTAGAAGTTTATTCGAAACTTTGCTGGATAGTTTCATGAACGCCGGGTCTTCGCGAACAGGTGGGAGTTGTAACAAATCGCCAAATAGGAGAATATGCTTTTTTCCGAACCAACCATCTTCGCAGTCGTTGGTATCAAATATTTCACTCAATCGAAGATGTATGTACATGAACGTCACATTCGAAATCATGGAGACCTCATCAATGATAATGAGTGCAACATTTCTAAGCTGCTCTCGAATTACTTTCAAGGCTGCGTCAGAGAGTTCTTTGTATTTAGGAGTGCCCCCGTGTTCAACAGGCAGTTGAAACAGCCTATGAATAGTCAAACCATTCACATTGAATGCTGCGATTCCAGTTGGTGCTGTTACGGCGGTATCTTTACCAGTATATTGTTTGATCGACCATACGAGCGCTTCGATAAGATGACTCTTACCAGTTCCACCCTCCCCGCTAACGTAATGTCGGATAATTCTATCGTTTGAACTCACCGCAGCCATAGTTGTATCGAATACTCGTTTCTGATCAAGATTCAAACTTGCAATTTTTTGCGAACCGTTCACCGTGTGTAACTCTTGAACACGGGCTTGAAATTCCTGCATCGCTCCTTCTGCTTCAATTGGTCCACAGCCTAATGGTACCGGATCAGAATCATCGCTCTGTTGAGATTGAGCAGCTTCTATCAAACGTTTCTCGATTATGTCTTTGATATGTTCAATACCTTTCTGTATCTCTGCTATGCGTTCGTGATACCGTAACGCATCTTCGAGCTCCAGTCGGACGGATTCGAAAGCTTCTGCGTACGTATTGCATCCATTTCGCAGTTCATCTGTATCTCTCCATGGTTTGAAAAGTAACAGTAGCGCAAAGTAATATCGTTCAGGCTGATTGTCGACATTATTTTTATAGTGATTTATGAGGTGACCACGTTTCCTCTTTTTCAAATACAAAGATTTTCCTATCTTATAATATTCAACGGCTTGTACTTTAGGTTCGAGTCTAGTTACCTCGTACCATTTCACGAAGTCGTACAGATTGATTGCTTCCAATTCCTGCGGGCGAGCTGGATAATGTGTATCAACTACTGAATCACAAAAAATATCAGTAGAATCTGCATCAAGGGATTCGATTTCGTTACGAGTTTTTACTTTTCTGTTTCTAATTATATTCACATCTATCCATTTAATTGTCGTTTCCGGATCTGTGCCGTGCAACTGGATCCCTATCAATGTATCAGCCGCCTCTAGCGCTCCACATTCTCTGTGATTCAACATACGTTGAGCGAAACTCCACAAACGACTGCAAAGCGATTTTGTCGAGTTAATTGACGCGAAGTCTTGAGCCGTGTTGCTTTTCTCACATTTTGACAGATACTTGGTGATATACCACATGAGTATTGCGGAAATCTCGCCAGTGAACTGTATATCCATATTACCCTCCCAAGCACTGAGAATTGCTGGGTTGTAATCATTGATATCAATCTCATTTCGATTACGAGGTAGATCGTACAGCCTACTTCTGGACTTTAGTTTTCGCCTGCCAATGATTGAAATAGCCACATCTCTAATGACGATATTATCTGTCGTAGGACGCGGAAACCCAAATCGACATACTCTGGACGAACCACCATATTTATTTTTCCTACTCCGCAAACAATAGGAATTGTGCTTATGCCGTTGATGTGTATTAACTCGACGATACAACTCTGGCGAAACGTATTTCGGTGGCATTCTGCAAGTCACATATTTCATAATGAAATTCGAAATTTCTTCGTTCGTAGATTTTCCAATCACGGGAGCATCTTTGATCCAAATTAATAGGTGAAAATGCTGCATTCCCCTGCCTTGATATTCGCGCCTCCAGAAATAATGGGTCACCTCTCCGATTGTGTTATCAGGAGAGCATATGAAATCGAGCATAGCATGAAACTTATTGTCAATAAATCTCGATGCAGACACTGGGTCAGCCGCAATCAATTGACTCGGCGACATCTTAGCAGCAGCGGGGCCACCCACTTCGCGAAGGTATTCCGACATGTCAGACCATAACCATTCGCTTGGACTCAGTGTGAGAAACCATGTAGCCGGACCATAATGATGCACCATACAAGATACATCATTTCTCGGCCGACGCCAATATTGCTCTGTGTTACGCAGCCTTCCAAATATTGCGTTCAAATTCCCTTCCAATTCCTCTCTAGACAGCTTTTCGAGATAACTTGCTGCGGTGAACCGTTCGCGCGGATTGATGATATTCAGTTTGTAATATATGCCACTACGCAATTGGCGAATATTTGCGTCATTCAATAGGTAGAATAAGTATTGTTGATCTAGACGGTATTGCGAATGCTTTGACATGAGTCTTGATTTGATGAATTCGGCATGCGTTAGACGCGTAGATCTATCCTCCTGCTGACCATTCCGACCATACGGATACAAATGCGGAAAGCATTGTTCATCTAGAGTCTTATGACGGTTATCTAACGGTATGTCGTTGATTTTCAACATTTGGTACAGATCTGTCGCAGTTTCATTAGGTCTTTTTGCATACATTGGATGAATCGTGAATTGTTCGTAAATTTCATCCGATTGCGAAACTTGCGTCAATAGCAGTCCACGCCTGTTTTCATTCATATTATCTTGACCTTCGCATTTCTCTAACTTGTCATATTCATTATTATTTTCACTTCGAATCACCGTTTCTATGTTATCAAGACCTTCTAGCTCCTTTGAGTTATCATCTTTGTTATTTTCATTCTCAATTTCTTCGTTCTCTACTTGAAATTCGGTGTCTTTCATATTAGCCAACAGGCTCTGAGCCGACTCTGGCAACTTAATGTCAGAATAGTGAGGATTGTTCGTCTTGAGCCACATCAACGCGTCCCATACTTTATGTATGTTTACCAGTTGTTCCCATACCAATTTTGATTTCGTTGGAATCCCGCGAACTAGTATGTATAACTCGTGGTCAAGATTAATCGGATCTGTAGAGGGGCAAATTTTCTGTAAAGTTTCTTCCATAGGCAGTGGCAAATGAAACGTCCTTCCCTTGACTTTTTGTACCATTTCTCCGTGGCGTAAATTTTTATTTGCCACGGTACCCATTCTCTGAACAGTTTGAAATGCTTTGGCTCGTTGTATTAGAATGCGTTCGTAGTCATTCAACGACGATATGATTTCCGGTGCTGGTTTAGTGATAAGATTGTTTAGAATGCATCGAGGTGGCATTGTGTTTTTTCGAAGCTTAGGAAGACAATAGTTACATACATATTCGCAATCACTGCCTTCAGAGTCGACGTGTTCCATCAAATCTGTCCAAACTTTAGTCGTGATTATTTTTCTGAACTTATTGATGTTTGTAATCTCTCTCCTAAAACACAGTTTTTCGCAAGATACACAGACCAAACGGGGTATATCCATCGAGCGTTTCGTCAAAGCTTGGAATGCACTTGCATACTTCTTTCTGATTTCGTCTTCGTTCAGATCAATGTCACCAGTGATATTATTTTCCACGTTATTAGCGTTCTGCTGAGCAGTTTCTGAAATTTGTTGTAGTTTTGCGAGATCACCATCGTTTAGGGCTTTGTCGATAGTCGAAATCCTCGTATAACAATTTCCTAAATTATATACAAGTCTTTGTATATGCCGAACGAATGGGAAATGGGCAGATAAAATTTGTACAGGTAAAAAAATTGATCTACACGACGCGTCACCCATGTAAAATACCTGAGAATGTCCTAGCTTGCCATTGGCATGCTTTGCTGTACACTCCAAGCGTATTAGGAGTTTATGAATATTTTTTAACGTGCACATTGAAATGATTTTCAATAATTCAACGTATTTCTCGAGTAATGATATATCTTTTATTTTACAACTTTGGTCGCAAGACCAACTTGTGCGTTTGCTTTTTCCAGTCTTATCATGATTTTCGACTAACGGCAAGATGTTAGCAGCTTGCCCTTTCGGATTCATTGAAATTGGTTCATAAAATGGAACGTACTTATACGCAACTCCCACAAAGTATGGTTCAGCTGAGGCGATGTGTTTGGAAGAACCACACAGTACGTTTAATTTATCTTCTATGTTAGCATTGGAACATTTTGCAAACTTCGTTAGACAAACCTCTGCTTTTTTCTTTACGCTTTCCAACTTCTTTCTCATGAAGCTTATTTTCAATTCTCTATCACGAATACACCATTTGATAATCGACTCTGCTTTCAATCTCCTAACAACTTCACTTCGCTCCTCAATCATGTTCAAAATTTTCGCTACATATTTTCCCTTCGATTGTATCAATACTATAGTATTCGAACTGCAAATACGTTGATACTTAGCAATAATCTTCTTAGCAGTACTTTCTTTGCGTACCGCCATTCCGTTGTATTTCTTGTTTATACTGTATCGCTTACATCTACGATCGCATGTATCATCCCTATTCAACAGATATCTGCTTCGGCACAAAGCTCGGTGCTTGTCAACGTTCAAACGATAACATCTACGCATTCTCTCCCGCTGCTTTTCAATACTCGAATTGTAAAGTTTTTGTTGCTTAGATTTATGAGCTTCAACATTTGAAGAATAATGCTCGCGTTTCCTATTTCTTTGTACTGTACGATTTAACTGATATTGTTCGCGCTTCCTAGTTGTTTGCCCTGCACGATTTAAACCATAGAGTTCGCGTGCTCTAGTGCGTACCTCATCAGCGTACGAAAGGTAATACTTACGGTTCCTCATCCGTTTCACATCTATTTTACACTGATTGGACCTTTCGTCGCACAGATCACGTGTACATTTGCTTGCTTCAAGTTCATCAGGTTTTATTAATTGTTTGGAATTTGTAATCGAAACGCCCATGGCCTCGTCGTCTAACTGTTCGCAATTATTGACGTACGGTGTAACATGATTCATCGATGCTTGACTCAAATTAATTATCGAACCTCGTCTTTCCTGACAAAATCCTTGATTACATTCAATTATTACATCTAACTGAGTTATCTTACTACAACTAAGCATTTGTGATTGATGTGTAAGATCCGTTTCAGTTTCGGAAGTCTGATGTTGAGATCCTATGTGTGATGTGTGCCTAATTATTACAGCTCTTTGTTTAAGCGGGGCGGGCCGTGGTTTCTTTTCGTCATTTTGCCGCAAATTTACTTGCTCAATGCTTGTAGAACAAGTAGAAGTATTTCTCATCGTAATCGTGCGCTGACTTGCACGAACACGAGGAAATTCATCGATGACGTTATTTTCCAATAATGTCAATAAATGTGCTCGCATCAAAGGAACGTCATATATTAGGGCCGATTCACACTATAGATCCGCTCACTGTCCGCTCTAGCCTCGCTCTCGGTTCGATCACGAGCCTAATGCATTCACACTTGTCGATCAAGCTTCGTTCCTGAGACAATCAGTCAGATACTACATCAGATAATAATATAATAATATATAATATAATTCATAATTTTTGCCGTGAAAAAATGTTGAAATATTTAAAAGTAAAGGAATTAATGATGATTGCCTTAGCGCTAGATGACAAAAAAACGGAAACTGGAAAGCAAAAAAAAAAAAAAAAAAATATCGCGAAGGAAAGATAAGAAAAGAGGACTCTGGGCTTATCCGAGTCCAATTGATAGGAAATTAGAAGGGAAGACACTGTATTTTGCTGCGGTTCATTACAATGTTATTACGGCTAGATGAAAATTATAACTGCTTTGAAGATCGTGCCTGGGCCTTTACCGCAATGCCAGTGATTCACACTATGGGTCAGGTATCGGAACAGTACAGGCTCGATTCGGTCAAATATTGTCTCGACTTGATTTTGCCTGACCGAAACTGGAACGAGACGGGAACGCTACCCATAGTGTGTATACCACCATTAAAAACAACGAAACAATATTTTACTGGACCGAGGCGGGAGCTAGAGCGGACCGTGAGCGGACCTATAGTGTGAATTGGCCCTTAATCTATCTGGTCTGTGACCGTTTGCAAGCGATATTGCGAAGGCGATGGCAAAGACCCCACAATCAGAGAAGTTGAGTTGCTCTTGAACCGTTGGAAATCGAATTGGCTTGCTATCAAACTGGTAAAAGGGAAACAAATGTTTCAAGTATATTTCGTGATGTGTGTTTAGCGTTTTTGAATTGAATGAATCATAGATAAAAATCGACTTCGTATCGAAATAACAGCATACCCAATGGTAATTACCGCTATGTAGTATTTGAATGTGCTTCTCAGTGGGACAAACGGGCGCGATAGTTCTTGGCATTTGTATTCGCCATGTCTCACGGGGAGCATATGCTGTGCAGCTCCGCAAAAGGTACGCGAATCGACTCATATGAAGGTCGGTCAACCACTCTCCTGACGTAATTTTATGTTTAGATTCGTCATCTAAAATCGGGGGAGTATTGCGCCTTTTTTGCCGCCGTGTTTCTCCAGTAGTTATTGCGGTTGCCGTATTCGCGGTCATGTTAACTATACCTACGCGCGCAACGTCAGATTGTTCTTTGGATAGAATTCCAGTCACTTTGGATTGTGTATTCGCCTTTTTGAGTTGCGATTTTGAATTCGGTGTGGAATTTGTGTTGGTATTGATCACGGGTATCGGTCGATGATCATCAGATCCCACCACGGTATTATTATTTTTTTGTCGAACAGGTTGTTCGACAGAGGCTTTGCTATTGTTTAAATATCTGCCCTGTTGATTACTTATTTGATGGTGTTTAACGATAACAACCTTTGTGTTGACTTCATTTTGTTGATTACGATTGCTCTGGGTGCTATCATAACGCAGTTCCCGGTTTTGAAAACCGATATTTGGTTCAGGCTCGAATACCTTCATTCTCTTAACGCATGGGAAGATTTGTATATGATTACTCTCAAATATCTGTAAAAGATGCCGTCGCATTAGCGGAAGGTCGTAAATAACTTCGTGCGGAGGGTGCCCGTTAATGAGCGAAATCGCAAAGGCAATCGCAAACACGCCACAGTCGGACCCGTTTGATTGATGCTGAACTGTTGGGAATTGCACGGGATTACTATCAAATGGATAAAAGGGGAACAGTTTTTTCAAATTTATTTCGTGGTCTTTGTGGAGCATTTTCTTATTTGACGAGTCGTATATGTAGATTGACTTCGTATCAAAGTAAGCACACACCCAGTGCATATCAAGATCCGTATTACCGCTATGAAGTATCTGTATATACTTCACCATCGGCGAAACGGGCTCGATTGTATCTGGAAAATATTTTTTCCACATCTCCTGCGGTGCATATCCGGAAGAACACGCAACAAGTTGTCCAAAGCGATCCATATGTTCATCCCCCAGCCATTCGCCAGATGTGATAACCTGCACGAACCTCTTTCCCAAAGCTTTTAAATGTAGGTTCTGCATAACTATATTATATATCTCTGTGCGTGTATGGTATGTACACGTCTTCTATCTCAACCTCAGTTGTATCGGCACGAAGATGCCTTGTGTATTTAGCGCGAAGCTGCTATTTAAATACGGCGCAAAGCTGCCGTTCTTATTTGGCGCAAAGCTGCTCTTTTCTACTTAATCTAACCTTACTAATCTAACCAAGGCCGCGTTCGGAAATTAGCTATGATAACTCACGATCTGTCTGGATAAAGTCAGTGCACGGCAACAAAGCAGCACTGCCACAGAGACCGAAAATTGAGTTGCCCAGCTAATTTCTGAACTCAGCCTAACCTTAGTAAACCACCTAATCTACCCTTGCAACGACACTACCCTGCTAAAAATTCCCAGGTAGGACCTTAAAGGTCTTGCATGGAATATGTAGGTCCTGTGTGGGTACCTGTAGTAACCTATGATGGTATCATAGGGCGTTCGAAGGACCTGCAAGGTATGGTATAGGTCCTACAAATGTACCACAAAAATCCGCGTAGGTGCTTTACCGGACCTGACAGGACCTATATAAGGCATCCTATGTTGGCATACAGGACCCGTAAGGTCCGATATGTGTTCGCAATAACCTTTGTAGGTGCTTTATAGGCCCTAGTAGGACTCATATGGGTATTCTACGCTGACATACAGGACCCATGAGGTTCGATATGCTTCCGCAATAACCTATGTAGGTGTTTTTCAGGACCCAATAGGAACCACATAGGTATTCGTAGTTGGCGTACAGGACCCATGAGGTCCGATATGATGCCGCAATAACCCATCTAGGTGCTTTGCAGGCCCCATATAAAACCCACATAGATATCCTACGTCGGTATGCAGGACCCCTTAGGTCCGATATATGGTTGCAATAACCCATTTAGGTGATTTTTAGGTCTCAATAAGGCCCGTAAATTCGCCGTACATGCGGTGGTAAAAATGTCGGATAGGGTATTATACAGGGTGATTTAGAATGCGGTACTTTCCTTAGACCGGTGGATTCCTTGTAAAAATCTAAGACCAAAATTACTCATCCTAAAATGTCGAAAGCTAAGTCGTTTTCAGGTAGGAGTAGTTTAAAGTAAGCCAAAGTAAGCCAATACGAGAGCAGATACGAGAATGGCTCAGCCGCCGCTACGCCGTTATTGTTGGCCCGCCACCGCGATCTTGCAAAGAAACGACGATCAGACGTTACATTCATAGTTCGGTAACATTCGCACGCTTCTGTTTCCATTGCATCGCCTGTATAGCTTAGCTACATACAGCAGACCAGCCACGTCTGATCAACAATAACGGCGTAGCGGCGGCTGAGCCATTCTCGTATCTGCCCTCGTATTGGCTTACTTTGGCTTACTTTAAACTACTACTACCTGAAAACGGCTTAGCTTTCGACATTTTAGGATGAATAATTTTGGTCTTAGATTTTTACAAGGAATCCACCGGTGTAAGGAAAGTACCGCATTCTGAATCACCCTGTATACATATTGTGTAACTCGTGGATACGGCATTTTTCCTTGCATACTTCAATACATATACTCAGGTATCTGTACCCATATAGGTCCTAACAGCCATATAGCTATCCTAATTTGGGACAGATCCGTATGGGAATATACCATACAGGTGAAGGACCTATGTAGGACCCATGCCCGTATAGGTCTGGAACCCATATCTATATAGGCGTGCCTAGATACATGTCCTATATAGGTTTTCCTCCTATACATACACACCCATATAGGTCCCAATCCTATATATATATACCGGAATGGGCCCTAGTGCACTATACCGACGTAGGTCCTATGTACTCCTGTAAGTTGTACTCCTATAGGTACCTGTCCAACATTACGATCCGTATGGTACCTATGTAGGTCCTGTGTAGGTTCCTATGTGGGAATTTTTACCACTGCGCTATACCGACGTAGGTCCTATGTACTCCTATGAGTTGTACTCCTATAGGAACCTGTCCCAAATTACGATACGTATGGTACCTATGTAGGTCCTGTATAGGTTCCTATGTGGGAATTTTTACCAGGGTAATGCCACTAACGTCACCAACCTTACTTATACCTCACTGACCCTATGACCTACCGTCACTTACCTCTTTATCCTCACTAACGCTTCAAATCTTGCTAACCTGAAATTCTAGAATCTCCAATATATCTGTATATATTGAAAATTGAATATCTGATGACAATATCCTCACGATTTTCAAAGATGCATCAACGCCGCTGACCATAATGAGAGTAAGTCACGGAATTTGTTCAAATAAACAAACAAGAACAAATTTATAAGAGATATAAACTGTACAATAATATATTATTATTAAATAAACAACTCATATATTGATATAAGAAGAAGATTCATTTGCCGATCTTGCCGCGGCTATCTCCTCCTCCTCCTCCTCCTCCCCCCCCCCCCCTCCCCCCTCCTCCCGTTGATGTCTGGGTCGACCTGCGGAAATGATGGGAATGTAATCATTTTCAGTATTGCAGTTGCAACGCCACGTTACGTCACTATAGGGGTTGATTTCAACGGCTAATGAAATAATTGTTTATTACTGATAATATTATTATTATTCTTAAAAATGTGACACCGCGGACTATACCTCCCTCCTGTGGCATCGAGGCACGTTGTCTCTCCGTGGTTCTGTTAATATTTACGCGGAGCATGGCGTAAGCCAGCCGCTCGTTCCGCAGGAGGCCTCCGTGCATTGCCTCTGTTCACCGGCGGAATTTGTTATCGTGTAATTGTATATATTTATCTCGTCGTCCTCGAGATTGCGTACAGTGGACCCAATCGATGAACATCACTGTACATCGAAATCAGGGAAGTAGAACCAAGAAGGCCATAGCAAGAAAGAACGATCTGATATATCCAAATGACTGCTGAACGAGAAAGTAGAACCAAGAAGGCCAAGCAAATAAAGAACTATCATCTAATCGTCTATCAGATCATTATTGAAATGGCTGCCGGAGACCAAAGGTCGCTGCATTCCTCTACTGATAGCGTAAGTTTTCATTATAATTTGAATCAGTGCCGCTTTCACATTTATTTATTTATTATCGTTGATAGATAATCATTGTTCATTGTTCAGTTACTAGATTTTGACGATCTCAACATTGAAGACGAGGCGATGAATTTGGAGGAGATTATTAATGTAGACCAGGAGCCTGAGGAGGTACCGGCGGTTGATCAACGCCGTGATCGGCGTGAGTATTGAAATTCTTTCACAACTAATTTCACAACTAATTTCTCGCTATAACACTTCATTCGCTTCATCCATCAGAAGCTTGACCCACACTAAAATGATGGTAATTAACCTGCATATCGTGGTGAAGATATTTATGAAAAATGATCAATAAATTCCCCTTAAATAAACGTTCAAGTTGCTTAGCGACCTTGTATTTGATAATTATGGAGAAGAGGTGAAGAGCTGAATTTCCGAGCAAGCTCCGAGCGCACGCAAATTTTTCAAATTTTCAGTGCGGCCAACTTCCGTGCTATCTTCACATTTTACCATACGCTATCTTGTGATGTTTCTATATCTATATATATATATACCCTCCTAACAGAACCACGGAGAGACAACGTTGCGGCCGGGGGGGGGGGGGGGGGGGGGGGGGGGGGAGATGCCGGTGCGGTGCCACAGGAGAGAGGTATAGTCCACTGTGTCAAATTTTTCTTTCCATTCTTACCCTTTGTAACTGCATACTCAAAATGATTACCTTCCCATCATTACCACAGTTCGACCCGCGAGACATCAGCGAGGGGGTGAAGCTGTGAGGCAGCGGCGGCAGGACCGCCAAATGAATCTTATTAATCTACTGTACAAGATTGCTAATCCCTATCAGCAACGCCGGTACAGGAAACCGAAGCCCGCTGGTCCTAACCCCCCTGGCCCCAACCCCCCCAATCCCCCTGGTGCGAACCATAACAATAATTAATAATTAATTATAAAATTCTGTTGTAATAAAATAAAATCTGTTCTGTGTTCATTTATATTCTTATTTATTACATACAAATCCCGTGACTTACTCACAATAATTTAGTAGTCGTCGTTGGTTTAAATTAAAAGTAAAATTCATTTTGTTATAATGTCATATAATTCATGTAGAAATTATTTTCCTCGTTTATTTTTGGGTAAAACTTTTAGAAAGTTTTCTAATTTTTATTCGCAATTGATTTTCGATCGTATGTTTGAAATCGGCGACCCGCTAGCTATTAAACTTCAATTCGATAACGTTATCGCTGACCGAAGCGCCATCTAGCCACTGACGCCTTTACTTGGTATCAAAAAAGCCACTCTTTACTCGTTTATAGACCCAAAGCTTTTGATCACTGTGAAGTACGTGTTTTGACTGAAGGAGGAGAAGGTGATGAACAAAATTCTTGATGGAAACGGGTATTTTGAAACGTTGAATAATCATATCTCAGCTCTCCGTTCACCGATTTTATCGAACTTTGGCTTGAATCGCAGCTTTTCTTGGCGACATCCTGCGATAAATATTTCAATTTCGTGTCTAGTGCGTGGTGTAAGAAATTAGGAAAATACTGTCTCCCCACCACGCCGTTTAGCTGTCATTCGGGTATATAGACTCGGTAGAGTCTCGCGCGGTGCATATAGACAGATTTTTAATAACTTTTTTTTTTAATGCACTTGGCGCGAGACTCTACCGAGTCTCTTGATGTTTATAAAGAATTATTTAATTCATAATCAACTGAATAAATACATATCCCAAAACTAGATAAACCAAAAATATGAAAGGCCTTTGCTAATTTCATTTTTTAAATGAATAAATAAATAAATAATTGATTTCATTGAAAAATAGTTAAATGGTTGTATCAATTATTATATATATTGTTATATATACATATATATCCTTCTAATTTAATATCCATATATATATATTTATAAATATAGGTATATGTATGATAGTATGGGACGTATGTCCATGATTCTTGTAATAAACATTTAATTTTTATTGTAAAATTTATGGAAATACGTCACATACGGTAATGGTTGAGGCGCGCGCAGCGCGCCAAATACGTTAGTGTTAGATAAAAATCAGAGTAATCTTCTTATTCATCTCCTTTTCCTTTTATTGGAATCCAAATGATGAAAATACATTCAAATGACGTATGCCAGCAGACGAGGCCTAACCTCACATTTATGACAGCTAGCCTAACTTCCGAGTTTATTTCAGAGTTGAAGATACGGTATCGATTTGTTGGTCAAAAATCAGAGTAATCTTCTTATTCTTCTACTTTTCCTTTTATTGGAATCTAAATCATGAAAATACATTCAAATGACGTATGTCAGCAGACGAAGCTTAACCTCACATTTATGACAGCTAGCCTAACTTCCGAGTTTGGCTGTGCTCCAATTGGTAAGGGTGCACCCTCGTACCCTCGTACCCTCGTATCCTCGCACCCTCGCACACTCGCGCACTTACTTTTCTGGTATATCGTTCAGATTGCTGGTGGTAGATGGCAGTGGCACAGAGCGTAAGTATACGAGAATATATTAAGGCGCGTTTTCACGGCTTGCTCATCGCTCATTTTGAGCGACGAGTAGGTAGCCTGAAGGAAGTAGATACCGCCGCTATAGATTCTGTTCGTAAGCGGAATTTACGAACACAACTCAGTGATCGGTCCACTACCTTTGTTTACATTCATTTGAATTTTGAACTCTGACGAGGACGCCTGGAGAACATCACCAAAACTGTGCTGAAAAAAGTTAAAGATCTCGACTACAATGGATATAGAACCGAGTGAACCAATCCATGTCTGTAAGTATATTGACATCTACAATAATTATTTGAAATGCTTGTGTGCATGTAAGAAATGTAGCTGTCAAGCAATTTTGGTAAAGGCACGCATGAGTGATGAGTTTTACTACGAAGCATATCTTTCGCCACCCCTTTATAACTCAAATGTTTGTCGTGGCCGTGGTAGAACTAGTCCTTTTGATAATTTTTTCAACAAATCGGCACTGTACGTCTACTAAAAAAACTCTGACAAAAACCTCAAAGTCGATAATGTTTAACCTATTCCGAAATTAGAAAAAAATTATTAGAATGCTCAAAATAGCTCAAAAATTAGTTTAAAAGTCTGCAACGAATTTCTTTATCCTACAGGGAAAGAGAAGGACGTCTTTGAGTTGATAAGTGCAAGATCCAAATTGAACCATTTATTCACCGGCAAGCGTGGATCCAGCCAAAATGGTTGGGAGATCGTGGCAACCAATTTGAGGTTTGGTGTTAGCCCCTACCAATGCAAAAAAAAATGGGAGAATTTGCAAACAAAATACAAAAAAAATAATACAGCCCTCAACCGGAAGAGGATTAGAAGAACGGCCACATGGAGCGCATGACTGGCCATTTTTCAACAAAATGAACGAGTACATGTCAAGCAGACATACGATCAATCCCCTACTGTTGATACACTCATTTTCTCCAATACAAGCAGCATCGTCTAGTAGTACAGCTCCTCAAACTTCAGTGCGCATCGTGTGCTCAAGTACCACTGTCCGTATCCCGTCTGAGGACCTACTGACTTCTGAGGCTGCAACACTTGCCAGGCTGTCTTCAACTTCTTCTTTTCCATCATCTCTTTCATTTCCTTCTCTCGACTCCCTCCAGCTGGCTCCTTCCTACTGTCCTGGCCGGTCTTCCTCATGCTCTCCGCGTTCGATTCCTTCCTCCTCACCTGGTCCTTCTTCCGGCTCTCCCCGTCCAACTCCTTCCTACTCACCTGGTCTATCTTCCGGCTCTCCTCGTCAAACTCCTTCCTACTCCTCCTATCCATCTCCCTCTTACCTTCTTCCTTTCTCATCCCAGCAGTCTTCTTCCCCTTCACCCAAACCTCACTTATCGCCTATCCTCCAAGAAGTTGACCCCCAACCAGGCCACAACCTCCCAGCCTCAGCTAGGAAAAGAAGACGTCCAGCATCGACAAACACGGATGCCATAACAGATTTGGTCAAAATTGTCAGAGAAGATTTGAACAAGCAGGACCGCGATCGGGAAGAGGCCCGTAAAACCGAACGAGACCTCCTTGAGGTCCTCAAGGAGTTTCTTTCACGTCCCGGAAATGAAACTTAGAACCCTCGAACTTTTCATTTTCTTATACCCTTGAACCAGTCATTTTATTATAATATTTGTAGCAACACACAGAAAAAACTATTCTTGAATCAAGAATATTTTATGCCATGATTCAGGAATATTTTCACTGCATTGATTGAAGAATATTTGTATTCTTCATTCAAGAATATTTTTTTCTGCGTGTAACGTTTTTACTCTTAGGAAGAGTTGTGTTGTGCAATTGTTAAGGCCCATCCCTATCCGCCCACCTCCTTTTGATACAATGTGACACATTTCGATTATTATCCGAGCCCAGACGTCAAAAACGCAAAAAAAGGCCACCGCTGCACGAATTCAAATTCAATTCCGAAGACATACGTGCAAAAAAATGTTCGCTTCATGCGAAAATAGAGACTACAGATGGTTTTTATATCATTCGCCAAGGAAATCGAATCGAAATGTGTCACATTGTATCAAAAGGAGGTGGGCTACTAGGGATGGGCCTTAAGGTAGAATATAATGTTAAAACATGAATATAACTATTTAAAAATACTTCTTTAGTTCTTTTTATCAGTTTTATTTATTTTATAAGGCCCAGCTCAGATTAAAATAAAATTGAACAAAGTGGAAACACATGAGTACCGTTACTGAGAAGCCACACCAGTTATTTTTTTACTATTCACTTCAAGTTTATCATAGAAGTTATTTTTAATAAATGAGAGTGTATTTCAATCTGTCGAATGAATACACAGTCTGGATTCTTAGGCAACTCGCTACAATACAACAATAATTATGGATGCATTTGTGCTTGTTCAAGCGTATAAAGTCGCATAAATAGGTCACGCAAGTCATTTCCGTGCTGTTCCTCGCGGGGTATACGACGTGCGGGAAGCGGCTCCAGTAGATGATCTTCACATATACGAATGATATCACCTTGCGTGATACAAACGTTGTGAACTACTATGCAAGCTGCAATCACTTTGATCGCAGTTTCGATTTTGACTTCTAAAGCTTTTGTGAATATTACACGCCATCGTACCTTCAGAAGACCAAACGCCTTTTCAACGATTATCCTTGCTTTGCTGAGGGCATAATTAAAAGCTCTTTTCTCAGCGGTCAGAGGTGCTTTATACGGTGTAATGATGCTCACTGGGTATCGCCTACACGGATAACCACTATCACCTATGATAAAATATCCTTCTGGAGGATACAGACTGTATCGGAATAATGCGCTGTTACTGAAGACTCTACTGTCATGAACAGAGCCAGGGTATCCGCTTACAATATTAATAAACAGCCCCGTATCATCAACTAAGCCTTGTAAATTTATCGAGTAAAATTGTTTGCGGTTGTAATATTGATCATGCAAATCATTCGGACAAAGTATGCGAATATGGCACCCATCAATATCTCCAACACACTGCCTGAATACAGCGCTGTTTGCTTTCCGACTAAACGCTTCTCCTATATGCGGCAGTCTTTCTTCGGATGGTAGGCAAACTGTAGGCAAAATCCCAATAATTATATCCAGAAATTTATGGACTATGCGATGAACAGTTGTCCGTGGGATGTCGAAGCCAAAAGATACAACTCTGTATGACGTACCGCAAGCCAGCCAAAACAGGAAAGTGATTGCCTAGAAAATAACCAAAAGTGATGAGTGACTATTTCATGTGTTTCAATAATTGAATAATTCACCCTCGAAAATGAATAAGTGTACTCGCATCATGTCCAAGAAAAACTCAATGCTCACCTCTAGTTCGATACACCAGCCTGATCGTTTGTAATTACGCCTACATAATTCAACAAGCCGGTGTACACTCTCTGGTGTAACTCTCAAATGCTCCTTCGTGGGGATTCGTTCACCTCTTAGCAAAGCTCCCAATAGCCGTTCATTGTATCCGACAATTGCTTGGCAATACAGGCTTCTCTGAAAATAGGTCAAAATAACATCTGCGTTAAACTGAATCGTGAAAACAAGCATTAGTTACCTCAGTTAAAATAATTGAAAAGGGTACGTTACCTTTGAGAACCACAAAAAAGGCCTTTTTGAATGTTGATTCTAAAGTGATAAATAGAGATAGAAACTGGATTTTTTGTATCGAAACGCCAATTCATCAACTTTTTCTTCGTCCAAGAAAAATATACTCAGTTTACAAAAACGTCGAGTGATCTGTGCGGTACCCCAGAAAACGGTGAATTTTAAGGCCTCTTTCGTGATTCATAATGGTAACGTACCCCTTAATTCCATCTCGTAGTTCGGATATGTTACATACAACCTTACCTCCTCATAATTTTGTTGCAATAGCCGCAACACAAGCGCGCAATACATATGAGTTTTGGCTGCATGTCTTCTGGCCATTTCACGATTCCTTTGAAATATTCGGTTTATGACCAGCCACACAGCTATGATCAATTCGTCAGTAATCATTGTAAACAACTCTTCTCGCTGATAACACTAATAAAACTGCTCAAACCTTACACTAACAACTTGTTTTGTACTGTTAATTCGTGATTTATTATTCACACAGTTATAAAGTTTTGATCATATTTTTCCAGGTGTCTTCGTCAGAGTTCGAAATTCGAATGAAACAAAGGTAGTGGACCGATCACTGAGTTGTGTTCGTAAATTCCGCTTACGAACAGAATCTATCGCGGCGGTATCTACTTCCTTCAGGCTACCTACTCGTCGCTCAAAATGAGCGATGAGCAAGCCGTGAAAACGCGTCTTAATATATTCTCGTATACTTACGCTCTGTGCCACTGCCATCTACCACCAGCAATCTGAACGATATACCAGAAAAGTAAGTGCGCGAGTGTGCGAGGGTGCGAGGATACGAGGGTGCACCCTTACCAATTGGAACACAGCCTTTATTTCAGAGTTGAAGATACGGTATCGATTTGTTGGTCAAAAATCAGAGTAATCTTCTTATTCTTCTACTTTTCCTTTTATTGGAATCTAAATCATGAAAATACATTCAAATGACGTATGCCAGCAGACGAAGCTCAACCTCACATTTATGACAGCTAGCCTAACTTTCGAGTTTATTTCAGAGTTGCAGATACGGTATCGATTTGTTGGTCAAAAATCAGAGTAATCTTCTTATTCTTCTACTTTTCCTTTTATTGGAATCTAAATCATGACAATACATTCAAATGACGTATGCCAGCAGACAAGACATAACCTCACACTTTTGACAGCTAGCCTAACCTAGGAGTTCATTTCAGAGTTGAGGTTATAGAGAGATCGATTTGTTGGACAAAAATCAGAAGAAAAATAAATTCGAATGACCATCTACATTTCAGTGGACGGATACAACCATAGAAGACAAATAGCAGACGAGACATAACCTCACTCGTGTGACAGCCAGGCATAGGGAATCTATTTCAGAATCGATCACTTGGACAAAAATCCTCATTGGGATTTGGTCCGAGGGCGTCACACAACCCTGTGGACCCGATTGTACTAGTTCGAATTTACGCCACCACGCATCCAACAATCACTGACAATCGTCAGTCGTCACACAGATTGTTGGAGCCCGATTTAGTACTATTTTGAATTTACTATACCACCAGGCGTCCAACAATCGTCAGTCGTTACACAGATTGTTGGAGCCCGATTGTACTAGTTTGATTTCACGCCACCAGGCGTCCCACTGCAAGAACCAAATCCCAATACTACAAGCAGACGGCATAACCGCACTCGACTGACAGTTAGCCGAACCATAGAGCGTGTGCCATATATGTTAATCATTGTCAATATGTTATCACTATTCGTGCTGAATTTATTTCCAGTGTCTACGCGTGTGATAGTGCTTATTCCGCCAGATCTCACGCTAACCTCAAATTTTTTTTTGCGCGCATGTGCTTTTCATTCATTGCAAATAGGGTTATGAACACCGTGGGTATGTATACAACGAAAGATAGAAGTAAACATTTTTCTTTTATCATTCCGCCAGATTCGGATCTGTCAGTAACTCATAGGTATTTACGAATTGACCCCTTAACTTTGACTAAACTCTTGTTTTATCATTTCAATTTCCTTTTAGTAATAATTCAGTGAACTGAGCTATCACTCTTATCAACCGCTCTGGACAAGAGCGAGGGAAACAACCAAGGTTCGCTTGTCGTACCGATGGAGTTTCCAAACAGGGATTTTCTCTGTGTTTATTAATCATGTCTAATTATAAGTTAGAAATATCATTGTGAACTAGTTTCACTCTTATCAACCGCTCTGGACAAGAGCGAGGGAAACAACCAAGGTTCGCTTGTCGTACCGATGGAGTTTCCAAACAGGGATTTTTTCTGTGTTTATTAATCATGTCTAATTATAAGTTAGAAATATCATTGTGAACTAGTTTCACTCTTATCAACCGCTCTGCACAAGAGCGAGGGAAACAACCAAGGTTCGCTTGTCGTACCGATGGAGTTTCCAAACAGGGATTTTTTCTGTGTTTATTAATCATGTCTAATTATAAGTTAGAAATATCATTGTGAACTAGTTTCACTCTTATCAACCGCTCTGCACAAGAGCGAGGGAAACAACCAAGGTTCGCTTGTCGTACCGATGGGGTTTCCAAACAGGGATTTTCTCTGTGTTTATTAATCATGTCTAATTATAAGTTAGAAATATTATAGTGAACTAGTTTCACTCTTATCAACCGCTCTGCACAAGAGCGAGGGAAACAACCAAGGTTCGCTTGTCTAATCGATGGGGTTTCCAAACAGGGATTTTCTCTGTGTTTATTAATCATGTCTGACTTTATGTTAGAAATATCAGTGTGAACTAGTTTCACTCTTATCAACCGCTCTTTACAAGAGCGAGAATAAGCTGATTCGGCTGCTAGATACTGCGACGTTTGACGGACACAGTGTTGGTACACATGATGTGAGTTTATAATTCTCGATTCGTTCGAGTTGTCATTTTATGCAAACTGTATAGAGAAATGTTTTTCATCAGTCTCTCCAGCGGAGAGCCACTCGACTGATTGTCGATAGAATCCAAACGGATTTAGAATAATGATTTATAGAATATATACAGTGCGTATTCGTATCTGTGGGTCACTTGTTGAATGAATCTGTGTTCAATTCGTTGCGAATTCATTGTCAAGCATTAACAAGTGACCCGGAGATACGAATATTCACTGTATATCTAGTCATAAGAACTGCGTAAAGGAATGATTTTCTTTCAGTCTCTCCAGTAAAGAGCCCCTCGACTGATTGTCGATAGAATCCAAACGGATTTAGAATAATGATTTATAGATTATATATCTAATCATAGAAACTGCATAGAGAAATGTTTTTTCTCAGTCTCTCCAACGGAGAGCGACTCGACTGATTGTCGAAGGAATCCTAACGGATTCAATACATTATAGTGAATTAGTTTTCACGCATATCTATCGCTCTGCACCAGAGCGAGGGACAACTACGGTTGCTCGTCATACCGATAAGAATTCTGACCAGGGATTTTCTCTGAACTTATCATGTCTAAAGGTCTGCGTACACTATGTCGCGGCGCGGCGCGGCTCGGCACGACTGAGCGCGGCTGAGCGCGGCGCGGTGATGCACGGCGCGGCGAATCGTTACGAATCGTCACAAAATGTTCAGAAGTTTTTTGATTTCGCGGATTCTAGAGCAATATTATTTTTTTCAGAAAAAACTCACGTGTTGATACGAAAAAAAGTAAAAACCTTGACCAAAATTTGTGCACGGATAGCTTCCGATCGAGATGCTGTAAGAGCGGCTAGACATTAAGCACAAATATGTGGGACCAAACTTGCATGGTACAAAATATATACCTATATATGTATTTTTTTTTCCAACAAATATCGGTGAAAAATTTTTGAACCGGCTCATTTTGAACCTCTCACTCAGAGTGACATCGATTCTCTACGTTTTGAAGCGTGCATGTAGAGAATCAATGGAGATCGCGATTCAATTCACGCTTCTCGGTGATCCAGGTCTTACTTATTGATGCAGTGCTTTCAAATTTACAGATGATCCGATCTTCCATTTAATCGAGCTTGACAGGAAATTATTCTGAAACGCTTTTTTATACATTAACGATCATTACTGTAATATTTCCAAAAATGATTGGAAAATCATTTTTCAATACGTCAATCAGTATCGTCCGTCATCACAGAATAATTCCAAACACAATTCAAATACAGCCAATACCTATTTTTGAAATAACGTCGATGATTGTCATAAAGTTATTGATATTTAGCCAGTTTCATCGCAAATCTTTTGTACAATGCAAGTTTGGTCCCGCATATTTGTGCTTAATGTCTAGCCGCTCTTACAGCATCTCGATCGGAAGCTATCCGTGCACAAATTTTGGTCAAGGTTTTTACTTTTTTTCGTATCAACACGTGAGTTTTTTCTGAAAAAAATAATTTTGCTCTAGAATCCGCGAAATCAAAAAACTTCTGAACATTTTGTGACGATTCGTAACGATTCGCCGCGCCGTGCATCGCCGCGCCGCGCTCAGCCGCACTCAGTCGCGCCGAGTCGCGCCGAGCCGCGCCGCGCCATAGTGTACGCAGACCTTAACTCTACGTTAGAAATATCATAGTTGATTAGTTTCAACTTTTATCAATCGTTCTGCACCAGAGCGAGAATAAGCCACTTTTGTTGCTTTATACTGCGACGTTTATCCAACACAGTGTTAGTACACATGATGTACATATATAATTCTCGATTTGTTCGGGTTATCATTTAGCGCAATTATTTGCATGGAATTAGTGTACGTATACACCGGCGTAGCAAGCATCGGAAGATGCGCGCTGCGCCATCTAGCGGTAGGCAGAGGTACCAAACGTGCGGTAACTGCGCCATCTAGCGGTGGGCAGAGGTACTAAACGTTCGGTATCTCTGTTTTACCGCGGTGAAAGGCACCCGGCCGTGGCCTTGAAACGTTTCATTTCACCTTAATGGCCTCAATCGCCAGAGTCTTGGGGACATTGGTAAACATTGGAAACGTTAACTAAAAAATGACGTTGTATGACCTTCATTTCCAAGAATCATTCCACATAAGAAACTAGAGGTCAAGAATCTTTCTTCAAGTCATTCATTGGTGAATAAAACAGAGAACGATGGGCTTCTTCCATGATGTTACCTGCTCTTTCGGTGCTGCGTCTGCACAACTCCTACGGAAGTGGATGTCAGCGTCAAGGAGGCTCTCAAGATTAAAGAATGCACGCATCTTCTTACTCAGATGCAAGAAAATGGATCTCATGCCTTTGCATCTTAGGTTCTCAAAATTAACCCGAAAGAGGTTAGGTTTTAATTCTACTATATACAAACAGAAGTTTAGACAAAACTTATGCAAGTTTCAACATTGCTTATTGAATTTAGAAATTAGCGACACTCACTCTGAGATCATCAGATTGCAGAGAAAATTAACCGAGCTGAATAGCTCAATACGCTTAGTGCTACCACACGATTTGGTATGTAGGTTTTTTGACTCACAGAACGTCAAGTTAGAGGTCGAGTTCGCGAAAATAAAGAAAGCTAACTTAATAAAGTTTAACAATCTACTGGCATTAAAACAGCAAGCCACACAAGCTCGCCCGGATAAATCTAGATGGCTGGTTAACCTGACTGATACTGTAATTCCTGATGTAGTGGAAGAAGTCCTGGGTCTAGGACCACGACATGGACTACCCGTTCAGAAAAAACACATTCCAATCGCTAGGTTAATTTCTGATTTTAAATCGAATATCATGCTCGTTCTATCGGAGTCACGCAACCAAGCCAGGGTGGAGTTTGCAAACAGAATAAGTAACTTCAAACATAACCCGTCTACAGTAAAAGGTCGGTTTAATGCCTCTAAGATCAAAACTGTTCAGGATTTCCGTTCTAGCCACCCGGATTTATTGTTTGTGAAGGCAGATAAAGGTAACACCACTGTGTGCATCAAATCCACGGAGTACAAGACGAAAATGTTGAATGAACTGTCGAATACGAACACACATAAGGTGGTAAGACAAGATCTAACCTACACTCTCCAACAATGGGTAAACCAGTTAGCGAATAGGTGGTACAGTAACGAATTCATCACAAAAAATGTCAAGCGCACAATCTACACCAGCAACGGTGTTCCAGCGAGAGCTTACGGTTTACCCAAAATTCACAAAATAGACACCCCTGTCAGAATCATTGTGTCTTTCATTAACAGCCCTACATACGGTCTAGCTAAGACTCTGAATTATTGGCTTAAATCCAATCTTAACCTACCGAAGTCTCACATCAAAGATAGTTTCACCTTAGTGGAAAAAATCAGAGGTACCACATTGCCACCAGACTATATATTGGTCTCTCTGGATGTGGTATCGTTGTTTACCAATGTCCCCAAGACTCTGGCGATTGAGGCCATTAAGAAACGTTGGCAACACCTGGTTGCGAACTTCGCTGTACCCTTAGACCAGTTACTAATTGCTCTTGAGCTTTGTTTCGATGCCGCTATCTTTAGGTTTGACAATACGGTATATGCACAGACTTTCGGTTTACCTATGGGGTCACCTCTTTCCCCGATCCTGGCTGACTTGGTCATGGATGATCTTGAAACTCATTGTATTGGGAACTTAGGTTTCCAACTACCCTTTTATTTTCGCTATGTTGACGACATATTAACTGCTGTCCCGAGGGACTCGGTCATTCACCTGATACATGTCTTTAATGAATTTCATCCGAGATTACAGTTCACATGCGAGACTGAGAAACTAGGTCGAATTAGCTTTTTGGATGTTCAAATCATAAATTCCAACTCAATTATTGCAACGGATTGGTACCAAAAACCCACGTGGTCACAAAGATATCTGAATTTCGAATCCCACCATCCAAGATCGTACAAAATCAGTTCCATCATCAATCTAGTTGACAGAGGGATCAAGTTGGCAAACGAATGCTTCCACTCGAAAAATCTAGCTGTCATTCGGGAGGTCTTACTTAAAAACGATTACCCAGCGAACTTGGTAACTAGAACTATTAATGCGAGGTTACGCAAGATCTGCAATCATAATGATAATATCGACAACCCGCACCCGCAATTGGATCGTAGGTCCCGGTTTATCTCTATCCCTTACGTCGTGGGACTGTTTGAATCTTTAAATCGTACTTTTAAGAAATATGATGTGCAGTTCGTGGGTAAGAACGCGAATGATCTGCGATGGATGTTTAACTCGGGAAAAGACTTGCTACCTAAAGATAAGCACTCCAATGTGGTTTATAAGATACCATGCAAAGATTGTAATAAACCGTATATTGGTCAAACGAGTAGGCATTTATCCGCAAGGATAAATGAGCACAGAAATAACATCAAGGACAGTGTTGACCACTATACGGCTTTAACGAAACACATAGTTGACGCTGACCATAGATTTGACTATGATAACACCAAAATTCTGCATGAAGAACCGAATTATTATAAACGTCTTATCTTAGAAATGTGCAACATCGTGAGTCACTCGGACTCGGTTAACCTAAGGCAAGATGTTGAGAAGCTCAGTGATACCTACGTCACATTGATTACTGACGCATAGTTAGCCTGGGATACATGTTACCGACTTGTAAATCTATCAATATTCCTTACGCGGTCTATGATAGATTCTACCATCTGTTATTGTTGTCTTGACCACTGTATGATTCGTGTCCTCTTACGTCACTTAGAACACTTGCTTAGCTGCGGTATCCATTTAGGCTGCTTAGATTATAGTGTTGTAATTATATCACCTGGTCTGATGGAGAGTTGGAAGAAGAGGAGGTCCAAGTGAAAGGTTATCCCGATCGATCTCAATGACGACCTAGGCTACTTGATTGTCTCCCTTTGATTGTTTTTTGTTTAACTTAATTAAGGTTAGTTTCAACGACTTTAGATTTAAAAATGTCTGTTAGATGTGTAAAGTTTGTGTGCACCCCTGTTTGTATACAGAATAAAATTTGTCCTGAGGAGGGCCCACACCCAGGGCCGAAGCGTTGACTAAAAAATGACGTTGTATGACCTTCATTTCCAAGAATCATTCCACATAAGAAACTAGAGGTCAAGAATCTTTCTTCAAAAAAGCTAAATCTTAACTTTGGAGGACCTGGAGGTTCAAAAGAGGAGCTTGAGGTTAAAGTAGGGTCAAAAGCGGTTAGGTTGGATGCTACGAGTATTAAAATAGATGAGAAATATCGACTCAGGAGAGGACTTGCAGGTTCAAAGTAGTATAGCTTGAGGACGAACAAGGTTTGGAGAGGTTCATCTGGAAGCTATGAGTATTAAAGTAGGCGCTAAATCTTAACTTTGGAGGACCTGGAGGTTCAAAAGAGGAGCTTGAGGTTAAAGTAGGGTCAAAAGTGGTTAGGTTGGATGCTACGAGTATTAAAATAGGGGTTAAATTCTGACTCGGGGAGTCTCGCGCGGTGCATGTATACAGCACATTTTTGTTCACATTTTTGTCCACATTTTTTTTACTCTACCGAGTCTCTTGATTGGGATGTAAGTCAAATAAAGGAGTGAATTGAATTAGAGCATATATTGTAACATGTCCAATGTGACAGACCCCAGGCCTGCCAGGATTGGTCACATTAAATCAGGTGATACACTGGACAATTCGCCGTGCTCGCCTGTGACGTCAGAGGCGAGGAGCGAATCGTATATAAACCGGCGTCGACAGAGCTCGAGAGCGCATTCGCGGTAGAGCACCCGGGCGACTCACTATTATTTATACAATCGAGCGTGACCAGGTAAAGCACCGGCACGACTCTTAACACTATTAAATTCTTAGCGCATTAGTGGTATAGCACGCTAGCGACTCATTAGGCATATTATCCTTGTCGTCTTGACTTGATAATAACTTAACTTCATTCCAAATATCGATATTTAAAATAATAAGCACATAGCAAAGCAAAGCACAGCATTTCAAAGACTAGCATAAAAGATATCTTCTAAAATATAAGAACTACGGTTGCTACGGCAACAAACATTATTATAAA
This sequence comes from Tenthredo mesomela, assembly GCA_943736025.1. Taxonomy (NCBI): domain Eukaryota; kingdom Metazoa; phylum Arthropoda; class Insecta; order Hymenoptera; family Tenthredinidae; genus Tenthredo; species Tenthredo mesomela. Next base: position 15,309,856 of record OX031020.1, on the reverse strand, counting down.
ACAAATTAGTCTGTCTTTAGCCTCCTACTGAAGCAGACCTGTATTTTCTGAATACATAAACCTTTTGCCTAATTGATATTCTTTCATCTGATTCACTTTATTTCCCTCGGGAATCCATAAATAGTAACTTATTATTACAACAAATATTAAATTTGTTACATTGGTGTCAGAATCGGGATCTTACCGAGATCGATAGAGTGAATTTTTAAAAGACGGTTTGTGATTGTGAAAGGATTTAAAAAGAATTTGAAAAAGAAAAAGAAATGTCTTCTCGTCGACGAGCTATCATCGACGAACCTCAACAAGCTCCAGCACCTCAGCCTCAGGTTGACATGATGGAACGGTTATTCCAAGTTATGGCTGCACAACAACAAGCAAGCCTAGCTGCTCAAACTGCCCAACATGAAGCTAATTTGACAGCACAAAAGGACCGCGAAGAACGCGAAATGATCCGAATAAGAGAAGAAAGAGAGGCCTAACGAGAAGAAAGAGAAGCTGAATTATTAGCTAAACGTGAGGAAAGAGAAGCTATTTTACTAGCTCAAAGAGAAGAAAGGGAAGAGCGCCGAGTTGAACGCGAGGCAAATTTACTGGCTCAAAAAGAACGAGAGGAACGCGAAACTCAACGACTGAGAGAAGAAAGAGAGGCGAATTTGGCAACTCAACGAGCTGACAGGGAGGCGAACCAAGCAGCTCAACAGGCCACCTTATCCCTCCTTATAAATCGCCTCGAACCCCAAGAAATGATCTCGCAGACCGCGACTCCTAGACGATCTCCAGTGAGGATTGAGGAAATAATTGAACCATCTAATTTACGGTCTGTACAAAGCTATGGGGAAGAAGAACCTTCCCCAACAATACGTAGACCTCGTACGGGTGGAGCGGCAACTTTTACGCCACATACCCGTACTGTAGCTCAAAACGACCGAATTAGAAATATAATTCGGGACGAACGAGAAAATATTAACCAAATTAGTGGAGATCAAAACATAGAAAATAATGTCATTCCTCTCAATTTGACTTGCGCCGGGAGTAGTCGCGAAAAGCAGCTAAATAATACCACAATAAATACTTGTAAAGAAGGTTGTACTGAGTCAACAAAAAAATCATCGAACCTAAAAGTAAATTTCTTTGACGGATCAATTCCTTGGGCTGATTATGAGCGGCAATTTCAGATGATTGCAAAAGTAAATTCTTGGTCTTGTATTACTAAGGCCGGACAACTTGCAGGAAGCTTAAGAGGTCCTACCTTAGCTGTTCTATCAGCTCTTGCTGATTCAGATATTGAAAATTACGATAAACTCAGCGCAGCCTTACGATTGAGATTCGGAAATCAACTTATATCGAAATTATCTTTAACTCAATTGGACCTTAAAAGACAAGCTAAAGAAGAAGGTCTTGCCTCACTCGGGGTAGAAATGGAAAGATTAGAATAGCTTTACCCAATTGTGATGAACCTACTAGAGACATGTTAGCCTGTAATAAATTTATAAATGCAATAACGGATCCAGAATTGAGACATACTCTTAGTCTGACGGGACCTTCTTCTGTCCAAGAAGCGGTAATTAAGGACATGAAAATCGAAGCATTAACAAAACACCATCTAGGGGTAGGAAAAATTAGACAAATCGAGACAGATAAAATTCCTACTATCCCTATAAAATCAAACGATTCTGAGAAAACTACTCCCAGACAGCAAAATAATTATAACGGATATAACAATAATAATTATAACAGAAATAATAATAATAATTACAACGTAAATAACGGAGGCAGATCCCCACCCGTGTGTAAATTCTGCCATAAGATAGGTCATGTAATAGATAAATGTTTCTCATTGGAAAAAAGGAATAATTCAATTAATGATAATCTTTCGGATTCTCGGACGTCTTGGCGAAAAGACGACGAGAAAAATAATTAATTCAAATCAGACTTCCTGGAGGGATAGAGATCCCTCTTCAGATTCGTAACCAATAACCTCAAAAGAGTAGATTCTAATGATTCAACGGAGCTTAAAACTTTTTATTAATAGTCCTAGTTCTATCCAATTTTTAATAGGAAAAGCGTTACAAATGTTCTAAATGCGACTACGATCGTTTATCTTCCAATTCTTTATTTATTTTCAATCGATCTAACTTTTCTTTTATTTCATTAGCGTGATAGCTATATAAGAGATTCGAACATAATAATTCTGTTAAAATGGTATTGTTAGTTTAAGTAACTAATAAAAAACAAGGTTTTTCAGAGTTTCCACTATAGGAACTGATTCAATATTCTGAGACAATAAGAAGGAAGCCGAAACTATCCCATCCTGACCTATTATTCCGGTTTCCCCACTTCTATTCAGATAAGATCGTTCCAATTTATATTTATCTCACTAAAAACATCCAAAGATGTAAAAACAGCCGCCAAGTACCCACACGAAAATCACAATTCCTTTATAAGCAAAACGCTTCGCCAGTCTCTGTCGTGAAATCAAGAAAAAAAGCCAAGCACCGAACGTACCCCTGCGATCTTTCAGCGCAAGTCTACGTCGTGAAGTCGGAGTTTCGTGTGAGGATATCGAAACATCATTCCAAGAGCTACGTACTTGGCGGGCACATTCAGTTTTTTTTCTTTGTGTTTGTTGCTTTCGCTTCGGATTGATAGTACTTTATCGTATTTTGTGAAACATTTTTTTTTGCGACTGTTTTCCATATTGTCTATTCATCAAATCTGGCATCTAAAATACATCGATTGATAGGACACGACTCCTGGCAGTTTTATTTTGTGTTTCGCTGTTTATCTTACAGTTCTTTCGAATTGTGAACAGGTGCTTGTATCGGTACTTGGCGGCTAATAGATGTCTCCAAGTATACCATGTGTCCGGTCGCTGGATACATACACGTCATGAATTTTGCATCGACTGATGAATGTCTGATTTGCACATAACATTGGTTCCATATACACACTTGTTTGAAATGCATCTTCCGATCTTGTGGTACGACTTTGTCGTGGCAGTTGGAAGATTAGCGCGTGCGAGTTTACGGGAGTGCTGTAGTGCGGGCGACCTTCGGCGCCCGCACTACAGCACTCCCGTAAACTCGCACGCGCTAATCTCTCAACTGCCACGAATGTGTAGTTGCGAATGATTATTCTTCACAATCGAATGAGCAACAAAATATTTTTGCACTCAAGTGAGGCCGAACTGCTATAAGGATGGGTTTCAGGTATTGAAATTGATCCTTTCCACTACGTGTATACGCTCGTGCACCTGCACATACGCATGCATCGTGAGCAATATTTTATGACATAGTATAAGGTACACCAAAGCAATCATCAACTGAATTTTATGTTCATCATTATATCAAACTGTCACACTCTATGCTAGTTATAGCATACACGTGTATCCGTATAGCTGCAAGTTTTAGGTTCCATACCGAAATAGCAAAGTAGAGTTTTCTTAATTCGATAGTTTTGCAAGTGAATAAATTCATTCTTCCATAATTAATACTACTTATATACTCGAGCTCTGCGGTATGTCACCTATCATGGGAGAACTTACTGTAGTAACATTGCTTATTGGCTCCATAGTGAGGTATACGTGATTCTAGAGTTCTGAGTCTGATCTGATAATTCAATGACAGTGGAACGAACACGATGTTTATTTATTATATACGGTATTCACGTCTGTAAAGTCATACACATAATTAAGGATACGTAGAAGTATTTTCCGATACGATTATTGGTTAGAATAACTAGTTTTTCAGTTTATTTAAGGGGTTAGGCCACTCTAGAGGCCGAAAAAAATAGGCTTTTTGAGGATTTTTTTTCAGAAATACTACAAAATAAATCGAGTCCACAAAAATGGGTGTTTATTATACATATCACTGACTGTATACAGTAATTTTTTTAGAGCGATTGATTTCAAAATGGCGGCTGTGCAGCGTTTTTGCGATGACGTCTCCGGTTTTCTAGGGTCCACGGCCGGACGAACGGCTCCGGTAATTTTTGAATTATGATAAGCCAATGAATTTTTCTCGATTATACATAATAACTGCTATAGAAGTACGTAGGATTTTTTCGATATATTGATTTTTGGCGAAATGGTGCACTTCTAAAGTGGAAAGTGAAAAATTTGCCTAAAAAATCGTCAGATAAGTGTTAATAACAAATTAACCGTGCAATATAAAAAAAAAAATCCTACGTACTTCCATAGACAATGTATTTTTCAAGATATTGTAATATTTTTAATATTTGTTGTAATAATAAAATAATATTTATGGATTCCCGAGGGAAATAAAGTGAATCAGATGAAATATAATCAATTGGGCAAAAGGTTTATGTATTCAGAAAATACAGGTCTGCTTCAGTACGAGGCTAAAGACAGACTAATTTGTTTTACAATAATACTTATTGATACGGCAACGGCGATTCATATATTTTGAGAGATGTCTTTTATCATATAGACTACTTGATCTAGATCGTATGAAAGTAATATATAGGGGTGAATTCATCAAATATAACACTACTCCCCCCTTAGTGAAAGAGTCGACCCGACTCGTAAGGTAAGTATAAAGATAATAAAAATTGTCTATTTAAAATCATCATAAGGATTAGCAAGTCGATATTTGAATCATAAAATCTATGTGCTCTATTTAGGAAAATCGGAGCTGTGGCTCAAATAATTAAAAATTTTCCTAAGTACTATCTGACATTCGTCTCTTATTAGTAGGGAAACCACAGAAAACCTCTAAAAAGATAGTCTAACTTAATATCACAACATGGGTTTTTACAAAAATCTTCAAGAACAGGAACCAGGAACAATAGTAGAAACTCAGGAATACAGGAACAGTAGACAGGAATCAGGAAATAAGAGTAGAAACTCAGGAACAAGGTGAAGAATTCCTTGGTCGTTATGAAGAAAGTCCTGAATACTGGAACAGGAAGGGGATGGAGGGGTAGAAGGACCAAAGGCTGGAACGGAAAGTCCGATTCTAAACTCCAGGAGATCCAACTCCAAACCTCTTCGAAATAAATCATATACGACCTAGACAGGAGGACAAATGTTATTCTCTAAAAATAATAAGGTCTTAAATTTGAGTTTTTCTAAAAACTCTTCAAAATTATAGATTCCATTTAAATCTCTTTTTGAATCAAAATTATAAATTCGTTTTTTAAAAATATTTTCTTTGAAATTAAAATGATAAATTAAACTTTTTGATATTAGCTAAATTATTTCAAATAAAATAAATTGAAAAATTAAATTATTCTATTGAATAAATGTTATAAATATGAATTGAAACGATCTTATCTGGAAAGAAGTGGAAACTTGGGAAAATAGGTCAGGATGGGATGAATTAGACTTCCTTCTTCTCGTCTCAGAATATTATTTCGTCATTTAAATAGAATATCCTACTATCAGAATATCGGGAGCTGGAAAAACCTGGGTTAATGTTTGCAAACTAAAACATAACCTATATCTAGATTTTCCGCTCGGATCTCTTTTCATCTAGACGCCATTATTATATAAGTCTATTGTAACGACACCTAGCGTTATATTTTTGTAATATTTTCGCGGGATTCGAGATGGAAATAAACGAGGGTCTTTTAAACGACCTATAACGAACCCTTTCAATAAAACATCTATAAATAAATGAAAAATTGTTTGAACAATTGCAAAATTGTTTATAACAAAAGAAAAGAAATAAAAGATACGAAGGGGTGAGAAATCTAAAGAAGCGTCATTCGTAATCATGGAGCTGTTGAACGAGGACGCTATTCGTCTAGGAATCCTAATTGCCCAATTTAATTGGAACAGTATTCCGGAAAATAATCAAACATTAATAAAAGAGTGGTTCTTAAACGAATGGGGAAAAGTAAAATGTTACAAAGGAATTGCAGTCAAAGTTCGCAATTCACCACTTTTTGCTTGCATAAGCTGCTTTGCAGTAAAGTAAGTAAACGAAATTATTTTTATTAAAATATTACAATATTCCTTTATTTATTCCTACATCTTTCATTAAACTTCCTTTTTATTTTTTTTTTTAGAATTTCAACCGAAGAATCGCTCGGAATGGTTCGACTACATCGATGCGTTGTGAATGAAATGAACTCAATTGGGGGGTACGCCGCCTGTTATTTGTGCCAGCTTCCCCTTTTGTCGATTGCGGAAGAAATCAACTGTACCGATTGTAAGAAGATGGAAAAAATGACGAAACACGTTGTCGAAAAAATAATTATGAACCGGTACTAATATCCCGAATAAAATATTATAGCAATTTGTTGTTAGAACAAATTCTCATCTATTTCTGACGATCCGTTATTATATCGTCAAGTGTTACTCCGTTGTAAAAGTTTGATGAAATAAATCTTATTTATTTTTCTGTCTATTATTTGTTGTTTTTTTTTTTTTTTTTTTTTTTTTTTTTTTAATTATTAATTAGATGTTATTCATAATATTCGTTATCCTCCATTTGCTTTTAATAGTCTTTATTACCGACTTGATCTCAATTATTTTACTATTAGTTCCGAATTCTTCCGAGCTATTCCGAATAGTTCTGAGTTGTTCCGAGTCTATTCCGATGCGATGTTAAAAATCATAAGGTTTCATAACCTCGCAAAAATTCATATAAACGTCGTCTGCGGAAGCTTCGGCGTCTAAGATCAAGACTGGTGCTGGAAGAGTCGCAAATTTCTTTCTAACTAACCAATCTTCATGTACTTCGTGTAGGACCTTCAAATAATCTAATGGAATACCATCTTCTTCTGAACGAGCGCGTGAATTTATACGCGAAAACGACTCTTCGGGAGATAACCTGAAGTAAACAATTAAATCCACCTCGAAGGCAGGAGATTCGCTAACCAGTACCCTAACATTTTCTAATAAAAGATGAGCTTCGAGGTCTTCAAAATCTCCCATTCTTCTACGTGCCTAGACGAAGCAATTGCAGCTATAAATAGACCTTTCCATGATTTTATTAGGTAATGCAGTCTGAGTTAAATGTCGGATTGATACGCATATTTACTAGGATCCTTATACATCTTTTCTAGGAGGTTCTCGCCAGCTACGTTACGATATTCATCTAAAGGTTCTAACAGTGTAAGAATATTTTTATCATTTAAAAATCTTTTAGTAAACGTCGTTTTACCACATCCAATATTTCCTTCAATGAGGATAGTTAAATGTCTATAATCTCTTTGTTTAATTCCATAAGGCAGTTCCTCAGACCACCTGGAAGAATCCAATGTAAAGGTTTGATCATCCCTTAGAAGAGAGAAATTATTATTTACAGAATGATCTTCATCTATATTTAAAGAACGAAGATTCTTTATTTTATTATTGTGAGTAAGTTTATCTGAATTATAAGGAGCCAGACGGTCCAAGTGTACTACCTTAGGTTTCGTACGAGTAGATCTTTGTATTCGATAAACTACATTATTTATTTTGTCAATTATTGAATAAGGACCTTCCCAATTAGATTGTAATTTAGGACAACGTCCTTTTTCTCGTCTAGGTTGGAAGAGCCATACTAAATCTCCAGTTTTAAATTCAAGATCTCTAGCCCTAATATCATAATGAGCTTTTGTTCTATCTGAAACTATTTCAATTCTTTCCCTAGCAAAATCATGAATTTGTTCTAATTTATCCCTTAAATTAGATACGAAGTCTGTTTGAAGAGGATCTGGTGAAGGAATAGGTCCCTTATCTAAGTCTGAAGGTAACCGAAGATCTCTTCCCATAAGCATAGAAGCTGGAGATTGTTTAGTCGTTTCGTGAACAGCTGATCGATAAGATAGAAGAAAAAGAGGAATCCACTCATCCCAATCTCGTTGACTTTTATCAACGAAAGAAGCTAAATAACTTAGAAGAGTTCGATTTAACCGTTCTACCATTCCATCAGACTGAGGATGAAGGGGAGTTGTATGAGTCTTTCTGATTCCTAAAACTGTTGATATTTCTTCTATTAAAATTGATTCAAAATTACGACCTTGATCGGTATGTAATTCTAGAGGAGTCCCATATCTACAAACAAAATCTCGAACAAATACTTGGGCAACTGTCTTTGCTTCCTGATTAGGGATAGGGATGACCTCGGGCCATTTAGTAAAATAATCTGCAATAACTAAGGCATATCTATTTCCAGATCTAGAAAGAGGGAGTGGCCCGAGAACATCCATAGCCACTCTCTCGAAGGGTGCTCCGACGTTATATATTTGAAGAGGACTGCGACCTTTACCGCGTGGACCCTTTTTCGCAATGCAGACTTTACATAACCTACACCAATCATCTACATCCATTCTGCTGCGAGCCCAGAAAAATCGTTCTCTAATCCGACCTAAAGTTTTATTGAAAGCGAAATGTCCACCCGACGGTGAATCATGATATTGCTTGAGGATGTCTTCTATTTTGTTCTTTGGTACTAATAACTGCCATCTAATTATCTTCAAATCTGGAGATTCCCATTTTCTATATAATATTCCGTTCATTAAAAACAGAGAATCCCATTGAGTCCAATAGATTTTTAGATCTTGACTCTTAGCAGAAACATCTTGCCACTCAGGGCGTAATTCAGATTCTTTCCATGTTTTAATCTGTAATAGAACTTCATCTTCTTGTTGAGCCTTTTTCCATGGGTTCAGATCTCCTTCAAAAGTGATTGATCGGATTTTATAGGGTTCGTCTAGTTGTTTTTCTAATCTGGTGCATTGTTTACTTTTCGACAGGTCCTTCGCAAGGTCTTCTGGATAGAGCGTCTGCGTTTCCATGTAATAATCCAGCGCGGTGTTGAATATCAAAATCATATTGGCCCAGTCTCTCTATCCACCTAGCTACCTGTCCTTCTGGAGATTTAAAAGAAAGCAACCACTTAAGAGAAGCATGATCTGTCCTAATCAAAAACTTTCTCCCATATAAATAATGATGAAAATGTATTACTGTTTTTACCACAGCTAAAAGTTCTCTACGAGTGACACAATAATTCCTCTCCGTCTTACTAAGGACTCGACTGTAATATCTGACTACCCTTTCATTTCCGTCATGGATTTGAGACAAAACTCCACCTATTCCTGAAAGAGAAGCGTCTGAGTCTAAAATAAAAGGTTGTTCTACTTGGGGATAAGCAAGAATAGGAGAAGATGTTAAATAAGTTTTTAATTTGATAAAAGCTTCTTCACATTCCTGAGACCATTCGAATTGAACCTTACTCCCTGTTAAGGGGTAAGAATCTTTTTTGGTTATGTCATTTAACCTCCTATAATCGATGCAAAATCTCTTCGTTCCATCTTTCTTTGAAACAAGAACAATTGGTGAAGCCCAAGGACTTGAAGATGATTCTATTACGTTGATGGCTAGCATTTCGTTGACCATCTTCTCTACTTCTTCTCGACCATTTAATGGAAGTCTTCGGGCAGCTTGTTTTATAGGTGCGTTACTTCCTACATCAATGGTATGAGTCGTTATGGTACTTCTTCCTTTATCGTTGCTATTTTTAGCAAAAGCATCTTGATATTCTTCAATTAATGTCTTGAATTTCTCTTTTTGTATGGGATTTAAACCAACAGATGACTTTTCTAAGAGATTTTCTAAATGAACTGGAAAAGAAATTAATTCTTCTCTGGAAACATCTATTACTTGAATATGAGGAAAATCAGATGTTTTATTCCTATTAGTTAAAAGAGCGATCTCGTGTCGACCTGACGTTAATAAATTCCCTTCTGTAGAAATAACACAATTATGCGCTGCAAGAAAGTCAATCCCTAAGATCCCTTCATCCTTAATATCTGCTACGTAAACTTTATGTGAAGAATCGATACACCCTATCACGTTAATCTGAACTCAAACTTCTTTTAAAACTGGAGTTATTTCTCCTGTAGCAGTTCGAAGGGAAGCAGAATTGTGAAAATGGTTAATAGATTTCAAGAGATCCGAACGGACTACTGTGACCTCTGCTCCAGTGTCTATCACCCAGAGGCAGTTAATTCCGTTGACAGTCCCTCGCGCATATAAGCCTGTTGTTTGTCTTATGCTTCTTAATAAAAATTGTGTTAAAATAGGGCTTTCGTTGGATCGAACACTTGATGACTTTCGCCCTTCTAAATCATCAATAATTAGTTTTTTTGGTTAGAAGAACCCTGAGGTTTTTCCGAAGTTTTATGAGAATTGTCTGTATTATTTTCACTATCCTTTCTCCACGACATTTTTTTATCTGAAGAATTTTCGTTACTGGCTTGATTTAATTTTTCTAATGAAAAACAACGATTGGCGTCATGTCCAATCTTTTGACAATATTTACATTTTAACGGGGGTCTGTCTCCGTAATTTGGTCTTTTATAATTATTATTACTATTATTCCTATTATAGTTATTATTATTATATCCGTTATTATAATTATTTTGCTGCCTGGGAGTAGATTTTTCGGAATCATTGGTTTTACTAGGAAAAGTAGGAGTTTTATCTGTTTCGATACGTCGAACTTTTCCTACTCCTAGATGGTGTTTTGTTAATGCTTCAATTTCCATACCTTTAATGACCGCTTCTTGTACAGAAGAAGGTCCTGTCAGGCTAAGAGTATGTCTCAACTCTGGGTCTGTTATTGCATTAATGAATTTATTACAGGCTAACATGTCTCTAGTAGGTTCATCGCAATTGGGTAAAGCTATTCTAGCTAATCTTTCTATTTCTACTCTGAGTGAGGCAAGACCTTCTTCCTTAGCTTGTCTTTTAAGGTCTAATTGAGTTAAAGATAGTTTTGATATAAGTTGATTTCCGAATCTCAAACGTAAGGCTGCGCTGAGTTTATCGTAATTTTCAATATCTGAATCAGCAAGAGCTGATAGAACAGCTAAGGCAGGACCTCTTAAGCTACCTGCAAGTTGTCCGGCCTTAGTAATAGAAGACCAGGAGTTTACTTTTGCAATTATTTGAAATTGTCGCTCATAGTCAGCCCAAGGAATTGATCCGTCGAAGAAATTTACTTTAAGGTTTGACGATTTTTTTGTCGATTCAGTACAACCTTCATTACGAGTAATAATTGTATCGTTGATCTGTTTATCGCGACTACTCCCGGCGCGAGATAAATTGAGAGGAAGATTATTGGTTGTATTATCTACGTTTTGGTCACCAGCCATATAATTAGTATTTTCTACGCCTCGTGCATCCCGAATTGTACCTCCAATTCGGTCGCTTTGAGCTACAGTACGGGTGTGTGGCGTAAAAGTTGCCGCTCCACCCGTACGAGGTATACGTATTGTTGGGGAAGGTTCTTCTTCCCCATAGTTTTGTACAGACCGTATATTTGTGGGTTCAATTATTTCCTCGATTCTCACTGGGGATCGTCGGGGAGTCGAAGTTTGAGACATTGTTTCCTGTGGTTCCAGGCGTCTCATCAGTAGGGACATGGTGGTTTGTTGGGCTGTCATATTAGCTTCCCGGTCAGCTCGTTGAGCTGCTAAATTCGCCTCTCTTTCCTCTCTCAATCGAACAGCTTCGCGCTCCTCGCGCTCTCGTTGAGCTGTCAAATTTGCCTCACGTTCAGCTCGGCGTTCTTCCCTCTCTTCTTTTTGTGCTGATAAAATAGCTTCTCTTTCTTCTCTTTTAGCCAATAGTTCAGCTTCTCTTTCCTCTTTTTTTGCTAATAGTTCAGCTTCTCTCTCTTCGCGTTTGGCTAATAGTTCAGCTTCTTTTTCGATACGTTTTGCTAATATTTCAGCTTCTCTTTCTTCTCGTTTTGCTTCTCTTTCTTCGCGTTTTGCTTCTCTTTCTTCGCGTTTTGCTATAATTTCGCGTTCTTCACGAGCTGTTTGTGCTGCTAAATTAGCTTTATGTTGGGCAGTTTGAGCAGCTAGGCTTGCTTGTTGTTGTGCAGCCATAACTTGTAATAGTCGTTCCATCATATCAACCTGGGGTTGAGGTGCTGGAGCTTGTTGAGGTTCGTCGATGATAGCTCGTCGACGAGAAGACATTTCTTTTTCTTTTTCAAATTCTTTTTAAATCCTTTCACAATCACGAACTCTCTTTCAAAAATTCACTTTATCGATCCCGGTAAAATCCCGATTCTGACACCAATGTAATATTTTTAATATTTGTTGTAATAATAAGTTAATATTTATGGATTCCCGAGGGAAATAAAGTGAATCAGATGAAATATAATTAATTGGGCAAAAGGTTTATGTATTCAGAAAATACAGGTCTGCTTCAGTACGAGGCTAAAGACAGACTAATTTGTTTTACAATAATACTTATTGATACGGCAACGGCGATTCATATATTTTGAGAGATGTCTTTTATCATATAGACTACTTGATCTAGATCGTATGAAAGTAATATATAGGGGTGAATTCATCAAATATAACAACATATTCGAAGTTTCAAGTGAATCGGTTGAAAATTGTCTGAGTTATGTTTCCGGCCAACTTAAAAAATGCGGTTTTGAGATAAACGCGTTTGAAGTTTTGAGTAGTAGAAAATCATGAAAATTTACCAAAAGTTGAAAAACTCGGTGAAAAAAAATCGTGCGATAAATTTCTAGGAACCATTTGGAAGAGTAGATTTCAGGCTACAAAATGGCTGCATCGAAAGTTCTCTGCGATTTTTTTAACGCCCCGTAGAGAACTTTGAAAAACTTTGAAAAACTTTTTTTTTCTGGCGTTTCGCAATCCGGCACTCAAACCTACGCCATGGCGTCAAAAATGGCCGTAGGAAAAATTTTCAAAAACCGTCTTGAAGATGAAGTTTCAACCTTCAAAATGCTTTCCCGAATGATTTTTTTTTTACAATTTTTCATTGAGTTACAGCATTTTGAAAGTCGGCGTTATTTCGCCGATTGCCGGGTGCGCCGTTAATTTTGTTGCTGAGTGTACTAAAATTCGAAAACCGAGTACTTGAAGATTTTTCCCGGCCATAATCTTTTAGGACACTATTTTTGAGGTCCTAGGGGACCATAAAAAAAAATAAAAAAATAAAGGTTTTTCAAAAATTCTAGAGTGGCCTAACCCCTTAATTGCTGTCGCATTAAAAACTCAATTTTCGCGTAAAAAGACGCCGGTTGTCCGTATAGCTCTAAGGAACTGAATGTGCCCGCCAAGTACGTAGCTCTTGGAATGATGTTTCGATATCCTCACACGAAACTCCGACTTCACGACGTAGACTTGCGCTGAAAGATCGCAGGGGTACGTTCGGTGCTTGGCTTTTTTTCTTGATTTCACGACAGAGACTGGCGAAGCGTAATAAAGGAATTGTGATTTTCGTGTGGGTACTTGGCGGCTGTTTTTACATCTTTGGATGTTTTTAGTGAGATTTCACTACTTTTTGCAAGTACGCAGCATTGATACCGCTATCCCATACATCCGACAATCTCAACAAACCCCCGATCATTCACGCAAGACATGTTGTATGTACAGGAGTTATATGTATTTCCGCCCAGGGTTAATCTACCGCGATTAGGATTCGCGGAATAGGCGACCGACGATGCACCTCATGCTATTTCTTATGGTTGGTGGCCTATTCTGCGAGTCCCTGGGTCATAACTATCGCACCTATAGGAATGATTTCGATCGGACTTACGTACCAACTATCCCAATTTTCCTACGAATGCCACGCGTCTAAGTATAATATTGGGATCTTTGGAATGGGCGTGGCTTTGAAATTTTAGCCTTCTTTGAGTAGTTCTATTTTCTGCCACTAGTTAGCGTATCGAGGTTCTAAGGTTCCCAATAAGAGCGATTCTGTGTATATTAACGTGCCTAAAAGGTCGGCAAACGTGACAGAATCGCTCTCTGTGTGTACGTACATGTAAGTGGACGTTCTTCGTACGAGGAATTACTCATTCAATTTCAGCGGGGTTACACGTTATTACTTATTATAGTCTGATCATCACAAGAAATACATTTGGAATTTGGGCAAGGAGAGAAACATTCAGTGATGGCCGGTTGCATAAAGGTGGGTTACCCGAACCTTCAAATACCCCGTAGGTAACCCCGCAGATACTACCCGTTCAACCGTTTTTTCATCTGACAGCTGTCATGAATCGCTGTTAACTTCTGACAGTCATGTAGGTTGAACGAGTAGTATCTGCGGAGGTTATTGAAATTTTTGGGTAACCCACCTTTATGCAACCGGGCATGAGAGAAGAACACATTTACTTCAATTGTCAACTGTGACAAACATGAATAATTTATTAAACGGAACTCAATTTTGTCTTATACAGTTTTAACTTAATTTAGCACTTAATCAGTAATTCTTGCGCCATAGCTTGGAAGACTATGTTGCCCTTGACTTAAATAATCACAGTTAGTTAGCATATTACACCAACAAGGAATGACATGTAGTATGGAATAGGTAGATTGAGTCAGTGGTTGGATTTACAGCGGAGGTTGTTTCATACAGATACAGGCCAGTGTGTACGGTTTGAAGTGATTGGTCAACAACTTGTTATTTGAAGTGTATATGGCTCAAAATCACCAAGGTGGTAAATTCCAAGTTTGGAATTTCTCAAAAAAATTTATTATATTTTTGTTCTGCAAACCAGTTCTAATCATTGACCAACTTATCTTTAATTGATATCCGAACGGGGCAAGCTGGAAATTAAAAATTACGTGAATAAAAAGTATTTATGGAAAACAAGTCATGAGCTGCCGTCATTTCGGGAACGCTTGAAAAAGTAATAATTACTAATGCATAAATACGGAAAATGATTTGTTTATTATAGTAGATACATAGCTGAGATATGTCCTCAATCTTTAAAAATGATAAACATGTCAATTACTGTGTGAATGTGAAGTTTTTTGAAAAATAAGTCATGAGAAACATAAATTTACATGTTTTCATAGTTATAGTTCCTTTAAAAGTAATATTCATATAATTTTGGACATTTAATTTAGTATAAAAGCAAAGAAATAAATTTATATTTGCAATTGATCATTGATTTGATGAGAAAAAAATGATTTTTGCTTATTAATTCGTTATTAATTGACTTTTAGTAGCGTTCCCGGAAATGACGAATCGTTCCCGAAATGACGAATCATTCCCGAAATGACGAATCGTTCCCGAAATGACGATATGCATGCAATCCTGGAATCTTCAAAAACAAATTCATGAGTAATCCTAAAAAAAAAAATAAAAATAAAAAAAAATAAATAAATAAAAATTAAAAAATTAAAAATTAAAAAAAAAAAATCAATATTTTAAATTTTAAACCATCATTAACAATACAATCTTAATTCCGGGAACCCAATGATCATTCCGGGAACGCATGTCATATGCGGGACCGTTCCCGGAATGACCGTTCCCGGAATGACGTTTCTACATAAAGATGCGTGTAAAATAAGTATTAGTCACTTAAACGGGATTATTTGAGATTAATATAAAGCGAGTCACATTCATCTTTAAGAAATATCGTATCAAAAAGCATTTGCTTGTTTTTTTCCTACAATTATTGGCGTTCCCGGAATGACACTGAATTGATGTACGGTGCCAAAAATTCAAACAAAACTACCCGGGTAACAATTTACATGGCCAGCCCACAAGCCACATTAATGCCATGTGGCATGAGTACGGCAATGCTGTCGGCCAGCCACATAGCAGGCCAATGTTCGATAATCATGCGGCGGCTATATGGTTTCAACATAGCCTTTTCACATGGCGATAATATGGCTAACTAAGCTAGGCTACCAATGTTGCACCATCCTGGCCGCCACCTTGGGCCACGACATCGATTTTATGTGGGCCAAGCTGGCACTGCGATGTCCCGTCACTACCTAGCATTGACCTGGCCGCCACCTCGCAATGCCATATGGCTTTCATACGGGCAAACCTGGCACTGCCATGTCTTGACGTTAACTGGCGACTACCTGGCCGCCACCTCACGATGCCATATGGCTTTGATGTGGGCCAACCTGGTACTGCTGTGTCTTAACGTTAACTGGCGACCGCTGGCGACCACTGGCTACTACCTGGCCGCCACCTCGCGATGCCATATGGCTTTGATGTGGGCCAACCTGGTACTGTCGTGTCTTAGCGTTAACTGGCGACTACCTGGCCGCCACCTCGCGATGCCATATGACTTTTATGTGGGCTAACCTGGTACTGCTGTGTCTTAACGTTAACTGGCGACCGCTGGCGACCGCTGGCGACTACCTGGCCGCCACCTCGCGATGCCATATGGCTTTTATGTGGGCCAACCTGGTACTGCCGTGTCTTGACGTTAACTGGCAACTATTCGGCCGCCACATCGCGATGCCATATGGCTTTCACGTGGGCTAACCTGGTACTGCTGTGTCTTAACGTTAACTGGCAACCGCTGGCGACCGCTGGCGACTACCTGGCCGCCACCTCGCGATGCCATATGGCTTTGATGTGGGCCAACCTGGTACTGCCGTGTCTTAGCGTTAACTGGCGACTACCTGGCCGCCACCTCGCGATGCCATATGGCTTTTATGTGGGCCAACCTGGTACTGCTGTGTCTTAACGTTAACTGGCGACCGCTGGCGACCGCTGGCAACTACCTGGCCGCCACCTCGCATTGCCATATAGCTTTTACGTGGGGCAAGCTGGCACGGCCATGTCTTAAGGTAGCCTGGCATTTACCTGGTCTATACAATGCGTCGCCACCTACCTTAGTACCTTGCTATGCCGGTAGATGAGCGACAACGCTCGCAAGTAAAGTAACATCGGCTTGACTACACCTACCCGTTGCCGGCCGACCACAATCATAATTCACCTACGAGTCAAGCGACTCATACCGCCTACCCGGTAGTATAGTTCATAACAGTTCTTTTGGAATAACTACTGTGTGAATGATATATATACTTAAAAGTAGAATAGAACTCAAGGAGCGGTACTCGTTCCAAAATAGAGTGACTGTCACATGACAGCTAACTCGGGAAATTTCATGGTTACTTCATGGCTTTCATGTTTCAGAGAGGTATCAAAATTACTGGCAACCAGATGGCCCACACATAGCAACGAGTAAGCGGTGCCATGTCGCTGCCAGGTCAAAACCATAAATGAACTATATTGTTTATCGACTTAGTTGCCATCAAGGAGCGACATAGTTTGGTCGTCGTTGCCAGGTGAAAGCCATGATAAAACCGACCACTGCCGACATAGCGGCCACATTGGTTAGGTGGGTCGGCCATGTAGCGGCCGTATGGTTGCCGCGTTGGATTGTTACCTGGCAACTAGTTGGCCTCCACATGGCAGCGAGATAGCGCCGCCATATCGCTGCCAGGTCGAAACCATAAGTAAACCATGCTGTTTATCCACCTAGCTGCCATCAAGGAGCTACATAGTTTGGTCGTCGTTGCCAGGTACTAGCCATGATAAAACCGGGGTCGGCTGACATGGCGGCCACATTGGCTTGGTCGGTTGGCCATGTAGCGGCCATACGGCTGCCACTTCAAATTGTTACCCGGGTATGCTTAGCTCTTAAATTTTTCACATTTTCACAAAAAACAGGCTGGTCAACCGATTGTACTTGAGTGTTTCATATGATTACCCACTAGCGCTATTTGTTGCGTTGTGCTGAAAATTAATATATATAAAAATGTCTGCGTTCCCGGAAATGATGCACAAATTGTCAGACAAACTTTGTATTAAATTTTCGGACAAAATAATATTGTGTCGATTCGGGAACTTATAAATATCATTTTATAATAAAATTAACTAAGTTAACAAGCACCGTCGAAACATTAAAAAAAAATTTTACTATGTGTTTTAGCTGTTGTTGTCCGTGGATTACTACTTAGGGACGCGTTCCCGGAATGACTTTTCGGGGGTATTTCATAGAAAAAAATATATTCTATGAACAAATTCCAACAAATTTTTCTGATGCATTGCTTAAATGAGTTGATGTGAATAATTTGTGCTACATTATTTTAATAAAAACAAATAAATTTAATGATTTAAATGTCTCCGACACGAATTTACCACCTTGGTGATTTTGAGCCATATAAGCTTAAAATGACCCATAATTGCCTAGATGGTTACATACTACAGCTAATTTTCCGGAAAATCAAAAGGTGCTACATAATTTCAAATGGTTTCTAATAATTAATGTAATTTCACCAAAAATCTAATGGATAGCATATTTCAAGCTATCAAACGATTCAACTAGATTTTGGAAGATATTAAATGTTCTAACTCATTTCATAGATCTTGAAATATTTTTACTTTACTCAAGCGTCAGAATGCTAAGCATGGGTAACTCACATTTTCACTCCTCCTGAAGTAAAATTTTGTACATTACCCGACCCAGTTGTAGTTATAGTCATCTGATCTCGTGTGATTGCAGCACTCGCCTTTGGCTCGTGCTGCAACCTCACACTGGTCAGAAACAGTTTTACCACACTCGTATTGTAATGTACGCATTTTCAAATCAGTGTGCGAAACTCGATTCCTCATGCCTATTGGAAGTATGCGGGTTGCCCGATTCACACACTTACCTATGTAACAATAATTAAGTTCTCTTCGCTTAAAAATAATTTCCAAGATAATTTTTTCTATCCAACTTTCTCAATTTCTTGTCAAGTTGTGTTGACATACATATGACTGATTGAATGATCGCGTTACCAATATGTCAAATTAACATGACATATTATTTATAAATAATAAAATTCTATCAAAATCAAATGAGCTTTGCTTTTCTGATATAACTGTGCAAGTTTCGTTTCCATCGATAGACTACGAAAAGGGATATATAGAAGCCTAAGAAACGAGTTTTTTTGTCTCTGATTTCTTTATTTCTTTAGTTACGAAGACTTATAAAATTTTATGCTATTGAAAATCATTTCTGAAAGTATTTTGTTTCACGGGGTTAACGTTTAATGGGGGAGCTTTGCCCCCTGCACCCCTACCAGGGCCGTGCCCCTGGACCCCGTCCACACTCTGCCTCTCGCACTTAGGTATATCGCAATATGCAGTGTGAATTCCTATCGTCTGAACACTTGAAGTAGTGTTGAGGTGGCCAAGAGTACAGCGTCAGCAATTGTTTCCCAATTTCAACTAGTGCTAAAGCCTGAAACCAATATAACAATTGACAATTTTGTGGTGGCCACCTCAACGCTGCTCTGAGTGTTCAGACGTTAGCAATTCACCCTGTATATACTATACTTCCCTATTTTCTAGAGTTCAGGTCTGTGGGGAGGCGGCTTTAGTTGCACGGCGACTCAAGTCCGTAATAGGGAACATTAAATTATTGATATAAAGGTCTAGAACATATAAAATCGAGCAAAGAACTCACAATTACACTCGGTTCGCGATACCGATGGTATCGCTCAAGAACCGAAACGTAACATTTGGCGCCCAACGTGGGGCTATCATAACATTTGGCGCCCAACTGAGGGGCTTTTATAATCAATATTTAATAAAAAACTTACTTAAAAAATATCTAGAGTCATTTATTCAATTTAACTTAACTTAGTTGCACTAATTGATTTAACTTCATTGCTGGTAGAGTCATTTTTGCGGATTATGTCAAAGTCCGGTGTCACAACCAGGCAAATGGCGGACAAGGGATCTGGCATCAGTTCGGCTACGGAGCTAGGGTTAGGTGACAGGAATCAAGGACGGCATAATAAAGAAAAAGACGCAGCAATTTTAGATAAAGCATTTATTGATACAGAAAAAGAAAAAGAAAAAGAAACAGAGCGTCGAAGGCCGATGGTCGTCGAGCAATCTTCGGTGATAGAGGCACTGGAAAAAATTCATAAAAAGATAGATGAAAAATATGCTAAATTAGAAAGAACAATCGTCGAATCAAAATCAGTAAATACCGATAACATATTATCAAGCGAGGATAATTTCAGAAAAAGACTCGAAGAGCAATCATTAAAATATAGAAAACAATTAGAAGCATTAGATAAGAAACTAGATATAAATAGCGAAATATTCAACGAAAAATTAGAAGAAAGTCAAAAACAATACAATAAGGAGCATGAAACGATAAGAGATGAGTTTGGCGACGGTCTAAATTGTTTGGAAGCTAAAATAGAGAAACACCAAAAAACCAATGTAGAAAAAATGATAGAAATCGAGAAAAAACATGAAAATTTCCGAACAAGCGTAAACGCTGAAATTAGACGAGTAAAATCAAACAGTTCATATCAAGGGAGTGACTACAATTGCTTAATTTCCAAACATGTTAGACTGCCGCAATTCTCTGGAAAATGCTGGGAAAGACCGGCTAATTATATAAAAGAAATTGAAGAGTACTTTACCTTCATCGATGCACGGCACGATGACATTTGTTTAAAACTAGTAGGGCAAAGTCTCACTTTGGATGCGAAGGATTGGTGGATCGCGCGTCGCGACGTAATCAATTCCTGGGAAGAATTTAAAAAACGATTTCTAAAAAGATACTGGGGAATCGAAACACAGCGGGAATTAGGAAAAGATATTGAGTTCGGGTATTATATTCCAGACGCGAGGGTAACGTGGTCTGAATATGCAAATAGAAAATTCGCATCAGCCGTGGGTTTAGATCCGTGCATGTCAGAAACGGAGATTGTTCGTAACCTTACACGACATTTCGACGAACCGATAGTAGAAGCTGCTAGGTGCCGCAACATAGTTGACATCGACGCACTACTAGAATTTTTAGACGAAATGCAATTCGGTGGTAGATCTAACGCACCAAGACCGAAAAATACGTACACGAACAAACAATGTCAAACCGTCAACCGTCCGAGCGAAAACCGAGACAAACAAGTGTCATGGCGGAATGAAATGACTAGTCAGAATTTCAAACCAACAAACAACGAGCATGAGACGCGACATCAACCTGGACAAAGCGAACATGACAACAATAGGTTGAACTGGACAAATCGCCAAATCAAAGCGACCGTTGTAAATACAGATAATGACCAGTCGGTAAACGATGTCAATTCAACTATTGCGGGAAACTAGAAGGCGCTGTACTGGAAGAAGAATTCTTACCGACACTAGTACAGCGTGTTCAAAGCGTTTCGGCGGTAAGATCAAATAAAAACAACACAGAAAATAATTTATTCGAAAATCCGTTTAATTATCTTATTAAAGAGGATACAGGAGAAGGTCAACCATTAGTACAATGTCCGGAGGTTCTCTTGCGCATTGAGAATGTCGAAGTAAAGGCTCTGATAGACACGGGTAGTCATATAACGTGCGTGTCGGATAGCTGGTACAATCGACATAAGACATCTTTAGAAGACTGCGCAAAATTTCCTGTAGTGAACTTTCAGATATCAGGAGTGCTAGGGGGCAAGCCTACTCGGGTAAAAGAGCAAATATTAGCGAGAATCAAGATCGGGTCGTCATCCGATGAGATATGTTTTCTCATCGTACACGGATTAAAGCAAGATGCCATAATAGGGATTGACACCTTACATAAATGGAAAGCCGACTTAGATTTAGACTCAAATAAGTTAAAATTTCAAATAAATACCAAACACGATCAAGTTGAGATAAATACAATGAATGAAAATAAAAACGCGAACTGGGATAAAGAGACAATTTCAAACATCGAAGCAATTAATAGTCATCAGTCTGGACATAATCCGGGATTAACCGATGATGAGATTAATAGCAAATTATCAGAATGTCAGATACTAGAAGCTTGTGAGATTAACGCCTTTTCAAACTTGTTAAAAAAGTATCGCGACATATTCTCGAAAATACCTGGTAGAGTCACTATTTACGAACATAAGATTAAAATATATGAGGATCGACCCTTTGTAAGACGATCATACCCAGTGCCGATTATGCACAGAGATAAAGTCAGAGAAGAGATTCATAAAATGTTAAATCTTGGTATCATTGAGCGCTCATACAGCGAATATATAAACCCTATAGTGGTGGTAGCTAAAAAATCAGGCGACATCCGTTTGGTATTAGATGCGCGTTACATTAACAAGCTAATAGTACCTGACCATGATTGTGCGCAATCTACTGAGGTTTTGTTTCAAAAGTGCGGAAACAATTCCGTTATGTCCAGCCTTGATCTAACTGCGAGTTTTTGGCAAGTACCATTACATAAGGATTCACGAAAATATACGGCGTTCATGTGTGAGGGGAAGACATATCAATTCGCGGTGACACCTTACGGCTTAAGCACCAGCTTAGCAAGTCTCATCCGCACTCTTGATTTAGTCTTAAAGGAAACAGAGGAATTTACCATCAACTTCGTTGATGACATACTGTGTCTATCTGACTCGTTTCCGTCTCACTTGGCACACCTGGAGTTATTATTTAAAATTTTTAGGAAGCACAACATGACCATAAATTTCAATAAATCAAAGTTTTTTCGGGAACAAATCGATTTCTTAGGGCATCGGATTACCAAGAATGGAATTTTGCCACAACCGGAAAAAATAGAAGCAATAACAAGATTTCCCGATCCAAAGAACGTTAAACAATTGAAAGGATTTTTAGGTCTGACGAATTATTATGGAAAATTTGCAAGACATTACTCAGATGCAACAGCTCCATTGCTAAAATTAGTACGAAAGGATGTCAAGTGGGATTGGAACGTAGAAATGATAGCGCATTTCAATAAAGTAAAACAATTATTTTGTAAAGAGATGATCATTCATCACCCAAACCCGAAAAAACGGTATTATCTGCAGTGTGATGCAAGCAACTTTGCGATCGGTGCCGTATTGTATCAGTTATCCGACAAAAACGAGGAGTTGATTGTAGGTTTTGCTAGTCGTACGCTCAAGGGAGCGGAGCTTAACTATTTTACATCGGAAAAAGAGCTTTTGGCGATAGTCTTTGCGCTGGAGAAGTTCCGGACATTCATTATCGGTGCACAGTTAACAATTCGGACCGACCATCATGCACTTACATTCATGACGACATGCAAATTAGTCAGTTCAAGGTTGGCGCGTTGGATATTGTTTGTTCAAACGTACGATTTCGAGATTGAATACGTTAAAGGCAAAGACAATATCGTGGCAGACACGCTTAGCCGATATCCACCTGGGGAGATCAACGAAATGCCGAAAATAAACAAACTGCAAATAATTGCGCCGTTAGCAAGAAATATAAACCAAAGTTTAGAAAATAAATTGAAAAATTTCGGACAGCTTCAAGCTGATGATCCGCATATTAAACGCCTCATCGATGAAGATTTGACAAGGGATAAAAAAACGATTAAAATTGGAACAAGGGATTTGGTACCACGTGGAACCAGGGGGTTCTAAGAGAGCTTATCTTCCGTCGGGTTTGATAAAAGAATTAATAATAGAGACACATGAGGCATACGGACATGTTGGGGCTAGAAAATGTTACAAATTGTTGAATGAAAATTTCTACTTTCCGAAATTCGCGCGGTGCATTCGACGAATTCTAGCTAGCTGCGAGCGGTGTCAGCTATGTAAAGTGCCTAATCGATACAGCTACGCTCGGATGCAGAACATCACACCGAGTGAGGTCGGGGAATTGGTTTCTATTGACTTTTTAGGCCCGTTACCCGAGAGTAAAGGGAATTACAAGTGGTTATTAGTGACCATTGACACATTCAGCAAGTTTGTGCGTTTGTATCCGTTGAAAACTGCAGACGCGCGCTCCACCATCCGATGCATCTTCGAGAAATACGTACCGGAGCTTGGGAAGCCGAGCAAAATCCAGTTCGACCATGGAACACAGTTCACGTCAGCGCTATGGTTAAAGAAACTGAAAGAGGAAAATATAACACCTATATTCTCATCAATTAGACATCCTCAGGGAAATATGGTCGAAAGAGTAAATCGTGAATTGGGAAGGTTCTTTAGAACTTTCTTGACCGGAAAACATACCTCCTGGGTTGACTGGTTGAAAGTTATCGACAGCTGCGTGAACGAGGTGTACCATGAGTCGACTGGATTTTGCCCGTGCGAAATCCAGCTCGGTGAACCGCCTACTCGTTTCTGGAAAAAATGGTTCAAAGCAGATAAAGAAGATATATCACAAGAATTAAAATTAAGTTTAGTTAAGAATAATATTAGGAAGAATGGAAGTAGCAGAGCCAAAAGGTTAAATGAAAGTCATAAAATGACAGAATTTAACGTAAATGATTTGGTTTTGGTAAGAGCTTTAAATGTCTCTGATTCAAAAAATAAAACAATGGCAAAATTTCTAGCCTTATATGAGGGACCTTACCGTATTAGTAACCGAATTGGCGAAGCTACATTTATTCTAGAAAATATAAACACGCGAAAAGAGCGAGGTCGTTTTCATACAAACATGCTGAAGCACTATGTATTACCTGAAATTTGAAAATTTAACGAAGCTAGCACCTAGGGGAGCTGACTGTCATCGTTGGCAGCGGTTGTGTTTGAATTGCTAACGTACCTTGGTTCGATGAGACGAAGAGGACGATATAAAAGCTCGAGGTCGAGTATGAGTCATCACATTCACTTATCATGTTCGGGTACGGATACATCAGTGTACAAGATAAGGGTACGCAAACCCAAGCTGTTGACGATGACGATCGAATATCTGAAAAGGATAAGGTTATCATTAGTTCAGGAAAATTTAAATCAGGATCTGGAAGATATGTGATTGGGAGAGGATACCAAACGGCAGCCCACCTCATGGATCCATCACGTTTGAATCGCCGGCGAAAATTAATTCAACCTAGCCGACCAGCTAATGTTGAGCAGGTGAATGCAATTACGGATGCGCCGACCACCAGCGTAGATCCAACGATAGATGTGCAGGAGACCCAGGTAGATCCACCAATTACGGCAGATCAGAACAACAATCTGGTGTTAAAGATCTGCATTCCACGTGTAAAGTTACCTGAAATACAAGAACTGAAGGAAAGAACATTAACATCTGAAACCAGAAAGAAAAAACAAAAATCCACCTACCATCAGGAAGATTGAGGAGTTGGAACTTAATCAGCCAGAAATCCGAAGGTTTAAAATACCTCGAATAACTGACAGGTCGGTTGACGTTCCAACGACCGCAGCGGAAAATGGACCAACAATCACACACACCAACACCGACTCCGTTTCTACAACCGGTGTAAAAAGAAACCGCATTACGGATTACGATCGGCGAAAGAACCGTAAACCGGAGGAATTGATAAATATGCTCCGTAATTTTGGGACGTTAGATTTATCTGATGACGAGGGAGAAGAGATGACTTTACGGCAACGACAAGAACAGAGGGCAAAGTCAGCCATAAGATCATCAGCTGAGAATCGCAGAAAACTCCATCAGTCATCGAGAATCGAAATCGTGGAGATACCCGTCCTCATGGATCCCACGGATCCACTTGGTTTAAAGAGGGGATAAATCAAAATTTCATCACGTTCACCAAAAGACCGCATCCAGCATCAGGGTCGATCATCAGCCGAGACGTATCATCAGAGATCATCCGACCATCCGATGATCGAAGGGGGCAATGTAACGGATCAGACAACATAGGCCTGACCGTTAGCAATTCAAACATCAGCCGTTGCGAACGTCGAACGATCTAGAACATTCGATGAGAGCGACAAGTCGCGTGACGTCATAGCAAGTATATAAGTCGAGACACAGCTCTCAGCAGCAGCAATTCTACGGTATAGCACCGGGTTGACTCGCAACACTCTTTCTCATCAGTCACAATAGGCAGAGCGCCTTGTGTACTAGTAGCTTCACTTCAATATAAATTCTATTCTATTTTATTCGCGAGAATCAACATAAATTAAATAAATTCCAAAAGATCATAGAAGAAATTAACTTCGGAAAAAGTATATTATTTAGTCAAAGTATTCATAGCCGAATGAAATCAAATTATCAAATAAAATAACTGAAATACGAGCCTGTCAAAATTCGAATAACGAATAACGAGTAATAAATAGTCTTCGATATTAAAATTTTAGTAAGTAAGCAATCATTGTAAATATAATATAGGAATTGGTTGCAACCGCATGTTTAGGTAAAATTAAAATAAATCGAATTCCTTGATTATCTAAAAGTAAGTCTATGCAGATCCCTTATCCGCCATTTCCAGGTTCTTCTTCGTCTGTATAACCAACCAAAGCTAAATACAGCCTTAGTGTGTCTCTGACGCACTCAGGTCTGGCACAGCAGGTTGTATTGTTTAGAAAATTTGGGAATAAACTAACTTTAACGTAACTGAAATCAAAAGGTTAGGTGGGTAAAGTGCAGCCTTAGCGCGTTTACGTGTTCAGGTCTGTGGGGAGGCGGCTTTAGTTGCACGGCGACTCAAGTCCGTAATAGGGAACATTAAATTATTGATATAAAGGTCTAGAACATATAAAATCGAGCAAAGAACTCACAATTACACTCGGTTCGCGATACCGATGGTATCGCTCAAGAACCGAAACGTAACAGTATATTATTACTAATTTTCCTAGCATTGTTATCATTTTGCAGCTATAGGCTGTGGGCTACCTTTGTCGTGGGACGCTGTTTTGCCGAAGTATTATGTTCGTCTATTCCAACGGATTGATAATCGGAACCTTCGTTTGGGACGTCGTTTTGTCAAAGTGTTATCTTCGTCTATTCCAATGGATTGATAATTAGATAGGACTGGTCCAGGTGACTGTAAAAGATGTAAAATAACAAAGAATTGAAGGAGAGATTTCAGTATATTATTACTAATTTTCCTACACTGAAAACTCCCTGGCGCAGCCAGCAATATCGCGGCAAGGCTATTAGGCTGAATCTTGCTACAGTAGCTAATGCGAGTTTGAGAGTAGTAGCTGGCGCTGAAAGAGTAGCTAGCGCGCTGAGGTGATTTGACTATAGTGCCAGGAGTTGAATGTAGCGACTAAACTCGATTCGAGTATAGTAGCTGCACTAGCGAGCGCGCTGGCTGCGCTGGCCTAAGAGCGGCTACCACTCTCGGCTATATTGCCGACTGCGCTAGAGAGTTTTTAGTGTAGCTTGTTATTATTTTGGAGCTTTGGGCTCTCCAACTCTCCACGTAGGCTACCTTTGTCTTGGGAGGCTGTTTTGCTGAAGTGTTATGTTCGTCTTTTTCAACGGATTGATAATCGGAACCTTCGTTCAGGGACGTGATTTTATCAAAGTGTTATCTTCGTCCATTTCAATAGATTGATAATAGGATAGGAATGGTCCAGGTGACTGTGAAAGATATAAAATAACAAAGAATTGAAGGAGAGATTTCAGTATATTATTACTAATTTTCCTAGCATTGTTATCATTTTGGAGCTATGGGCTGTGGGCTATCTTTGTCGTGCGACGCTGTTTTGCCGAAGTATTATGTTCGTCTATTCCAACGGATTAATCTCGGGATTAATAATCGGAACCTTCGTTAGGGGATTTCGATTTGTCAAAGTGTTATCTTCGTCCATTTCAATAGATTGATAATAGGATAGGAATGGTCCAGGTGGCTGTAAAAGATACAAAATAACAAATAATTTAAGCAGAGGTTTCAGTATATTGCCACTAATTTTTTTAGCATGTGTCATCACAAGAGACTATATCATTTGTAAGGTTCGGAGTAAACAGCAGACTTTGTTCCTAATCAGATCGTTCGTTGTCGGTTCACATAAAGCTTCACCTTCGTCCAGTCTATCGGTTTGGTAATTGGAAAATATTACAGTTCCGTGATTCTGGATCTTGGACGTTAGCATAGCGCCCAACGGTAACTTAGAGCGCCCGTGCTATCGTTGCGCTGCTCCGCGAGTCCCCTTTCACCTCCGTTACCGTCTATATGCTTTGTTTTCCGTTGGCAAATACAAGGTCGCTAAGCAACTTGAACGTTTATCATCGACCATCACCAATTGAACTCAGGCAAAACTCAACGCTGTGATGACGCTAACTAGCAAATGGAATCACGGCCTGAGCCCAAAACGAATGGCTGGCGTTATCGTGGGCGGTAACAACTCCTGAAGACTCCTGTCGATAGTGCCTGATCGGTGGGTAGCGTTATCGTAGAGTCAGGATTTCCTCGTCTTCAATTGTTGATTGTCAAAATATATAGGGGCCGGCGGAGGTGAACGGGGGTAGCAAAGAAACACGAAGATAGCACGGGCGCTAAAAGTCAACGTCGGTGGCATGTTAACGTCAAGACATCCAGAATTGTCCCTTTGAGATGGTAGGAAACATACAAATCAATAAACAAATAACCAGTCATGCATTTAGTGGAACTAAAAGAAGTTGAGGCTGTTCTATTCATCTATTATTGTGTGAACAAATGTCAAATCTAGTGAAAATCATAACCTTTTCATCGTAACCTTTTTTGCACTTCCTCCGGTCAGTAGTAAAATAATATTTTGCCAGGTTCGTT
Organism: Tenthredo mesomela; assembly: GCA_943736025.1. Lineage (NCBI taxonomy): Eukaryota > Metazoa > Arthropoda > Insecta > Hymenoptera > Tenthredinidae > Tenthredo > Tenthredo mesomela. Next base: position 15,281,648 of record OX031020.1, on the reverse strand, counting down.
GGTTTATTCTCTATATTTGAACCCAGCTCAGAGGATCTGTTCCGTGCAATTGCAAGATGCCATCATGCAGTCAATAATTATTATTAATGAGTAATGACAGTCATCGGCATGAAACCACGGTCGTCGCATTATTTCACTCTTATATTATTCACTGATCACTGATTCACTGATATAAAACTATTAGCATGTCCGATAACACATTATATTATTATATAATATAAATATATAACTGTATAATATGATTATATATCCAATTATGAATATTTTAACTGTCAATAACGCGATCCGACAGCCATCCGACGGCCATTTTGATTTCGTCGACCCTCTGTAGTTCACTTGGTAACTTTATTATCACATATCGACCGAGTGCGGATTCCGATTCATGCCAAAATCAATAGGGGGCGAGAATTCAATGGCTTGTAACCACGTTTCGAAGTTCAAGTCGATCCGTGACGCCGTTCGTTCGGAAACGTGAGGACAAGCAAGCGTCTGCGAAAACCAGATGACCAGGAAGAAGAAGAAGAAGATGCTTTTTCATCAACTTTGGTGACTAATATGTCAGAAACCAGTGTACCGATTTCGATCTAATTTATACAGCGAAGTCGTGTGGTGGGGGAATATCTGCTGTGAAAATTTGATCGAAAAATATCCACGCGTTCCGAAGTTATGACCCCGTGCTTACAGGTATAAAGAGTTCCCCCGAGAAAATAGTCTCGCGGCTAGCTCTCGCCTGCCTACGGGTACTTGGCGGCGATTCGCTGCCGCGAATCTTGATAACATTCATTTAACAGATTAATTTATCAATTTATTATATTTGAAATCATTTATCCAATATCAAAAAGTTTATTTCATTGAGTAGTGACTCTATCGTTCGAAGCCTATTAATTCATACCATATGTGAATTTATCGGACCAGTCGAACCAAATTTTTAAGTCTTCTAACTGAAGCTCACCTCTATATAGAGCGTGCAATCTTCAGATAGACCGAAAAAAACGGAAATGTATCATAATTATTTTTTTCAAGTAAAAGTGAATCAATAGGCTTCGAACGATAGAGTCACTACTCAATGAAATAAACACAGACCTGGGACTAAGAAGGTCAATGACAATAACATGAAATTCAAGTAAATATTCCTCCAGTCCTTCAGTGGTCTAATTGGACAAGGCGTCGCAGTACAAATGCGGAGGTCCCGGTTCAAACCCGGGCTGAAGGAATTTTTACTTGAAAAAAATAATTATGATGCATTTCCGTCTTTTTCGGTCTATCTGAAGATTGCACGCTCTATATAGAGGTGAGCTTCAGTTAGAAGACTTAAAAATTTGGTCCGACTGGTCCGATAAATTCACATATGGTATGAATCAAAAAGTTTAATTTATTATCTTGATTTAAGGGGGTACGATCAGTTCCTCAGGGTCAAAAAAGAGTCTAAATTTATTTTAGCCACAGCTGTTCTGATTTATGTTCAAAATTCGTATTTTCGATTATAAGGTACAGAATTTGTGGTGAATGATTAATTTATCGCACATATTAACTGATAAAAACTGAAAAATTAGATCGTCAACGACTCGGTAGTAGTCTCGATCATAATAATAATAACATCACTACCATAACAACGGGCTATAAAAACGATTGAGAAAATCTGTCGAAACTTTGTAAATAGCTCTGAATTACCTCAGTGGAATTAATACGATAGGTAAAAATGATGATTATACATGTTATTGATACGTGATAAATTCAATTTCAAAGCAAAGCTAGGTTATATTCGCAAAACGCATCAGCTGTCACTCGCGACGTTGCCAATTTTATGGGTCCTGCTTCGTCGTTCCGACCATTTTTACCCGGAAATCCAAACTTCTTCGTAATGTAGTGCTCGAACTAGACGGTGAGATTTGATTTTCTGATTTTTTACAACATGTATTATGTCTAATCTATCGAATATCAGTTTTCCAACGGGCTTAGTTAGACACGTGAGCAGAGAAAACGTGATAACCGCACTTCCGGTCGACCGTCTCCATAAGACGACGTGCTTTATTTTTTATTAACTCAAAGTGCTCGACTTTGCAATTTTATTGCGAAAAAAGTAAACGGTCAATGTAGCTCAAATTTTGGCAATAGGCGCAGGAAGTATCCGTCAACATTATATAAAAATTTCAAGTCCGAAAGTTGGATTCGTCGTAATGATCGTACCCCCTTAAATAGAGATTTAAAAGGAATTTATCATTTTAATTTTAAAAAGATTTAAAAGGAATTTATAATTTTAAAGAGTTTTTAGAAAAACTCATATTTAAGACCTTATTATTTTGAGAGAATAACATTTGTCCTCCTGTCTAGGTCGTTATATGATTTATTTCGAAGAGGTTTGGAGTTGGATCCCCTGGAGTTTAGAATCGGACTTTCCTGGAAATCCTCGAGTCCTCCAGTCTTTGGTCCTTCTACCCCTCCAACCACTTCCTGTTCCATTACTCAGGACTTTCCTCATAGAGATCAAGCAATTCTTCGCCTTGTTCCTGTTTGCTGATGCTGATTTCCTGGTTCCTGTCTACTGATTCTGAATTCCTGAGTTTCTACTCATGTTCCTGGTTCCTGTTCTTGAAGATTTTTGTAAAAACCCATGTTGTGATATTAAGTTCGACTATCTTTTAGAGGTTTTCTGTGGTTTCCCTTCTAATTAGAGACGAATGTCAGATAGTACTTAGGAAAATTTTTAATTACCTGAGCCACAGCTCCGATTCTCCTAAATAGAACACATAGATTTTACGATTCAAATATCGACTTGCTAATCCTTGTGACGATTTTACATAGACAATCTTTATTATACTCACTTTACGAGTCGGGTCGACTCTTTTACTAAGGGGGGGGGGTTAGTAGTGTTACATTTGGTAAAATCACCCTTATATATTAATTCTATATGATCTAGATCAAGTAGCCTATATGATAAAAGATATCTTCTAAAATAGAAGAACTACGGTTGCTACGACAACAAACATTATTATAAAACAAATTAGTCTGTCTTTAGCCTCGTACTGAAGCAGACCTGTATTTTCTGAATACATAAACCTTTTGCCTAATTGATATTCTTTCATCTGATTCACTTTATTTCCCTCGGGAATCCATAAATATTAACTTATTATTACAACAAATATTAAAGTTGTTACAATATAATCAATAAAAATCTGAGTTAGGTGGCTTTTTGTATGGCATTACCATCCTTTTCCCTACCTACCAGTACTGAGGAGTCCAAAATTAATCTAGTATTTAAATTATAGCAATATTGAATCACTCTCGAACCCGTAACACCGGTCTGTTGATATAACCTAAAGGTTCTCAACATCCCGAAACGTTACAATATACCTGCAGGGTGCATGTCGTATCTTTTCCCATAAGTGGCGAATGATGCAGAGACAGACTTACCCTATTGAAAATTCAGACGACGTAAGCAAATCGTCCTGACATCGGTACGACGCACGTCGTTACGACGTCGTAAATGACGTCAAAAATTAATTCCGAAGTTACATATGAAACTACATAAAATAATGACTACTCATGAATTTGGAACCGCAAATTACGTATTTTGCGACGTCTTTTGCGACGTGGTTTATGACATATTGTCGACTAAATCGTAGATAAGTTTATTGAAGAAAAAAAAAATTCTCGTGCTGCAGGACTTGAACCCAGAGCTTCCAATTCCGCAGACCTTTACCTTACCACTGCGCCACGACTTTGCTTATAGGACTAAAGCCTGGAGCACAGACTTTTTCCCTAACGGCTTTTTTTTCGGGGTATGAACGGGGTCAAACGACCGTATAATCGTTGTCGGTAGACGGTGTTGTCACCAGTTTGATACGGTGTTCCGACCGTCACGCTACGGTGGTTTTAAACCACTATTAACACCATCCATACACATTAGATCTACCGTTGGAACACCGGATAAATACCCGACATATAACTGGTATTATACCGTATGTAGATGGTATATACCGGTATAAACTTTTTCCCAAAAATCCCCCCAAAAAAAATTAAAAAAACGTACGTGGATTTATTAATATTTAACAGGGTGAAATAAATGTTGAAGAATAAGATATTTCAGAGTACGTCATTATATATTCAATGAGCATTTTATGTTTTATGTTATATTATGAACCATTACAAAAGATTAACAGTTAGTATTTTTACTCAAACTTATCAATAAACTTATGACTTCCCCGAATATAGGAAGAAGGGTATATTATCATGGGCCTATTGGGAACTAACACGTGGGAGTGGCTTAGGAAAAAATGGCGGAAAGTAGCTTACACTTTTATGTATGTACACATATGAAATAGTATTAGTGACTACAAATACTTATGCAAACACAATAGATTTGTAAGCTATTAATAGTTAAAATTTTAACCACCAGACGTCGTGACTCAATTTGTTAGTTCCCAATTCGAATAGTATTCCCGTAACTACCGTAACTAAGGGGTTATTGCACATCATGGGAAACACATGTTTCATGTTATATTATGAACGTTACAAAAGATTAACAGTATTTTTACTCAAACTTATCAATAAACTTATGAACTCCCCGAATATAGGAAGAAGGGTATATCATGGGCCTATTAAACTGGCAAAGTGGAAACTGGTTGAGTCGTCTACTCAGCGAGTCAACTTACAGCTAACCTCCAATTAACCACCTTGACTGTTACATCTACAGACGTATTAATACCTGTATAAAATATACCCTTAGGGTTAGGTATAGTAATAGCTTTGTAAACGTTGTTAGATACTAATCGAGCGAGGCCGGGATAAAGTAATAAAGTAATAGTATAAAGTGCAAAAATAATTACAAGAATAGTCACAGAAACACTTATGTTAGGATTAATGGAGGAGTACTCAGGTTTCTTTGTCTGGATGCTTCTCGTTTATTATTAATATTATTCTTTATAATATATATTGTTTATTATTTGTATTCCCTGACGACTTTTGCGCAAGGTTGTGAGAAGGTTTATATACCGATATTAAACGGTATATTTCCGGATTTACCACGGGTAATCACTTCAGAAATACAGTATATTTGCGCCTTTCTGCATACCGTATTTTACCGGCACTTCTACCGTATTCACGGGTACTGAACACAGTTTTCATACGGTATGAACACCGTTACCGTACCCTGTGTGAACCGACAAATTTCCTGGTCCCTTCAAAAAATTAGGTTTGACCGCAGTATGTGTACCGTAGTTCGACGGTTTCGATACCGTATTCTCACCACATTCATACCGTATTCTCACCATATCCATACTGTATTCTCACCACATCCATACCGTATTTTCACCACATTCGTACCGTATTCTTACCACATTCATACCGTATTCTCACCACATTCACACCACATCAATACCCTATTCGAACCGCATCCATACCTGAAAAAAAAATTCAATAAAAAAAATCGGGAAGTGTGAGACAGCGACGCCTTGGCGGCAGAAGACATGTAGCGAATTTCATTGAGAAATAGAGCTCTTCAGCAGATCTCAACCAACGTCGGGATATCATGATTTCTAAAGGAGATTCCCTGTTTGCCTTCGTACCAAAGCGTCGCTCTTTTCTGAGCAAGACATATATCGGACTATTCTGTACATGGTATTTATTGATGACAGGAAATTACAATAATTCACTTTCTTCGCTAATGAGTAATTTAATTAAAAATGTAATTGGTGAGTTGCAACACTAGTTGGGAACAACTGCATTTTCCCGTCCATAGTATCACGGTCTCCCATGCCTCGCATGACGAAATAATATCGTCGGAGGCGGCCTCGATAATTCAGCAGCCGCATACTCGGTGCGTTTCGAGTACATTTGCCCTCTCACATCATCCATGGTACCTGCTTAATTTCAATAAACGATTTCACCCAATTTTCAATAATATTAAGATTTAATAATCCATCAGAACCCGTTATAAGACCTTCCGTGATGACTGGAACGAGCTCGGTACTTTGACGCTTTCTTCCGGGATCACCACATGTCCCGTTGTATCGCTCGTCTCCAGCACACACTCCTTCGATGTAGTCACCAACCTTCTGAAAATCATTAACACGCTGCGGAATGTACCTACTATTTTCTAGGTTATGTCTCTAACTTTTCATCGTATTCCAACGCGGGTATATCGAGGCATTGTACAACGGCTTTACGTAACATCAGAGATGAGCGCTACATACACACGAGAGTCAAGGAAGTTTCACCAATTTTTTTGACGACTGATTTCAACACAAAGCTGAGTAACTATGCTAATACGTGCGAACGAGTATACCGCTTTGACAGGTCAACGCATGGCGGAGCGAACGCCGCGACGCTTATCGTCCTGCTGGAGAACTACCATAACGGTTTTAACGTATTTCATGAGTCATAAATTTCATATACTTTTGTATCGCTGAATTAGTAGGATTTTTATATAAATAATATATATAAATAATATGATACACATTTATTATTATTTATTCATTTTCATTCACGTTATTTTCACATAATAAATATTATTTTTATACTGATAATCAAATTGCTGTTTGAAATTATTGCAGTACAGAATCCCAATATACCCAAAATATTTTCCACATTTTTTTTTACAACATTGTTCAGGATTTCATTCCAAGGCGTGTACAGTGTTATACGCTTTATACGCTTAGATGTGTTATACGTTAATGAATTATCCGAAAAATATCTAGATCCTTTGGAAAAATAACTTGTGAGCAGAAATACCGTCATATAACTAAGGTACATAGTACCGTATTTTTGGTAAAAAAAATACCGTCGTACAACTGGATACATACGGTATTTTTGGAGTAAAAATACCGTCATGGAACTCGATACATACCGTATGTTTCGAGAAAAAACACCGTTTATATATGATTTACATACGTGACTCATACTCTGTTCGTGCGTACCTCATCTGCCATTACGACTGTGAACATTCCGCTTCAATACCGTATTATTAGTGATTACCTACGGTGTATAGACGGTATGCATCCGAGCTCAAAAATACGGTATTTATTCCTACAACACACAGTTTTACTACGGTGCGGTTACTCTGTTTATACCAATACCACGTGTTCACGGTTGATATACCGACGTTATACGTTGGTCAAAAGCCGTCAGGGTTTATACTCTGCTTACAGCCTTTTCTTTGTATTTATTCTATTCTCGTGGCACGCCACCTTAATCACTTTGCACTTTACTTCTTTCTTTTTTTGCTTACTGCCGCTAGCCGCCTTCACTCCTTCGTTGCCTTCTCTACACTGACTCTCTGTTCGCTCCCTCTCCGCACTCTCCCCTCCTTTCTCGCTCTCTGCGCACGCATACTTTTCTTTTACTCCCAGTCATACCAACTCTGTTATCTTGAGGTTCCTATACGGCTATACCCTAACACTTAGATATTAGCATATAAACAATGGTACAAAGTACAAGAATAATTACAAGGATAATTACAGAATCAACTAGCAACCGTGTACGTGTACATATTACAAATTGATGCGCCTTATTCTGATCCTGAACCCGAATTTCCTGGGTGCAAAAAAAAAATTTTTTTTTATGTGGGAATCACGATATCGTGTCTAAATGGCATAAGGTGATAAGCGCAAAAAAAATTTTTTTTTTTTGCGGATATGCCCAAAAGATGTGATATTGCATGAAAAAGATTTTGCCACCAAAAATAAAAAATACAATTTTTTTTTTCGCTTACGAACTTATGTAATTTGACACGCGATATAGTAATTCCTGATGCTGGGTATAATACTGGTGGAATACCGTGCAATGACCCTCTATTGACGGCATCTAAATAGCGAAATGACTATCGAAATACCCAAGTCGATCAAGCATTTTGACGGTATATTGACCGTGTTATACAGGTTTTGAGACGGTGCAGCGACCGTCAAACAACGGTAGAAAACCGGTGTTGTTAGGGTGGTGACTGTGGTCCAAAAACACAATCGTTAGACGGTGGTCAGACGGAATCTATACCGTCTGACCACGGTACGAACAGGGTCGAACGACCTAAACCGTCGTTGTACTAACTTTATACCATCTTGCTACCCCGTTTATACCCCGAAAAAAAGCCGTTAGGGTCGTGTTCCGTGTTCGCCTCACCTACAGGCGCCACATCGTTCACACATAGCTGTGATTGGTCGGCGATGCGTGTGAGTGACTGTACACTGGTCACGATCTTTGTAGGTGAGCCGAAACGAAGAGTCTGTGCTCAGGGCTTAAGACTCTTTCACGTGAATATATTGAGTGACTACGAACATTTACTCAAAATGACACGATATACGTGAAAGAATCTCTATTTCATAAGCAATATCTTGGCGCAGTGGCAAGGTAACAGCTTACGGAGTTGGAGGATCTGAGTTCAAATCCTGTAGCACGGGATTTTTTTTTTTTTTTTTTTCTTTTATAAACTTATCTACGATTACGTCGACAATACGTAGTAAACGACGTTGCACAAGACATCGCAAAATACGTGATTTGCGGTTCCAAATTCATGATTAGTATTTTATGTAGTTTCATATGTAACTTCGGAATTAATTTTTGGCGTCATTTCCCAGACAGCACAGAACTGAAAGTTGTCTAAAAGAGGTCTTATGGACGACGAATGACCCATTTTTTGACGTCTAAATGTTGTCTCAACTCTGAAAAAAGTCTTAAAGACGTCTTAAAGACGTCTTTCAGGGTTAAGACAACATTTAGACGTCAAAAAATGGGTCATTCGTCGTCCATAAGACCTCTTTTAGACAACTTTCAGTTCTGTGCTGTCTGGGTTCCGACGTCGTTAGATGTCGGAACGACTTGCTTAAACCGACGACACAGGCTTTTCGTGTCGGCTCACATACGGAAATCGTGAGCAGTGTACAGTGACCCACACGCAGCGCCGACCAATCACAGCTATGTGTGAGCGATCGTGGCGCCTGTAGGTGAGGCGAACACGGGACACGAAAAGTCTGTGGCGCCGGCATTACGTCGTCTGAATTTTCAATAGGGTAGTAAGAAAATAACCTCTTTTTTGTCGCGCAGGTTTGTGATTGGTCGTCACGTCGTAGTCACGTGACTATAGCTACACCCGTAAGTAAAGAGTCGAAGAGAGAGGTTTCTTCTTACTGTTTCCCTCTCTGTCTGCATACTTTTCGACGAAGATGCTCCCTCCAGGTATATATGCTCTAAGGATCTGGCTGAAGGCGGTGAAGACGACGAAAATTTTTGACCGAAACGGGTACTCAGAAACTTGAAATAATCATATCTGAGCTCTCCGTACACTGGTTGAATCGAAGTTGGACTCGAATGAAAGCTCTTCCTGCCCACAATCTGAGATAAATATTTCAATCCCATGGATTTCGCGAGGCGCAAGATATGAGGAAAATACTGTGTCCCCACCACGCCGTCTAGCTCCCGTACGGGTATAAAGACTCGTCGAGTCTCGCGCGGCGTATATACTAGGGTGTTTCATTTTTAGGCAGTATTTTTTTTTTCGATGGCATACCAGAGAATCTTGTACTTTATAAAAAATAAAAAATTTTGCCGCCTGGTAAAAGGTTTTAGGTCTAATAGTGGCTTAGCTCATTCAAAAATTCGATTTCCCACCTAAATAACACAGGAAAATTTTTTTTTTTTTTTTTGTTCAATTGAATTTTTCGTTGTTAAAAAATTTTTTTTCCAAAAAACCTTCATATAGCTTTTGAAGGAACTTAAATTCTCTACAAAAATGTCTCTGTGATCGAAAACCGTACAACCAGTAGTTTCGGAGTTATAGCGCGTCAAACATGAACAATTTTCGCTATAACTCCGAAACTACTGGTTGTACGGTCTTCGACCACAGAGACATTTTTGTAGAGAATTTCATTTCCTTTAAAAACTATGTGAAGGTTTTTTCGAAAAAAAAATTTTTAACAACGAAAAATTCAATTAAACAAAAAAAAAAAAAAATTCCTGTGTTATTTAGGTGGGAAATCGAATTTTTGAATGAGCTAAGCCACTATTAGACCTAAAACCTTTTACCAGGCGGCAAATTTTTTAATTTTTTTTATAAAGTATAAGATTCTCTGGTATGCCATCGAAAAAAAAATATTGCCTAAAAATGAAACACCCCTAGATTCATGTAAGTAGATATAATAGGGGGGTTCTGGACCAATCTGTTTTACCGGCCGAGCTGTGCGGGTAAGTTACCGACCGTGCGGGGTAAGTTACCGACAGTCTGATGGTAACGATCATCGATCTTTGTTACCGACAATCGGATGGCTGCAATTTGCCGTCGTGCGATGGCGCCACTACCGATTGTTACCGATAGTCCGATGGTAACGATCCGATCATTAATTACCGATAGTCTGATGGTAACGATTTCCTGTTACCGACAATCTGATGGTTGCGATTTGTCGTCATGCGATGGCGCCACTATGGATTGTCGATCTTTAGTTACCGATAGTCCGATGGTAACGATCCGATCTTTAGTTACCGATAGTCTGATGGCTGCAATTTTTCCTGCAATTTTCCGTCTTGCGATGGCGCCACTAACGATTCGCTTTCGAATCATGGTAACGATTACCGATCTTTTTTTTCTTACCGACAATCGATCCAAGATGGCTGAAATATCTAATTCTTAGCTTATATATACGAATTATACTAGCTGAAAATGTTTGAAGAGTGACAGGGTGTTATATATATATATGCAATCAATGACGCAAATTATCTGATAATATTGTTATATTTGATGAATTCACCCCTATATATTACTTTCATACGATCTAGATCAAGTAGTCTATATGATAAAAGACATCTCTCAAAATATATGAATCGCCGTTGCCGTATCAATAAGTATTATTGTAAAACAAATTAGTCTGTCTTTAGCCTCGTACTGAAGCAGACCTGTATTTTCTGAATACATAAACCTTTTGCCCAATTGATTATATTTCATCTGATTCACTTTATTTCCCTCGGGAATCCATAAATATTAACTTATTATTACAACAAATATTAAAAATATTACATTGGTGTCAGAATCGGGATCTTACCGGGATCGATAAAGTGAATTTTTGAAAGAGAGTTCGTGATTGTGAAAGGATTTAAAAAGAATTTGAAAAAGAAACGAAATGTCTTCTCGTCGACGAGAACCTCAACAAGCTCCAGCACCTCAACCCCAGGTTGATATGATGGAACGTTTATTACAAGTTATGGCTGCACAACAACAGGCAAGCCTAGATGCTCAAACAGCTCGTGAGGAACGCGAAATTATAGCAAAACGCGAAGAAAGAGAAGCTAAACGTGAAGAAAGAGAAGCCGAATTATTGGCTAAACGAGAGGAAAGAGAAGCTGAATTACTAGCAAAAAGAGAAGAAAGAGAAGCTGAACTATTGGCTAAAAGAGAAGAAAGAGAAGCTATTTTATCAGCACAGAAAGAGGAGAGAGAAGAACGCCGAGCTGAACGCGAGGCAAATTTGACAGCTCAACGAGAACGCGAAGAACGCGAAACTGTTCGATTGAGAGAGGAAAGGGAAGCTAATATGGCAGCCCAACAAACCACCATGTCCCTCCTTATGAGACGTCTCGAACCGCAAGACGTAATCTCACAAACTTCGACTCCCCGACGATCCCCAGTGAGAATCGAGGAGATAATTGAACCCACAAATATACGGTCTGTACAAAACTATGGGGAAGAAGAACCTTCCCCAACAATACGTAGACCTCGTACGGGTGGAGCGGCAACTTTTACGCCACACACCCGTACTGTAACTCAAAGCGACCGAATTGGAGGTACAATTCGGGACGCACGAGGCGTAGAAAATACTAATTATATGGCTGGTGACCAAAACGTAGATAATACAACCAATAATCTTCCTCTCAATTTATCTCGCGCCGGGAGTGGTCGCGATAAACAGATCAATAATACAATTATTACTCGTAATGAAGGTTTTACTGAGTCGACAAAAAAATCGTCAAACCTTAAAGTAAATTTCTTCGACGGATCAATTCCTTGGGCTGACTATGAGCGACAATTTCAAATAATTGCAAAAGTAAACTCCTGGTCTTCTAATACTAAGGCCGGACAACTTGCAGGTAGCTTAAGAGGTCCTGCCTTAGCTGTTCTATCAGCTCTTGCTGATTCAGATATTGAAAATTACGATAAACTCAGTGCAGCCTTACGTTTGAGATTCGGAAATCAACTTATATCAAAACTATCTTTAACTCAATTAGACCTTAAAAGACAAGCTAAGGAAGAAGGTCTTGCCTCACTCGGAGTAGAAATAGAAAGATTAGCTAGAATAGCTTTACCCAATTGCGATGAACCTACTAGAGACATGTTAGCCTGTAATAAATTCATTAATGCAATAACAGACCCAGAGTTGAGACATACTCTTAGCCTGACAGGACCTTCTTCTGTACAAGAAGCGGTCATTAAAGGTATGGAAATTGAAGCATTAACAAAACACCATCTAGGAGTAGGAAAAGTTCGACGTATCGAAACAGATAAAAATCCTACTTTTCCTAATAAAACCAATGATTCCGAAAAAACTACTCCCAGGCAGCAAAATAATTATAATAACGGATATAATAATAATAACTATAATAGAAATAATAGTAATAATAATTATAAAAGACCAAATTACGGAGACAGACCCCCGTTAAAATGTAAATATTGTCAAAAGATTGGACATGACGCCAATCGTTGTTTTTCATTAGAAAAATTAAATCAAGCCAATAACGAAAATTCTTCAGATAAAAAAATGTCGTGGAGGAAAGATAGTGAAAATAATACAGACAATTTTCATAAAATTTCGGAAAAACCTCAGGGTTCTTCTAACCAAAAAAACTAATTATTGATGATTTAGAAGGGCGAAAGTCATCAAGTGTTCGATCCATCGAAAGCCCTATTTTAACACAATTTTTATTAAGAAGCCTAAGACAAACAGGTTTATATGCGCGAGGGACTGTCAACGGAATTAACTGCCTCTGGGTGATAGACACTGGGGCAGAGGTCACAGTAGTCCGTTCGGATCTCTTGAAATCTATTAACCATTCTCAAAATTCTACTTCCCTTCGAACTGCTACAGGAGAAATAACTCCAGTTTTAAAAGAAGTTTTAGTTCAGATTAACGTGATAGGGTGTATCGATTCTTCACATAAAGTTTACGTAGCAGATATCGAGGATGAAGGGATCTTAGGGATTGATTTTCTTGCAGCGCATAATTGTGTTATTTCAACTGAAGGGAATTTATTAACGTCGGGTCGACACGAGATCGCTCTTTTAACTAATAGGAATAAAACATCAGATTTTCCTCAGATTCAAGTTATAGATCTTTCCAGAGAAGAATTAATTCCTTTTCCACTTCATTTAGAAAATCTCTTAGAAAAGTCATCTGTTGGTTTAAATCCCATTCAAAAAGAGAAATTCAAAACATTAATTGAAGAATATCAAGATGCTTTTGCTAAAAATAGCAACGATAAAGGAAGAAGTACCATAACGACTCATACCATCGATGTAGGAAATAACGCACCTATAAAACAAGCTGCCCGAAGACTTCCATTAAATGGTCGAGAAGAAGTAGAGAAGATGGTCAACGAAATGCTAGCCATCAACGTAATAGAACCATCTTTAAGTCCTTGGGCTTCACCAATTGTTCTTGTTTCAAAGAAAGATGGAACGAAGAGATTTTGCATCGATTATAGGAAGTTAAATGACATAACCAAAAAAGATTCTTACCCCTTGCCGAGGATAGAAGAAACCCTTGATTTAATAGCTGGAGCAGAATGGTTCAGCACTATAGACTTGCGTTTCAAATAGGACAAAAGCTCATTATGATATTAGGGCTAGAGATCTTGAATTTAAAACTGGAGATTTAGTATGGCTCTTCCAACCTAGACGAGAAAAAGGACGTTGTCCTAAATTACAATCTAATTGGGAAGGTCCTTATTCAATAATTGACAAAATAAATAATGTAGTTTATCGAATACAAAGATCTACTCGTACGAAACCTAAGGTAGTACACTTAGACCGTCTGGCTCCTTATAATTCAGATAAACTTACTAACAATAATAAAATAAAAAATCTTCGTTCTTTAAATATAGATGAAGATCATTCTGTAAATAATAATTTCTCTCTTCTAAGGGATGATCAAACCTTTACATTGGATTCTTCTAGGTGGTCTGAGGAACTGCCTTATGGGATTAAACGAAGAGATTATAGACCTTTAACTATCCTCATTGAAGGAAATATTGGATGTGGTAAAACGACATTTACTAAAAGATTTTTAAATGATAAAAATATTCTTACACTGTTAGAACCTTTAGATGAATATCGTAACGTAGCTGGCGAGAACCTCCTAGAAAAGATGTATAAGGATCCTAGTAAATATGCGTATCATTTTCAACATCACGCGGCTATGACAATGCGAATTCGACATTTAACTCAGACTGCATTACCTAATAAAATCATGGAAAGGTCTATTTATAGCTGCAATTGCTTCGTCGAGGCACGTAGAAGAATGGGAGATTTTGAAGATCTCGAAGCTCATCTTTTATTAGAAAATGTTAGGGTACTGGTTAACGAGTCTCCTGCCTTCGAGGTGGATTTAATTGTTTATTTGAGGTTATCTCCTGAAGAATCGTTTTCGCGTATAAATTCACGCGCTCGTTCAGAAGAAGATGGTATTCCATTAGATTATTTAAAGGTCCTACACGAAGTACACGAAGATTGGTTAGTTAGAAAGAAAATTGCGACTCTTCCAGCACCAGTCTTAATCCTAGACGCTGAAGCTTCCGCAGATGACGTCTATATGAATTTTTGCGAGGTTATGAAGCCTTATGATCTCTAGTATAGACTCGGAGTAAACTCGGAACAACTCGGAACTATTCGGGATAACTCGAAAGAAATCGGAACTAATTTAGAAAAACAATCTAGATCAAGTCGATAATGAAGACAATTATTAATAAATGGAAGACAAAGAATATTACAAATAACATTTAATAAAATAGTTAGAATAATAATACACACATATAATGGAACAAAAAAAAAAAAAAAAAAAAGATTTATTGATCAATTATTAGTTAATTTGATTGATTAATCGTTTAATTAGACATTTTTTTTTTTTATGTTAAATGAATCCGATTATTATTATTATTTTAATAACGATTTGTTGCCGTTTTCTCTACGACGTGTTTAGCCAAAGTCTGCATTTTTTCGCATAGAATGCATTCTGGATCCCTCGTCATCGTTAAAAGTGGAGTATTACAAACGTAACACGCGGCGTAACCACCTCGCGTGTCGAGCTCGTCGACAAAACAGCGATGTAACTGGACGATACCCAGAGAATCTTCTTCTGGAATACTTAAGAATAGAACGAAAATTAATCAAATTTTTCAGATTAATATTGAATGATGTCGGATTATAGGTAATTATATACAATAATTTTACTCACTTCGTAACGAAGCAATTAATGCAAGAATAGAAGAGTGAATTTCTGATTTTTACGCCGGAACCCTTGCCACATTTCACTCTACTCCACTCGTTGTTAAACCAAACACGTAGTTCTGCGATACTCGTTTCGGGAATGCTCCAATTTAATTGCGAAAGAAGTACTCCTAGTCGCACAGCGTCTTCATTCAAAGGCTCCATTTTTATGATTGACACTTCTTTAGTTTTCTTCCCCTTTCTATCTTTTATTTCTTTTCTTTTGTTATAAACAATTTTGCAATTGTTTAAACAATTTTTCATTCATCTATAGATGTTTTATTGAAAGGGTTCGTTATAGGTCGTTTAAAAGACCTTCGTTTATTTCAATCTCGAATCCCGTGAAAATATTACAAAAATATAACGCTAGGTGTCGTTACAATAGACTTATATAATAATGGCGTCTGGATAAAGAGAGATCCGAGCGGAAAATCTAGATATAGGTTATGTTTTATTTTGCAAACATTAACCCAAGTTTTTCCAGCTCCTGATATTCTGATAGTAGGATATTCTATTTAAATGACGAAATGATATTCTGAGACGAGAAGAAGGAAGCTTAATTCATCCCATCCTGACCTATTATTCCGGTTTCCCCACTTCTATTCAGATAAGATCGTTCCAATTTATATTTATAACATTCATTTAACAGATCAATTTATCAATTTATTATATTTGAAATAATTTATTTAATAACAAAAAGTTTAATTTATCATTCTAATTTAAAAGAAAATATTTAAAAAAGGAATTTATAATTTTGATTTAAAAGAGATTTGAAAGGAATTCATAATTTTGAAGAGTTTTTAGAAAAGAAACTCATATTTATGACCTAATTATTTCGAGAGAATAACATTTGTCCTCCTGTCTAGGTCGTTATATGATTTATATCGAAGAGGTTTGGAGTTGGATCTCCTGGAGTTTAGAATCGGACTTTCCGTTCCAGTCTTTGGTCCTTCTACCCCTCCAACCCCTTCCTGTTCCAGTATTCAGGACTTTCTTCATAATGACCAAGGAATTCTTCGCCTTGTTCCTGAGTTTCTACTCTTATTTCCTGATTCCTGTCTACTGATCCTGTATTCCTGAGTTTCTACTCTTGTTCCTGGTTCCTGTTCTTGAAGATTTTTGTAAAAACCCATGTTGTGAAATTAAGTTAGACTATCTTTTAGAGGTTTTCTGTGGTTTCCCTGCTAATAAGAGACGAATGTCAGATAGTACTTAGGAAAATTTTTAATTACTTGAGCCACAGCTCCAATTCTCCTAAATAGAGCACATAGATTTTATGATTCAAATATCGACTTGCTAATCCTTATGACGATTTTAAATAGACAATTTTTATTATACTTACCTTACGAGTCGGGTCGACTCTTTCACTAAAGGGGGGGTAGTGTTATATTTGATGAATTCACCCCTATATATTACTTTCATACGATCTAGATCAAGTAGTCTATATGATAAAAGACATCTCTCAAAATATATGAATCGCCGTTGCCGTATCAATAAGTATTATTGTAAAACAAATTAGTCTGTCTTTAGCCTCGTACTGAAGCAGACCTGTATTTTCTGAATACATAAACCTTTTGCCCAATTCATTATATTTCATCTGATTCACTTTATTTCCCTCGGGAATCCATAAATATTAACTTATTATTACAACAAATATTAAAAATATTACAATATATATATCTACATATGTATATATATATATATATATATATATTAGACTGATTTGAGGTAACGACGATTTTTTCGTTCACTCTCGGCGTTACCCAAAAACTTGAGAAGATAGTCAGACAAGATGTATGGTGAAATTTAGGGCCTCTAGAACGATGTTAAGGGGTGTCTCAACGGTCTTTTCGAATTCCCATCTGAATAACATAGGAAAATTTTTTCCCAATCGGTTGAATTGTACCTCATCGTATGGTACCTCACCCACAGGGTGGATCGCCCGCAATCTGAGTTCATTAAGGTTGGATCGAAGTGAGAAAAATCGGAATTTCACCCCCTGGTCAGATGGGGTGAAACGGCGGAGAAAATAAAATCAGAAAATTATTTTTTCAATGCAAAAATTCCAAAAAATTCTAAAAAAATTCTAAAAAATTGGAATAAACGTAATAGTACTCCTGAAAACTTCTACTCACGAGACAGCCCCTAAAGATGAGATTTTATGATTTTTAAAAGCGATAAAGGATTATTAGTGATATTTTCCTTCACAAAAAAATCATAAAATCTAATTTTTTCGGGGTTGTCTCATGAATAGAAATTTTCAGGAGTACTACTACGTTTATTCCAATTTTTTAGAATTTTTTTAGAATTTTTTGGAATTTTTGCATTGAAAAAATAATTTTCTGATTTTATTTTCTCCGCCGTTTCACCCCATCTGACCAGGGGGTGAAATTCCGATTTTTCTCACTTCGATCCAACCTTAATGAACTCAGATTGCGGGCGATCCACCCTGTGGGTGAGGTACCATACGATGAGGTACAATTCAACCGATTGGGAAAAAATTTTCCTATGTTATTCAGATGGGAATTCGAAAAGACCGTTGAGATACCCCTTAACATCGTTCTAGAGGCCCTAAATTTCACCATACATCTTGTCTGACTATCTTCTCAAGTTTTTGGGTAACGCCGAGAGTGAACGAAAAAATCGTCGTTACCTCAAATCAGTCTAATATATATATATATATATATATATATATATATATATATATCTCTCTATATTATAAAGATATATCGCCGCCGCCGCCGCCGCCGCCGTGTCAGCATTCCAGCCCCCGCTCGGCTTTTGTTTCCCTCTCCTCCCCCCCCCCCCCCCCTCCACGGGCCCTTGGATCGAGTCATGTGAACCTTTCCCCTGCCCTCTCGCGCCTTGGGCCCTTGCTTTGAGTCATGTGAACCCCTCCCCGCCACCTTGGCTCCGCTCGGCTTTTGTTTCCCTTCCCCTCCCCTCCCCCCTTCCGCCCTTCACACCGCTCGGCTTTTGTTTCCCTTCCCCCCCCCCTTCAAGGGTCCTGGACCTTGGCTCCGCTCGGCTTTTGTTTCCCTTCCCCCCCCCCCTTCACGGGCCTTGGATCGAGTCATGTGAACCCTTCCCTGGCCCTCTCGCGCCTTGGGCCCTTGCTTTGAGTCATGTGAACCCTTCCCCGCCACCTTGGCTTCGCTCGGCTTTTGTTTCCCTTCCCCTCCCCTCCCCCCTTCCGCCCTTCACACCGCTCGGCTTTTGTTTCCCTTCCCCCCCCCCTTCAAGGGTCCTGGACCTTGGCTCCGCTCGGCTTTTGTTTCCCTTCCCCCCCCCCTTCACGGGCCTTGGATCGAGTCACGTGAACCCTTCCCTGGCCCTCTCGCGCCTTGGGCCCTTGCTTTGAGTCATGTGAACCCCTCCCCGCCACCTTGGCTCTGCTCGGCTTTTGTTTCCTTTCCCCTCCCCTTCCCTGGGCTCCCACTTCTTGGGCTCCCACTTCTTATTTTCCTTCCCCGGCCCTCCCACTTCTTGGGTCTTTGCTTTGTGTTATGTGGGTCATATGGGCCCCTCCAAGGAGGGGATGAGTAAGCCCCTCTACACGCTGTGCACATATTATTACAATTTATAAAGGTCATTAAAATATTTGATAATGTGATCAACTTGAACCTATGTGATTTTGATATTTAGATGTTCTTATATATATATATATGAGTAATCGAAAGCAGTTGTTTGTATCCAGATTCTGACAGTTAAATCTTTTCAATCAGTCAATTTTCAGTTTCAAAATACAGGACATATAGGGATAATTGCCGAAATTATACCGGAATCGTGAAGAGAAGTACTTGCGGAACTAGCTAAGTATATAAGAGACAGTTTTGTAGTCACAAAACTGTCACAATAAATAAGAGAAAATTTTAACGAATCGTATCGTTTTCAACTCCGATTTCCATATCCGAAATGATGCATAATTTTGAACCCAATCATACAATTGAGATTTTAGGGGATGGTAATTGTTTATTTAGGTCATTTTCTTACTTTTTGTATAATGATCAGGAAAAGCACAGGCAAGTTAGATTAAGGATTGTTTCCAATGTTTATAAAAATTGGCCAGTTTATGAACCATTTATAATAGGGGATGAATCTTATGGGACCCAAATTGTGGATAGAAATTCTTATAAGTTATGTATGATCAAAGACGGTGTTTACGGCGGGGAGGTTGAGTTACAATCTTTTGTGAATATTTATAACGTTCATTTATTGGTTTATGTTAACAATTCTGAAATACCAAAGGAATACGGACCAAATAGTAGCAACAATAAATTGATACTTCTTTTAAGTGGTATTATCGATCAAGGTCATTATGATGTGATAGAATGTTTGAACTCTACTTTTTGGAATGATTATAAGAGCTATCGCAATCGTAGGTACCATAACGATAATAAAAATGTAATTAATGAGAGACGACGAGTTGAAAATCTTACCGGGTTAGAAGTATTAAATAAATGGCACGCAAACAAAATTGAAAATATGACCATCGAACGTTTGGAGAAAAAAAGGAAAAAAGATATGGCGGAAAATATGACTGAAGAGCGTTTAGACAAGAAGCGGGAAAAAGATGTGATACAGAATATGGGAGAAGAACGTTTGAACAAGAAAAGAGCAAAGGATGTGGTACGGAATATGGGAGAAGAACGTTTGAACAAGAAAAGAGAAAAGGATGTGGCACGAAATATGGATTTAGAACGTTTGAACAAGAAACGACAAAAAGATTCGGTACAGAATATGGAAGAACAACGTTTAAACAAGAAGCGGGATAAAGATGCGGTACGGAATATGGAGGAACAGCGTTTGAACAAGAAGCGGAAAAAAGACATGGTGCAGAATATGGAAGAAAAACGTTTGTACAAGAAAAGGGATAAAGATGTGGTACGGAATATGGATGAAGAACGTTTGAACAAGAAGAGAGAAAAAGATATAGTACGGAATATGGAAGAAAAACGTTTGAATAAAAAAAGAGAAAAAGACGTGGTCCTAAATATGGAAGAAGGGCGTTTGAATAAAAAAAGGCATAAAGATGTTGCGAAAAACATGGAACAAGAGCGATTGAACAAAAAAAGGGATGGCAATATGGCAAAAAACATGACGTGTGAACGTATTAATAAGAGAAGAAGAATCCAGCAAGTTATCAAATTATGCCCAAACAAAGTGGCTTATTTGGATCTCGGAGAAATGGATTATATTTGTCCATATTGTTCGGCATTGTTTTGGTCTGCGGAATTTTCAAAAAAAAGTTGTTGTCATAATGGAAAAGTTCAGCTCCCACCACTAAGTGATTTCGATGAAAATTTAAAAAATTTATTGTTACATGATAAAAAATTTAGGGAATTAATTCGTTATTATAATAGTCGTTTCTCTTTCGTAACATTTAACGCTAACGTTATAAATGAATCTAGAAAAGGAGTATACAATTTAAAAATTCAAGGACAAGTTTGTCATTTAACTCCGAGCAGTATTCATACAAAAAAAGGAGATATTCCTTATTGCGGCCAAATTTATATTTACGATGATTATGAAGCAACAGAAAAGAGATTAAAAGAAAATGAAAATTTGGTTAAAGAACATATACAAACAATATCAAAAATCTTGAACGATAACAATCCGTACGCTAAAAAATATAAAAATTTATTTGAGTTAACTAAAGATCAATCATTGCCAGAGTATTATCTGTATTTTGTCCGTAACGTAAATTCAGATCAACATCGTTATAACGTACTTACGACTGCAGAATGTGCAGCTTTGATAGCTTCTAAGGATGGTGAAATTCCATGCTTCGATTTATGTATCTATCCAAAAAATCTCCCAAAAGGTATTGATTCTTCCTCATGTCTGAATAAACTTTCATTTCATATCGACCCAATGACGTTTCCAGTCATGTTTCCGTGCGGTGATTTAGGATGGAGTCCATCATTCAAACAAAGTCATTCCAGTAATAAAAGACTTACAACTCTTCAATATTATTCCTATCGTTTAGCTTACAGACAGAGTGATAATTTCAGTCCTATTTTATTCTGTGGTCGGTTAACACAGCAATATGTCATTCAAGCTTATATAATAATAGAAAATAATAGATTGAATTTCTTGAGATATAACCAAAAAAAATTACGTATCGAATGTTATCAAGGATTAGTTGATCACGTAGCACGTAGTGCTATGAACGATTCAAATAATTTCGAAAATAAGGAGCGTTTAGGAAATATATTTGTATTACCATCCACCTATTTAGGCAGTCCTCGAAACATGCATCAAAATTATCAAGATGCTATGGCTATCGTTCGGGCAATCGGTCGTCCAGATTTATTCATCACCATGACGTGTAACCCGAATTGGCCGGAGTTGAAAACGATATTAAACAAATTCCCGATCGGTACGACATGCAATGATATTCCAAATATTACAGTGCGATTATTTCATACCAAATTACGAGCTTTATTGGCCGATGTCATAAGCGGAAAAGTTTTCGGAAATATTTTAGCATATGTTTATACAATAGAATTTCAGAAACGTGGATTGCCACATGCACATATGTTGTTTGTATTAAATTATACGAATAAATTAATAACTCCAGAAGCAATCGATAAATACATCAGTGCCGAAATATGTTCTAATGATACCGAATTGCAAGAACTGGTTTTAAAACATATGTTACATGGTCCTCATACAATGTATTCTCCGTGTTATAATATCAAAACAAACATTTGTTCAAAAAAATTTCCTAGAAAGTTTTGTGAATTTACACAATTTGAGAAAAATGGATTTCCTATATATCGACGTAGAAACAATCAGAATAAACGTCATGTCTATAATAGGAAAATTGATGGAAAATTTGTGAAAGTAGACAATTCGATGGTAGTTCCTTATAACGCATGTTTGCTCAAAAAATATAAATGTCACATAAACGTCGAATATTGTGCTTCCATTATGAGTACGAAATACATATACAAATATTTACATAAAGGACATGATCGAGCATATATCAAATTAAATACAAAAACAGACATTGTAAAAACAGAAACTCATGATGAAATTTCTGAATATATTGATAGTAGATACGTGAGCCCTATGGAAGCTGCTTGGCGGATTGAAGAATTACCACTATCCGGTAGATCACATACTATTGTTCGGCTAGCAGTACATACAGAAAATCAGCAACAATTAATTTTCGAAGAAAGTAAAGAAGAAAAAGCGTTAGTAAATAATAACACCACATTGACTGCATGGTTTGAACTCAACAAACAAAATGAAGATACAAAAAATTTGATGTATGCTAATATACCTAAACATTACCTATTTAATTCTTCCAAAAAAATTTGGGTACGACGTCAAACATTTTCTAAAGCAATTGGTCGTATTGTCAATGTAAGCCCGAAAGATGTTGAACGATTCCATTTAAAATTGATACTAAATCGTGTTAGAGGAGCCACTTGCTTTGACGATTTAAAAAAGTACGAAGACATAAGGTATGAAACATTCAAAGAAACTGCAATTGCAATGGGATTAGTAGAAAGTGATGTAGAAATTTTCAATATCTTCGATGAAGCGTGTACCATCATGATGCCAAATCAGTTACGTAAGTTTTTTGCTTGGTTTCTAATTGCTGAATATTCGTCATTTTCTTGTGAGATTTGGAATAAATACAAACAATGTTTTTGTGAAGGTTTTTCGGATAATAATGAAAATAGAGCGTTACAAGCGATTAACCATATTTTGAATTTAGAAAATACACAATGTTCTGACTTTGGATTACCTGAACCCGGCGAATTTTCAGAAACGTGCCAAACTGTCGAGGAAAAAAGATTAGTTATGATCGAAAACAAACACATGTGTGATAAATTGTTACAGCAACTAAATGATGACCAGGAATTAATTTTTAATTACATAACTCAAATTAATAACGATCACATGATATTTATAGATGGTCCAGGAGGTACAGGAAAAACATTTCTTTATAAAACTTTAATTTATTATTTTTTGGGAGAAGGAAAAAACGTATTATCAATGGCATGGACAGGTATCGCATCAATTTTACTACCTGGAGGCATGACAAGTCATAGAACTTTCAGATTACCCTTAGATCTAACGAATGTTGAGACTGGATTTCTGAAATTGAAATCAGATAAAAGAAAATTACGAGAATGCGATGTAATTATTTGGGATGAAGCTTCTATGATACCGAAAAGAGCATTAGAAATTGTGGATAAAACATTAAGAGATTGTTGCAGTTTAAATGATATTCCATTTGCAGGAAAATTAATTATATTGGGTGGGGATTTCAGACAAATTCTTCCTGTTTTAAAACACGGCACTAAGTTTTCTATTATCAATGAGACCATTAAGTTTTCGAATCTATGGAATAATTTCAAAATTTTGAAATTGAAAACAAATATGCGGTCATGCAATCAGGATTTTTCTTCCTTTTTATTAGAAATTGGTACAGGTACCATAAAATCTTTCAAAATCCCCGAAAATTGGTTAACAGATGATATTTGCGCTAAAATTTATGGTTCTTATATCGATGAGAACGAAGATTTATCGACTCGAGCCATTCTATCTAGCCACAATGATGATATATATAAATTGAATGATAGGATATTAAAAAAAATTAATAACAAAGAAGTCATTTATTATAGCATTGATTATGCAAAACATAAGGGATTAGATCAAACGGACAATGATGTGGCATTAAATTATCCAATAGAATATTTGAATTCATTACGGTTTCCGGGACTTCCAGTTCACAAATTAACGTTAAAAATTGGTGCGATTATTATGCTCATTAGAAATTTAAGTATAAATGACGGACTCTGTAATGGGACGAGATTGAAAATCGTAAAATTATTCAAATTCAATTTAGAAGTAGAAATTATAACAGGTGACAAAATTGGAACCAATGCTTTCATTCCAAAAATTTTACTAGATACAGGAGAATCGTCATCTCTACCATTTGTCCTATATCGCAGACAATTTCCCATCGTTTTGGCATTTGCAATAACAATCAATAAATCACAAGGACAGAGTTTCGAAAAAGTAGGCCTATATATCAACAGACCTTTATTTTCTCATGGTCAATTATACGTGGCCCTTTCTAGATGTCAAAATCCACATTCATTATATATTGAAAATAAATCAGAAAATTTAGACGTAATAGAAAATATTGTATGGAAAGAGGTGTTCGATAAATAGAGGAATAAATAATGGATTAGGTTTACTGAGAATACCACATAAAAAAAACTTGATAGAATTTCGCACAAAGTGATAAAAAATAGTGATAGTAAAACATTGCTGCTTTGCGCAATGATACACCATTGCTGCCTAGCGCAATGATGCAACATTGCTGCCTAGCGCAATGATACAGCATTGCTGCTTTGCGCAATGATACAACATATGTATGTTATTACCAAACTAGAAGAAAACGTAACATAATATGATTTGATTTTTCATATAATAACAGATAACGATATGACTTTGAAAGAAATATATGAAATATGTTACCGACTACTGGAAACACAAAGAACGGCTATGTTGGACACATTAAGACGTAAAAACGAAAAGGAAGTAATACAGTCGGAGGACAATCGAAATTCTTAGTGAGAGAAAATGAGGTAATTACGAACAATTAAAATAACTATCAAATTATTGGGAACGTTTTAAAGGTGATATTTTGACAATCAGAGTAAAGTTCTCGCGAGAGAACGTGGCATTCCGTCGCAGAGACGGCCGTCACAGCGTCTGTCTTTGGATACGGGTACTCACCGTTCTGCCGCTTGGCGCTGCGGCATTCCCGAAACGTTTTCCGTGTATGTTAACAATAAAGCAAAACGCTGTGAATGAGATGATGCCGTGGCGTAATTACAAAGAGCATTTGGGGTAGACCGGAATTCTGAACTTTCTATGAAGAAATTTAAGTTAAAATTCGATTTGAGTTGATAATATATTTGTAAATTTTATGATAATTATACATACTTTTTTTTCTTCTATTTTTAGATCAATCGTTCATACTTATATATGTATATATAAGAATATATATGGTGGATTAGGCTTTCTGAGGAAACCACATTAAAAAAAACGCGCCGAGTTATCTACTGCAAAGTGGTGTGGCAACGATAACTGTTTTAATAATTATTATCCTCATTTTTACATATATATTATTTTCAGATTTTTACCTACTTACCTACTTACTATTACCCTACCCTTCGGGATTGCATTAGCCGAAAATGGTGATAATATATTACTGATAATTAATATATTTTCTTAATCGAATGAATAATGATGGAATGAATCGATGATACAAAGTGAATTAGGCTTAAATGGGACACCACTATAAACAAAAAAAAAAAAAAGCGCCGACGTTCTACCCAAAAGGTTGTGGAAAACCCCGAATTCAAGATGGATTTTGGACTTTATACTTTTTACTATCGTCTCAATTTGCTTTCACCGTTCATTTCACCGTTGTATAAATATGTATACAGAATGTTGTTAACTTTGTTTGTGTCTGTAAATAAACATATTAGATTCATGTAAACTTCATTTGTGTTAATATTTACAGTACTACTACTATTACTATTACGAGCATTAATGAATTTCTAACGTAAATATAAAGATTCCTTCCAGATAAAAGATAACTGATATACAAATTGACAATTTATCAAGATTAATGATTGTTTGGGATTACGTCATTCAAAGATATACTCTTAACCTTCAGTGCGGATAGAACTATTCATGGAATAGGTAGGTACCTACCTTAAGGTGGTGTAGAATAAATAAGAATACACAATGGATTTTGTCAATAATTCTAAGTTCACGAAGTTTCACGAGTTTGAGAAACCTAACAATTAATAAATAACCTTAAAAAAAACATCATTCTATGTGCGTTAATATAGAACAGTATATTGCTGGAAATATTTTATTAAAATATAACAAGAACATAACATAACATAGGAAACATAACATAATATGAATGAATAAACTAATTAACATAACATAACATCAACTCATTGACCACCGCCACCACCCTGACGGTCCTCGGCCGTGCCACGACCGCGGCCCCGGCCCCGGCCCTGGTACGGATTGGCCATCGAAAACAGCAGGCCAACCAGGTTTTGTTGCCGGTAAAAGTGGCGTCTCCTCCATTTCTGCTGGCCGGCCCGCTGCTGTCGGCGAGGTGCTGAAAGTTAAGATTATGAATTAGACAAATACGATTTGAAACTAATTTGATATATATCAATAATAATACGCAACACTTGAATGCATACCATTGGGCTCTGCAGCAGGCTGCTGTTGTTCTTGCTGCTGCTGTGGCTGCTGCTGTAGCTGCTGCTGTGGCTGTAGCTGCTGCTGTGGCTGTAGCTGCTGCTGTGGCTGCTGCTGTAGCTGCTGCTGTGGCTGTAGCTGCTGCTGTGGCTGCTGCTGTAGCTGCTGCTGTGGCTGCTGCTGTAGCTGCTGCTGTGGCTGTGGCTGCTGCTGTGGCTGCTGCTGTGGCATATTTTCAAGATCTAATAACTAAAAAATAACTAATGCAATGAATGAATTTAAAAAATAATATAAAGAGATTAATATCAAATGTAGCTAATAATTATTAATACTTACACTATCGGACGAGGTAATGCCGTTAAGCGCTGACATAGTTGAATGAAACAAATCTTATTTATTTATTTGTTGCATGGTTACGCGTAACAAAAAATGAGCGCGGAGATTAGCACTGCAAAAATAACCCTTTACGTGATCACTGTGGCCAGTGATCGGCCGATATATCTGTCACGTCAATCTATCGGATAATCCAACAGATGGCGGAATGCGAGGCTCCGAAAAATATAAACACATGAATTTCGGTCGAACGGCTATCCAGTTGGTATATATATATAAGTGATGAAAACTTATTCATTCGAAATAATTCGGACTCAATCATCCATACAAGTTAAGGGCGTATCTTCAAGGGCCATCTTTAGATCACGTAATCATCAAGGGTAGGGTAACAATAAATAGGGAATAGTCTGAAAATAATAATATGTGTATGTAAATAACGATAATAACAATTATTGCAATTGTTATCGTTTCCACACCACTTTGCAGTAGATAACTTGGCGCGTTTTTTTTAAAGTGGTTTCCTCTGAAAGCCTAATCCACTATATATTTTTAGTACGTATATATATATAAACAAACGATTACCGTAATGAAAAAAAAAAAAAACGTTCACAACAATTATTATGAAACTTTACAATATATTAATTCAAAATTAAATTTCAATTTTCCTTTCTCTTCAAAACGTCACCAGCGGCGAGCAATTCCTGGATTTTCATTTTGGGTCCCTCTAAAATCTGAATATGTTCTATTTTTTGAATTTCAATGTAGAGATTCAAATTATCTATAATCAAGTACGTTAGATGAATTATTATTGTAAATCCAACTTGATTAATAACATCACAAAAACAATTGTCAAATTTGTTCATTTCCGTATTCACCATGTTCTCCAATTTGTCCGGTTATTCGAATTTTTTGACCTTGCTTTATACAAAAATTTTGATCTGCACTATTTAAGATAATTTCGATTCGAATTTGCCCATCAGTGATAGATCCGGAAAACACTTGTGGGGTAGATTTATTGGTTACAAAAAATTCGTCACGAAGATAACCTTCCGTTTCTAAAAAGTTTCGATAGTCATGATAACAGAAAATTTGTCACAGAATACAATATCGTTTGGGTTTATAAGTAAGATATTACCTATATGTCCATGTTTATCACGAATGTCTTCCAAATTAGCAATTGTTTGAATTTTGGCATCACGTCCTAAAGCATTAAATTCTCCCAATACGTTTATTTTAGTATATTGTTTTAATTGCAGTTCATATGGAAGGTTACCATGATTAAAAGTTGACACAGGTTTTGCAACGGAATTTTGGATTAACAATATCTGAGAAATTTGATTATATATTATTAATTATATATTATTAATCCTCCATAGAAAATGTTCGAAAATGAAATCTTACAAATTCATGTTCATATTTATACCTGATGTAGCTCTATTTCATTTTGGAATTTTTCAGCATCTTCGTTCCAAGCATAGCACGACAATTTTCTTCCATCGTTGTTGTCCAGAATGAATTTAAAAAGTTTTAAATTTTTTGAATCTTTGCCTTTAAAGGATTTGATTTTGTTTAATGAATTAACGTAACCAACAACGGAGCTAGAATTCGAATAATGGAATTTGTTTAATAAATTTAATTACGTGAACTATAAGTATATTTATTATATTGAAATACATACACAAATTTATCGTGAGGCCTGATTTTTTCGTTTAAAAACTTTGTAGTGGTAAAGGGAAGAATTGGATCGGTACTTTTAGATCGTTTTCGAGATTGACTATGAGAGCTATGCCTTGAAGATTTGCGCTAAGAAAAAGTCAGTGATATTGTAAGTTTATCAAGTAATGAATTTATACTTTTATACCTTTGTACTGTGCTTTGATGGTTTATCGTGCGGAGGATCAACATTTTGAGACATGATTAAAAATATGTATGATTATACAAGCAATTTAAAAAGCAAGATGAAATACATAAATATACGTCAATCACATGAATTTGTAACGATAACAAAACATGTCAAGAACAAATCGTTTTTGAACATTTGAAACGTAATCGATATTCGAATTTCATTTTTATAATCGATATTCGATTAAACTTTTGGTAATAAATATACTAATAAAATTTCACGTTCTTCATTTCATTTCGTGGTTTGAGTAAATTTACGTGAATAAATTTCAGTATTACGAACTATTAAAAAACTTGGTATTATAAACTTATTGGACGATTAGGCGAAATAAATCATGGAACCAGTAAGACAGGGTTTGTAATGTCAATTTGTCCTTACCGAACCGAAAAACGGAGAATCGTGCCATCACTAAAGATTAGTTAAATTATGATAATAGACGAACTAACAACGGAAAATATAGAAGAGCTATGGACCGAATTACCCGAGGTGCAGCCGGCGGAACTAGATACCGAACTGAAAACGGACATAATACCAATAGGGCCAGGTATGTTATATCAATGTATATTTGATTACCAAGCCGGACGACGGAGAAACGTGACATCACTAAAGATGGGTTGAATTGTACGTGATAGATGAACTAACAACCGAAGAAATATACGAGATACAGAGGCAATGGTATGAGGAACAACAAACCGAGCTGGAAGCTGAGGATGCACGGAGATTGGAGGCATTAGAAACGTATGCGGAGGAAAGAGAAGCCGAACGGCGAGCGGAACAGGAAGAATTGTCCAACGAATCGTTCCCTTATGACAGAGAAGAGGTAGCCCGCCAAGAGGCCCGTGAACAATTAAGACGGGAGCGATGGAAAACATTGCTGCGGAGAGACGTTCACGAAAAAGACGTAATCGAGTCTGAGGATAATCGGAATTCTTAACAATTTCAAATAAAAATTGAGTATATGAATACAAGCACTAAACATTCTGAATTTCTTAAAAATTCACTGAATTTCTTCAATTAATTTATTTATTACTCCGATTGTTATCAATGTTAAAAAATTAATATAATATAAATTAAATCGCTATCCTTAATTTCATGTTCTCCGCTTCGAATCCTTCGTTTTAACAACATCTTCTGGAGATGAGGAGGGATCTCCTGAAAGGGAAGGCAAGCAGGGAAATCCTGGAGTGGATACCGACCGAAAAAACGAAGACTGGAAGTTGCTTGCCACCAATTCAATTTTAAATTAATACTAAATCTAAAAATTTTATTACGGTCATGAAAATATATATTTTTGTTACTTTGCACAGTCATACATCATGTGAATGGTTTGTGCCGTAATATACACAACAAAGGACATTTTACAATAATATATGCAATTTATAAATGCTGTACGATATGACATGATAACGATATGATAACTTTTGGTAATAAATATACTAATAAAATTTCACGTTCTTCATTTCATTTCGTGGTTTGAGTAAATTTACGTGAATCAATTTCAGTATTTCGAACTATTAAAAAACTTGGTATTATAAACTTATTGCACGATTAGGCGAATTATGAGACTTTACGTTGAAATAATAATAATATTAGTAAAGTTATTACTTACGCAAATTTATCTCCGATTTCGATGTTTTGAATGTATTCCGTAGTGGAAAGCGGAAGAATATTGTCGTCAGTCTTAGGTTTTTTTGATTTAGGTCGTTCATGTGAGTGACTTCTAGATGAGTTTGCGCGACGAGGCATTTTGTAGGATTGAATTTGAATCGAATAAACGAAATAAAATAAATGAATGTATCAGTCACAAAAATTTATCCCAATATAACAAGAACAATTAATTTTTCAAATGAATATAGTTACGGTTTACATTTTCTGTTTCTTCATTTAATTTCGAGACATAATATCGATATTCGATGAATTTTTGTTACTAACTATACTTAATCAAATTTCGCGATCGATGTTTAATAAATTTTTGTTAATTCCGAAAAAATTAGTATTCAAAACTTATTGAAAATTCAATTAATTTGGAAGATGGAACCAGCAAGGCGGAGTATGAAATATCTATAAATATCTAATCAGCGAACCGAACAACAGCAAACGAAACATAATATAAATTCACTAAAAATTAAATATCGCAATAGATTTGTTTGACGAAATGACGGAAGAAGAATTATGGGAGGAATTACGAGAAGTACTAACGGTCGAGCTAGAAACAGAATTGGAAAACAGATTGGATACGTTAACACGTCAGGCAAAGGAGGCCAAACTGGAAGCGTCAAACCGAAATCCCGAGTGAGCAGTTGAACGGGAAGCAGAAAGGGCACAAATACTAGAAAGATTGGCCCAATTAGCACGTTTAGAGAGACGCGTTTATGAAACGGAAGTAATAGAATCTGAAGACAATCGGAATTGTTAGTAATGTCAAATATGACTTGAATATATAAACACAAATCGCAAACTATTCAATAAGTTTCATTAATTTGCCAATTATTATCAATGTTCAAAAAATGGTATCACTATCCTTGATTACATGTTATCCGTATGTTTCCAATCCTTTATTTTAACAACATCACTTCTACATAGGAACGACAAAATCTTACAAGAAATGCAGAAAAAAACCGAAAATGAGAACCGAGATTGCTGAGCGCTGGCGAAGTTTTACGAAGAAACAAAAGTTGAAATTCAAGTTTGAATTAATGATATATTTGAAGGTTTTATTATAATTGCGAATATTTTTTTTTTTTTTTTTTTTTTTACTACGGTAATCGTGTATTGTTATATATGTATTAAAAATATATAGTGGATTAGGCTTTTTGAGGAAACCACTTAAAAAAAAACGCGCCGAGTTGTCTACTGCACAGTGGTGTGGAAACGATGACTGTTCCAATAATTCTTATTATCTTTATTTATGCATATATTATTATTTGCAGATTTTTCCCTATCTACTATTACCACACGTGATCTAATAGATCATGGGTGCAACTATTTCTAAAATAATTGCGGGACATTTGGAAAACCACTGCGATATACTACATAAAACTAATTGACTAATTAAATGATTAAAGCTGTGTGACACTATTAACTGATTGACACTATATCATTTTCAGAATGTTTTGAGCTACATTGAATTCCGTTTTTTTTTTTTTTTTTTTTTATTTCATAATAATATATGTGTGATTCATAGATGCTGTACGATAATCAATATTAATAAATATGTATAATCCGTCAAAAAGATCCGTTGAAAATGTGAATTGTTTTGAAACCAATGTAGGTAATAAAATAATATGGGGGTTGGCGCGCCACCAAGTTTAGTTATCAAAATGATTTTTGGATATATAATAGGAAATTAATAATTAGGAAATAGTCAATGTATAGATGATATATAATCAGAAGTGTGACATACAATTACAGAACATACAATTTTCCTCATTCTTATTAAACATTGGAGAAGGAGTGATAAACTCATTTAAGATCCCCGAAGAATGGAAAACTGATGACATTTGCGAAAAAATTTACGGTACCGTTGACGACAATATGGAAGATTTATCTAATCATCACCTTGATTACATGTTCTACGTTTACGATTCTTTGGTTCAGCAACATCGATGAAAAAAAGGAACGCTATCCTAGATAAAGTTACAACAGACAAACCCGAAAATGAAAATTACTTGAACATGAATTGAGTTATGTTTTATTCGAAGAAAAATATAGCAAAACATTGCTGCCTTGCGCAATGATGTATAGCTGCTTTGCGCTATAACATATGGGTACGGAAAAACCCGACGACGAAAATTGCTTGAACATGAATTGCGTTATGTTTTATTCGTAAAAAAAAACATATACGTATAGCAAAACATTGCTGCTTTGCGCAATGACATATAGCTGCTTTGCGCTATAACGTCGTTTTTCGTCGTTAATCGTTTTTTTTTTCGCAAAAAATCCGCAGATTATTTGACTTCAACAGATAATACACAATGGGGGGTTGGCGCGCGTTGCGCGCAGGGGGGCGTAGCCCCCCTAGTATATATATATATATATATATATATGCCGCTTATAAGCACAAAAAACGCAGAAATCAATACATACGTTACAAAAAATATGGTGTGTACCAAGGGCTAAGTGGGCTTTTTGACCTCGTGTGGTTGCAGTACTCGTCTTCGGCTCGCGGATGCACTCGTCTTCGACTTGTGCTCCCTCGCCTCCGACTAGTACTGCAAACTCCACACTCGGTCCAAAAAAAGCCCACTTCACGCCCTTGCTACACAATATACTATTGTGCAACAGATTTCCTTTCAAAAAAAAAACCCTGCTGGTGCTGAAAAATGGGTACGGTGGGTGTGCGCAGTTAAGAAGTGCTCTTGGACTCCCTGCAAGACAAGTCTCATCTGTTCGGACCACTTTGCAGCAAGCGCCTTAATGAGTCCGCATTCTGAGTGGAATTGAATAGTAATAGCATGCCAACAATCCCTCTTCCCAATCCTGTAGCTGGTGAAGGTTATCCGATCACCTGCTGATACAATAATCATTCATTGGATAATTTTCAGCAGCCTGATTCCAGTTTCAAAAATATATACTCACGTGGGGCGTCCACCAATTGAGAAAAATTTCCCTGCAGTATTGGCTAATACGGTGTTCTCCAAAGTCACACAAGACGCAGCTCTTTTCAGAGACTTGGAAGACCATATTTTTGATAGCGCACCAGAAGAATTGTCACACCATGTGCATATTCTTAATAAAGCAATCATAAAAGCTTACTCTGAACTCCGGATGTATGCGCAAATAAAGAACCATTCCTTGGCAACAACAGGCACCAATATAAGACATTTTCTCACCAGGCAACTCGTATGGGCACATCAATAGAATCTGTGCATGCAAGAAAAATAGAATATCATGGTATGTTTGGGTTCAGGTATTGCATGAGAGTAGTAGATGCCAGCCATGGCGAGTCATAACAAATGACCTCACCCTGGCCGGAGGTCAGTGACCGGGCGGGAGTGGGGAGTTGGCGTCAAAACAATGAGAGACAACAGACTGTCCGATCCAAGATGGCGGCGCCCATACGCAATATTATAAACAAATATGGCGCCCGTTTTCCCAAAATCCAATATGGCGACTAATTTTTTCAAAATCCAAGATGGCTACTATTTTTTTCAAAAACTAAGATGGCTACTATTTTTCAAAATCAAATATGGCTACTATTTTTCAACATCCAAGATGTCTGATCTAAGATGGCCCCGCCCATACAAACCAATATGGCGGCTTTTCCAAGATGGCTACTATTTTTTTCCATATTCCAATATGGCGACTGCTTTAAATTTCTCTCTCTTATACTAAATAATATCTAAATCTGAAATTCTTCAAAATGGTGGGGTATATTCAGGAAATGACGCAAATTATATTTAAAAAACGTATAAAATAATTTATTAAATATTTAAAAACTATTTTACATTTCTTACAAACTAAAATAAATTAACTAAAAAACTATTTACATTTTATTACAATCTAAACGTCTGCAGGCGGTACCTCGTCTGAAACATACGGGAATTATTATTATTATTAGTACAATAACCGAACGAAATTCGACGAAAATTATATATCAACTTACCGGATTTGTACCCCTCATCTTCCGACGGCAACCACCACTGGACCTCTTCCTCGTCCTCCTCCTCCTCTTCTTCCCGCAACCTCGCTCGCTCCCTCTCCTCTTCCTCGAAGTCTCTTTCCTCACCCGCATTCTCTTCCTCCTCACCCTCGTCCCACCCTCGGCCCATCCAAATCTCCACATTTCCCCGTATCTCCTCCTCCTCAATCGCGTTCTCCCTCACCAATCCACCCCCGTGATGCCCGTAGACAATGTGCTCATTGTCCTCAGGGATGGTTGACGCCACAGAGCTCAACGTCGAGGCGCTTTCGGCAAAGTCACTATCCCCCTCAAGGGCTAGCAACTCTGCCTCCCGCGCCTCGATTTCTCTGTCTACTTCTGCTGTCATAGCGATCAAATACTCCCTGAGGATCCACATGTCACGGGGGTCACCGTGGATTAGCACCGCCATTACGAAGTCTTCCATTTCTGCAACGAAAAAACTTTTTTTATCACAAAACTGCACAATCCTTTTCGCCAAAATTAGCAGAGAACAATCACACTCACTTCTTAATTCACTCGGTGGCTTAAGATGGAGTGACGACTCCTGCAGAGAAATATACCTCGCTGCATCGCGTACCTAGAGCATGGGGGGGGGGGGGGGGGGAGATAGAGGCACATACTTATCAAGAAACGTCTCGATGTCCCGACGGGTATTAAATGACCATTCTCACCTCCAAAACTGCTGACGTTGCTGAAATACTGGTGGGATGCGCTCGCAATAAACGACACACGCTACTTCGTTACAAAATTTTCGCTTCATTCAATATTGCTTAAAACTAGCCTATAATTAACAACGTTTCCTTAAACATATCTGTACAAAGGATAAACAAGAGGCGTCGAGTTTGTCGCAACTCTTAATTTTTTTAGCCACGCAATTGTAAAACGACGCGGCCATCGAATCATTTTTTACATAATCATCCGTAAAAATATCCACAAAAGCATCAAGCGTGTAACCAAAATGCATATAATAGAGAAACATGACACAAAACTGACCACACACGTCGGAAAATGCACTCTGGAGCTGGCGCGTGTTGCACCGGTAGCGCGGACAGTTTTTCCGCAGACGACGCACGTGGTGTGGGATGAAGGGTGCAACCCCGTAACTGTCAAAGTACACCCCGTTACCGGACTCGTCGTTGTAGAAAGCGACCCAGTGACTTCCTGGCTGTGTGTGGTCATCGGTATTTGCGATAAGGGCCGCGGGGCGGGACCACCGCAAAGGAATACGATCAGCCGCGTACACGCCACACGTAGCCGTCGGTATCAACGCCAAAACTCTCCTCAGTTCCAGACTGTTCATGGCACTCTTCGGATTCGGTTGTAGAAAACCCGCCACCGTCCACCTCGTCAGTCGCCCCTCTCCCCAGCAGCCAAGATTTCAGCACAGCCGCGCGATTCAACGAACAGACAAATTCCCCGGGATTGCTCAGAGCGTGATGCATGCAGTACGTATCCGATGGCGGCAACTTTCCGAATGCGGGGCAGTCCTCGTCCTCCAGATTCGTCACCTGACGCGACATAACGTGCCGCAACAATTTCGCCTTTTCCGCACCGCGCGTATAAATCACGCGGGCCGAACGTGCCACGGCGCGCAATTTTCTGTAGATTTGTTTGTCTTGAATATCACCGTCGAACCACTCTATACCGTGATGGCTGCGCGAAAGATAATTGTTCTGAGCACAAATATTCGCCGGGAGATCGGTGAAGGCGCAGGGTGGTGTGGCTACCCAGTGCCCGATGTGGTCGCGATTCAAAGCTAACACGGAAACCTCCTTGACAGCAAAACCGTTTTGAGCGTCTCGAAAACCCTGCACATCGACCACGTAGTCCACCATATTGCTATAAACGTGTTCGCGGGTATACGGAAAACTGGATACTGCGTGTTTCGTTCGACTTTAGCGACCTTTCCTCGATACGCAACGTCAGCTATTTTTTTTTTCAATGGTGGGGGAGGTGGTTCAGGTTTCACCTCGCTGTCTATCCTCCAAAGTCCACTATAACCTGCCGCGTCGCGTCAATTTCCAAGACGTTGTCAAATTCCGCGTACACGATGCAATTTATCGTCGTTGCCAGGGCAGCCTCGAAGCGCACCTCGATTCTAACGCTGCCGTGTCTGACCAAATTCCAGTGGGTGCCGCTGTTTGCCGACAGATCGGGGGTGAGGTCGAAGGCCGTCAGGCAATACCCGTGGGGGAAATCTTCACGACCTATACCGTTCCCTTCGTTTAAAAAATGTATGCCTGTTCCGGAGAAAAGGGTGTGGTAGGCATCCACGTAGAGCTTGCTTCGCGTAAAGTCGGGCTGTAGCGGCTTCGAGGGGATCTGAGACCCGTCCACGTACAGCGACAGAAACTTTATGTTGAAATGTTGAAAGTTGAAGGGGTTGTAGGCTTTATCACCGTTGAAGGCCTTGTTATCGACAAAACCCACAATCATTCTTTTAGGCAGTTGACCCAGAAATACATTGTCCAACGTATCACCCTGCACACCGCTGTGAATAGTCATAGCCTTCACCTCCACTCTGGTAAGAGGATACTTTGCCGTGCCTTTACCCAGAGCTCTGGCGTGAGCCAGCAGGACGCCGGGGTTTATCGTTACGCGTCGCACGAGCAGCGAGGCCTCTAGTATGTGTACGCCGTGTGTGTTGGTGCTCTCCATGAGGCAGAAGGCGTCCCGCGAGCGCACGACACAGGCTTGTAGTGGACCCACTGCCCGCTCTCGATCGTGGTTTGCGTCGGTGGTAGAGAGAACAAATCCAGCTCCGATTTCAGACACTCGCAGGAGTCTGTGTGCAAGTACGCCATGGTCGATGTTTATTATTTTCGTTGTTAGCGAGCTTCGAAGATATCAGCCACGCTTCTTTTTTTACTCCCGCAACAGCTTTTCTTCTTCTTCTTCTTCTTCTTGAGAGTTGTTTTTTTTTTTCTTTTTTTAATTCCGGCAAGCCCCGGTTTCTTCTTCTTTCTCGGTTTGCTTTTCTTGACACCTTTCCTACGCGACCCGATCGATCCTGCACCGCGACCCCGCAGCAACTGCCCCCTCGGTCCGCCGCGCAGCGTTTTATATCCGGACCCCTTCATCAGATTGCCCAATTTATCTGTAGCTTTTCGCCTCAGATTGTAACCCGACTCAACGACGCGTTTCTTGAGCGCCTCTTTGAAGGGTGTGTTGGCGTCCATATCTTCCACGACTCTCACACCGGTCCGCAGAGCCTCCTTTCCCAACACGCGCGCACCGCTCTTCAGAATGGGTATCACGCGCCGAAACAATCCCCCCAGAAAGCTACCGATTCCGCTACCACGCTGTAGCGGCGCACCGGAATAAACTCTGCCTATACCACCACCACCCACCTGATCGTCGTAATGTTCAAGGTAGCGAGCGATCAGTGCGACCTCTTGAAGTGCAACGTAGCCGTCGACGTCCCGCGCGTGAATGGCATGGGTCTACCCTGAGAGTCCCTTATATCGATTTCAATGGTACGGAAATTGGTGAGAAGCAGAGGTACGTAGTGCGGGGGTACCAGGGATTTGCTTTCCGAGACACCGTTGTGAAAATTTTTGCCCACCGTCCGCACTATACGCAGCAGCGGAGCGTAGACATCGCCCACTATTCTGGGCTCCGCGAGATCCGTGTAGACAAACATCTGCGAGGGTATCCCGGTGGGTAGGTTCAAAGGATGGTTGGCCACCAGCCTGTCGCGTATGTTGGTCGTGAGCTTTGGAAATCCGAGTTGTTGACGAATGCCGCCGAAAAACGAGAGGTAGTGACCATCCTTGCAGCTGCATTTTCTGACCACGTCCAAACGATCGTCCGCGCTGTCGGCTCGTCCAAACTCCAAATGCTCCTTGATGGTCGGCAAACCGTTCAACGTTTGGATAATTTCCCAAATATCCGTGTAAATACCGGGTTCGATGAGGAATTTACCCTGCGCCACTCGTTTTTCCCCCGGCAACAATGAAATATCGTGAAAATTTTCCGCGGGAGTGTCCGACCGATGCACGTGAAATCCCACCGCGTTGTAGGGTTCGTTTATGTTTTGAAGCGTCAGCGGGTAGTGGATCTCCACCAGGGCGACTTCCCACTCTCCGACAAGCTCGATCCGTCGCGGTAGCTGGGTGGTGAATCGAGCCGTCGTGTTGTGGGGAAAAAATTTCATCGAGCTGTTGCTGGGCAGCGTGATGTAAAACTGATCCTTCATGCCTGTTTTCGCACGCTGCTCGCAGCGATCCAAGAGTTGAACTTTTCCGGATAACCGCGCCAGCTGACAAACAGCTTCTTACTGGCCCCCTTGCCCCGCGTCCGTATTATTTTATCCACAGTCATAACATCGTCCTTGATCACGCGCTGCAACTCAGCCTCGTAAAACAAGCCGTCTATCTCCTCCCCCTTCAAATCACCCAGCAGGTAGACGATCGGCGCTCGGTGCAGAACGCGTCGAATCTCAAACACCTCCTCGGTCCAGTTGGCCTCGTAACCCTTCTTGAAGGCACCCTTAGCCTTACTGATGCGAACCCGCTCCCCCACTCGAAACCGTGGCTTTGCACCGGATCGCGGCGGGCCACCGCGTGCCTTTTCCATGTTGAAGCGGGCGGCTGCGGCATTTTCCAGCGTCACCATCGACGGAGCCATTTTAATGGTCGAGTGGGTGGTGGCGTTGTACGCCCCTACCAGCTGTCGCAGCACATCCAGGTAGCGATGGGTATTCTTGTGGGTGAAGTAACGCCACATTCTCTCCTTGAAAGTACGATTGAAGCGTTCCACAACGGCCGCCTTTATGTCGGGGTTTCGCGTGACTCTGTAGCGCACCCCTCTGGCAGCGAGCAGCTTCTGGAATTGAGCTCCGACAAACTCCTTGCCTTTGTCGGTCTGCAGCTGAATCGGGCAGCGTTCCGTGGAGGACAACACGCGCTCGAAAGCCCCGGCAACGGTAGCCGCGCTCTTGTCGGCGAGCGGCTCGACCTAGGCAAACTTGCTGAGCACGTCTATGATCACCAGCAGGTAGCCGTATCCGTCGTTGTACTGTTTGATCGATCTGAGATCCACCAGATCCGCTTCCCACAGGTCGTCTATATTCTGCACGTTGTATCTGGCTCGGGGAAATTTCCTACGTATCGACTTGTGCAGCGTGTACGCGTCCTGCGACGCCAACCATTCGACCACCGCGGCGCGAGGTATTTTTTTTTTTCCCTTTTTTCTTTCACCCGCAAGTCGAGTCAAGTTCCTGGCACCCGCGTAACCCGCCTCGTTGGCCGGATCGTAGTACAGTCGTTCGAGGATCTTCATTTCAACCTGAGTCTCAACCAAGCACCGTTTCCGGTTTGCCCTGGTCATTGTCTGTTCTTGGGTGTGGCAAATATCGAGTCCGAATCCGTATCCTCCTCCTCCTCCTCCTCACCCCCCTCGTTCGTGTCAATGTCACCGTCCACACCCCAGTCCTCCTCCTCCTCGTTGATACGCCTCTGATGAGATGGGCCGGCTGTCGATCGTGAC
The DNA here is from genome assembly GCA_943736025.1 of Tenthredo mesomela. Taxonomy (NCBI): domain Eukaryota; kingdom Metazoa; phylum Arthropoda; class Insecta; order Hymenoptera; family Tenthredinidae; genus Tenthredo; species Tenthredo mesomela. Next base: position 15,241,559 of record OX031020.1, on the reverse strand, counting down.
GAGGCGTGACGCGTAGGTTTTTGAAAAACGGGATTACCTATGTACTCTTGCGGCGTGTTGATCGAGTAAAGGATCCTGGCGAACTGTTCCCTCCCCCTGGCCTGCATAGATTTTCTCTCGCGTACCGCGTCGTTTATCAGATCGATGATGTTTGTCCCGGCTATCCGAGTCCCCCTTATGGCTATCGTCCCCTTGTCGTCCCACGAGATCTCGGAGCGACCGTTGGTGGTCAGATAGTTCAGCAAGAGCTCCGCTTTCCGCTGAAACTTGTCCGGCACGCTCACCACGATATCCTGTATAGCTACGCCGCTGTTACCAGCTGCATTCCCCTCAGTCACCCCGTCCATCTCTTCCGCTTCTTCTTCGCCAGCGGTATTACCACCAGCAGCCTCGCCACCCACCCCTCGTATGGAGAATTGCAAAGGTTTTCGCGACTCGGCGGCAAAAAACAAGTAACGTCTCAGCACCTGTCTGTACAGCTTCCATTTTTCCCGATCGTTTTTCCCCGGGTCGTTGAGAATAGCGTGCATCTCGCTGTCCAGACGGCTCGCGGGATCCGTATCGGGTCGACGCTGCTGGATACGTTCGGCTGTCTCCTGCGGTATCAGGACCATTTTCTTGGCCCGCTCCATTGCCTCAATTTTCTTCACCCGCCAATCAGACTGTCTATAATCGGGGCCAGCAGCAAGGGTAGAAATCCACCCCGTTGAAGCAGCAAACGTTTCTTACTTTTCCAGCTGCCCGTGTCGCAGGCCAGGCGACGTAAAGTTTTTCTGTGCTTGCTCAAACGTCTCTTCCGATCGGCGCTCAGGCTCACGTTACCCCTCAGAGTGTTCAGAGCGCTCTCGCAAATGTTTTTCACCAGAGCATCGTCGGCCGTGCGCAGCAGAGCTCGTCTCCGAGCGGGGTCCGATTTACAGATAGCGTGCAAGGCCGCGGCGTTGGAAGAGCTGAACCTGTTTGCCGAACCTCTTCTTCTTCTTCCTCCTCGTCTAGTTCCGGGCTTCATCACAGACGAAAGACTGGTGCCGCGTACGATCCTCCACCCTTTATATCCCTGCGAGGCACGTAAACGTAGTGACGCGAATCCGAGGGAAATATATCGGTGCGAAAGCGGCAATTCTCCGGGGTGGATTGTTTCAGATCGAGGAGCAGATAGCCGTGGGGGCGCGCTGTGGCGTCGTTGTAGGCCTCCTGCAGGAAGCGAGGGTCCTCGGGGTGTACCTGACGAGCCAGGTGACGTATCTGCGCGCGATCGCGCGGATTCTTGAAGAAAACTATATAATTGGCGTTCAGCGATATATCCCTCTGCCCGCGTCCCTGGTGAAACAGATTCTGCGTGATCAGGAACACGCTCATTAGGGTGGGCCGAAAATCCGCTTTTTCCGAATTTCTATTATTAATACCGAAAATATTGTTCATTATGCATAAAAAAAATCTATGCAAAAGGAGAAAATTTTAGGTCGATATCTTACGCTCGCCCTTTTTGGTCAAAGTTCAAAGTCTCAGAAGATTTTTTTCATAAACTCATTTTTATTGGAAATTTAATTATCTACAAAAAAGGTCCTTAGAAGTAATCATATCAAATCAATAGTTTCTGAGATAATGGCAATTTTATTTAAAAAATTGACATTTTTTGCTATATCTATTTTTTTTTTTTTTTTTTACATAAATGGTAATTGTTCAACTATTTATTCCTGGAACATTTTATTCTCTACAAAAAAGATCCTTTGAAGAAATCATGTCAAATCGATAGTTTATGAGATAATATATGGCAATTTTATTTAAAAAATTGACATTTTTCACTATATCTATTTTTTTTTTACATAAATTACATAATAGTGATTGTTTAAATATTTATTTTATAGAAAGATTTATTCTCTACAAAAAAAAGTCCGAAAATAGTGACAATAATGGTCACTTAACAATGGTTACTTAAAAATTGTTATTTTATTTTCGACATATGTTTTTATTATAATAATGATAATAATTATTATTATTATTATGATTTATTATTAATTATTATTATTATTATTATTATTATTATTATAATTATTATAATAAAAACGTATGTCGAAAATAAAATAACAATTTTTAAGTGACCATTATTGTCACTATTTTCGGACTTTTTTTTTGTAGAGAATAAATCTTTCTATAAAATAAATATTTAAACAATAACTATTATGTAATTTATGTAAAAAAAAAAAAAAAATAGATATAGTAAAAAATGTCAATTTTTTAAATAAAATTGCCATTATCTCATAAACTATCGATTTGACATGATTTTTTCAAAGGACCTTTTTTGTAGAGAATAAAATTTTCCAGGAATAAATAGTTGAACAATTACCATTTATGTAAAAAAAAAAAAAAAAATAGATATAGCGAAAAATGTCAATTTTTTAAATAAAATTGCCATTATCTCAGTAACTATTGATTTGACATGATTACTTCTAAGGACTTTTTTTGTAGATAATTAAATTTCCAATAAAAATGAGTTTATGGAAAAAATCTTCTGAGACTTTGAACTTTGACCAAAAAGGGCGAGCGTAAGATATCGACATAAAATTTTCCCCTTTTGCACAGATTTTTTTTTATGCATAAGGAACAATATTTTCGGTATTAATGATAGAAATTCAAAAAAAGCGGATTTTCGGCCCACCCTAACGCTCATGTTCTTGTGGTGGCAACCCTTGGTGAAGAGATCGATGACAACGCCGTTGGACGACTCGCGCATCAGATCGTCGATGACGAGCAGTTTGGGTCGCGCGTCCGCGTCGTAGTCGGCCGGTTGCGGCAAACCCTCTCGATATTCCACGGAGCTCGATTCCCCGTACAAAGGTTGCCACTCGGCGTAGTGCCAGACCACCCTCGCGAACTCCGTGTCGCACATCTCGCTCGCGTGTTGCAGAAAGTTTTTCACAAAGTTGGATTTACCGCAACCGGAAGGCCCGGCTACGATGGCGGAAAAGGGATGTTTCCAGCGCGCGTCCATCCTCGCGACTCACAACCCCGTCCTATCTGCAATCGAATATATAGATATCATGGGTTTTGCGTCTACATCCCTGTCTCGAAGGCTTAACCGCGGTGGGGGGGCCCGCGGGGTGCGCGCGTTACGTACAAGCTTTTGGGAACGCGCGCGCGCGTCCGGTGACGGCCCGTCTCTCTCTCTAAACAGCTGCGAGAGAGAGCGAGACGGGACGCTGGCTAGAAGCAGCTCGTTAAGCGGCTGAGGCAACCCGTGTCAGCTTACTCGGGGGGTTGCCTCGGGCGTGCGGTGAGCTCAGCTTCTCAGACCGCCGCACACACGCCCCGCACCACCCGTTTTACGCTCGGGTTGATAAGCGAATACTACCGCTACTACTGACCTACTGAGCCGATGAGTCACCGCTGCACACTTGTGCTCTCCCTGTAGTCCGGCGAGTCGAGGTTTATCTCTGTTTATGCGCGTGTCGAATAACAGAGTATAAGAGTAGGTGGAGAGAGAAAGAGAGAGAGAGAGTCTAAGCCTCGCTGCGGCGCTCTATAGCCAAAGAGCGAGATGTACAGCGATTCAGCTGTGCGATTTGTAGCCAAAAGGAAGAGTGTCGTAGCCCGTGTCGCAGAGGCGTCTTTTCGTTTGAACGGGACGGCATATCTTGTACGCGGGAGGTTTTCGCGCTGGCCAAATTTACCCCAGAACGAGTTCAGGCAGAGCTTGGATACGGAACGAAGGCCGGCGTTCTTTGTTATTTTCTCCCGCTGCAACCTGATACCCTCCACCCGTTCGTACTCCGCGAGATAACGGTCGCGGGAAGCCTCGTCGGTGCACTCGCCGGGCCACCCGCTGGCTTCTTGCTTTATTCTCAGAAAAGTGTCTATGTAGGGGGCAAAGAGTCCCCCCTGACCGCTGGCCGGATCGTACACCGTACTCTCGTATTGCCAGATCTCCGATACGTCCATCACGCTGTAGCCCACAGCCACGGCTTTCTGCAGCTCGGCAGACACCCAGGTACCTGCGAACCACCGATCGGCCTCCGACTCGTGCGGACAATCGATCTGCAGAGAAGCCTCGCAGCAGGAGCGACACAGGGGAAACATGAGTTTTCCCCGCATACGGACCGGCAACACAGGATGATAGAGATTCCTGGGTGGCAGGATAACGCATTTCACGAGACCCTCGAGGCCGGAGATGTCCGTGTTGTAGGGACCGGTCAACGCTCTGCACTCCCTACCTACGTAGACTCGCGGGTGGCCCACGGGGTAGCGACCGGTTTTGCACACCCAAGGGTACAGAGAGCATACGTCTACGTATCGGATCTCCTCCCCCGGGGCAGCCTCGTGATAACGCTTCGTGTTTCCCGTACGCCCTCCGAAAAACGCCTCTCGAGGATTCAACGAGTCGCGGGAGAGGACCAGCGGATGCTGTTCGACGTAATCGCGCATTTCAGGATCGGCATCCATCATCTGGTCGAACGCGCACTCCCACATCTCCGTGACCCTGTAACCCAGTTCGATCATGCGCGCCGTTTTTGCCCCAGTCTCTTGCCACCGTCTGTCCATCGTATCCCCGCCCGATAACTCTTTGTCGCGATTGATCGTGTGACATCTCATACACCCGTGCCAGTAGCATCCGTGAAATTCCAACACGTGTCGCTCCCCAGCCGCGTCCGTGTAATACCCGTCGACAACCCGCCTCGTCTCGGGAATCCTGTACTCGCGACCTCGTCCGGCGTGCTTCACCTCTGTACCCAGCTCCCTCTCCATCCAAACGAGCCATTTGATCGCTTTCACCGATTGATTGTTGGTCAACCTGTACCCTGCGGCCGGCAACACTCCTATGGTGCGGGGTCTGAGGAAATTTTATCGAAACACGACGGAACAGGCCGACGCTATGGTGGTGCTTCGCGAGAACGGGCAAACACCGCCGCAATTCAGAAAAATATCTCTAAACGCGACGCATGCTCGACGAAGGATGTCCACGTCGCTGCGGCAGTATTCCACCAGCTCGCGGTTAAAATCGAACACGTACCCGCCGGCTGTGGCTTCCCTGTACCATTTGTAGAAAGCGTCCCTGTCCGAGGTCTTCATACTGTCGGGGGAGTAGAATTCCGCGTCTGGCAACGGACCTATGTAATTCCGATTCTCCGGTGTATTGAACAGATGCGGAAAGATACCCTTGCGCGATTCCACAGTTAGGCCGAATGCCTTGGGCAGCGCGGCTAGAGCCATAGGCATGTAGGCCAAAGAGTCCAGGAAATGCGTGTGACCCGTCTCCATCAGTATGATCTTGGTACCGTTCAGGATCACCTGCGGCGGATCTCTGTTATTTTCTACCAGGTAACGCAGTATAAATTGAGAATCGAAACCGCTGGCGTTATGCGCTATACAGAAGATCTTTTTGAACCGACAAACGTCCCGCGTGACAAACTCCACCAGCTGTTTAACGGGGTTCTCTCGGAATACGAACTCGCGCACGAGGCCGCAACTAGGACAGGGTGTACTTATGTCCGGCTCGTGTATGCAGCTGGTGCACGCCTGCTGCGCCACGCACAGATTCGGCACGTGCAAATTGACATCTCCGCTGCCGGCCACCGGGGCGCACTGCTGGGTCTCAAAGTCATAAAACACGAATATATGCTCCGCGTTTCCGGTGGGCGGCTTCAGAGGCTGCATGGTAACACTCGTGGTTTACCGCCTGCACGGATCCACACGTGTTGCAGTACGCGTTGCCGCAGGAGTGACCCTTTTTAGTACGATCGACGAACAGACCGCACCCGCTGCACATCTGCAGGGTATCGCAGACGCTTCTGCGAGGATCGAACGACCCCGCGACGCGATGTCTCCGCAGACATTCCTCCCCAAAGAACCACCGGCCGCAGGCAACGCACGGCATACGTACCCCCGATCTGTCGCACTGCGGAACGGTGTTGCAGCCGGGACATCTGTTGGAGCACCTGTGACCGCCTGTATAACGATAGGCTACGTTGCAGGGCTCGCAGAAGCGTCTGTTGGCTGCTGCGGCGGTAAGATTTAATGTGTTGTTGTGATTCTTGGGTATGTAGCACTGTAGTAGTACGCAGGGCAAAGTCATATACACTATAGCACCTGTATAGCACCTGTATAGCACCGGTAAGATTTAATATAGGTTTGTAATGACCGCCGCGTGGAAAGTACAGTATGTTCAATGTGCCGCTGGAGCATTCACCCCGCTCGGCCAGTACGCGCGCCCCGTTGTAAACGGCCTCGCCTCCGCGTCCAAAGGTATTGAAATCGTATATTACGACGGCTAGACCCAGAGGAGCCAGATATTCTTGAAATCTAACGATCTCTCGCATACCACAGCCCTCTGGGGGGACTTCTACGCGCGCCTCTCTGCACAAAGCCAGGGCAGCCTCCCTCTGAAGTCTAGATTTCGCGTGACGCACGTCGGACTATCGAAGCGCGGGATCAGCTGCATTTCCCCCGATACCCTCTCTGTTCAGGTAGGCGCGAGCAGAAATTATAGCGCGCGGTAGACAAAGATTGTCGCGTTCGGCCTCGAGAAGCGATCTTTTGCTCACCTCCTCGTGAGTGAGAGGTTTGCTCTTTCGCCCGCGACCCACCGGTACGCTGACCCGGTTAACGGTGATTCTGAACGCGTCATCCACACGAAATTCGGAGGCGCTTTGACTGAGACTGAACACGAGCCGCCAGAGATCCTCGTAGCGAGAGTCCCTGACCGGTCGAAACGACAAACCGGCCGTGCCCAGAGCAAACGAGGGGGTGTCTAGGCCGAATCCTATATAATCGTTAGCGGGATCATCTACAGAGTCCGGGGCGGTGGTCGTGGCGTAATTGTGAATATCCCTGACGGCTTCTTCGAGCCAGGTAACATGGTCTACGGTTTCCGGGGGTGTGATGATTTTCAACGTCAAGACGCTCCCCGTTACGGCAAATCTACGATAATATTTACGACTCTCGTCTACAATCAGAAATCTGACACCCGGAGGACGCGCGATGTGGTCGTCCGCAGCTGTGCTAGCGGCTCTCTCTCTCTTCCCCCCGCCCTGCTGTATACCGGCGTCTTCGTTGATACCTCCGGCTCGTTTCAACGCAGCGTAGACAGCGTGGCGCCACTCTGACGGCCAAGAGTAAAGTCCCGGTTACACGAGTCGTCTTGAAAATTAGAAAAAGGAGAATGCGGGGGGTGTACTCACCGGAAGATTCGTCGGAAAACACCACCTCCATCTCATCGTCTGTCGAGGAATTTTCGGGAGACGGTGGCGGTGCTCTCTGTCTCTTACCCCCACCATACTGTATGCCCGATGTACCGGCACCCTCGTTGATACCACCGACGTAGACGGGTCGGCGTTGCTCTGATAACCAAGAGTTAAAGACCGGGTTACACGAGGCGTCTCAAAAATGCGTACTCGCTGGTACTCACCGGGGGAGTCGGGACACCACGGTAGTGATTGTACCGCGATGGCAGTCGTTTTATCGCTCCGAACAGAAGGGTCATCTTGGAGCAGAGGTGTATCCGCGACAGCCTCGGCTTGCTCCGTCACCCTTATCAATTCTAGCTCTTCTTCCTCTTCCTCCCGCGCGGCAAGCTCGTAACGAGCCGCAGCGTCGTACAGGAGTTGATCTTCGTCGTCGAACTCATCCTCCTTACCGTTCAACCACTCCGTCTCGGGTTCGCTACTCGCGTTGTCTGGTGCGAAAAAAACACCCGGCAATACTATGAAGCGAGCCGTTGACAAAGAGTCCGTAGAACAGAGTTGTTACGTACCCTCGTGATCCGTGTACGCCCGTACCATTCTGGTGACTTCGGGGTATGACTGACCACCGCGTTGACGTACCACGTCGACGGCAATTTTCATACTTTCCCAAGACTCGTCAAACACATGCCGATCGTACATACGACCGATATCCGGCACGGTGCAACTCCATAAAAGACTTCTCAGACGAAAGAGGAGCGCGGCTGCCGGAAGGTCCACCAGCTCGAGAAACCAATTTTCGTCAAACTCTCGCACGAATCGAGGGGCGAACCTCCTGGCGCAATACAGCACATCGCGTATCACGGTTCGAATCACGCTGCTACGGTAAATCGCCCTGTTAGCGCCCGTTAATTCGCGTTGAAATTTATTATCTTCCATTTTTTAGCCTGTTTATACTCAAACTGAGCAAATTGAACAGGTGCAGCCAAATTTATATATTTCGCTGATATTACACATCTACTACATCTGTCTCGTGTGTGTGAATCATAATCCCTCCCGTGCACGTGTGTGAGAGGCAGTGTGAATATATATATATGCTCTGATGGCCGGTGTAGTTTTCATAAAAATTTTCTACATCCGAGGTATCACACACACACACACACACACACCTATAGCAGATCCTACAGTATAGCGCAATAATTTGAATCCCCTCCATCGTCAAGTCGTACGAGCGTCTGTGTATAAATGAGAAAGAGAGAGAGACTACTGTATATAGGTATATATATATTAGGGTGCTTCAAAAAAATTCTTTAATTTTTTTTTTCAACTCTTACCCTCCCAAATGCTTGAGGTGGATAAGACAAAAGTCCTCGCGAAAGTCGGTCCCTGTAGCTCAACTCTAAGAGGTCGCTATTTTCATTTAATTTCGCCATTCATTTAACATAGGAATTTTCGTTTTTTTATTCAAACTGAAATTACACCTATTCATTTTGATTTTTCAAAAAGATCCATTGTATATTCAGAAAGCTGGTTTTTCAAGCTTTCCAAACCTATATAATAAAAGTCGATTACCTTGATTAGAAGATAAAATAAAGTCATTTAAAATCTAGAAATTTCGTTACTACAGTAAAATCTATTGATTTTAAATGACTTTATTTAATCTTCTAATCAAGGTAATCGACTTTTATTATATAGGTTTGGAAAGCTTAAAAACCCAGCTTTCTGAATATATAATGGATCTTTTTGAAAAATCAAAATAAATAGGTGTAATTTCAGTTTGAATAAAAAAACGAAAATTCCCATGTTAAATGAATGGCGAAATTAAATGAAAATAGCGACCTCTTAGAGTTGAGCTACAGCGACTGACTTTCGCGAGGACTTTTGTCTTATTCACCACCTGCATTTGGGAGGGTAAGAGTTGAAAAAAAAAAATTAAAGAATTTTTTTGAAGCACCCTAATATATATATATATATATATATGGGTATATATATATATCTATGTACTACACTATATATATATCTATATGTATATATAAATATACTATATATATATATATATATATATATATGGGTATATTGTAACGTGCCAGGCTACCCATGCCTGTGCGTTTACATTTAAATCAGCAACGGTCGAGCGAAGCGACTGGAAGAGTCTCGAAGCTTCGCACAACGACGAGCTGAGTGACGTCACGACAAGTATAAAAGGCGTGACGCCGCTCAGATCACCAGCAATCTTCGGCAAAGCGACCGGGTTGACTCACCGCGCATCAACTCACCAGCTATTCTAGGGTAGACACCAGATAGACTCACAGTTACTTGCTGGTCATCACGAGCATAGAGCTCTGATGAACCGTTAGAATCATCTATTCATATCAATATAATTTATAAATTTAATTTCACTCAGAAAATCAATTATCGAAAGTCAAGAGCATCAGCTAACAGAAAATACGTCAAAGAATATTATTAAACAATTTATAGAACAATCAGAGATAAAGTCAATGATAATTTAACTAGGAAAAGAATAGCAAAGACATAATAAAAGATTGTATTAAAGTAAGTAAGACATAGGCAACGTGTAAATATAGGTTAGGGTTGCAACCGTAGTTTTAGTTAATTAAATAAATAGATTTTTGAACGTTACAGAAAAGCAATTTAATCAGATGTCAAACCCCTTCCTCCGCCATTTCCAGGTTATAGTTTAAATCTAACAGAAAGCTAGATACAGCCTTGGTGGATCTCCGATCTACCCAGGTCTGGCACAGCTATTATTTGGGAATAAATTAACCTCATTAAATTAACATTTAACCCTCCGCGGTCACCTGGGGTCCAGATGACCCCACGCGCAACTTTAAGCCAAAATTACTATAAGTTGTTGGCAGTCAAAATGATTGGCCTGCCCCCTAACAGTACTTTGGGGTTCCCTTTGTAAGTACAGATAAGGTTTAGATGAATCGAGACAATAGTCACCCCGTGGCAGTCGAAAAAACAACATCGTGCGCGAGCTGGGGTCACCTGGACCCACAGTGTGACCGGCGTGTGAATTTTTTCGTGAAAAATAGTAATTTTTTTTTAATTTTTTTTCAGTCTGGGATTGATTTACGTGATGTCAGTGTGACTATGAGAATCGTAAAATTTTTTTCTATCAAGTACATATGTTTAATTACTTCAAAATTTCTATTATCATTGAATCGGAGTAAAAAAAAAAAAATTACGAAAAAATCACGAAATTACATTTCTCTGTTAATAACTTCAATGTGTATACATTATATATTTACATTCGTCGGATGCGTACATGTTTAACTCTTATGAGTGAGTGAGTGAGCACACGGGCTCACTTACACTTGTTAGGTAAGACTTACGTCTTTACGTACCTATTATTTTTATTGATTATATTTTTAATTAAATATAACCAATACCACCGAAGGTGGTGTAAATTCATCGAAGAAATGATTTTACGATAGAAGACTTAAAATTTTTGACGAGAAAAATTTATCCGGCGTCCCGGGAATCGAACCCGAGCCTACTGGCTGCCAATCCGGGGGCTTATACCCACTAGACCAACTGGCCGCCTTCAAATTTTCTCTCGTCAATTTCAAGTCTAGTGGGTATAAGCCCCCGGATTGGCAGCCAGTAGGCTCGGGTTCGATTCCCGGGACGCCGGATAAATTTTTCTCGTCAAAAATTTTAAGTCTTCTATTGTATACATTATACAATTATTCAACCATTTTCCAAGCAACTTTTCATAATTAATCGCTCATTTTTCATAATTATCGTTCTTTATTTCACTCCAAAATGGACCCTCTTCAGATATGAGAATAAATACCTTTTTTGAAACGCCCACTATGGAACTATTTTTTTTCTCAAACTATCATATCTCAGGAGTACCACCCTAAAATTTCATGAAAAAAAATTGAAAATTACCAGAGTTATGAGTTTTTTAGTAAAACAAGACATTTTTTACGCATTGACCCCTTGCTGATTTTTTTCCGTCATCTTAAAATTCGGTTTCGATATAATATTGATATTTCCACATTCTAGAAGGTTCAAACTGATACCCTGATTTTATATAAGTCATTCGGAATGATAGGGTCAAAGCGGCAGCCCTTCAAACACCGGTGGGGTCACTGTGACCCCGTGTGACCGGCGTTTCACAGCTAGGGTGTGTGACCGCGGAGGGTTAACAGTTAAGAGGGTAGAGTGCAGCCTTAGTGCGTTATCGTACTCAGGTCTGTGGGGAGGCGGCTTCAGCTACACGGTAGTTCAAGTCCGTAATAGGCACGGCTAATAATTAATAGTAGAAGTCTCAAACAAAAATAAAAATCGAGTAAAGAAAACACAATAACCAACCGGTTCGCGTCACCTTCAGTGACGCTCACTATCCGTAAAGTTACAATATATATATGGGGAATTCTCCGTCAAAACGTACGGAAATAATAATTCGAAATTTTGATTCCATCAACATTTTTATGGTCGATTACACCTAATGAGAGGAGCTTTCATGATTTATTTCGATTTTTTTCGTTCACGTGTTCTTGAGATATGAATTTTTGAATTTTTATTTTTTGAAAATTCATAACTTCTTCAAAGATTGACCAAATGAGATGTTTTTTTTTTTTAAAGTTTGGTTTTTAACTACACTTCAAGTAAAAAGTTACAAGAAACCTGAATATCATCAATTGCGGTATGATTTTTCCATTTAAAGATCAAACTTTGCGATTTCGAGAGGTTGGACACTTTTTTTTTTTTTCTTTTCAATCCTCATAAAAGCGCTTGTTTTTTTCACAAATTATGCCGTTGGATTTATCGTGGGGTCACATCCCATTCTATTGTTTTTTTCAATTTTAAATTTCGTTTATTTTCTACTCAGAAATTTATTTTCTACTTATTTTCTACTTAGAAAAAAAAAAACATCGCAGCATGGACAGATTATTTGATATTGATAGCGGGATTTAACCCGCGAAAATTTTGTGAAAAATAGTCCCTAGTATTCAAAATAGTGAACTTGAGTGAACGAGTTCCAGAGGGAGTCAAAATTTAACGAAATCTTCCTGTCTGATTCGATACAGAAGCCTTATTCTCCAGAACGAAATTTAAAATTGAAAAAAACAATAGAATGGGATGTGACCCCACGATAAATCCAACTGCATAATTTGTGAAAAAAACAAGCGCTTTTATGAGGATTGAAAAGAAAAAAAAAAAAAAGTGTCCAACCTCTCGAAATCGCAAAGTTTGATCTTTAAATGGAAAAATCATACCGCAATTGATAATATTCAGGTTTCTTGTAATTTTTTACTTGAAGTGTAGTTAAAAACCAAACTTTTCAAAAAAAAAAAAAACATCTCATTTGGTCAATCTTTGAAGAAGTTATGAATTTTCAAAAAATAAAAATTCAAAAATTCATATCTCAAGAACACGTGACTGAAAAAAATCGAAATAAATCATGAAAGCTCCTCTCATTAGGTGTAATCGACCATAAAAATGTTGATGGAATCAAAATTTCGAATTATTATTTCCGTACGTTTTGACGGAGAATTCCCCATATATCTATGTACTACACTATATATATAGCATATATATAAGCCTAGCTATGCGGCCTAAAAAACCTGACAAAAAACGTTACAACGCTTTTTTTTAAAGAGGAGGATGGAAACACAATTGGAAGCAATATTACAAGATTGTGAAGTAAAACGAGTCTTAAGCGAACGTTTTGAAGGGACTGAAAAAAAATTGAACAAGAATGCAATTGAAAATATTACCGATGGACAAATATATGTGAAATTATCAACTGCGAGTAATCCCTTATCTGACAATTTTAATTTAACGTACACATTCAATACAGACGGTTGTCAAGCATCAAAATCAAGTAAAATATCTACTTGGCCAATATATGTAATGATAAATGAATTGCCCACTAAACTTCAGAAGAAGCATATGATTATGTCTGGTTTATGGATCAATGAAAAAGAGCCGAATATGCAGCTATTTTTAAAACCATTCGTCGACCAAGGTAATAAATTATCAGAACAAGGCATCCAATGGAAATTAGGTGATAAAATGATAGTTAGCAAATTCATTCCAATATGTGCTGTAGTTGATTCAGTAGCAAGATGCAAATTATTAAACATGAAAAAGTTTAATGGTTTGTATGGATGTACATTATGCGAGCACCCTACAGAATCCGTCGATGGATATAGAAAGTATACAATATCTACAACCATTCATCCGGATCGCACTGATATATCGATTAAAAATAATATGGAACTCACATGTCGGAGTGAGTATGAAAAAGATGTTATGGGCGTCTGGGGACCATCATCACTAATGAATTTGAAATATTTTGACTTGGCCGATGGGATGTCTCCAGATTACATGCATGCTTTTTTATTGGGTGCAGTGGATCAGCACACAGGTATATTGTTATCAAATTTTGGTAAGGAGTATTATTTCGGTAATCCGAATCAGCTACAAGTTATTAATGAGAGAATTATGAGTTTCAAACATCCAACATGCATAACCCGATCTCCTAGACTTATAACAGAAAGAGAAATATGGAAGGCATCTGAATGGCGGTCATGGATACTTTTTTATTCTTTGATTTGCCTTAATGGAGTCCTTCCAAAGAAATACTTGGAACATCTTGCTTTGTTAGTTGAAGCATTGAATATTTTGCTATCAGAAAAGATAGAAAAAAAAGAACTGCGCATGGCTGGTTCTTTGCTAATCAGATATGTAGTTTTGTATCAAGAATATTTTGGCAAAAGTGCGATGACATACAATATACACTTACTTTTACATATGGAAAAAAGTGTATTAAATCTAGGACCATTGTGGTGTCATAACGCCTTTGGTTTTGAAAATGAGAATCACTTTATATTAAAAATGGAAAAAAGTCCAACCCATCTTGCTGTTCAGGTAGCTAGAAGATATTTATTTGAAAAGTCTTTGCCATCATTAGATAATAAAGTTACGAAAAGTGATGGATTTAAAATTTTTTGCGAAAAACATATAACAGGAAGATTAAAAAATACTTTTGAAGTGAATGGCTGTGTATTAATTGGTAAAGGCAAAGATTATAAATTAAATGCAATGGAGCAGGAACTTTTGAATTCATCCGAAAAATGTCAGTCATTCAATAGATTCATTTATAATGGTAATCGCTATACTTCGGAAAATTATCGTTTGTGTCAGAAAATAAATGACTTTATCGTAGAGCTGAAAGACGGAAATATTGGTAAAATAAAAAATGTTTGCTATTTTGGAGCCTCTAAAGCTGATAAAGAAATTTATGTCTTCTATGAAAAAATAAAAACGCATAAGAAATTTTTTCATCAAACGAAGAATGTTACAGTTCGTAATATCGAAAAATGTACTGTCACTGAAAATTTATGTGTGTGTAAGCCAGAAATGATAAAGCAGCCATGTATGTTAACTGAAGTGCAAGGGCAACATTATATCATTAAAATACCAAGAGGATGTTTCGGTGATTAAAGACATTTAAATGTCTTTAATGAACATAATTAATTATGTTCATCTATTTATAATTTTTATATAATTGAGAAAATTTAAAAGTAGTATACTGATCTTGCATGTAACTGACGTATACGTTTGTGATAACGTTCAGTATCAAAAATTTATTCAAAAAAGAAATTTATCTGCAGAGATGACCGCCATCGAAGTAAAAACATGTAACAACTATTTGGGAAAATCAATAACAAGAGCAGAAAAAAAAATTCGCTGTGTCTAACGGCACGTAACCCGTGTCTCCAACACGGGAAGCCGTGTCTCCAACACGGGAAACCGTGTCTCCAACACGGGAAGCCGTGACTCCAACACGGGAAGCCGTGACTTTAACGCGGCGTCTGAATTCCGCTCGCGATTTTCCCGTGGCGCTAAGAATTTCGGACCGTGTACGCGGTACGGGAAATTGCGGCCGCATTGCGTTTCACGGGAAAATTGCCGTGACTCCAACACGGGAACCCGTGACTCCAACACGGGAACCCGTGACTCTAACGCGGCGTCTAAATTCCGCGTGCGATTTTCCCGTGGCGCTAAGAATTTCGGACCGTGTACGCGGCACGGGAAATCGCGGCCGCATATTGGAGTCCAGTGGTGCGCATCCATTATTTAACAGATACGGTGTGCGCACACGGGAAATCTTTCCGATAGATCCAACGAATTAGTCCAATCAAATAAGGTCTGAATTGAAAAAATTCCGAAGTGGCCTGCATTTTTGGCATTAAGGGGTTTTCGACCCTCAGGAACCCGAATCTGAAGTCATTTTTGAGATTCAAGGTCACAGTTTTGAGAAAACAGCAAAATTTTACGTTTTTTCCGAATTTCTGAAAAACGGCTATCGATAGGTGAAAAGCGACTCAACCATCGTGTAGAGCGAAAAATTTGCGATCGAATTAGGCCCTCATTTGTCAGAAACGAAGTCGGATTGACAAATTTACAAGAAATTTATCCGTTTTACCAAAATTCCCCAAATACTGTCGATAAAGGAGGACAGTGCCTCGTAGCAGACAGCTTTGAGCATAGACATAGAGCATGGACTGCGCATTCCCTATTCGCTTCGTGCATACCTCGTGGCGATCTCTAGCGGTTTCCAGTAGAGAGTTCCTCCCGGAAAAAATTGCATTGGTTTATATGGAGAATCTATTAATTATGGAAAATATTAAAAGGAAAAGCTTCATTTTCGGCTTATCTCTAGTATAATTGTATAAAATATTAACATACATCATTTAGTGAAGACAAACACGTAAGGACATGATAGTAAATATGTTTAATTTCATAAATACTATGCATGTTTACGTCATTTATGTATGTCTAGAATGCGTATAAACTGGGGTAGATCTGATTGCCATGTAAAACAAATCACTTTCAACCAATAGGAATAGCTAAATATTCCGGGAGGAGACGTTGCTTTTCGCCACCATGGGCGCTGCCTCCGATTCCTTTATCCCCTCCCAGCGGACGCACGAAGCGAATACTGCCTGTGGTAACGCCAAAAGTGAGAGAGAAGGGTAACACACGCGGCCAATCTCTGTCTCTTTCTAAGCATTTGACGTTGTTGGTTAGAAAGAAACAGATTTGGCCGCGTGTGTTACCCTTCTCTCTCTACGGACCGAGCGATTTTCGGCCAGAATGCGCAGTCCATGCTCTATGTCTATGGCTTTGAGCCTAGCTCGACGTGCGCAGTACGATACGGCGCAGAAATCAGACCCAAGGCTCATTGTTTAAAATTGTTGAGCGAGGCCTGTCAGCTGTCTGCTACGAAGCACTGCCCTCCTTTATCGACAGTATTCGGGGGATTTTAGTAAAACGGATAAATTTCTTGTAAATTCGTCAATCCGACTTCGTTTCCGACATAAAAGGGCCCAATTCGATCGCAAATTTTCCGCTCTACACGATGGTTGGTACACAAAAATGACTGCAGATTCGGGTTCCTGAGGGTCGAAAACCCCTTAATGCCAAAAATGCAGGCCACTTCGGAATTTTTTTAATTCAGACCTTATTTGATTGGACTAGAATGACATCGATGTACCGTGGCGCGACATTTAAATTTATATAATTGGGAAAAAATAAGTTACTGTAATTACAATTGTGATTTCCATATAGATATTATTTTTCATATCTGTTATCACAACCTTAGTGTACAAAGAATTTGGCGCAACGCCTCAAGCACCAAGTAACAACACAAAACATGAATACCAGTTTTAACGTCGGTTATCAAGTAAAATAAAAAAAATATTATAATAGTACCTTTTCTTTTATAAGCACCCAGTGTCAACGCGATATATCTTTCATACCTCAATCTTATGATATATATAAATATTACTTTTCATATCTGTTATCACAACCTTAGTGTACAAAGAATTTGGCGCAACGCCTCAAGCACCAAGTAACAACACAAAACATGAATACCAGTTTTAACGTCGGTTATCAAGTAAAATAAAAAAAAAATATTATAATAGTACCTTTTCTTTTATAAGCACCAAGTGTCAACGCGATATATCTTTCATACCTCAATCTTATGATATATATAAATATTACTTTTCATATCTGTTATCACAACCTTAGTGTACAAAGAATTTGGCGCAACGCCTCAAGCACCAAGTAACGACACAAAACATGAATACCAGTTTTAACGTCGGTTATCAAGTAAAATAAAAAGAATATTATAATAGTACCTTTTTCATCATTCTAGCCTCAAAATCGCGACTTCGTCGCGATTCTGTGGCTTTCCTGATGAAAAAATATAATCGTTACTTGTACGTAAAGACTTTTTGACGAAACGAGTTACAGCACTCGCCTTCGGCTCGTGCCGTAAACCTCTCGTTTTGTCAAAAAAGCCTTTCCATACTCATACTGAAATGTACTATTCTTTTATAAGCACCCAGTGTCAACGCGATATATCTTTCATACCTCAATCTTATGATATATATAAATATTACTTTTCATATCTGTTATCACAACCTTAGTGTACAAAGAATTTGGCGCAACGCCTCAAGCACCAAGTAACAACACAAAACATGAATACCAGTTTTAACGTCGGTTATCAAGTAAAATAAAAAGAATATTATAATAGTACCTTTTCTTTTATAAGCACCCAGTGTCAACGCGATATATCTTTCATACCTCAATCTTATGATATATATAAATATTACTTTTCATATCTGTTATCACAACCTTAGTGTACAAAGAATTTGGCACTATCTCTCATTTGATAACAGATAATAAAAATAATTATGAAAAATAAAAAAAGCTATGAAAAATAATGATAAAGATATAGTCATATCATGGAAACAAAAAACTGTCGTACTTTTATGTTATGGGCACACTCACGATTGGAAATAGACATCAATTCGATGAACACTCATTGCAGAACCAGGAAGATCTTGGCTTTCGCGACAGTCCAACGCATTGTGAATGATTCCATTTTAAACAACTATCGCACATAATACAAAATTTCGTTATTTTGTCATCGTCAAGTATTGGTTTGGAACATGCAGAGCATGTCCAGGAACCAAGTTCTTTTTTTTTCCTGTATTGCTTTGTGCAACAATTCGAAAGCATTCGCTTCGAAATAAGTTTTGATAATATTGATGTCAACAGCATTGTCATTGAATGCATCCGTCAGATTCTGCGTTGCTGAATTTACATCATCTTCAGATAAAAGGTATTCACAACTGTACGCAGCTACTTGTAGTTCCTCGGAAAACAACCAACCTAATATGTCACGTGCCTTGGCACTTTCCTTTTTATTGAAAAACTGGAGAGGCATATTTTTACGTTTGGGAAGTCTTATTGCAGTCGATCTCGCACCCTTCGGGCAACCTTTTCCCTTTCGAGCTGTTGGCATCCTTAGTTTCACCAGAGAGCTGCTCATTTCTCCACTTTCTTTTGTCGTTTTTATGGCTTCTGCTGTGGGAATACTGGGTCCCAAGTGTGCAGAGGTAGTTGTACTTGCTAGATCAGCTTTTTCCTGTGGATTGTCTGATGAATTCGACGGAGTTGCTTTCAACTCATCTATGAAATTCAGCACTGCTATCAAATCCTCACCTAGTGTATTTGAATCGTAAGGCGCAGTCACAAGCGATTTTGGAGAATCCGATGTATTTGAGAAGGAATGCCTCAACACCTCTGATACATTATTTGTTGATGCGAGTTCAGCAGTTGGAACTGAACACGAGGCGACGGGCTCATTACTTATTTCAAGCGTGGAGCTCTGAAAAACTACTGTGAGATTTTCAATGTCGAATGTGGTTGGATCTGGGCTGGATGATTCTTCGTGGATATCTGTAACAACGAATTGATTTTTAATCCATAATGGAAAAATCCAGACTACTGAGGGGCTACCAATTGTGAAAGAATGCATTCAGCATATTCAATATACTCAAATAACGTACAAAGTTCGAACTGTCACGGAAATGGTAGACTCAGAATTATTTGTAGAAATTCTTAAAATTCACTTTCCTATGGCTCTATAGTAGTTTTGTAATAGATGTACTATCAGGCGAGTAGAGAATATAAAGCTTTCTCTGTATAGTAGTATCTTAAGAACCCTTGAAAATGAGAACAGTGAAAAATGAAACATTTGTCCAAGGTTTATAATAACTTTTCAAAAATAAACTAGCAACAAATGTAATTGTGATGTGTGCTCTTAATTTTTAATTAAAATTTTTTTTCTCGAAATGAATCCAACTAGTGAGTATAATGCAGAAAAAATTGCAATGCTACCCATTAGGTTATAGTATGCGTTTTTACATTACCCAATAATTCGCACAAGTTCTCTTGTTGTGCTGCTTGGTCAAATGGACTTTGATCATCTGGATTTTCCTGGCTTTTATCTATCGTCAACTCTGGATTTTCCTGGCTTTTATCTATCGTCAGCTCTGGATTTTCCTGGCTTTTATCTATCGTCAGCTCTGGTCTTGCCTGATGATATGTTTCAGCAGCCTTTAGAAATGGATCGATAGTGGACCGTTATAGCAAAGTATAATTGAAGAGATTTTTAATACTTTGTAATTAACTTACTTTTAGAACCACGTGATTATGCTCTGAGTCAAACTCCGTTATCTCTAAGTATTTTTTATCCCGTGCTCTCAATTTGATTTCTGCTGGACATCCCGTCTTGATAGTTCTGTAATCAATTTATACACAACTGAATATAACTTATTTATTTTAATAACATATAACACCATAAAAATTGTCTTGAAGTAGAGTCCATTTCCCGTATTTCAATTGAAATGCAACGAGCAAGGCATGGATCACGTTTATTGTCACTTCCCAGCACGAATTATCAGAGCCCTCCAGATTGTAGAAAAAGATGTGTATAAACAAAACAAACATAGGAGCCTGTGATAGTCACAGTTACATGTTAGTTTAAATCAAGGTCGAAATGATCTTTGAATAGAAAAAAGAAGAATCTAATTACATGCTTCGAACATTTTTTGAAAGGATTTCTAATTCATTTTTCAGTTACAAAAAAGATTTAGCTTTATTTTCTGCCAAGATTTTCCATCAAGTCAGGAGTTCATAAGAAAACGCTGTTTTTATGTGTGTGTCATGTGGAAAGTCCAACTTCTTTTACTGAAAATAACCCCAAACGAAAATATTCTGTCTAGGCAGCTAACTGCTCCACGCTCAGCGTTCGGGGAAACAAATAATTTTTTTATCAAGGTGATCCTAGTGCGAGACCAACTAGTTGTGGTTTCGAGTCTGTTAGAGACACTCTTCCGTGCGAATAGTTACATCAATAAGAAAGTTCTACAGTGAGTTGATAGTCAGAAAATACATCAACACAAAATCATGAGTCATTCATTCGCCGCATGGTTGCATATAAAAAAAATGTATCCCCATCCTACCGCAAAGCACCTGGTTTTCACTTTACTTTTGATTGTAGTGTATACGAGTGCCACGTAATAATGATTGTAGACTGTGGTGCATGCCGTGAGAAATTTCTATACAAGATGAAAATTATAACTATTTTATACCTGCAATTTCGGATTCCCGCTCCTTTTGATTTGAATTCGCCTGCGAACTGGCACCTATAGTGCCTTTCGTAATACACCAAGCCTGGTTTAAATGGACCTTTCACTTTACATTTCTCTATTGTTTGGCTATTCTTAATCGAAAACTGGAAACCGTATTTTTTTTCGTAAAAATCGAGGCATTTTCGGAACGCCTCGTAACTTGCGAATTGTTGGTTCAAGTGTAATTCGTCAGTCATCTAGAACACAAAAAACAAATCATTAATTTCGTAACACATTTTTGTGTGCACATTGTAACGTCCCAAATTGCCAGCTTTCCTGGCTGCTCGTTCTTGTATGTGTGCTTGACAATTTGTCGTTACGTTTGTGAGAGTTTGCGTGTCTGTGTGCGTGTGCGTGTTCTCTGTTGAAACCTTGAGAGGAACAGCTGATCTCGGTATTCGGGAATCAAGCTGCTCACAAGGCCGGCATGTGCATGTTTTGCGTATTCTTGCAAGAATCGGACTTCGTGCTTACTTGCCGATAAGACCGCTTGCAAGAACGCTAATGTGGTGAGTGCAGTCAAAATCCTTACAGGAAACGATCGAGGCTTGTTATTAAAGCAGCAGATCGCCTGCAGAATCGATATTTTGGTGCAATCTGTAATTTACTCGAAATCTTCCAGAAAACAATCGCTTACTGCAATAGTACAACAGATCGTCTGTAAGATCGAGATTTTGGTGATGACGAGTGTTGGGTAGTGTATGTGATTGACTCGAAGTCCTTCAGAGAGCGATCGTTTACCGCAGTAGTATAACGAATCGTCTGACGAACCGAGATTTTATGAATATTTGATTATTTTAGGATAGGTAAAATATATTAGGATATCTGATGGTTATTTGTATATATAAGGATGTATGAATATTGAATTTAATTTACCTTTCAGTTATATAGTAATAATATGAATATAACGCTTGGCGGATATTTGCCGCATAAGTCTTTAAATGTATTTATACTTTTAATGTATAGTTTGTATATTATGAAGTATTGACTATGCGTTGACCGACTAATTGTGTGATTGAGACTGAGATGCCTCTGCCTCACGGCACGCGCCTTATATACTTAGCCGTAAGATAATCCCTAGCTAATCCTAGCTAATCCTAAATGTTCGATGGCATTCTATGATGTCCATTTTTTGAATAGATAATTTTAATGCAAAATTATGTTATTATTTCTTTCTTAGAATTTAATTTCCTTTAATTTGGTGTTTTGTTTATTTAAATCGGATCATTTCATGATTTCATGAAAACTTCCATGGGTTTCCATGGTGTCTATTTTTGTGGTTTTAATCTCTATTTTCCATGTGCAAGTCTCCGTTCAATCACTATAGTAATCCCATGGATGCTACGTGTGCATATTTTTAATATGTTGACTATTTGTTGTTAAATTTAAGAAAATTGAAATAATAGCATATCGTCTCTAGCTATATTACCTATATCTCTATATCTATACATATACATACGATGTTTTAGGACGTCGTAACATTAAAACACTAATGGAATAATGTAAGAAACTTATCGTAGATGATGGTCGGAATGATATCAATCCGTAAGGCGGCTGTCAACTAATTCTGCTAATTAACCACCTTACGTTGTTCAATATAATTTACTTTGTTGTTTTGTTATCTTTAGCCTTTAAAATTGTTTGGTTGGTTGTATGGTTATTGTTTAATTGCGAGTTGTTACCTTTGCTGAGAGTTAAATCAACCATGTGAGATGTCACAATTACTTCGTTCCCAAGATAGGGAAAATCCACCAGAAGAATCCGTCTCTTCTTCTTCTTCCTAATGTAGAATCCGTCTCCACCTTATATGAAGCGGTTGGGAAGAATATTTTCGTTCAATCGGTGATTATTACTAAGTTATAATCACAATTTAATGGAACAACAAAACTGGACGTCCGACCGGTCCGAGAACCCCTAACGTATTCCCCCAACACGTGTTGAGACGCGCAAATGTTTGAAAATCAGACGCCACCAAAATCAAAATCAAAACCACCGTAGGTCGGCCTGAAGAACCGGAACTTCATGAATAATCGTATTCAGATAGGCACGCCCACGTTCGGCTAACTTGTTGCTGCGCACAGACCGGAAACCGCGCAGAAGTAACTAGTGACTAGTATCTAGTCTGTCAGGCTGCCTTCCCATGTAGGCCCGGAACGGAAAAACGGAACGGATTTCTAGTGACTTTTTCCGTGTATTGCGTGTATGTATACACCGAAACATACAATGTTCCGTTCCGTCATTCCGGATTCCGGTGATCCGGGCCTTCATGGGACTGCAGCCTGAAGCCAGCGTCGAATCAACAACTAGCGGCCATAATTTCCCCACAGTTGCAAACGAATGAACCAATCATCGCTTTCAAATCACTCCTTCCGCTAAGGACAAATTAGCGACGCTACTGGACGCTACTGATACTTTAATAACTACGTTTCCTTAGGATGGTCAGAGTCGGGTTAGGTTCAAATTCGAGCCAATGAGAAATAAGATTTGAAAAGACTGCCCGTAATTTCTTTTTAAATCTTATTTCTCATTGGCTCAAATTTGAACCTAACCCGACTCTGACCCTCCGGTGGAAACGTAGTCAATCACGTGTTCGCCGTTACTGGGTGTTCGTGAAGTCCGATGAACTCGGGACTTCCCCAACTCCTTGTTCTGTAGATTTTTCTCACGAAGATTTTTCGTCACTGTTATAATCAAATCATTGCTATTTAACGATAAATTCAAATACTAAAATTTTAGACAAGATCGGGATGTCTCGCCTTCTACCGAAGACAAAACATCGCGATACCAATAATTCTCCATTTCATTATTCTTATTAATCTTCAGTTTCTGCGAACTACAGTGGAGAGTAGTTCAAGATTAGACACCTTGCCTTTTGCGCTCATGCCTTTGAGACACTTTAACGGCGTCCTATACGCCTATGCTAAAATACCTTGCGTCAGCATCTCGCTGACTGATGGGTAGCAACGCAAGTTGCGGCATTCGGATCTTCACTCTTATTCTAAACGCCAAACAGCTTGTATCAATAATAAAGCTCATTCAAAATTGTCTTCAAAACCAATTAATTTGTTATAAACCCGTCCCCACACAACAGTGGTGTCAGAAGCGAGATATTGGATTGAAGACAATAATTAGAAAACAGAGGCCGTTGTAATAAATCAACGTTAACAAAAATCACTGTGCGTGGATTAACACATAATTCACCGTTGTACGAAATCAACGTTAACAAAACCCTATTCGTTAATCGTTGTTATACATCAACGCTAACAAAAATCACTGTGCGTGGATTAACACATAATACACCGTTGTACGAAATCAACGTTAACAAAACCCTATTCGTTGTTATACATCAACGTTAACAAAAATCACTGTGCGTGGATTAACACATAATTCACCGTTGTACGAAATCAACGTTACCAAAACCCTATTCGTTGTTATACATCAACGTTAACAAAATCACTGTCCGTGGATTGACATATAATTTACCGTTACACGAAATCAACGTTAACAAAACCCTGTGAAGTGACCAACAAACCAAAGTATACCGAAGTTACATTACGTGCCCTATATGAAGAGGCGCTCAAGAAACCTCAAGATCCGTCAAGACATAAACGCAAGAGGATTCCAGTAAACCAACACCAAAGCAACCAACTACGGATCCGACGGTACAGCGAACTCGAGCTTTCAACACTGATAACGTTATGCATTGGCTCACCCTACTGTTACTGTAAGTCTTACGAACTAGCAATAGTAATATTCGAAATTTGTAATTGAAATCCTAGAAAATGCCAGTATCAGCTGAAAAATTAGCCAAACTCCTTCCCGTATTTACCGGAAAAGATATTAGCATCAGAGAATTTATTGACAAATGCGATCGCGCGATCAAACAATGCATTACTACAGAATCAGAAGAACTTTACGAATATATACGTATCAAAATCACTGGTAAGGCATATGAAAGGATTCAAAATAGGGAAATTGAAGACTACGATACTCTGAAAAAGGAGTTACTACTGTTTTATGGAGCCAAGGGAACAAATAGACAATGGGAATTGGAACTAAGTATCTGTAGGCAACGCCCCGGGGAATCTGTCGATTCCTTCTATCAAAGAATAGAAAATCTGTGCATAAGAGTAGTAGAATCTGGTCCGGTAAGAACTAAGGAAGAGACTGTATTTTACGAGAAAAACATTACGACAAAAGCACGAGACTGTTTCATTTACGGACTTAACGAAAAACTACGTGACATCCTAAGATTAAAAAACCCTGAAGACTTACTTCAAGCTTACAATTGGGCCACAGAAGAAGAAAAATTGAGGGCAACCGAAAATCAAATAACTTATTTTGCAAAAACCGCTGCTACTAGTAGAACTGATCTCGTTTGCCAAAATTGCAATAAGATCGGGCACACAGCAAAAACCTGTTTTAAGAAACAGAGATCCGAACCAATAAATACCATTGAAGCAGGTTATAGTTCAGAATCCGATCAGTACGCAGACTTAGACCACCAATCAGAAAACAGCTGCTCACAAAACTGTTCCGAAATCACAAATGGCTATGACTCTATAACAGAAGAGATTACATGCGACGAATGCCAACGAATCTATCCTATCGATAGTTCCAGAATTAAGTGCTTCTTTTGTAAAAAGCCCGGCCATATAGAAAACAAGTGTTTCAAAAAGAAAGCTATGTTAGCCGCGAAAACTAATCAAAACCATGTAGGAACCTCGAATTTTGGGGAACGGACTGCGTCGATGAGCGGAACGAAGTCCGTAATAGAAAACCGCTCAACACAAACGGCGGAAAAATAGAAATACCAGAACATAAGATAAATTTAATCGGGTCACCAAATAACGTAATTTTGTCAATACCCGAGTTGAATCAACCTAAAACCTTGTTGATGTTAGACACTGGAGCCTACCCATGTTTGATCAAGAAGAAATTTATTATAAATTCATCACAGATAAACCCACAAGAGCGGATTAAATTAAAGGGTCTAGCTAGTGACTCACAAGCATATACATTAGGAACCATTGAACTTACACTCGATGGAGGAGACGAAGTTAGGCCGATCAAATTTCACGTAGTAGACGATTCCTTAGACATAACGCAAGATGGTTTAATAGGCAACCACCTCTTAACCCAATTCAATAATGTGCTGATCAGTTATAGATGCAGAGGCATGGATAAGCCCGAGTTGCTATTAGGTAGCCTCAAATACAAATTGCAAAATCAAAAACAACTCACGATTCCCGCCAGGACAGAAATTTTAGCAGACATCCCAATCATCGCCGAAGATTCCTTAAAAGAAGGCTCAATATATAGGGTCGAGTTACAACCGGGAGTCGTAATAAGCGAAAGCTACGTGACAATTAGACCCGACAACACAGCTATCACAAGCATCATCAATCTAACAGACACGGATCATACTATCCATATCGAACCACAAAGAGTTTACAGAATTCTAGACTCCGAAACTGACGAGATACATTCAGTTAATTGTATAAACGAAAATACTTCAGCTGACAGAATCAAAAAATTAAAAGACGCATTAAGATTAGACCACTTAAATTTAGAAGAAAAGCAAAGTATAGTAGAAGCTTGTACCAAGTTTAACGAACTCTTCTATCTAGATGGGGACACATTACCAGGTACGCAAGCCTGTACCCACAAAATTAAAACTACCGATGACACACCGGTTCATGTTAGACAATACCGGTACCCTGAAATCCACAAAACAGAAATAGATAGACAAATGGAAGATCTCCTAAATAAAGGAACAATTCGAAATTCAAACTCACCATGGAACTCACCCATCTGGGTGGTACCAAAGAAACTAGACTCATCGGGGATTAAGAAGTGGAGAATAGTCGTAGACTACCGAAAATTGAATGATAAAACAATAGGGGATGCTTACCCGCTACCGAATATAGTAGATATCCTAGACCAGTTAGGAAGCTCTAAATACTTCACCGTACTCGACATGGCCAGCGGGTTTCACCAAATTCCAATGAATCCCGACGATATGCATAAAACCGCGTTTTCCACCCATAAGGGACATTTCGACTTCGCATTCATGCCATTTGGGCTTAAAAACGCCCCAGCTACATTCCAGAGATTAGCAAATACCGTTCTATCGGGGTTACAAGGATTGAAATGTTTAGTGTACCTAGACGACCTAATAATTTACGCCGACTCACTTCAAACCCATACAGAAAAACTTTGGGGGTTACTACTGAAATTGAAAGAATACAACTTACGATTACAACCGAATAAATGTGAGTTCTTGAGGAAAGAGGTTGCTTACTTAGGACACATAATATCAAGGGACGGAGTTAAACCTGACCCAGACAAATCCAGAGCAGTCAAGGAATTCCCTACACCCAACACACCTACGAAAATAAAATCATTTCTCGGGCTTGTAGGTTACTATAGACGTTTCATAAATAATTTCTCGATGATAGCTAAGCCATTGACAGAACTTTTGCGGAAAAACGTACCATTCGAATGGACATCATTACAGCAAAATTCTTTCGAGGAACTAAAGAATGCCCTACCCCCACGAAAAAAATATATATGCTAGGATATATGCATGGAATATATCCTAGCATATATGAAATTATATATGCTAGGATATACTCAGATTTGCCCAAATATATATCCTAGCATATATGTCAAGATCATATATCCTGGGATATATGTTAGCATATATTCCGGCATATATTCTGGTATATATTTTAGCATATATTCTGGTATATATTCTAGCATATATTCTGGTATATATTCTGGCATATATTCTGGTATATATTCTGGCATATATTCTAGCATATATTCTGGCATATATTCTACCATACATTCTAGTATATATATTGCTGTAGGATAAAAAAAGCCAAAAATTCTTGATATGATTACGTGAAAAAATTAGCGGCAATTTTCCTTTTAAAATATTTATTTTATATATAAGACATGACGATACACATTTTTCAAGTAAAAAATATCTATATTAAATATCTGACTTTTCCGGTTTGTTTGAAACCTCCTAACATTTTGAGGTTTTCCGGTAATGTAGCCAACATGTTATAACGTGCGTTGGCAATAATATTAGCGTCATTTACACTCAATTTAATTTTTTCAATTTCTTGATCGTCAGTATTATTAACAGCCGATGATGAAGGCCCGGAGACATAATTCTTTCAGGTGCCTCAATTTTCCTCTCCAACATTTTAATTGAACCTAAAACAATCATGTATAATTAACTACCGAATTCATTATGTAAAAATGTATAATTTGAATGAATTGATAATTTTAATAATACAATAGGCTCTCACCGGATATTTTAATCATCATTGCGTGGAAACATTTCCAGCCACCAAGTGCCATTTTCTTCGTATCGTGTCATTCAACCATACGTATACATTTTTTTCGGATCATGATCTTCGCTCAAAAATTCTTCGAAATCAAAATCCTTAATGTCTTGAATATCGATCCCTGGCGTCGTCTTCTTGTCATCTATCTTCCACCTACCCATACTAATACCCACATTTTTTTAATGACCAAATAATTAATCGATTGATTATTTATTAAACACGTTCACCTCCGCCAGCCCTATATGTTTTGACAATCAACAAATGAAGACGAGCAAATCCTGACTCTGCGACAACGCTAAATTGAGAAATAAAAAGCCCTCGTCGGTATTAGCGTTATCACAGAGTCAGGATTTGCTCGTCTTCATTTGTTGATTGTCAAAACATATAGGGCTGGCGGAGGTGAACGTGTTTAATAAATAATCAATCGATTAATTATTTGGTCATTAAAAAAATGTGGGTATTAGTATGGGTAGGTGGAAGATAGATGACAAGAAGACGACGCCAGGGATCGATATTCAAGACATTAAGGATTTTGATTTCGAAGAATTTTTGAGCGAAGATCATGATCCGAAAAAAATGTATACGTATGGTTGAATGACACGATACGAAGAAAATGGCACTTGGTGGCTGGAAATGTTTCCACGCAATGATGATTAAAATATCCGGTGAGAGCCTATTGTATTATTAAAATTATCAATTCATTCAAATTATACATTTTTACATAATGAATTCGGTAGTTAATTATACATGATTGTTTTAGGTTCAATTAAAATGTTGGAGAGGAAAATTGAGGCACCTGAAAGAATTATGTCTCCGGGCCTTCATCATCGGCTGTTAATAATACTGACGATCAAGAAATTGAAAAAATTAAATTGAGTGTAAATGACGCTAATATTATTGCCAACGCACGTTATAACATGTTGGCTACTCTCTAAATATGAATCAGTGAAAAATTCACTAATTCAATCAGTGATTCAGTATTCCACTGCAGAATCAGTCATTTCGGTCAACATACACTGCATAATTAGTTGTTTTGTTCGAAACAGTGAATGACAACTGACAAACCAGTGCCTTCGTGTACTGTTTAGGTAGTGACTCTTTATTTGCACTGATACAGCAGTGTATTACGCTTACGACTATCCCGCGCATGTCGCGTCGGTCTTGACTGATCTTAACTTGTCTTGTATAACACGCGCGTAGTGGACTGTGCATGCTGATAAGGTAAGTAAATTTTTACAACTAATAAATACTGAATAACTGAATAATAGGTTATTATGTCTGAAAATCTTGCTGATCTTCCGAAATATCAGTCTCAATCGGGTTTTTTCATGGAAGCTGATAGAGGTTATGTTAAACTCCGTGTGTTCTTCATGTGCGCTGTATTATCTATGATGCCGTGGTCACATGGCTATTATAACTCTATTTCTTATGTGTTGATAACTATCCCATCAAAAAGTACAAAGCCGGTTTTGGTTAGGAAACAAACAGGATTGCCTACAAGCCTTTAAGGAGAGACTTCGGTGAGATTTTTGGCAAAAACAGGTTTTTTAATTCTTACAACTTTGAAAAGACGTGTATAAAAAAATCCTTGCAGCAGTTTTTGAATAATGTCAGTATAGATAGTGAAAAAAAGTTTCAGCCTCCTGCGATGAAAGTGTAGACGCAAGGAATTTTTGACAGCGGTGAGAAAAATCTTCTTCGCAAAATTCCTTGCGCTTACATTTTCATCGCAGGAGGCTGAAATTTTTTTTCACAGTCTATACTGACATTATTAAAAAACTGCTGCAAGGATCTTTTTATACAACCTCTAATAGCGATTTTCAAAATTTCACCGAAGTGGGAATACATACACCTTCAAAATAATTTTTTTCAAATTACTGCTACGCTCTAAGAAAACATTCTAGTGACTCAGTTTTTCTACAGTTGATTAGTGCTATTTTGATAAATAGTTCATGATTTTTCCAGATTTTATGTCCTCTGCTGAACATAAATTCAGTCCGTCAAAGAAAAAGCAGTTGTCGCAGGGTACAGGCTGCTGCGTTGGATGAAATTTCTTAGATTAGACATAGAAATTATTATTATTATTATTATTATTATTTTTATTATTATTATTATTATTATTGTTATTATTATTATTATTATTATTGTTATTATTATTATTATTATTATTATTTCTTAGTTTTAGACATAGACATTTTTTATTGTAAGAATTTTTTTTCCATCATCAACCATTCAAAATGGGCTTTATCGACAATATGGGTTACGCTACTCTGGCACTCAACCCTTCATATATGATGTGATTTTATATAATAAGTTGTTACTAAATAAGGTTTTTAGTATTCAACCCGGATTGCCTTTGTAAGCGTTTTTATTGTATGTATTACTTGTTACAAGAATATAAAGATGATTTTTTCAATGTACAGTAACTTCTGTATTGCTTGTATATACCTATATTTATCATCCCTGTATTCTGCAGTAACTGCTCGATCAGTGAGAACGGGCTCTTCGAAATCACTGATCTAATCAGTGAGCTGATTTCACTGATTGAATCAGTAGTTTTTCACTGATTACCAGTGGTATACTTATAACTGTGACTATCAGTGACTATTAACTGAGAACCAGTGGATTTTCACTGATTCATATTTAGAGAGTACATTACCGGAAAACCTCAAAATGTTAGGAGGTTTCAAACAAACCGGAAAAGTCAGATATTTAATATAGATATTTTTTACTTGAAAAATGTGTATCGTCATGTCTTATATATAAAATAAATATTTTAAAAGGAAAATTGCCGCTAATTTTTTCACGTAATCATATCAAGAATTTTTGGCTTTTTTTTATCCTACAGCAATATATATACTAGAATGTATGGTAGAATATATGCCAGAATATATGCTAGAATATATGCCAGAATATATACCAGAATATATGCCAGAATATATACCAGAATATATACTAGAATATATACCAGAATATATGCTAAAATATATACCAGAATATATGCCGGAATATATACCAGAATATATGCCGGAATATATGCTAGCATATATCCCAGGATATATGATCTTGACATATATGCTAGGATATATATTTGGGCAAATCTGAGTATATCCTAGCATATATAATTTCATATATGCTAGGATATATTCCATGCATATATCCTAGCATATATATTTTTTTCGTGGGGGTAATATCCGACTCAGTCCTAATATACCCTGACTATACACAGACATTTAACCTAACGACAGATGCCAGTAACACTGCTCTAGGGGCCGTCTTATCTCAAGGTGTCCCAGGTCATACCCCGGCCTCACTGTGCTCTTCGGAGCAGGCCCCGCTCTAAGTGACAATTAGTGCGACCCGAAATCCCCTCGGTCTACCTGAAAACGGTCACTCGTCCTTACCTGGAAGTGCGATGGTAGGGGCAGCGTTCAGGAGAAATAAAAGGAACTAAGGGGTGTGCGGTCTATTTGGGACGGCAACAACTGCGTTACCTGCATATCCCCACTCATACCTACCAAAATCCAAGAAATGGCGTTAAAAGGATTAGTGCCGGTGAACGGGTTAATAGGATTAACAGCTTAGCTCTTTCGACTAATGAGTGTGCCGGGGTATGTCCCAGGTGACGACAGGCCTGTTGCATACGCCTCGCGAACTCTAAACAAGGCAGAAAGTAACTACTCCACAATCGAACGCGAGCTGCTGGCAATAGTATGGGCGACCCAACATTTCAGACCATACCTGTTCGGGAGGAAATTCAAGATATTTACCGATCATAGGCCCCTGACTTGGCTGTTTAACATCAAAGATCCAAATAGTAAATTAGTCAGATGGCAATTAAAAATCTCGGAATTCGACTACGAGATTTGTTTCAAACCCGGAATGAAAAATCAGAACGCAGATGCGCTTAGTAGAAATCCTATTGATCCACCAACTAACCATGTGTTCAAAATATGTCCTATCAGAGTGACGAGCTCTCTCCCATCGTACCCTGAATAGTCCGGACGTTAGTAACCAAAATTACCATCAACCTTGCACTTTGTGATAGAAGTATGAAATTTGGTATGGTGGTACATGAGACCCCCCTGTACAAAACCAGAGGTGGAGCCACGCCTGCCGCCCCCCGGTTCCACCCTTGCGGGGCGGAATACCTCTGCGGAAGTGAACTATCGCATTTATCTCATCAAG
Source organism: Tenthredo mesomela (assembly GCA_943736025.1). NCBI lineage: Eukaryota > Metazoa > Arthropoda > Insecta > Hymenoptera > Tenthredinidae > Tenthredo > Tenthredo mesomela. The sequence continues at coordinate 15,209,297 of OX031020.1, read as the reverse complement.
GGTGCGTCAGATGACAAAAATGTAAGTTAGCAAAAAGATGCGCCACCCAATTGTAGACAAAAAATGTTCCTACAACTTTTTCTATGGGGGCCACCATTTTGATGTGACAGAGCATAGAAATTCTTGCGGACGAATGCATTTTAAGATTATAGGGATTCCCAATCGCGATGTAGCCCACGGCGCGTGAGGCGCTGCTGTAAACAATTGAAAATTGCCGCAATTCACATTTTTCGAGGCATGGGAGTATCACAGCATTATTTCCGTCGTTAACGTTATTAGTCGTGTACCGACCTCACAGCGTCTTTTGAGCTTTCTTAAATAATACGGGAGTGTACGTATCAATTCCAATGATGGTTGTCAGTATAAAGAGGTAAGTAGACTATTCTTTGTTCTACTTAGGCGAACGCAATTGGTGCTGGGTCTTTAAATTGTTGTTCAATATCATTAATTCCAGGTGTTAAGATATTTTTTTTCCCATAATTTGCGGATGTTTCTGAACACGAAATGCCGAAGAAAGGGTTTACACTTGTAGACGTATCGTTACCAGTAGAGGAAAAGCATGCCAGTTTTATAGATTACGATAAATGTATAATTTGTCAGAAAGAAAGCGACGAATCGCTTTCGAACCCAAAAAATAATACGAGAGGGAATACAGACGAGGGATATAAATCATTAGTAACAGTCCTAGAATCCTACCATGACATGGGCCAACTGTCCTCCCTTCATAGTATATTTTTAATTTTATGCGATTTTAAACCAGCGGGCAGAAAAAGTCAGTAGTAATAAATAGTACATTGTGCACCAAGGTCGTAAAGTGGAACTTTTAAGGCCGAGTGCGATGTTTTAAGTATGAGTCGTAGACGAGCGCGCGAAGCGTGCGAGGCGAAGACGAGTACTGAAAACATCGTGCGAGGCGTTAAAAGGCCCACCTCCATGGTGCACACGATACTTTATATAACGCAAGCATATTTTTCTCGCTATTTGATGCCTCTGTATAGGACCTAAAAGTGGTACTTTTAAACTCCGAGGACTTAAAGTGGTACTTTTAAGTCCTATACAAAGGCATCAAAAAGCGAGGAAAACATGCTTGCGTTATATAAAGTTCTTTATTGCCCGCTACCGACTTTTTTTTGCCCGCCAGTACAAAGACGTCGATTTTACGCCCGATTTTCAGGTAAAAAAAAAAAAAACGCGAAAATCGTGCATGTGTTACAAAAAATAAATTTCAGATCAGGTCCATGATCAAAACTCTGACGTTACCCTGAAGTCAATTGAATCCTGTTATCGATTCACCCTCGACCACTACAAAAATTTCAAGTGCGTGATGCAGTCAAGTAGTAGTTGAGGAAAAATTGTGAGGTATTTTGTAAAATTGCCTGACCTCTACTGCGCCCGCAAAGCTAGATACCCGTTTACACCGAAATGGTGGCCCCCATAGAAAAAATTGTGGGAACATTTTTTGTCTACAATTGGGTGACGCATCTTTTCACTAACTTACATTTTTGTCATCTGACGCACCCTGGTTGAGATAAATGCGATAATTCACTTCCGCAGAGGTATTCCGCTCCGCAAGGGTGGAACCGGGGGGCAGCAGGCGTGGCTCCACCTCTGGTTTTGTACAGGGGGGTCTCATGTACCACTATACCAAATTTCATACTTCTATCACAAAATGCAAGGTGATATCCGTTAACGTCCGGACTAGAATACCTCAAACTCATAAAAACAACGATAGTGCAAAACTCAAACATCGTAGAAATCCACGATGACCTTTTCAATCGAATCGATAACTACGCACACACTGTTTCCACCGATCTAGAAATGAGTCAAGGAATAGCATTAGAATTCAAAACTAGATACGGCAATGTTGAGAACTTGAAGGAATCAGCTGAACTATACACGACTGGTAAACTCACTTTACGAGACCGTAACGTTTATTACATAATGACGAAGCAAAACTTCTGGGATAAGCCTACATGTGAGGATTTATACATAAGTTTGATAAAATTCAAGGAAAAATTAGAAGTAGACTCGATCAAAACAGTTTCCATACCCAGGATCGGTTGCGGGATCGATAATTTAAAATGGCATAAAGTTCGGACGATGTTACGATTCATATTTAAAGGATCGGGAATTAAAATAACTGTCTGTACCCAGATAACAATCGTGCGACGCACGGAACCATCACAACGTGCGGCTCACGTCGTGCGGGCGAGAACGCGCCATTCTTGCTAGCACGAAGTGACGCCAACACATGTGCGAGCGTAATGAGTCGCATCTAGGCATCACGCGTGCGAAGACATACAATCACGTGTGTCGCCGTTGTGCGCGGCACCGCGTGCGGGCACCATGATGTCAGTGTGCAATCATTCGATATGAGATGATCAATATCATTTTCATCATAAAACAGTTCCTAAGATTTACTCTATGTTTCAGAATTCGTGACAAATATTTTCCAAGATCAAACCTAATTGTCAGGATTAGGAGCAAAATTTGTTGAACCTTTTTTGCGAAATGATGTTTTTTATTCACTTTTTCTCGTTTTTTTTTTTTCATTTGTCACTCCCGCAAAATGCTGAATGACGCTAGTTAATTTTTTTTTTTTTCAATATTTGGAACGTTCGTTTGATGTTATAAAAACTGCTGCGGAATTATTTATTTGATAGACATTTAAAAAAAAAAGTGTCAGAACAAGACTGTGTAAAACTGATAGATGAACAATAAATGCAAAAACAATTATTCCAGAAAAAAAAATTTTATTACACGAAAAAGTGGCTACGAAAGTCTCCATTTCGTTTTCGACGAGGATAATTGACCCCGCAAAATATTCGTAACGAATTTTGAAATACCCGATAACTTTGAATACATTCGAATTCGCGCATGCACCGAACTAGACTTTTTGTGTAAATTAACGGTAAAAGTATATCGAAATTTAGTGGAACAATTATTTACGGGAGCCAATAATTGATATAATGCCATTAGAGAAAGCCTCAATATATGAAATATATCGATGGACTTAGTGCGAATCCCTAGTAGAAATTTTATCGGGCTTTCCCCGTGTTGGGTTGGGAAATTTTTTTTCCAATGTAAAAATATACACATCTAAAGAGATCAGAACAGTAGTAGAATCAAAAATATTTGATGAGGTAATGAAAGTTGTGAAAGAATGTAGTAAGCGCAAAAAAAAATTGAAGTATGAAAAGTGCGAAAATCCCATGTTAATCAAATGGGAGACGTATCGTCCTACAGGCACGGGTTAATGGCACTTGAAAAAAAAAAAAATGCACAATTGTTTTTAGGCCATAAACTATTTGATACATCAAGATCATTTGGACCATACCCAAGTGAAAAAAGTCAATTTGGGAAATAACGGACACCCTAATATGCAAGCACTTCAATCTAGTCTTGCAAATGCAAAATTTTGATGACTGAAATATTTCGAGTAATAACTTGACACTTTGATGGGCTCTGAACAAGTAGGAGAGTGTTAGATCTTATATCAAATGGTAGTTTAGCGTAGTGGTTAGGGCGTGCGACTGGTAACCAAGCGGACGTGTGTTCAAATCCCAGCGGGGACGAAAAATCCAGCGGTTTTTTCAGTGGTTGTAAAATGCATTTTCGTCGATACGATGCGTAGGTAGGGTCAACTGACGATAAAATATGTCAGATTCCGTGTTTTTTTTTTCTACCATTATTACTTTTTTTTTCACTTTTTTTTTTTTTATTATTGATTTTCTACGTATTTTGAATAAAAATTTTGCATAATTTACGATTTTTTTCCGAAACATATCAAATTGAATTGGTACCATCTGGACAAATCTCATACCATCACGACGTGCGAGCGATATGCATCTCCATGGATGACGCAAATGCTGGCTCAGGTGAGAGCACACGGTGCGGGTAAATCCGCACGCGTGCGGGCTCATACGCCATCACTGTGCAGACATTTTGTTATCTGGGTACGAACATAAAAACCGATCTCAATCAAAACCACATTCAAGACGTTATCAAAGAATTTCACGACAGCCCTTCAGGTGGACACCAAGGCGTGAGCCGTACTATGACGCGACTTAAAGAAAGATACCACTGGGATTCAATGAAAAACGATGTAAAAACATATATTCGTAATTGCACGACTTGCCAAAAGAATAAAACCGATCGACAAAAGACCAAAATGCCAATGAAGATTACGACCAGCAGTAGCAAACCATTTAAAAAGGTTTTCTTAGACATAGTTGGGCCCTTACCGACTACAAAGTCAGGTCATAGTTACATACTGACGCTACAAGACGACCTAACAAAATATTCCCAAGCCTATCCACTCCGAGCTGCCACCGCTGAACATACCGCAGAAGCTTTCATACGAAATTTCATATCCAACTACGGAGTACCACTATCAATCCTTACAGACCAAGGCACAAATTTTATGAGTGACCTGTTCACCCAAGTCACAAAAATACTAAAAATAAAAAAGTTAAATAGTACTGCATACCACCCGCAAACCAACGGGGCACTCGAACGCAGTCACGGCACGTTAAAAGATTACCTTAGGTGTATGTCTACCCTACTGAAAATCGCGGCATGAGATCTGATGTCAGACCAAATTCTTTTATGAGATCTGATATCATCTCACCTGAGAACAGGTGAGATCCTACCTAGGCCTCACATCAGATCTCGGTAACGAATTTCGATTTTCAGTAGGGTACTACAGACGACTGGAACGAAACACTCCCAATTTACATCCTCGCGTACAACACAACACCTCATACTACCACTAAAATATCACCTTACGAACTTATATTCGGACAAGTAGCTAGAGTACCTTGTAGTGTGCCTCACGATCCTAAAGACGAAACGTATAAAGAATATGCTCAGAGACTCTCCGAAAAATTGACGAACAGCCAAGCCCTCGCGAAACAGAACATAGATAAATCCAAAGAAAAATCCAAGGCCTATTATGACCAAATTACTCGACCACAAAATTTCGAAATTGGGGACTTAGTACTGATGAGTAACGAAACTGCCGGACCATTAGACCCAAAATTTCTGGGGCCATACCCCATTACTGATCAAATTAATGAAGTGAACTATGAGGTAAAAATCAAAGGGAAGAACAAAATAGTGCATGCGAACAGATTGAAACCATACCACAAGTCAACTGATCCAATAGAACCGATTCAAATAGAATATGGATAGGGATCATAGAGAATAAACATCCCTGACGGCTTTTGACCAACGTATAACGTCGGTATATCAACCGTGAACACGTGGTATTGGTATAAACAAAGTAACCGCACCGTAGTAAAACTGTGTGTTGTAGGAATAAATACCGTATTTTTGAGCTCGGATGCATACCGTCTATACACCGTAGGTAATCCCTAATAATACGGTATTGAAGCGGAATGTTCACAGTTGCAATGGCAGATGAAGTACGCATGAACAGAGTATGAGTCACGTATGTAAATCATATGTAAACGGTGTTTTTTCTCGAAACATACGGTATGTATCGAGTTGTATGACGGTATTTTTACTCCAAAAATACAGTATGTATCCAGTTGTACGACGGTATTTTTTTACCAAAAATACGGTACTATGTACCTTAGTTACATGACGGTATTTCGGCTCACAAGTTATTTTTCCAAAGGATCTAGATATTTTTCGGATAATTCATAAGCGTATAACACCCCTAAGCGTATAAAGCGTATAACACTGTACAGGCCTTGGAATGAAATCTTGAAGAATGTTGTAAGAAAAATGTGGAAAATATTTTGGGTGTATTGGGATTCTGTACTGCAATAATTTCAAATAGCAATTTGATTATCAGTATAAAAATAATATTTATTATGTGAAAATAACGTAAATGAAAATGAAAATGAATTTATATCACATTATTTATATATTATTTATATAAAAATCCTACTAATTCAGCGAAACAAAAGTATATGAAATTTATGACTCATGAAACACGTTAAAACCGTTATGGTAGTTCTCCAGCAGGACGATAAGCGTCGCGGCGTTCGCTCCGCCATGCGTTGACCTGTCAAAGCGGTATACTCGTTCGCACGTATTGGCATAGTTACTCAGCTTTGTGTTGAAATCAGTCGTCAAAAAAATTGGTGAAACTTCCTTGACTCTCATGTGTATTGTATGTAGCGTTCATCTCTGACGTTACGTAAAGCCGTTGTACAATGCCTCGATATACCCGCGTTGGAATACGATGAGAAGTTAGAGACATAACCTAGAAAATAGTAGGTACATTCCGCAGCGTGTTAATAATTTTCAGAAGGTTCGTGACTACATCGAAGGAGTGTGTGCTGGAGACGAGCGATACAACGGGACATGTGGTGGTTCCGGACGTAAGCGTCAAAGTACCGAGCTCGTCCCAGTCACCACGGAAGGTCTGATAACGTGTTCTGATGGATTATTAACCCTAGAACGACAAACCGGGGTATATATCTACCCCAGGCAAACTCTGAAAAATGACGTTTTTGCCGTTTTCTTAGCAGTTTCAGGTATTTAAATCGATTTTTCACCGAATAAACTTCAATGAAATTGAATTTGCTTTCCACCATTCTCTTCTGCATGAAATAACGAAGAGATTCATGTACTTACGAGTCTCATTAATGCTTTCAGAACGGATTTACAAACAAGATACGCGTGGGGTAAATATTTACCCCGGTTTGTAATTTGAAGGTAGAAAAAATGGGTTTGTCGTTCTAGGGTTAAATCTTAATATTATTGAAAATTGGGTGAAATCGTTTATTGAAATTAAGCAGGTACCATGGATGATGCGAGAGGGCAAATGTGCTCGAAACGCACCGAGTATGCGGCTGCTGAATTATCGAGGCCGCCTCCGACGATATTACTTCGTCATGCGAGGCATGGAAGACCGTGATACTACGGACGGGAAAATGCAGTTGTTCCCAACTAGTGTTGCAACTCACCAATTACATTTTTAATTAAATTACTCATTTAATTACACATTAGCAAAGAAAGTGAATTATTGTAATTTCCTGTCATTAATAAATACCATGTACAGAATAGTCCGATATGTCTTGCTCAGAAAAGAGCGACGCTTTGGTACGAAGGCATACAGGGAATTTCCTTTAGAAATCATGCTATCCCGGCGTTGGTTGAGATCTGCTGCAGAGCTCTATTTCTAAATGAAATTCGCTACATGTCTTCTGCCGCCAAGGCGTCGCTGTCTCACACTTCCCGATTTTTTTTATTGAATTTTTTTTTCAGGCATGGATGCAGTTCGAATAGGGTATTCATGTGGTGTAAATGTGATGAGAATACGGTATGAATGTGGTAAGAATACGGTATGAATGTGGTGAAAATACGGTATGGATGTGGTGAGAATACGGTATGAATGTGGTGGGAATACGGTATCGAAACTGTCGAACTACGGTACACATACTGCGGTCAAACCTAATTTTTTGAAGGGACCAGGAAATTGGTCGGTTCACACAGGGTACGGTAACGGTGTACCGTATGAAAACTGTGTTCAGTACCCGTGAATACGGTCGAAGTGCCGGTAAAATACGGTATGCAGAAAGGCGCAAATATACTGTATTTCTGAAGTGATTACCCGTGGTAAATCCGAAAATATACCGTTTAATATCGGTATATGAACCTTCTCACAACCTTGCGCAAAAGTCGTCAGGGATACGTTACACACTCGAAGAAATTTACATGGAACTCAACAAAATATTGCTGTTCAACCATGGGAATTTCTTTCAGTGCACTCTATTCGTTCTTATTAGGAACAATTATGTGGCTATATAACAGCTGAGGAAAGCTTTGTAATCCTCACCTGGAATATTGATTTTTAATATTAAGAATAACTATGTGTAATCAAGTAAACGGCTGAGAAAAGCTTTTATAAATTCTCATCCGCACAGAATAATATTGTAAGCGTTCTTATTAAGAACAATTAATATTTAGAATAACTATATGTAATCAAATAAACGGCTGAGAAAAGCTTTTATAAATTCTCATCCGCACAAAATAATATTGTAAGCGTTCTTATTAAGAATAGTTATATGGCTATATAATAGCTGAGGAAAGGTTTGTAATCCTCACCTAGAATATTGATTTTTACCGATGAATATTTTGCTTCGCTTCACATTCATTCTTAAGGGGGAAGGTGTTATAATCAAATCATTGCTATTTAACGATAAATTCAAATACTAAAATTTTAGACAAGATCGGGATGTCTCGCCTTCTACCGAAGACAAAACATCGCGATACCAATAATTCTCCATTTCATTATTCTTATTAATCTTCAGTTTCTGCGAACTACAGTGGAGAGTAGTTCAAGATTAGACACCTTGCCTTTTGCGCTCATGCCTTTGAGACACTTTAACGGCGTCCTATACGCCTATGCTAAAATACCTTGCGTCAGCATCTCGCTGACTGATGGGTAGCAACGCAAGTTGCGACATTCGGATCTTCACTCTTATTCTAAACGCCAAACAGCTTGTATCAATAATAAAGCTCATTCAAAATTGTCTTCAAAACCAATTAATTTGTTATAAACCCGTCCCCACACAACATCACCGAGAGAGTTTGAACTTTTTTAACGCACTCAAAAAACGGTGGCGCAGCACTGACCAGTGAATTGAAACCAGTGGCTGTGGTTTTGGGAGACAGTCTGAGGTGTGGAATCGGGATAGTTCTCGAGTAATGTAATATTTATTTACCGTAAACATTCAACTGTATTTGGAAGGGCCCCTTCGGAGGTAAGTGAATACATATACAATTATTCGTAGAGTAATTATATCTAAATATGCCGGATGACAACATTGATTACAGACATGCTTTAGCGATCGTGCGATTACGAAAGATTTTAGCGATTCGGATAGTTATTCACTTATTCTGGATCGGTCCAACCTCAAATTACGTACATTGTTAATTTCTTTCATCAACTCTACTAGAAAATTTCATTTTGGCACGTGACGGTTTTTTTCTCAATAACCTCGGTCCCGATTGGGCTACAACGATTCATTTGAACGGGCAACACTCGTTTGATCAATTTTTTTCATGTTTGAGACTGAATACCTCTCATTTCACAGATATGGCGTGCAATGAGAAAGATTTACGTCAGGGTCAGAAATTTGAAAGCTACGAGGAGCTTCGACAATTTCTGAAGAGTTACCAAGGTAGAGAAAAGGAAGTCTTCACAACAAAGGATAGTCGATACTATAAAGCATCCAACAAAAGTGCATAGAAGAGTTTAATTTACTCCTATATTCACTACACATGTAAATTTGGTGGTGTAAAATACCGGAACGAATCAACAGGTCAGCGGAACCGAAGGTAATACCAACAAATATATGACCAGCGTTAGTATATGCTATATAATATATATATATTAGGGTGGTGTTAAAAATTAAATTTTTTGAGGCCCCCTAAAAAGTTTCCTTTTTGTGTAAAAACGTGAGGGCAATTTTATTTCGATGAAAAGAACACGAGTTGTAAGATCGAAGTTTTTTTTTTTTTTCCTGATCTACAGTTTTTTGGAAATATCCCATGAAATATGCAAATTTGTCAGAAAGCCCTTTGAAAAAAAAAAAATAAATAAAAATTTAACATTTTGAAAAAAAAACTTCAAAACAATTTTCACTGAAATGAATTTTTTTTTTTTCATATGTTTTTTTGTCAAATCTGCATATTTCGTGAGACATTTCCAAAGAAACTGCAGATTCATAGAAAAAAAAAAAACTGATCGTCTTGCGGCAGTCTCGATTCATTCTTTAATTACTCAAATTCGTTCAATGCTATTGAAAGAAAGAAATAATATTTTATGCGTGTTATGATATATGTTGAACTTATGTCCAGTACAAGAAAGATCAACTGCCCGGCTGAAATTAGGATACATATGACAAGGGATGAAAATTTCTTGGAAATTACATCACTAAAATTGGTGCACGAAGGTCATGAGAACTCAGAGGTATTTATTTACCTATATGCAAAACTGAAATTTCCGTTACACATGTAGTCGAGGAACTTTAGACATTTAGCTCGGACTCCGGGAAAGTTCCACCGATTTTCATAATTTTTTTTTTAATCGCTTCGAAATCGAATTTGAAACAAAGTTTACCACCTGAGAACACTTGCTTTTTTTTTTTTTTTTAATTTTTTCGAAATTTTTTTTTTTTTGAAATTTTTTTATTGTATTATTATTATTTTTTTTAACAGTAAATTCACGTAATTGGTGTTTTTGAGGATACTGGATGTAATATTGCTGAGGAAAATGAAGAATACGCAGTAACTTATACTATATTTTCAGTTTATCATCAAAAGTCTTTTTATTTCAAAACTTCCCACACAGCATTTGATATTCATTGTATATTCGAAAAAAGTACACAATGTTCAAAAAATATCCCGAATGTGTGAAAGATATTCTATGTACATGTCCAGAAGAATATTCATCCATGGGCTTGAGGTGAATATATTATATATTCCATGCACATTTCTAGAACATTCCACGATATTTCAGCGATATGAAAATCTAATATGCTGTGGACATTGACCGTACATATTCCACGTATGTCTTCGAGTGTTTTTATCGATCAAATTTCAAATATATGCTAATTTTCCTAATAACTCTTATATATATAATATACATTTGAAGTATGAAACACACATTACGTACATTTGTGTACCAAGTATTCTATGGAACCATAACATACTTTCACTGAGAAATCTCTTGAATATTGGAAGAAAAAACTCATTGGCATCATTTGTGATTCTTTAAAATTGATAAATGATATTGAAGAAAAATCATTCTTCGGAAAAATGGCTGAAGAACTTCGGATCCCAATTTTGACAAGGATTAACCCCTCAAGAGATTCGTCACGAATTCTGAATCGCCCTGTATATATACCATCTTTTATCCAATATCATTTGACAGTATTTGCTTGATTTCTAAATGTTTTCAATCATATTTGTCTCAGAATTATAGAATAGAAAGGAATTAATGGCAGTCGCATCTTAAAAAAATATTGAAAAATTCATTTCTCTGGAACCAGGTATACACTGTTAGAGAAAAAAAATGTTCCAGGAGACCCACTAAAATTTTTACGGTAATTTCAACACTGTTTTTAGTTCATACGACAAAAGAATTTGCCACTTTAAGTAGTATTTATGTTGTTTTAACTAAAAAAAAAGTGTGGAAATAAACATAAAAATTCCAAGGGAACTCCTGGAACATTCTTTGTCTAACAAAATGTAATTTAATTCGGGTAAACATATGACCGCGTAAACGAAAAATGCATGATATAATATTCAGTAATTAATCGTAATAATATATACAAGCACTTCAATCTAGTCCTGCAAATACAAAATTTTGATGACATTGAAATATTCCGAGTAATATTTGAGGAGGGGCTCAATCAATCAAGTCGAGTCAGTGAATTTTTAAATTTCTCTTTGGCCTGACGTTTCGGCAGTGATGTGCTGCCCTCATCAGAGGCTATTTATTGAAAAAATTATAAAATTACAAAAAATTACAAAATGGTCCATGGTTGACAAACATCTTAGACTATGATAGAAATTAATAAGTCAGAAACTAATTACATGAAGAATTGAAATTAGGTCAATAGTTCGACGTATACAAACAGATAATATTTACATGTCAAGAAGATAATATGAGATAGTCAAAAACAAATAAATAGTAGTCAATTTAGAATACAAAGTAGACACAAGATCAGTTCTTGATGTGATGAGAAGGAACTTAGATTACCTTATTAAAATTTGTGATAAGTGAAAAAACATGGTGTCAACGACCACCATTATCACGATACACGATGAGCCAAGTGTCATCGTGTGCTGGTGAAGACGTTTAATAAAGCGAGGGGTGTGACGACTCTCTTTATATACGTTATGTCTTAGGCTTGTCTAATGTTGACACTATGGTGATGACGTCAATGACTGACGTCAATGCCTACGATTGACGTCAATGGATGTTTATGTTGAGGTAGAGTCTGAGACCACGTTTTTTCACGTCAACAAATGTGTTAGAAGCTAAATACACCTAGGAACAACTTTTTGAACGCAACCTATGCAACATATTCGAGTAAGGCAAGTGCAGTTTCTTAGTATCTTCTTTCTTATTAAGACCATTCGGTTGTAAATTAATGCGCAGCATCTCTGAGGTAATGCGTTTAGACCAGACTGATTCCCTGTCAAGCACAACTGTATTACTCCAATCAAAAGTGTGGTTATATTCTAGTTGGTGTGTGGAAACGACAGAATGTACTTCTGGGTTTTTCCTCAAATTGTCTTTATGCTCTTTTAATCTGGTCTTCAGTTCTCGTTTTGTTTCACCCACATACGACGCTGAACAATCATTACATTGGATCTTATAAACTACATTGCATTTATCATGTTCATCAATTCGGTCTTTGCCTTTAGTAACTACAGATCTTAGGTTACTGTTAACAGTGAAAACAGGTGTCAAGTTAAATTTCTTAAGTGAGCAACCCAATCTCTCTGAGAAGCCATTAATGTATGGTATAGGTACTATCTTACGTTTCGTGGCGACATGACCTTTGACGACCATGATAACTGAGGTGTTTTCCTCTGGGTCAGTCACCGTGATCACAATATTAGTATTGTTAGTATGCATGTTCTTGGATTTTAAATATTTCACCCTTTTTGATATTAACCTCTCTGAGAAATCATCAGGGTAATTATTATCCCGTAGCAGTGTTCTTACTAGTTTCAGATTCTCAGCATGGAATTTTGAATGAGATAACGAAATAGCTCTGTCTACTAGATTAAATACCATTCCTCGCTTTTGAGACAAAGGGTGCATGGAATCAAAATTCAAGAATCTACCAGAAAACGTAGGTTTTCTGTACCAATTGGTGATCAACCCGTTGGAATCATCTCGTATAACGTTGACATCTAAGAAACTTAGCCCGCGCTCAACCTCGAGTTCATACGTGAACTGAAGGCGGTCATGATAACTATTGAAAATGTTGGTCACATGGTCTACGTTATCCCTTGGAATGCACATAATAATATCATCAACGTATCGATAATAAAATACTGGTCTAAAATTCAATTTTGACAAACAATCACGTTCAAGATCTACCATGACTAAGTCAGCTAGAATTGGTGAAATTGGGGACCCCATGGGGGAACCAAAAATTTGTTTGTAGTATTGATTATCAAATTGAAAATAAACATTGTCTAACAAATAAGATACACCCGCTAATAATTCACTCAAAGGCATGGTGGTATGCTTCGCAATACATGAGTACCTGTTTACTATTGCTGTCTTAACTAAATCTGCCGGTACATTGGTAAACAAAGAGGTGACGTCTAAGGAGATCAAAATGCAATCTACCGGCACCTGGATATTACTAAGTTTATCTATCAAATCCCAACTATGTTTAATATAAGAATCAGCTTTAGGTATACTCTTGATTAATAGATTGCTCAGAAATTTAGAAATCCCATAAGTAGGACTCCCAATAGCAGAGATGATAGGTCTGAGTGGTATGTCTTTTTTGTGTATTTTTGGTAAACCATACCCTTTGGCAAGACATGTGTTAGTTTGTGTTAACTCGTTCCTATGATATTGTTTAGCTAAAAAACAATTAGAGTTCCATCTCTCAAGGATTCTCTGATCTCTTAGACCAGGAGACCATAATTAAAGTCATAAAAAATGTAGAGCATGCTATTAACGTACCGTCCTTTCCTGATGATCAGAAGAAAGAACTTAGGAGTAAATAAATAAACAACATAGAGCATTCCTCACGTAGGAATCGACACATTACCATTGAAGACCGGGTAGTCGCACAAAAACTGAACACCACACGTACTTTTTTAAAAAGTAATAAGGACATATTTTTCACTAACGCGGACAAAGGTAATGTCACGGTAGCGCTAGACAAAAACAGCTACACACTGAAATTAAAGACTCTTTTCGCTGATACCTCAACCTACAGATTAGTGAACAAAAACCCACTAGCCTCATTACGTAAGACTGCACAGAGAATCCTTGAGAGATGGAACTCTAATTGTTTTTTAGCTAAACAATATCATAGGAACGAGTTAACACAAACTAACACATGTCTTGCCAAAGGGTATGGTTTACCAAAAATACACAAAAAAGACATACCACTCAGACCTATCATCTCTGCTATTGGGAGTCCTACTTATGGGATTTCTAAATTTCTGAGCAATCTATTAATCAAGAGTATACCTAAAGCTGATTCTTATATTAAACATAGTTGGGATTTGATAGATAAACTTAGTAATATCCAGGTGCCGGTAGATTGCATTTTGATCTCCTTAGACGTCACCTCTTTGTTTACCAATGTACCGGCAGATTTAGTTAAGACAGCAATAGTAAACAGGTACTCATGTATTGCGAAGCATACCACCATGCCTTTGAGTGAATTATTAGCGGGTGTATCTTATTTGTTAGACAATGTTTATTTTCAATTTGATAATCAATACTACAAACAAATTTTTGGTTCCCCCATGGGGTCCCCAATTTCACCAATTCTAGCTGACTTAGTCATGGTAGATCTTGAACGTGATTGTTTGTCAAAATTGAATTTTAGACCAGTATTTTATTATCGATACGTTGATGATATTATTATGTGCATTCCAAGGGATAACGTAGACCATGTGACCAACATTTTCAATAGTTATCATGACCGCCTTCAGTTCACGTATGAACTCGAGGTTGAGCGCGGGCTAAGTTTCTTAGATGTCAACGTTATACGAGATGATTCCAACGGGTTGATCACCAATTGGTACAGAAAACCTACGTTTTCTGGTAGATTCTTGAATTTTGATTCCATGCACCCTTTGTCTCAAAAGCGAGGAATGGTATTTAATCTAGTAGACAGAGCTATTTCGTTATCTCATTCAAAATTCCATGCTGAGAATCTGAAACTAGTAAGAACACTGCTACGGGATAATAATTACCCTGATGATTTCTCAGAGAGGTTAATATCAAAAAGGGTGAAATATTTAAAATCCAAGAACATGCATACTAACAATACTAATATTGTGATCACGGTGACTGACCCAGAGGAAAACACCTCAGTTATCATGGTCGTCAAAGGTCATGTCGCCACGAAACGTAAGATAGTACCTATACCATACATTAATGGCTTCTCAGAGAGATTGGGTTGCTCACTTAAGAAATTTAACTTGACACCTGTTTTCACTGTTAACAGTAACCTAAGATCTGTAGTTACTAAAGGCAAAGACCGAATTGATGAACATGATAAATGCAATGTAGTTTATAAGATCCAATGTAATGATTGTTCAGCGTCGTATGTGGGTGAAACAAAACGAGAACTGAAGACCAGATTAAAAGAGCATAAAGACAATTTGAGGAAAAACCCAGAAGTACATTCTGTCGTTTCCACACACCAACTAGAATATAACCACACTTTTGATTGGAGTAATACAGTTGTGCTTGACAGGGAATCAGTCTGGTCTAAACGCATTACCTCAGAGATGCTGCGCATTAATTTACAACCGAATGGTCTTAATAAGAAAGAAGATACTAAGAAACTGCACTTGCCTTACTCGAATATGTTGCATAGGTTGCGTTCAAAAAGTTGTTCCTAGGTGTATTTAGCTTCTAACACATTTGTTGACGTGAAAAAACGTGGTCTCAGACTCTACCTCAACATAAACATCCATTGACGTCAATCGTAGGCATTGACGTCAGTCATTGACGTCATCACCATAGTGTCAACATTAGACAAGCCTAAGACATAACGTATATAAAGAGAGTCGTCACACCCCTCGCTTTATTAAACGTCTTCACCAGCACACGATGACACTTGGCTCATCGTGTATCGTGATAATGGTGGTCGTTGACACCATGTTTTTTCACTTATCACAAATTTTAATAAGGTAATCTAAGTTCCTTCTCATCACATCAAGAACTGATCTTGTGTCTACTTTGTATTCTAAATTGACTACTATTTATTTGTTTTTGACTATCTCATATTATCTTCTTGACATGTAAATATTATCTGTTTGTATACGTCGAACTATTGACCTAATTTCAATTCTTCATGTAATTAGTTTCTGACTTGTTAATTTCTATCATAGTCTAAGATGTTTGTCAACCATGGACCATTTTGTAATTTTTTGTAATTTTATAATTTTTTCAATAAATAGCCTCTGATGAGGGCAGCACATCACTGCCGAAACGTCAGGCCAAAGAGAAATTTAAAAATTCACTGACTCGACTTGATTGATTGAGCCCCTCCTCAAATAAGTACCAGTTCGAGTGATAGCTTCATGATGATGAATTCCGAGTAATAACTTGACACTTTGATGGGCTCTGAACAAGTAGGAAAATATTCGGTCCTATAACATATGGTAGTTTAGGGTAGTGGTTAGGGCGTGTGACTAGTAACCGAGCGGACGTGGGTTCAACGCCCGGCGCGGACAAAAGATGCGGTGGTTTTTTCAGTGGATGTAAAATACAATATCGTCGATACGATACATAGGTAGGGTCAACTGACGTTAAAATATGTCAAATTTCGTGTTTTTTTTTGCTACCATAATTGCTTCTCATTTCATGATAATAAATTACGGGCTCCGATATGAGGGCTAGCCCGATCATCGGAAAGTACTAAGGCGCCGTTAAGGAATTCTGCTAAGAACCTAGTTATCTAATTCACTGACCAGGAATTGATCTGGAAAAGCGTGATCTCACTGGCTAGGTGCTGGATAGTTTGCCACGTCAGCGCCTCTTTAATCATGAGTTTGTCCCCGTGAATATTTTCTGGAGATGAATTTCACGTATTTTAGGGTGACATTGTCATGTTCATTATACGTTCTAAACACATTATTGAGGTAAAAGTGAATATTCTATGAATATTCAAATATTTTTTTCGGAACATGTCAAACATATACCATGAATATTCAATGCTGTGTGGGTTATGAGTTGATATCGTCAATATCGTTTTCGTTTGAGTCGTCGGCTCTAATGACCGGCGCTGCATTCATGCAGCTCGATCCGTTGCATACACCACACACTCCGGTGCAGTGTAATCCACTCTTTCTACAACCACACGCTGGCCCACATCCTTTCTGGCAGTTGCAGAAAATAGTTTTCAGGATGTTTTCTGGGGCCGGTTGCTGCTGCATAGTCACAGGCTTCAGAAATTGATTATGATATCTCCAACTTCACTCCGTTGGAGATATTTTATTCCCAATCCAAAGTTGTACCTGGAGATATACCCTCTTAAGATGCTCGGCTGATGCGTCTTCGGTCGGGGGCAAAGCGTGCAACTGCGTCGCTCTGGTATTTTTAGCTGTCGCCTTGATGAAACTCTCGTACCTAGGTTAAAATGAAAAAAAAAAAGGTCATTAAGATCAAAATATCACTACTTTTCAAAGTCAATACCCAATATTAATACACACCTGAATTCGTTCAGCGATTTTTTAGATTTCGGGGCTCCATATACAATGCGAGAATGCATGTAATCCCCGCATCAAGGAGATTTGTGACGTCCGCATTCTCCGCTTTGAATATCCCAGCTAGGGCATGAAGATCCGCTCTTCTCTCAAAGGCTTTGGCGAAATTATTTTTGCCTTCATTAAAAAAAAGCTGACGTAGTATCGCATCCTGTCAGTGCGTGTATAAATAGTAAGTGTTCTTGGCAGTTAGGTAATTTGTTTTTCAAGCCCTTGGAAGAGAACACTTTCTCCTCTATTTTTCCCTTGGCTGGTTTCAAATAATAAATTTCCTTATTATCAGGCGTGAACGCAGTCAGAATAATTAAAACATCGATGTCTTCAGCTACAACAACAACATTTTCTCCAACAATATCAATAGCTGTAGTAACGATTAATGTATCTGCATCACTTTCAGCTTGGTGAGACAAGATGTTATCTGCCGTCAGGAACTCCCTTAACATCGAAATGAGGCGTGATTTATTATTGCTGTTGGCTAAAAACTTGTCTTGTGCGATTTTTAAGGACATATCCTTATCAAAAATACAATCCACTGAAGCATTTTTCAGGAAACGGCGATTTCTTTCTATAGATTTCGTTCCATCTTCATTATAGCCATCAAAAACGACGACGACATTGTTCCCGTAATTATTTTTCAAGTATCTCACGTAAGCTCCGCAGATACTCCCAAACTTTTCCTCCGGTTGCCATTTAACACGGTGTAGAAGCATTCCTCCATCAACAATAAAGACAGGTTGTTCGATATTTTTAATATTCATTGGTATTGGCGGGAACAGATCAAAAAATGTTGATTTTTTAGTTTTTCGCATTCCTGCCTCATCAAAAAGAGATAGCGGATAAGGAGCCAGCTCAAACTGCAGAGAATTTTTTAACTCTTCGTCAGATTTTTTCGAGACGCAGATCCGTTGGAACAACAGTAAAGGGTCGTATACCTGGGTGGAAATGTAATTTCTCCGAAGTATTGACCTATAGTAGAGGGCCTAAACTTGTTTTTAAAATAAATTCACCATAACACGCTTAACTGAATACCTCAAATACACTTTTAATGCGAATTAACGATTAATCGGTTTTTTACATGAATTAAAAAAAAAGCAAGTGATCTCAGGTGGTAAACTTTGTTTCAAATTCGATTTCGAAGCGATTAAAAAAAAAACATGAAAATCGGTGGAACTTTCCCGAAGTTCGAGCTTTTTGCGTTTTTTTGTCTAAAGTTCCTCGACTAATGTGACATATCGAAACCAAGCGCCACCATCTACTTTTTTTTCATAGTATACTTTTTATTGGAACTCTTTGTTTAACATAATCGTTTATATTATCCTAATTTTTTTTTTTTTCATTCACCTCATTCTCCCTATTGTGAGTTTTTTTCCGGGCATATACCGTCAACGTCCCAGTTACCGGACAGTTAAGGCTGACGTCCCAATAGCCGGACATCCATGCGAAATCGTATTTCTGTCTCTCTTGCACACACTTTCTGTCCGGTAACTGGGACCTGTCCGGCCATTAGGACGTTCACGGTACTAGTTATAGTGTCAGATTGAAAATATTTTGAGGGTGAGGTTTTCTAGGTAGATAATTTTATAGAACTACGTTTTTGATGACGCTGAAAGTATAGCAGGTGATAGTAAGAAGGGAATCTGTGTCCAAGACTTTCAGGGGGTCAGCGAACTACAAAATATTGTTATATTTGATGAATTCACCCCTATATATTACTTCTATACGATCTAGATCAAGCAGTCTATACAGAGATGTTCTGTGGAAACCGGTCAGTCTAATGGAGGCGCACTTACTTTTTTTTCGTCAATGACAACGCTGTCAAAGCGATCGACTGATTTTTCATATGCCTATGACTGATACCTTCAGACGACTTAGCGGAAGCTGTCACGTCGTAGGTTATGAACTGTCATATTAGAATATTGTGTAATTGAATTATAATATCGTTTATAACCTTATAATACAACGGTATACGATACTATTCCAGAAATAAGTAGTGATGAATTGTTAATTAATTAACAATTAATTAATTGATTATTAATTAACAATTAATCAATTGATTATTAATTAATTAATTAATTAATTAATTAATAATATTATTAATAATTATTATTATTGATCAATCAATATTATTATTAATCAATTATTTAAGTAATTAATTAATTAAGTGATTAATTAATTGATTGCAGACGTCAATTTCTGTTTATTTCAAATATTATTAGGTTATAAATAATTGTCTTGGTGAAATTTACACATCTGGTAGTAATAAAGTTAATAAGTCAATAGCATAGGATATCGATTGGTTATGAATTCATTCCGGTTGTGAATTTCTGTTTATTCACCACATTAGTTGCAACCGAGTATTTCTTCGGTGACTGACTGACCCGTTGCATCTCTTCAACAAGTAGGGTTACGAACAAAGCGATGTGAATATCATTCATCGCATCGATTCAGTGAATTATCCTACGAGGCATCTCTGCTGAATAAAACGATACTCTACGTGTCTTCTTTGGTTGACTGAATTGTTGCATCTCTGCCATAAGTAGGGTTACGAACATAGCCAGGTGAATATCATTCATCGAGCAATATAATATACAATATTGTGTAATTAAATTGTGATATCGTTCCTAATACAACGGTTATCTATTTCTGATGGAAGATTTCAATTTCTGTTTATTTCAAACATTATTAGGTTATCAACAACTGTCTTGGTGAAATTCACACTTCTGGTAGTGATAAAGTTGATAAGGCAATAGAATACGATATTGATTCTTTATGAATTCGTTTCAGGTGTGAATGTCTCTTTATTTGCTACTTTATTCACAACTGAGTATTTCTTCGATGACTGACTGACCCGTTGCATCTCTTCGACAAGTAGGGTCACGAACAAAGCGATGTGAATATCATTCATCGAGCAATATCGCATCGATTCAGTGCAAGTGTTTCATCCTGCGAGGCATCTCCGCTGAATAAAACAATACTCTACATGTCTTCTCAGCCTGATAAGTACGAAAACAGTCCTGCATAAGTGATGTGTTGGTCCATCAATGCGTGTTCAAGTTTCATCGAGTGAAAAATGAATTTAAATTATTGTTCCTATTGTGAATCTTGTGTATTTGATTGCTGCGTGGAATAAAGCGTTGCATGTTCGTTTAAAATACTCAATTACAACAATTTTTTGAAATTCAATATAATTATATTAACAAAGAAATAATTACATGAGCGGAACAAAAATAGGACCAAAAAAATTAACAATTCAATAAAGCTATCGAAGAAAGGATGAACATGGTCTTCTAAAGAATCCGGGGCACGCAGCCGGGGAGAGTTATCGTACCATTGCCGATAATTTTGCTGCCGAGAATCCAGGACGTCCGTGTCCGGCGATGGATACCGTGCGGAATATTTTATTTAAATATAAGGAAATTGGAGTTACTGATCCGCGCTCAGTGAAAACGGCGTACCCAACGCGTCAGGTGAGCGCCGAAACTAAGGTCGAAGTGCTACGAGTACTCGAAGAAAACGGGAAAAAGCCAGCGTTGAGAGTGGCTCAAGAGGTCGGAATATCAAGGTCCTCGGCAACGCATCGTTAAGGAAGTGCGTTGTCTACCATACAAGTACAGAAGGGTACAAAAGCTTGCAGAACCAGATCCAGAGAACCGTGTAATTTTCTGTGAGGCGATGAGGAACGAGCTGATGGAAGATGACTGTATCCGCGACATATGCTTCAGCGACAAGTCTACCATTCTGCTCGTAGGAATCCACAACAGCCAGAATTTGAGGTTTTACTCAACGAGAAAACCCCATTTGACCATCGAGGAGAACACACAGTACCAGCAGAAGTTGAACGTCTGGCTCGGTCTGTTATAAGCCAGAAATATCAAACGGTTACTTCTTACTTATTTTATATTGAGATTAAATTCACTAATTTGAGTTAAACGGTAGTTGAAATTAATGCAATTTATTATCAGTAAATAATCTCGAATCAAATTATGATTTCGGTCATGCATCTTGTATTTATTTAAGTTTAATCTTTCTGATAATTTCATTAACACAACTACCATTTCCGCTCAAAAATCATTGATAAATGCTTACCTTGAATGGGAGTTCCCTTGTCTACTCGACCTTGACCCCTGGACGACCTACTGCCGAACAGGTCGACGGTGTTGAAATTGGCCTCCCTGCACCGCGAGGCAGTCATTCAGACGATTCCAAAATGAATTGGTGGTATTGGAGAGAGCTTGCGGAGTCATGGCCGCAAGCACCTCCAATACCCTAGCACGCAGTGCAGGCAGGTCATTTATACGACCGCCGACGTATAATTTGTTTTTGATGTTCGCCCAGAGACCAAAGTCGAGCGGCGTTAGATCGGGGGACCTAGCAGGCCATTGAATTGGTCCACCCCGACCGATCCAACGATTCGGGAACTCCGCATCCAGGTACCTTCGGACGTCGGCTCTGAAATGGGGTGGAGCCCCGTCCTGCTGGAACCAGATCTTTGGACCCTGTAACAGTAAATAGCAGAACGTTAGAGCAACAGTAGAACAATTGTAGCTTAACAAAGCGCCAGTGAATTGAATGTACTTACATTTCCTTCGAGGGCCCTGATGGCTGGCACAATTTGCCTTTCAAGCATGGCAAGGTATTTATCGCCATTCAGGTTACCCTCAATGAAAAATGGTCCTACGATCCGGCTCCGGTACATACCGCACCAGACGTTCAACTTCTGCGGGAACTGGGTGTTCTCCTCGATGGTCTTATGGGGGTTTCTCGTTGAGTAAAACCTCAAATTCTGGCTGTTGTGGCTTCCAACGAGCACAATGGTAGACTCGTCGCTGAAGCAAATGTTGCGAATGCCATCGTCTATCCGCAGCTGGTTCATCATCGCCTCACAGAAAATTACACGGTTCCCTGGATCTGCTTCTGCAAGCTTGTGTACCTTTCTGAACTTGTATGGTAGACAACGCACTTCCTTAACGATGCGTTGTACCGAGGACCTTGATATTCCGACCTCTTGGGCCACTCTCGACGCTGGCTTTGTCCCGTCTTCTTCGAGAACTTGTAGCACTTCGGCCTTGGTTTCGGCGCTCACCTGACGCGTCGGGTACGCCACTTTCGTTGCGCGCGGATCCGTCACTCCAGTGGCCTTATACTTTATCACAATATTCCGCACGGTATCCATCGCCGGACGCGGACGTCCCGGATTCTCGGCAGCAAAATTATCGGCAATGGTACGGTAACTCTCCCCGGCTGCGTGCCTCATAACCATGCTCACCCTTTCTTCGACCGAATATCTAATATTCGGCATTTTTACAAACGTGCTGGCTTCGTTCACGATTGCAAATGAACTGATTCTATTTATTTACATTGTTTACTCGTTGCGTTGCCTGGACGATATTAACGTGTGTAAAATAAAAAACGAATCAAAAAAAATAATAATAGGAATGGTTTTAGAACACGCGGGTAGATAGAGCTTTCGGACTATCGCGGATGATTTCGCAGCCGAGAATCCAGGACGTCTGCATCCGTCGTTCGAAACCGTGCGGAAGATATTAGTCAAATACAACGAAACGGAAGTATCTAAGTCCTCGGTACAACGCATTCTTAACCCTCGAGGGGTACAGTGGGTGTTAAACACCCAGGCCTTTTTGTTTCTTGGCATGGTTCTCCGTCTTCTTCAAATAAATTCAATTTTATTGAATCTTTCCAATTTGTTGTAATTGAGTATTTTAAACGAACATGCAACGCTTTATTCCACGCAGCAATCAAATACACAAGATTCACAATAGGAACAATAATTTAAATTCATTTTTCACTCGATGAAACTTGAACACGCATTGATGGACCAACACATCACTTATGCAGGACTGTTTTCGTACTTATCAGGCTGAGAAGACATGTAGAGTATTGTTTTATTCAGCGGAGATGCCTCGCAGGATGAAACACTTGCACTGAATCGATGCGATATTGCTCGATGAATGATATTCACATCGCTTTGTTCGTGACCCTACTTGTCGAAGAGATGCAACGGGTCAGTCAGTCACCGAAGAAATACTCGGTTGTGAATAAAGTAGCAAATAAAGAGAAATTCACACCTGAAACGAATTCATAAAGAATCAATGTCGTATGCTTGCCTTATCAACTTTATTACTACCAGACGTGTGAATTTCACCAAGATAGTTGTTGATAACCTAATAATATTTGAAATAAACAGAAATCGAAATCTTCCATCAGAAATAGATAACCGTTGTATTAGGAACGATATCACAATTTAATTACACAATATTGTATATTATATTGCTCAATGAATGATATTCACCTGGCTATGTTCGTAACCCTACTTATGGCAGAGATGCAACAATTCAGTCAACCGAAGAAGACGTAGAGTATCGTTTTATTCAGCAGAGATTCCTCGTAGGATAATTCACTGAATCGATGCGATGAATGATATTCACATCGCTTTGTTCGTAACCCTACTTGTCGAAGAGATGCAACGGGTCAGTCAGTCACCGAAGAAATACTCAGTTGTGAATAAAGTAGTAAATAAAGAGACATTCACACCTGAAACGAATTCATAAAGAATCAATATCGTATTCTATTGCCTTATCAACTTTATCACTACCAGACGTGTGAATTTCACCAAGACAGTTGTTGATAACCTAATAATGTTTGAAATAAACAGAAATTGAAATCTTCCATCAGAAATAGATAACCGTTGTATTAGGAACGATATCACAATTTAATTACACAATATTGTATATTATATTGCTCGATGAATGATATTCACCTGGCTATGTTCGTAACCCTACTTATGGCAGAGATGCAACAATTCAGTCAACCAAAGAAGACACGTAGAGTATCGTTTTATTCAGCAGAGATGCCTTGTAGGATAATTCACTGAATCGATGCGATGAATGATATTCACATCGCTTTGTTCGTAACCCTACTTGTTGAAGAGATGCAACGGGTCAGTCAGTCACCGAAGAAATACTCGGTTGCAACTAATGTGGTGAATAAACAGAAATTCACAACCGGAATGAATTCATAACCAATCGATATCCTATGCTATTGACTTATTAACTTTATTACTACCAGATGTGTAAATTTCACCAAGACAATTATTTATAACCTAATAATATTTGAAATAAACAGAAATTGACGTCTGCAATCAATTAATTAATTACTTAATTAATTAATTACTTAAATAATTGATTAATAATAATATTGATTGATCAATAATAATAATTATTAATAATATTATTAATTAATTAATTAATTAATTAATTAATAATCAATTGATTAATTGTTAATTAATAATCAATTAATTAATTGTTAATTAATTAACAATTCATCACTACTTATTTCTGGAATAGTATCGTATACCGTTGTATTATAAGGTTATAAACGATATTATAATTCAATTACACAATATTCTAATATGACAGTTCATAACCTACGACGTGACAGCTTCCGCTAAGTCGTCTGAAGGTATCAGTCATAGGCATATGAAAAATCAGTCGATCGCTTTGACAGCGTTGTCATTGACGAAAAAAAAGTAAGTGCGCCTCCATTAGACTGACCGGTTTCCACAGAACATCTCTGTATGATAAAAGACATCTTTCAAAATATATGAACTTCGGTTGCCGTATCAATAAGTATTATTGTAAAACAAATTAGTCTGTCTTTAGCCTTGTACTGAAGCAGACCTGTATTTTTCCAATACATAAAACTTTTACTTGATTAATATTCTTTCATCTGATTCACTTTATTTCCCTCGGGAATCCATAAATATTAACTTATTATTACAACAAATATTAAAAATATTACAATATCAAGGAATTCAAGAAAATTCCCTGAACAATCCTGCCACACTTCATCGTTTGCTCACCTTCTGTGAGCTTTTTACACTTATTACCTACTGGCTATTACCTGCTATTTTCAGCGTCATACTTTTTCAACTGACAAACGTATTTCTTGTAGATATTTTTCATAATAATGTAAAGGTGGAGGGTTCTTCTGACAAAGGTGCTTTTCGGCGGTATAGGGGAGACCGGGGTAAATTGAACTCTGGGGTAAATTGAATTTCTGTAATTATTCTGATATGGGTAAATGTAAACACGTGAAAATAAAAATGAAGAAGTCTAATATCATCGCGATGATAAAGAAATCGATGGGTTTTAAAATTTTCGTATTCCTGAGAAAAAAAGAGCGAAAAGAATATTTTGGTGCTCTCTAACCATAATTTTCATGATTTTAATTCTTAGTTTACATGTACTTCTCATGAAGTTTTTAGATTAAAATTTATTTTATCGACTTCTGCAATCATTAAACTAAACTACTCAACAAGGCCCCCTCCTAGCATAACCTGCCATTTCCAGACGCCTTGACCGATTCACTTGAGATTTGGACCAAGGCTAGTCCAAAGTGTTTCCAACTTGGGCCCGAAGCCGATTTTTTGTATCTTCAAGGGTTGCGAGGTGGCACTCCAAACCAACCCTCTGCGTAAAATCAAAGTCACAGGTCTGTGGCACCGGGTTCCAACACCGATTTTGTGCCCAAAAAATGTTTGAACAACTTTTGGTCGAGCCAGACGATTCGGTCCACTGCTGAATCATACACCCTTGCCTATTCAACCCCTCTGCTTCCATCCCTCTATCATCCGGGGTTGGACAAAACATTTTGACACATTTTCGAGCATCGGAGACACAAAAGTGTTTCCGAATCGTTTTCGCGATTCAGCCGAGCACTTGCAGCCCATCTGTCCCTGAGTAACTGCAACCAACCCCTGAACAACCCTTAGCCTAGCAGTAACTTTTCACTCCCAGCTACGGAATCCTAGGCTAGCCGCAAAATCGATGTTGGACCCCGGTGCCACAGACCTGTAACTTTGATTTTACGCAGAGGGTTGGTTTTTGGAGTGCCACATCGCAACCCTTAAAGATACAGAAAATCGGCTTCGGGCCCAAGTTGGAAACACTTTGGACTAGCCTTGGTCCTAACCTCAAGTGAATCGCTCAAGGCGTCTGAAAATGGCGGGTTATGCTAGGAGGGGGCCTTTAATTTTGTTGAGTAGTTTATTCATCAACAATTATAACAATATTGAAAGTATTAGTTATATCGGTTGAAATAAATATTATTTTGAAAGTATAGCTTTGGGGCAAATTGGTCGGGGTAAAATGACTGTCCGTGAGACAATGGTTTTGAAGGAGGTTGCGCGTAAAAGATGCGCATCGTTCAAATTCCTGCCTGTCTGACACAAGAAGGGTTATAAGTTGTCATTAATTAATTAGATGAAATTTCTTCTACATTTGGAACAGATTTTAATATATAACTACAATAGAATATTGTACAATTTCAAACAAAACAATTTAAATTTGGTAAGTAACTATTTTCTAATATTTTTCTGCATAAATTCGATTTGCCCCGACTCAAGTTCAATTTACCCCAGTCTTGGGGCAAACTGAACCTTTTTGACTCATTCATTATAATTGTTTTTAATAATAATATTTACTTAAAATGACTAATTCTTATAATCGATTGCTGTTTATTAAAGATCAAAGCCCATCTCAAAATTATTTACGAAAGAATTGATTGTGAAAATAAATTGTTTCATCACTTAAACTTTTCATGGTTCAATTTGCCCCGGGTTCCCCTACTGCACATTAGCACACGTATCATGAGTACTGCAATCCTAATTTCAATGTTGTAAACAT
This sequence comes from Tenthredo mesomela, assembly GCA_943736025.1. Classification (NCBI taxonomy): domain Eukaryota; kingdom Metazoa; phylum Arthropoda; class Insecta; order Hymenoptera; family Tenthredinidae; genus Tenthredo; species Tenthredo mesomela. Next base: position 15,182,118 of record OX031020.1, on the reverse strand, counting down.
ACATTACCATGTGTATTCGACACAGTACAGATGTTACGAATAGCTGCATATCAATTTCGTGATGTGTTTGGACAGGTCGAGAAGCTGCCTGAAAATCGAAAATTATCTCCAAAAGATCATCAAATGGTCGGCGACGCTCTGAAGTTGAGGTGCAATCGCAAACTTCTGCAAGAAAAATTAGCACTCGAGAGCAATAAGCATGTGCATTTGAAAGACTTGATGAATATTCAGAGCAGTCTCAAACACAAAGATGACAACACGCTCAAAAAGGCAGCGCAGCTCTTAGAGGAAAAAGGTATGTTAGAGATTCTGGTAGCGTAAAGTTCCCCAACTCCGATTCTGAATAGTGTCGGGGACCTCAGGTTACCTTTCATATTAACTGTACCTAAGGAAACGGACCTATCTCGACGGGCAGTCTAGAACAGACCTATCTCAGAGAACTCCATAAACTGGTTATAGAGCTCCGTGTACACTTCCCATAGAGTTTTCTGAGGTAGGTCTGTTCTGGACTACCCACCGAGATAGGTATGTTTCCTTTGGACCCGTTGATACGATCAAGATCCCAACTGGAGTTTAGAAATAATTTCTCCTTGACCTAAATCATTCATGGTGTTAGGATCTGAGATCTGTGTTTGTTAATTATTGCAAAATTTCTCTCAAGAATTTAAAATTGATTCAATTAGTGATGTATCCAGTCATTAACTGAAAAAGGAATCTTAAAGACACTAACATATTTTGTGAATGTAAACCATATTTTTGCCTAACTATTACTTTGTAGGTGCTGATGTCAGAATCTTACACCATGAAAACGAATTTAAAGGGCTTTACTTTTCCACCAGCGACATGAGAAATTCAGTGTCGGCATGGCCTGAAATAGTCTTCATTGACGGTACATACAAATTACTGAAATCAGACCTCACAGTAATGATTTTGCAAGTCGAAGACAGCAATTGCCTTAGCGAGATCGCAGCAGTTGCATTATTAGCACAAGAAGACCGGGAAACCTTCAGATGGTTTCTTCAATGTTTCAAAGACGAGAACACTGTGGCATGTCCAAGAATAAATTGTTTTATGGGTGATAAAGATCTTTTGGAGAGGAACGTTTTGAAGGAAATGTTCAACATTCCCGTTTACATCTGTTTGTTCCACACACTGCGTACATTCTCGCGTCAAATTACCAGTGAACATATGCAGATTTCAAAAAGGGAAAAGGACTTATCTCTCCGATTTTTACAAAAACTGGCGTACAGTAGTTCAGAACAACAATATGAAGAAATTTATTCAACATTCTGCGAATCAGTTCCACAGTCAGTGGTTGAATACTTCGATAAAAACTGGAGTCCAATCAAAGAAGAATGGACATGTTATAGTATGGTTCGTGGGAATTTACAGAATCGAACAAATAATAGATTAGAAGCTACTAATTCTAAGATCAAGCAGGTAGTTCAGAAAAACAGCTCTCTCGTAACTTTTGTGAATTCGTTCTTCACATGGCTGCGTTCTCATAATTTTGAAAATGATGTCAAATTATCCAGAAGCTTTGGACTGACGGTAAATACCAAACATGCACCTGGCAGCTGCGAGCAGAAGTTCATAAACACACTCATGAATGCTCCTTGTTCCACGGTTTTGGAAGAAATTCAACGTCATACTCTAGTAACGATTCGGGACCAAAGCACAGGCCTCAAGGAATGTACGATACAATCGAACGGAGTAACGTTGAAAGTTACTGACCTGTCATGTGACTGCCCTATATGGGTTTCTTCCTTTTTACCTTGTAGGCATATATTTGCGTTTAGGAAAAAACTGGGGTTGGATCTGTTTACGCCAGAGTTGTGTATTCGTAGGTGGACGAAAGAATATTGTAAGGAAACCCATAGAGTATTTCGGTCACCCACTGTGTCTAATACCACATCTCATCCAACAACGAAAGTAGACAAAACTGCACCACAAGAAAATATTACATTAGAACAGAGACAAAAAACATTGCAACTGATATTAAAAGATATAATCCACCTTGCAAGCTTGTCATGTGGACACAGATTCAGCTCTCGAGTGCAGTCGCTAAGAACACTTCAAGACTTGTGGCAAAACGGGTTTCGTGTGACAGTGGAAAAGTTGGACAGTTGCACTGAAACTGCTCTTGAGGATATTAATTTACAAGCAGAACTGGAAAAGCTCCAGCTTCAAAGTGGAGCACGCAAAAAGCAACACACTGTCCCACAAAAACGGAAAATAATTACTCCAATCGCAAACGAACTGACCCGGAATGCGAGTTTATCAGAGGCATATGAATTTCATTGCAAGGTCTACGTTCTGAAAAATATCGCAAAACTTTGGCGCGCAGATGTAGAAATCTTTTTGAAGAAAATTCTCAGTACACAAAGTATGTGTAGCTATGGTAAAATATTCGTTAAAGCTCAAAGAATTTGAGTGGATAACGAGATGTCCTAATCATGAATAATTGTTTGATTCCAGCTGTTGAAAAGGTCCCTTCATTAGAAACAAATATATCTGCGATTTGTCCTGAAATCCAAAGGCCTGACGGGGCTGATCAAGGTACTAAAGTGGATGATATTACTTCACCAATGCCCATAATCACAAGAGGTAGGCCCAGTTTATTTCTACTAACAACACCCAGCAAGTCAAAATCTAAAAAGGCCAACAAGAAAACTGCAAATCTGGAATAGATATGCAGACAGCTTTTAATGGTGTGCAATTTTCGAAATGTGAATAGTAATATTCATGTAAAGATTAAGGTATGAAAGATATATCGCGTTGACACTTGGTGCTTATAAAAGAAAAGGTACTATTATAATATATTGTAACGGATCAGACAACATAGGCCTGACCGTTAGCAATTCAATCATCAACCGTTGCTAGCATCGAACGTTCTAGAACATTCGACGAGAGCGACAAGCCGCGTGACGTCATAGCAAGTATATAAGTCGAGACACAGCTCTCATCACCAGCAATTCTACGGTATAGCACCGGATTGACTCACAACTCTTTTGCAGATCAGTCGCAATAGGCATAGCGCCTTGCGAACTTGTAGCTTCACTCAAATATTATATCGCTCTATCAAAAATCGCAAATTTCAACAAAAATAAAATAGAATCAAGAAATAAAAGAAAAGAAAATATCAGAAAAGAAAATACATAATTCAGAATATTAGAAAATTAAATTATAAAGAAAATTAACGAAATATTCATTTGAAAACGACGTAACGGTCAATCATCGCTTAAAGATAAAAAATAGTCTTCATATTAGAAATTAGTAAGTAAGGATCTCTGTAAATATAGAATAAGTATCTGAAGCAACCGCTAGTTATAGTAGAATATAATAAATCGAATTCTTGATTATTTAAAAAAGTAAGTTACTCTATGCAGATCCCTTATCCGCTATTTCCAGGTCTTTCTCCATCGATAAAACTAACCAAAGCTAGATACAGCCTTAGTGTGTCTCTGACGCACTCAGGTCTGGCACAGCAGGTTCTATTGTTTAGAAAATTGGGAATAAACTAACTTTAACAAAATTAAAATCAAAAGGTTAGGTGGGTAAAGTGCAGCCTTAGCGCGTTTACGTGTTCAGGTCTGTGGGGAGGCGGCTTTAGTTGCACGGCGACTCAAGTCCGTAATAGGGAACATTAAATTATTGATATAAAGGTCTAGAACATTAATTTCCAGCAAAGAACTCACAATTACACTCGGTTCGCGATACCGGTGGTATCGCTCAAGAACCGAAACGTAACATTTGGCGCCCAACGTGGGGCTATCAGAACATTTGGCGCCCAACTGAGGGACTTTTATAATCAATATTTAATAAAAAACTTACTTAAAAGATATCTAGAGTCATTTATTCAAATTAACTTAACTTCGTTGCACTAATAAATTTAACTTCATTGCTGGTAGAGTCATTTTTGCGGATTATGTCAAAGTCCGGTGTCACGACCAGGCAAATGGCGGACAAGGGATCTAGCATCAACTCGGTTACAGAGCTAGGGTTAGGTGACAGAAATCAAGGACGGCATAATAGAGAAAAAGACGCAGCAAATTTAGATAAAGCATTTATTGATACAGAAAAAGATAAAGAAACAGAGCGTCGAAGGCCGATGGTCGTCGAGCAGTCTTCGGTGATGGAATCACTAGAAAAAATAAATAAAAGAATAGATGAAAAATATGCTAGGTTAGAAAAAGCGATCGTCGAATCAAAAGCGGTAAATACCGATAATATAATATCAAGCGAGGATAATTTCAGAAAAAGACTCGAAGAGCAAGCGTTAAAATATAGAAAACAATTAGAAGCATTAGATAAGAAATTAGATATAAATAGCGAAATATTCAACGAAAAGATAGAAGAAAGTCAGAAACAATACACTAAAGAGCATAATACGATAAGAGAAGAGTTTGGCGACGATTTAAATTGTTTGGAAACAAAGATAGAGAAACACCAAAAGGTAAATGTAGAAAAATTGACTGAGATCGAGAAAAATCAGGAAAAGTTCCAAACAAGCGTGAACGCTGAAAGCAGACGTGTAAAATCGAATAACTCATATCAAGGAGGTGACTACAATAGCTTTATTTCCAAACATATTAGACTGCCGCAATTCTCCGGAAAAAGCTGGGAAAGACCGGCTAACTACATAAAAGAAATTGAAGAGTATTTTACCGTCATTGACGCTCGGCACGATGACATTTGTTTAAAACTGTTAGGACAGAGTCTCACTTCGGATGCGAAGGATTGGTGGATCGCGCGTCGCGAAGTAATCGATTCGTGGGACGAGTTTAAAAAACGATTTCTAAAAAGATACTGGGGAATCGAAACACAGCGGGAATTAAGAAAAGACATAGAGTTCGGGTATTATATTCCAGATGCGAGGGTAACGTGGTCTGAATATGCAAATAGAAAATTCGCATCAGCCGTGGGTTTAGATCCGTGCATGTCAGAAACGGAAATTGTTCGTAACCTTACACGACACTTCGACGAGCCGATAATAGAAGCTGCTAGGTGCCGAAACATAGTTGACATCGACGCGCTACTAGAATTTTTAGACGAAATGCAATTCGGTGGTAGATCTAACGCACCAAGACCGAGAAATACGTACGCGAACAAACAGTATCAAACCGTCAACCGTCAACATGAAAACCGAGACAAACAAGTGTCATGGCGGAATGACATTGCTAGTCAGAATTTCAAACCGACAAACAACGAGCATGAGACGCGACATCAACATGGACAAAGCGAACATGATAACAATAGGTCGAATTGGACAAATCGCCAAGTCAAAGCGACCGTGGTAAATACAGATAATGACCAGTCGGTAAACGATGTAAATTCAACTATTGCGGGAAACTAGAAGGCGCTGTGCTAGAAGAAGAATCCTTACCGACACTAGTACAGCGTGTTCAAAGCGTTTCGGCGGTAAGATCAAATAAAAACAACACAGAAAATAATTTATTCGAAAATCCGTTTAATTATCTTATCAAAGAGGATACAGGAGAAGGTCAGCCATTAGTACAATGTCCGGAGGTTCTCTTGCGCATTGAGAATGTCGAAGTAAAAGCGCTGATAGACACGGGTAGTCATGTAACGTGCGTGTCGAATAACTGGTACGATCGACATAAGACATCTTTAAAAGACTGCGCAAAATTTCCTGTAGTGAACTTTCAGATATCGGGAGTGCTAGGGGGCAAACCTACTCGGGTAAAAGAGCAGATATTAGCCAGAATCAAGATCGGGTCGTCATCCGATGAGATATGTTTTCTCATCGTACACGGATTAAAGCAAGATGCCATAATAGGTATTGACACCTTACATAAATGGAAAGCCGATTTAGATTTGGATTCAAATAAATTACAATTTCAAATAAATACAAGACATGATCAAGTTGAGATAAATACAATGAATGAAAGTAAAAACACGAACGAGGATAAAGAGATAATTTCAAACATCGAAGCAATTAATAGTCATCAGTCTGGACATAATCCGGGATTAACCGATGATGAGATTAATAGCAAATTATCAGAATGTCAGATACTAGAAGCTTGTGAGATTAACGCTTTTTCAAACTTGTTAAAAAAGTATCGCGACATTTTCTCGAAAGTACCTGGTAGAGTCACTATTTACGAACATAAGATTAAAATATATGAGGATCGACCTTTTATAAGACGATCATACCCCGTGCCGATTATGCACAGAGATAAAGTCAGAGAAGAGATTGATAAAATGTTAAATCTTGGTATCATTGAACGATCATACAGCGAGTATATAAACCCTATAGTGGTGGTAGCTAAAAAATCAGGCGACATTCGTCTGGTATTAGATGCGCGTTACATTAACAAGCTAATAGTACCTGACCATGATTGTGCGCAATCTACTGAGGTTTTGTTTCAAAAGTGCGGAAACAATTCCGTTATGTCCAGCCTTGATCTAACTGCGAGTTTTTGGCAAGTACCATTGCATAAGGATTCACGAAAATATACGGCGTTCATGTACGAGGGGAAGACGTATCAATTCGCGGTGACACCCTATGGCTTAAGCACCAGCTTAGCAAGTCTCATCCGCACTCTTGATTTAGTCTTAAAAGAAACAGAGGAATTTACCATCAACTTCGTTGATGACATATTGTGTCTATCTGACTCATTCCCATCTCACTTGGCACACCTGGATTTATTATTTAAAGTTTTTAGGAAGCACAACATGACCATAAATTTCAGTAAATCAAAGTTTTTCCGGGAACAAATCGATTTCTTAGGGCATCGGATTACCAAGAATGGAATTCTGCCACAACCAGAAAAAATAGAGGCAATAACAAATTTTCCCGATCCAAAGAACGTTAAACAATTGAAAGGATTTTTAGGTCTGACGAATTATTATGGAAAATTTGCAAGACATTACTCAGATGCAACAGCTCCATTGCTAAAATTAGTACGAAAGGATGTCAAGTGGGATTGGAACGAAGAAATGATAGCGCATTTCAATAAAGTAAAACAATTATTTTGTAAAGAGATGATCATTCATCATCCAAACCCTAAAAAACGGTATTATCTGCAGTGTGATGCAAGCAACTTTGCGATCGGTGCCGTATTGTATCAGTTATCCGACAAAAACGAGGAATTGATTGTAGGTTTTGCTAGTCGTACGCTTAAGGGGGCGGAGCTTAACTATTTTACATCGGAAAAAGAGCTTTTGGCGATAGTCTTTGCGCTGGAGAAGTTCCGGACATTTATTATCGGTGCTCAATTAACAATTCGGACCGACCATCATGCGCTTACATTCATGACGACATGCAAGTTAGTCAGTTCAAGGTTGGCGCGTTGGATATTGTTTGTTCAAACTTACGATTTCGAGATTGAATACGTTAAAGGCAAGGACAATATCGATGCAGACACGCTTAGCCGATACCCACCTGACAAGATCAACGAAATACCACAAATAAACAAGCTACAAATAATTGCGCCGTTAGCAAGAAATATAAACCAAAATTTAGAAAATAAATTGAAAATGTTCGGACAGCTTCAAGCTGATGATCCGCATATTAAACGCCTCGTCGATGAGGATTTAACAAGGGATAAAAAACGATTAAAATTGGAACAAGGGATTTGGTACCACCGGGAACCAGGGGGCTTTGAGAGAGCTTATCTTCCGTCGGATTTGATAAAAGAATTAGTAACAGAGACACATGAGGCATACGGACATGTTGGGGCTAGAAAATGTTACAAATTGTTGAATGAAAACTTCTACTTTCCGAAATTCGCGCGATGCATTCGAAGAATTCTAGCTAGTTGCGAGCGATGTCAGCTATGTAAAGTACCTAATCGTTACAGCTACGCTCGGATGCAAAACATCACACCGAGTGAGGTCGGGGAATTGGTTTCTATTGACTTTTTAGGCCCGTTACCCGCGAGTAAAGGAAATTACAAATGGTTGTTAGTGACCATTGACACATTCAGCAAGTTTGTGCGTTTATATCCATTGAAAACTGCAGACGCGCGCTCCACAATCCGATGCATCTTTGAGAAATACATACCGGAGCTTGGGAAGCCGAGCAAGATCCAGTTCGATCATGGAACACAGTTCACGTCAGCGCTATGGTTAAAGAAACTGAAAGAGGAAAATATAACACCTATATTCTCATCAATTAGACATCCTCAGGGAAATATGGTCGAAAGAGTAAATCGTGAATTAGGAAGGTTTTTTAGAACTTTCTTGACAGGAAAACATACCTCATGGGTTGATTGGTTGAAAGTTATCGAAAGCTGCGTGAACGAGGTGTACCATGAATCGACTGGATTTTGTCCGTGCGAGATCCAGCTCGGTGAACCGCCTACACGTTTCTGGAAGAAATGGTTCAAATTAGATAAAGAAGATATACCATTAGAATTAAAATTAAGTTTAGTTAAGAATAATATTAGGAAGAATGGAAGTAGCAGAGCCAAAAGGTTCAATGAAAGTCATAAAATGACAGAATTTAAAGTAAACGATTTGGTTTTGGTAAGAGCTTTAAATGTCTCTGATTCAAAAAATAAAACAATGGCAAAATTTCTAGCTTTATATGAGGGACCTTACCGTATTTGTAACCGAATTGGCGAAGCTACATTTATTCTAGAAAATATAAACACGCGAAAAGAGCGAGGTCGTTTTCACACAAACATGCTGAAGCACTATGTGTTACCTGAAATTTGAAAATTTAACGAAGCTAGCACCTAGGGGAGCTGACTGTCATCGTTGGCAGCGGTTGTGTTTGAATTGCTAACGTACCTTGGTTCGATGAGACGAAGAGGACGATATAAAAGCTCGAGGTCGAATATGAGTCATCACATTCGCTTATCATGTTCGAATACGGATACATCAGTGTGCAGGATAAGGGTACGCAAACCCAAGCCTTCGACGATGACGATCATATATCTGAAAAAGATAAAATCATCATTAGTTCAGGAAAGTTTAAATCAGGATCTGGAAGATATGTAATTGGGAGAGGATATCAAACAGCAAGCCACCTCATGGATCCATCACGTTTGAATCGCCGGCGAAAAGTAATTCAACCCAGCCGACCAGCTAAGGTTGAGCAGGTGAATGCAATCACGGATGCGCCGACCACCAGCATCGATCCAAAGACAGTTGTGCAGGAGAACCAGGTAGACTCACAAATTACGTCAGATCAGAACAACAACCGGGTGTTAAAAATCTGCATTCCGCGCTTGAAGATATCTGAAATAAAAGAACTGAAAGAAAAAACATTAACATCTGAAACCAAAGAAAGCAACAAAATTCCACCTACCGTCAGGAAGATCGAGGAGTTGCAGTTTAATCAGCCAGAAATCCGAAAGTTTAAAATACCTCGGATAACTGACAGGTCCTGTGACGTTTCAACGACCAGAGAAAAAAATGGACGAACAGCTTTCCACAAGGTCACTGAAAGCACTTCGGCGACCGGCTCAAAACGAAACCGCATTGCGGATTATGATCGGCGAAGTAACCGCAAGACAGGAGAACTGATAAATATGCTCCGGAATTTTGGGACATTAGATTTATCAGATGACGAGGGAGAGGAAATGACACTAAGGCGACTACAAGAACAACGGGCGAAGTCAGCCATCAGATCGTCAGCTGTTTACCGCAGAAATCTCCATCGGTCATCGACCAACAACACTGTGGAGATTCCCATACTCATGGATCCCACAGATCCACTTGGATTAAAGGGGGGATAATTCAAAATTGCATCACATCATCAAAAAACCGCATCAAACATCAGGGTCGATCATCAGCCGAGACGTATCATCAAAGATCATCCGACCATCCGATGATCGAAGGGGGCAATGTAACGGATCAGACAACATAGGCCTGACCGTTAGCAATTCAATCATCAACCGTTGCTAGCATCGAACGTTCTAGAACATTCGACGAGAGCGACAAGCCGCGTGACGTCATAGCAAGTATATAAGTCGAGACACAGCTCTCATCACCAGCAATTCTACGGTATAGCACCGGATTGACTCACAACTCTTTTGCAGATCAGTCGCAATAGGCATAGCGCCTTGCGAACTTGTAGCTTCACTCAAATATTATATCGCTCTATCAAAAATCGCAAATTTCAACAAAAATAAAATATAATCAAGAAATAAAAGAAAAGAAAATATCAGAAAAGAAAATACATAATTCAGAATATTAGAAAATTAAATTATAAAGAAAATTAACGAAATATTCATTTGAAAACGACGTAACGGTCAATCATCGCTTAAAGATAAAAAATAGTCTTCATATTAGAAATTAGTAAGTAAGGATCTCTGTAAATATAGAATAAGTATCTGAAGCAACCGCTAGTTATAGTAGAATATAATAAATCGAATTCTTGATTATTTAAAAAAGTAAGTTACTCTATGCAGATCCCTTATCCGCTATTTCCAGGTCTTTCTCCATCGATAAAACTAACCAAAGCTAGATACAGCCTTAGTGTGTCTCTGACGCACTCAGGTCTGGCACAGCAGGTTCTATTGTTTAGAAAATTGGGAATAAACTAACTTTAACAAAATTAAAATCAAAAGGTTAGGTGGGTAAAGTGCAGCCTTAGCGCGTTTACGTGTTCAGGTCTGTGGGGAGGCGGCTTTAGTTGCACGGCGACTCAAGTCCGTAATAGGGAACATTAAATTATTGATATAAAGGTCTAGAACATTAATTTCGAGCAAAGAACTCACAATTACACTCGGTTCGCGATACCGGTGGTATCGCTCAAGAACCGAAACGTAACAATATTTTTTTATTTTACTTGATAACCGACGTTAAAACTGGTATTCATGTTTTGTGTTGTTACTTGGTGCTTGAGGCGTTGCGCCAAATTCTTTGTACACTAAGGTTGTGATAACAGATATGAAAAATAATATCTATATGGAAATCACAATTGTAATTACAGTAACTTATTTTTTCCCAATTATATAAATTTAAATGTCGCGCCACGGTACATCGATGTCATTCTAGTCCAATCAAATAAGGTCTGAATTAAAAAAATTCCGAAGTGGCCTGCATTTTTGGCATTAAGGGGTTTTCGACCCTCAGGAACCCGAATCTGCAGTCATTTTTGTGTACCAACCATCGTGTAGAGCGGAAAATTTGCGATCGAATTGGGCCCTTTTATGTCGGAAACGAAGTCGGATTGACGAATTTACAAGAAATTTATCCGTTTTACTAAAATCCCCCGAATACTGTCGATAAAGGAGGGCAGTGCTTCGTAGCAGACAGCTGACAGGCCTCGCTCAACAATTTTAAACAATGAGCCTTGGGTCTGATTTCTGCGCCGTATCGTACTGCGCACGTCGAGCTAGGCTCAAAGCCATAGACATAGAGCATGGACTGCGCATTCTGGCCGAAAATCGCTCGGTCCGTAGAGAGAGAAGGGTAACACACGCGGCCAAATCTGTTTCTTTCTAACCAACAACGTCAAATGCTTAGAAAGAGACAGAGATTGGCCGCGTGTGTTACCCTTCTCTCTCACTTTTGGCGTTACCACAGGCAGTATTCGCTTCGTGCGTCCGCTGGGAGGGGATAAAGGAATCGGAGGCAGCGCCCATGGTGGCGAAAAGCAACGTCTCCTCCCGGAATATTTAGCTATTCCTATTGGTTGAAAGTGATTTGTTTTACATGGCAATCAGATCTACCCCAGTTTATACGCATTCTAGACATACATAAATGACGTAAACATGCATAGTATTTATGAAATTAAACATATTTACTATCATGTCCTTACGTGTTTGTCTTCACTAAATGATGTATGTTAATATTTTATACAATTATACTAGAGATAAGCCGAAAATGAAGCTTTTCCTTTTAATATTTTCCATAATTAATAGATTCTCCATATAAACCAATGCAATTTTTTCCGGGAGGAACTCTCTACTGGAAACCGCTAGAGATCGCCACGAGGTATGCACGAAGCGAATAGGGAATGCGCAGTCCATGCTCTATGTCTATGCTCAAAGCTGTCTGCTACGAGGCACTGTCCTCCTTTATCGACAGTATTTGGGGAATTTTGGTAAAACGGATAAATTTCTTGTAAATTTGTCAATCCGACTTCGTTTCTGACAAATGAGGGCCTAATTCGATCGCAAATTTTTCGCTCTACACGATGGTTGAGTCGCTTTTCACCTATCGATAGCCGTTTTTCAGAAATTCGGAAAAAACGTAAAATTTTGCTGTTTTCTCAAAACTGTGACCTTGAATCTCAAAAATGACTTCAGATTCGGGTTCCTGAGGGTCGAAAACCCCTTAATGCCAAAAATGCAGGCCACTTCGGAATTTTTTCAATTCAGACCTTATTTGATTGGACTAATTCGTTGGATCTATCGGAAAGATTTCCCGTATGCGCACACCGTATCTGTTAAATAATGGATGCGCACCACTGGACTCCAATATGCGGCCGCGATTTCCCGTGCCGCGTACACGGTCCGAAATTCTTAGCGCCACGGGAAAATCGCACGCGGAATTTAGACGCCGCGTTAGAGTCACGGGTTCCCGTGTTGGAGTCACGGCAATTTTCCCGTGAAACGCAATGCGGCCGCAATTTCCCGTACCGCGTACACGGTCCGAAATTCTTAGCGCCACGGGAAAATCGCGAGCGGAATTCAGACGCCGCGTTAGAGTCACGGCTTCCCGTGTTGGAGTCACGGCTTCCCGTGTTGGAGTCACGGCTTCCCGTGTTGGAGACACGGCTTCCCGTGTTGGAGACACGGGTTACGTGCGGTTAGACACAGCGAAAAAAATTAGCTAAAGCTGGATAATGTGTACTTTATATAAACTTCACTTTAAATGACTGTTAATGTTTTAGTTGATAATTTTTTTAAGGAAACTAACGATAAAAATTTAAAAAAGCGGATATGAAATATTAATGAGTAGTTACAAATTCGAGAAAATGTAATTTAATTATTAATTTTTTGCGTTATATTAAGAAAAACACTTATCTGTATTGTTAATTAATTTATTTTAGTGACAACAATAATATAAATTAATTATTATATATCTCAATAAAAATAATTTACAAAAATCAACGATCAAAATTTTAAAGAGCGTATATGCAAAGTTTACTGAGTAATTACAGATTAGAATAAATATAATTGAAGTATCAATTCAGACAAACAAATAGTTATTATAATAATAAGTAAGTTGAAAATATAGAATAAAAAAAAAAAAAAAAAATAACTTGACTGATAGAATTAATTGCTTCATTCTTTTGTGATTTCTTTTCATTTAAACATTTATAAAGGCTGAAAAAAAAAAATAATAATATATGAAAATAAAAGGCTGTCTATGATATGATTCTCTCTGAGAAATTTAAAAAATATAAATATAAAAACCATTTAAAGTAGTTTTTTGATGCATAAAATCTTTAAAAATATTAAAATATTAGTTTGGTGAGAGTTTAAAAATATAAAAAAATTAAAAGACAATTAGCTATAGCAATAAAATTGTTCAAAATTAAAAGAGGTATTATGTATTCAATTGCTAATAAATTATTTTTTGAAATTAAATAATTAATAAAATCTATAGAAACGTAATCCCTGTAATATTACAATATTTAACCTATTCCATCGCTCCCACTCAATTTATTTATTTTCGAGAAAGTATTATAGAAGTCGCTGGAAATCTTGCAATAATTCATTTTGCAGAAAATTTAATAATTTATTTTATATTGGTAATTAACTCTGAAAAAGTCGGAAAAAAAATTATTCTTTCTGATGGTAAATTTTCACCAATTCACAAATCTCCAATTAATTCTGAAAAATTCTTCCAGAACTCTCTAAAATCGAATTAGCGGAAAATCACTAATTAATAGTGAATATTCACTTTTTAAAAATGTCCAAAGTATACAACCAGTAATTAGTGATTACCAACTCTTTCAATTAGTGAAAATTGTCACATCTTAAATTAGTGAAATTTTCACTAATTGAAAAAGTAAAAATTCACTTATGAATGGTGGAATTTGCACTAGATCAATAAGTGGAACCATATTGTATATAATCTAATTACTCAAAATGATAACCAGTAAATTTTTGATGGAGATTTATTCTGAGAAATTGTATATAATGTCTTATTCAGCTTAAAAATATCCAAACATGACTTTTAATGTCATTTAAATGAAATTTAAGCAGCTCATAGTTAGCTTACAGTTGTCATCAAAATAAAATGTTATTCACATGCTTTATGAATAGTACTCATGCCTGTGACAAAGTGCAATCTATGTCATCATCATCATTATCTTCAGAATCATGTATATTAATATTAATAATGTTAACATGAACAGAAGACACCACGCTGTATGGATTTACCTTCATATCGTAAATATAAAAATCCATAAAATTATAAAAATTACGTAGACTCTCGGGATATTCTAGATTGAAGACATAGAAAATCTTATATAATAAATCGAAGCTGGTCACACTATTTCCTTGGTCAGGTACACTTATGAACCACCCATCTCCATGGATAAAAGTATTTTCCTGAGATGATTGACTAGCAGCAGCAACTAGATAAGGCTGAATGTTGCTTTTATGATCAGCGCGAATGTTTTTTGCCAATTGATCAAGATTGGTACCCTCCTAGAAATATAATCAAATAATTCAACATCATTTACCTTATTTTATTATAATATATACTTGAATTAAAATAAAAATAAATAAATAAATAAATAGTAAATAAATAGTACCCCCAACCCCTTAACTACCGAATTTTTCGCATCCACGGATTCAATTAGATTCACAATCAAAATTATTCAATTGCGATAAATAATAATATATTCTTTATTTAAAAATGTCTAACCTCAATCATTTGTTAGTAGTATTTTTGGACAAGAAAAAAAAAAGACTGGCAAAAAAAATTATCAAGGATATTGTAACGTTTCGGCTTTTACGAACCTTCTGGTTATAGTAAAAGTCGGTTGCTACGGGTTCGAAATTTATCTATTTTCTGAAATTTAATTTATTAAGTATTATTACGGACTCCTCGTACTGAAAGGTGAGGAAAAGGATGGGT
Source organism: Tenthredo mesomela (assembly GCA_943736025.1). Classification (NCBI taxonomy): domain Eukaryota; kingdom Metazoa; phylum Arthropoda; class Insecta; order Hymenoptera; family Tenthredinidae; genus Tenthredo; species Tenthredo mesomela. The sequence continues at coordinate 15,167,100 of OX031020.1, read as the reverse complement.
CTACCATGCAAAAGCCACCTTATTCAGATTTTATCTCCCTACGCTAGCTACCGGACTCGGATAGGTTTAATTACCAAAGCCGTATTGGTTCTGAATTTAAGATTCAGAATTCTAACTACAGAGCCGGGTTTTTACGCCAAGCCTGTCTCCCTGCTATTGATGATTTTATTGACTAACTACAGATCCGGGTTTTTACACCAAGACTGCCTGTCAGACTCGGGTTTCCAACGGTTGGCCCTCGAACACAGGTTTTTACGCCAATGTCGTTCGCTTCTACCGTTGTTCGCCAAAGCTGTAACTACTCGGCTTATTCTGGTATTTATTAATGTCAAACAGGATGATAAGAAAATACCAGGCAAAATTTATAAGTAGTAATTTGATTTCCTGTATTGTTAAATCAAATAAAATATCAACAAAATTTCGTACATTTAACTTATTCTATTTTATCCTACGTTAAAGGCTATTTTAACCGTAAATTCTCTTTTCTTTTAACCGTTCGTAACAATGCTGCTATAGCTAATGCTCGATATAATATAATGATTCTATACCCGGGTAGGTGATATTAGAATTGCTTTTGAAATAATTTCTGAATTGTCTAAGTATCGTGAATTTAATGATTCTACTTTATTGCCTTCGGAAGATCCTTAGTTCAATATCAAATGAGTCGCCTGGGATGCTATACCACGATTGCGCTCCCGAGCTCTGTCGACGCGTGTTTATATACTCTTTTGCTTACGCTTGTGACGTCACAAGCGTCGCTCGCTCGTCTATCTGAAATTGTCCAGTTTTTCGGTGTTTACTCCGACCAATCACCGTCGTCTAGCCTTGTGACGGTCGGACACGTTACAATATATGAAATGATTCAATAATGATAACAATAACGTGGATGTAAAATTTTATCAATACATATTTTATTACTTACCTTCTTTGTCCGATATTTCACTCAGCAATGCAATGGTCAGTTCCACAGCGGAACCAAAAGTAGCTTCACTAAAGCACGCGGATGTAAAACATATGTTATTGCTTCAGTGGCGCCACTTACATCACTATATATAACTTGAGAGTCACTAATTCAGTAGTGAATTGGATCCAAAATCACTAATTCTGTAGTGAGAGTGAACTGACTATTTTAATTAGTGAAAATTTCACTGATTTGGTTTTAGAGAGAAGAGTCCCAAAACTTCTATATTTTCCGTCTTTAAATTATGCAAAAAAAAAACTGTTACAACATTTTTCATTTTTTTTTCCAGATTTTTTCAGAACTTTTCAGAGCTATTAAGACTTGTAGAATTTTTATTCAGAAGTCCACAAGAATTATTCAGACTTCTGGCAGAAAATATTTCCACCAGGGTTCTACTCGTCACAGCGAGCGTCGGCTAAAAGGCCGCGCGTACCATAGCCCATACCCCGGCACACTCATTAGTCGAAAGAGTCTAAGCTGTAAATCCACTTGAGGGGGTATATACACCTTTAAATCTTCAAAAAATCGTTTTTGTTTTTATATTTTTTTTGGAATGCTAGTGACCTACTTTACCTGCAAATAAATTGGCGTCCGAAAATCTAGAGGATTTGAAAAGTTACAGCCATGACAATCCCGAATTGCGAAAAAGCGCCGCCGCGCGGCGCGCGGACGCTCCTATTGGTCCCGTAAATATTGTACAGTACCGCCAACACCACTGTCTTGCTTTTCTTGACGTTTTTGTATATTTTGCTTTTGAATTTTATTTTGTGATTTTTCAATTCTTCGTAATTATGATTTTTATACATATTTAATTTTCAATATTCTTTTGAATTGTGATAATTGACAGAACACATGGCTGCGATCTACATTTTTTCGAGATTAGGTGTCTACTTGTTTGTAAATAGTCGTGCTGTCATTGCGAATTCAAACCAATATTAATTTTCAATATTGAACAAACACAGTGTATATATCTGAGATGAGATGAGACGTCGTAATCGCAAGAAGATGATCCATCAAAAAAGTGCATGTGAAATCGATGCCAGGAGACTACATATTCAGATTTCTAAAAAGATGAGTATTTCTATAATATATTAATTGCGAAAGTTTGATAAATATTATAAGAAAAAAGGTATGATTGATGAAAGATGGGAGAATTTTTGGAGTACAGACAAAAATTGTTCTAGCATCTTCTGAATCTCAAAAATATTAAAGATTAAGGGGAGACTTCGGTAAAATTTTGAAAATCGCTATTAGAGGTTGTATAAAAAAATTCTTCCAGCAGTTTTTGAATAATGTCAGTATAGACTGTGAAAAAAAATTTCAGCCTTCAATTTCAGGAGGCTGAAACTTTTTTTCACTATCTATACTGACATAATTCAAAAACTGCTGCAGAGATTGTTTTATACACGTCTTTTTAAAGTTGTAAAAATTGAAAAAACCTGTTTTTGCCAAAAATTTCACCGAAGTTTCCCCTTAAAAATTTTGAAGGATTTTTATGTTTTGAAAAATTTTGATAGATTTTTCCTGACGCAATTCATTCTTTTTCTAGCAGCCTTACTGGACATCTACCGGACACTGTTGTTGGACAGAACAGGTCAAAACTCACTACAAGCCTACGCCTGGCACATGTGTCTAGACTCGACTCATAACACATCGACACAAGAGCAGCTGCGGATCCAGCATATGAATCATAAGCAGAAACTTAGAACTTGATTTTCTGTAGCTACATTTTCTCCTATGGGAAAAGTAGAAAATAAAAAAAAAATGAAAAAATAAAAAGTTTAAAAGTTGATTTCTGGAGAATGAATATTTTGACCGGTTGTCGTAAAGAATCAGGAGCATCGTTGGACCGATTCTGGAGTTTTTGGTCTTCAAATTTTGAGAATCAAGGCCTCTATCAGATGAACATAGAACTTTTTGATAAACCCATTTTTAGTTGAAATATTAGAAAAATAAGCAAAATTTTTTTTCAAATTCAGAAAAAAAATCGAAAAAATTCAATAACTCAAGTAATTCTTGCAATATCAAAAAGTTCTATGTTCATCTGATAGAGGCATGTCTTATGAACAGTTGAGAACCAAAAACTCCAAGATCGGTCCAACGCTGGGTCTGATTCTTTACGGCAACCGAGTGATTTTGTATTTTCCTATCTTCAGCGCAGCCACTATTAGACTGGAAGTAATATATGATGTAAGATATGGATAATGAAGGTCAAACCCTCCCCAAACATGATGATTTTTTTAAATTTTATCAGAGTCTTCAAGTTGAAAAAAAAAAGGAAAATTGTTTTTCAGAAATTCAACCCATTCAAAGGTGCACGGAGAGAAAAGAGTGGTTGTGACTGCCGAATTTCTGGTTCTTGAAGCTATAATCGGGTCTTTGGTCGTAACAGTATTGTTGTCTAGCTACAAGAGCAGAACATTAGAGCCTGACGTAGTCCGCTTGCATGAACGATGCGGTATAGCTGTGAGAGCTGAACGACGGATTTATAGCATGCTATGCTATGCTATAGCTATGCTATGTTATGTTCAATACGCTCTCATGAGATGCATGACATATGGCCGGTTTCATCAACGACAAATAACTTTTATTCGTCGATTACTTTTATTCAATAATTTAGAATTTGCATTTTCACATCGAAAATGTCCTCTTATTTTACAAGTTATGTTATTCTATGAATAAAAATAACGTTTTATAAATTTAAAAAACCTCGCTCTGGGGCCAAAATTATTTTCCATTCTGTGTCTATAAACTTTGAGGCTTTACTCCTTTACTCCTCAAGATGGTATTTAACCTCCACCCTAATATACTCATACGTTTTTATAAATATACATATATAAATGTTATACATCTGAAATCTTGAGAATAGCTCAACCTAACCAATTTCGATGTCATGGTCTGTCTGTCATTTCTGACGCGTTCCCGCGCGTAAAACTGAGGAATAGTTAAAAACTGAACGATATCTTTCCACGAACTTTAGCGCATCGCTACAGTAACGAACCTTGGGCAACTATACCGTATTGCTATTAGAGCAATGCGTAATCCTCATACGACAATCCATATAGCTGCTGTGAGTGACATGCATGCGGCTATCATTTAGTTTGTTGTGTGAACCACTCTTTTCTCTCCGTGTGTATATACCCCCTTAACCCGTTCACCGGCAGTAATCCTTTTAACGCCATTTCTTGGATTTTGGTAGGTATGAGTGGGGATATGCAAGTATGAAAAGACCTGGACGGTCTTACGCAGTTGTTGCCGTCCCAAATAGACCGCACACCCCTTAGTTCCTTCTATTTCTCCTGAACGCTGCCCCTACAATCGCACTTCCAGGTAAAGACGGGTGACCGTTTTCAGGTAGACCGAGGGGATTTCGGGTCGCACTAATTGTCACTTAGAGCTGGGCCTGCTCCGAAGAGCACAGTGAGGCTGGGGTATGCCCTAGCCAGTGTATAATAGAGATCAGTGCCACAGACAGACGGACGCCCGAGATTCTATTCTAGGTTGTATAACGGATTGATTGATTGATTTATTATAGGTCCCGGGACAGAGCTGTCAGTTCTGTTCATATTCGTACATCTTAACCACTTAAGGGGTAACACCACTCTAGAGTTAGCAAAAAAGGCCTAAATTTTATGATTTTTTTCTAGAATATTGGAGAATCGATCGGGTTTCTTTTTTCAGGGCTTATTAAACACATATTGAAGTATGTAGAAAAAATTTGTAATTGCATTTTTGATACAAAATGGCGGCGACAAAGCCAGTCTTCAAGAACACTTTTTTTTTCGATACCTCCACGGGCGGACGTGTAACTCCGAAAGTATAAGAGGTGAAACAAGAAAATCAATTTTTTCCCAATCTATATGTCATTGGCTAGAGAAGTACATAGGGTTTTTCTTTTAAATCCATTTTTGCAAAAATGGCACGAGTTTAAAAAAATTTTCATTTTTTCGGCAAAAAAATTTGCAGTAAATTGTTTATAAAGAAAAAAGTTTACATTCAATCGAAAAACGGCTATGCACTTCTTTAGATAATGTGATTGTGAAGCTACAGTCAAAATTTCAAAACAATTCATCGAACGGTTTTCGAGCAGCGTTTCCGCCCAGTTTGAAGAATGTGATTTCAACAAAAACCCGTTCAAAGTTTTATAAGTACTTGCACATACACGTATATTAAAGTGTATATTATAGCATCAGAGCACCCTGGTAACCTACGAAGGTGACTTAATGACCTTCTACTCTGTAAGTAAGAGAGGCACTCATTATTTCGACAGGTAAAAACAAAATATTGAAGCGTTACCGCAGAAACGCGGAACGTGTGCTCCGAGGCGTTGCGGCGAAATTAAAAATTAAAACCTCTGAAGTTCCTTTTTTTTTACCATAGGACCAATTGGTTATTGTTTTTATGACCCTAAAGTATTGTTTAAGCAAAAAAACAAAAATCGATTTTTTCAAAATCCTAGAGTGGTGTTACCCCTTAACATTCTGCAAATTTTCGTCTCTTTTATGCTTCCCATACTTATTTTTTATTATAAAATTCACATTCAGATTGGAGGGCGAAATTATAACAATCTTTCATGAAATAATGAAGCGCGCAATTTTGACGTTGGGTTATAGGTACGGTTATTGAATCGTATGAAGTTTAGTCTACAACATGGATGAATAAGTGACAATGCTTTCATTCAACGTGGCAGGTCTCCAATATATATTATTATTTATTTCCAAATATTTTCACATATTTAATGGGTCAAATATATCATATTCAGTATACATGCGCACCGAAACATATCTTTTTACAACTCACTGTGCGAAACTCGATTTCTCATGTCTGTTGATAGTATGCGAAGTGCCCGATTCACACACCGTGGCGCGCGGTGTGCCGAATAGATATATTCGCGCACTCAGTGTGCAAATATATCTGGAGTAGATACATTCGCGCACTCATTGCACAAAAGTATCTGGAGTATGAAAGATTTTTTTCCACACTGCGTGCGCAAAGTTCGATTTAGCGCACACTTCGCGTGCATAAAATTCAACGTAACGCGCGTTGTGTTAAAAAATAAAGTTCGACACACGTGCGAAAGATGATTCTCGGACGAGTGTGATTGTCACCCTCGCTTCGCTCGGGCGAAAAACTTCACACTCGTCCGAGAATCATCACTTTCGCACTGGTATCGAAAAGTACTATTTGATGAGAAAAATTAACGGACGAACCCAGGAATCGAACCCAGGATCTACGGATGCTTAACCGGGGACTTACACCCGAGACCACCTAGCTCGCCCACAGATCGCCGCAATTTTTCTCATCTGTTCTTGTACCGTATATGTGTAATATTTATTACAGCTTGCTTGGAAATTAGCAACGAATAATAGCGTGTGTCATTATTTAAGGCTTTTGTGCTTTAACACATTTATATTATACTACCACATTCAACATTACTGCATATCGGGGGATTTAGATGGTATAAAATGCATCGCCGTACATGCATAGAGATACTTATAAAAATAATTGGCAGAATGTTGACCACCGATCGAGGATAGGGAAACCCAATCGAGCGAGTGTAGCAAGCGAACACAATCATCAGGTAGTTTTCATATTGTTACGGAGGTTGATTTATCCCTCAAATCTAGTTCACATGGTCTAGTAGTCATCTTAACGGGATGTGATAGGGTAAACGAGAGGGTGTTTTTACCATTTTTTTTGTTTTACTCTGCATTTCGCGACGAAGGCACAGAATGGATTTTTGCAAAGGGCATTCGACGTATTATATGGTGAAGTATTGCCGTAAACGTATAAACGTATTGAAATCGAAAAAAAGTTCGTTTTCGTAAATTACGATCTGTAAAATAGGGTAAAAAAATGGCCGCTCGGGGCTCGACTCTCATATGCTGACCTTATTATTCAAGTTCGCGTGGTATCCAGCACTGAAATGTATAGTTGCGTCAATTCTACGACCTCGCACAAAGCGAACGATCAGTTTATTTGTGAGTATTCCGTGAAAATGAAAGAATGAGAAGTAATGCTGCATTTCGTCGACTCCGACCGAGTAAAAGCGGTTTTTGACAGTTAGCGCGAGGGAAGAAAGAGACAGAAGACTGTGGGGCGAACTTCATACCGGTCAACATCGAACATGTTCAGTGTATCTAACTGTCAAAAACCGCTTTTACTCGGTCGGAGTCGACGAAATGCAGCATTACTTCTCATTCTTTCATTTTCACGGAATACTCACAAATAAACTGATCGTTCGCTTTGTGCGAGGTCGTAGAATTGACGCAACTATACATTTCAGTGCTGGATACCACGCGAACTTGAATAATAAGGTCAGCATATGAGAGTCGAGCCCCGAGCGGCCATTTTTTTACCCTATTTTACAGATCGTAATTTACGAAAACGAACTTTTTTTCGATTTCAATACGTTTATACGTTTACGGCAATACTTCACCATATAATACGTCGAATGCCCTTTGCAAAAATCCATTCTATACCTTCGTCGCGAAATGCAGAGTAAAACAAAAAAAATGGTAAAAACACCCTCTCGTTTACCCTATCACATCCCGTTAAATAAAAGATGTAAACATATTGCTTTTGTCTATCGTTCAGAGAATATTAACTTTTTATAAACAAGTAGTCTTGTTTCTGTCTTTGTACAAAACAGACATATCACCAAAATAAACTCTATCTTTCAATTTGATTCTTAATCCAACGTTTAATTCGCTTTATTTCTCTCGTCGACCCACGTATTTTCATTCGCGACTAGTTTTCGCTACATTGGTGTCAGAACCGGGATTATTTCGAGATCGATAGAGCGAATTTTTAATTTTGGATTACTGAAACATGTCCACTCGCCGCAGAGCTAGTCCCCCATTATCTGAATCATCCGCTCCTCCAAACCAATCGGCTGGATCCCAGCCACAATCGTCCTCCCTTCCTATTCCCCCAGATCCTATGGTCTTACAAATGGAGTTATTCCGGATGATGATCGAGGAACAGAAGGCTGACCGAGCGGCTCAGCGCCTACAGTCCGAAGCCTTACTGTCCCTTCAGCGAGAAGATCGCGAATACCAGCGACAACAGATGCAGCTTTTGCTGAGCTGTCAACAACAGCAAACAGAGGCCTTACACCTGACCATCCGACAGAGTCTTGAAGTTATGACGACGAACCAAGTTCCAGAAACCCGTCCCCAGGAGGCTCTCCTTAGTGAGAGATCGGTTGGAACAGGCTCCTCAAGAGCCCAGGTCTGTGAATGTTTATGGGGGAAGAACTCCCTCTATTTTGGTTAGGCCTAGATCGCCAAGAACTTCTATTGAACCTCCTGATCAATCTCTTCCACAATACGACCGTGTTGAATTAACAACACGGGACGATAATATTCAAGTCAGGTCTAACCGTACGTGTGGAGATCATCTCTCCACAAATGAAATACAGAGATCTCCACACATACAACAAAATATTAATAATGATTCTGATAAGACTTTCCGCGAAAGTGGGCTAAATGAATTAAAGCAATTATAAACAGATTTTGTTTTACGCGCCGAGAGTGGTCGCGAAATTCCCGAAATTCCGATTTCTTTGGACTCCCATCATAACAAAGAATCACAAAGAAATATTCATGTAGCTTCAAATAATCATAATAAAAATATCAAAATTTCAACTTTTGACGGTTCAATTCCATGGTCTGAATATGAATGTCAATTTAAACTTTGTGCTGAATTGAACGATTGGGGTCCAATCGCAAAAGCGTCTAATTTAGCTATACACTTGAGAGGACCTGCTCTGTCTGTACTTACTACTCTTTCAGAAACAGAAATGAAAGATTACAGTAAATTAAGCAAGTCTTTAAAGCTTCGTTATGGAAATGAACATTTGAAAAAATTACATTTGACCCAATTGGAAAATAGGAGACAGATGAGAGATGAGAGTCTTGTCAGTCTAGGGCATGAGATTGAACGAATGACCAGGGTTGCGATTCTGTAACTTTCCGCTAACTCGCTAACTCGCTAACTCGCTAACTTCGTCCAATCGGAGATCGTTGCGGCCCGTAACGATCTCCGATTGGACGCTCCTCAGCCAACCAACGGTCTTAGAGCGAAAAGTTAGCGAGTTAGCGAGTTAGCGAGTTAGCGGAAAGTTACAGAATCGCAACCCAGGTTGGCTTTACCAACCTGTGATGACGAGACGAGAGATCAAATAGGTCGTACGCGTTTCATTAACGCCATATTTAATTCCGATTTAAAACACGTCGTGAGTTTGGCAGGACCTTCATCTCTTAGAGAGACCATCGTGAGAGCCTTAGAAATTGAGGCTCTCAACAAACAATATTTAGGAGTAGGAAGAGTCAGACAGGTGCAGACCCAATCTGTTACCCGTGTGGAAATTCAATTCGGGCGCTGAACGGGCGGGCTGCTTAGTGCCCGGCAACGCATGTAACGCTCAGCTGTACAGCGCGAGCTGGCCAGCCCCCGTCTAACATTCCCGACAAATGCTAGAAGATTTGTCGGGTCGGCTGTACAGCGCCCGGCCAGACCCCGGTTAGTTTATTGATATCAGAAAGGGTTAAAGCAAAAGAGCCATGATTGACAAAATGAAACATTTCAGGAAAATATCTTTTTTACATTCAAACTGTTGAAATGCAAAAAAAAAAACACTTTTCCTGAAATGTTCAATCTTGTCATGTTTCTTTTTGCTCTAACCTCTTTATTTTTAATATCTTCATATATTTCTCATTTATATAATCATTCATCAAAAATTGATTGAAAATAAGAAATATAAAAATTATTATTTTTTCTTCAAATTCATAGTATTTTTCATAATAATTCATGAATATCTATTATAAGTTCATCAATTTGCTGCGTATACAAAAAAAAAAAAAAAAAAAATTACAAAAAGTATTATCAAAACCATTTTAATCAGGAAAACTTTAATGTCCATTTTCTCAAAACTCAATATGTGTCGTTTGACACACGAATGCGTAACAGGGTCCATATATGGTTACCGTCGAGAATATCGGGTTAATAATGAATGTTGATCGAAATTGTAAGCATATCAATAGCTCAGCTACAATTTCGGGCTCTCCCAACTAGGGCCTAGGCAAGTTTTGATGTCAAAACGCATGCAGGGAAAATATCTCGCCTTGCTAACCGGGGGCTGCACAGCTAAACTAGAAAAAATTATTTACAGTTATGCTGTCTATTGCCCGTGTAGCACCCGACTAGTTGGGCCATCTTCGGGATTTCCCATCCGGGGGCTGGGCAAACACCGGGCGTTCCCGGAGAAATTTCCACACGGGTATAGTGATAAATCAAATGGTCCGAATAAAACCACTCTCTGGCAGCGACGCGACCAAGATAAGGACTCGAAGTCAAAAGGTACCACTGATTCACCAAAGTTTTGTAGATATTGCAAAAGGACCGGACATTTAATTGAAGAGTGTTTTACTCTCAAAAGAAAAAATGAATTTAATTCTGACAATTCGCGAGTTAATTCTAATAAAATTTCGAAAACTAACAATACAAATTTGACTGACAATTCAGATTCTACATCCTGGAGAAACAGAGATTCTCATGTCAATTCACAATCTTCTTCTTCAAAAAACTAATCTGTGGTGATTCAGCGGGGCTTAAATCATCTGAGAGATTTTATATTGGTGGCCCTAATAATTTTAATCCTAATCTAACCCAATTTTTATTAAGAGGTCTCCGTCAAACCGGACTATACACCTGGGGCACCGTCAATGGTGTTAAATGTCTCTGGGTTGTAGATACCGGGGCGGAGGTTACAGTAGTCCGTTCGGATCTTTTAGATTCCGTTCAGGATGATTTCCATTCTACCTCTTTTCGTACAGCTACAGGAGAGACCACTCCAATTTTAGGACAGAAAACTGTTCAGATTAATGTAGCTGGATTTATTACTTCGCCTCATAAGGTTTATTTAGCTGACATAGAGGACGATGGTATTTTAGGGTTAGACTTTCTTTCAGCACATAAGTGCATTATTTCTACAGCCACCAATTCATTGAAATCTGGTTGTCACCAGATCCCTCTTTTAACGACTCGTCGTTCATTTCCTATTCCTTTCGATGATGCCCCTAGATTACACAACTTAACTGAATCTCGTCGAGATTCTGAGAATTAATCTGAAACTTCGCCAGAAGGTTATGAGAATCTTCAGTTTTTAGGTTTGGTTTCTTGCTCTGAATTTAGCTTCGTAGGTTTATTTAATCAAAGATCAAATGAATCGATTTACTTTGGATTTTGTTTCTGTTATCAGAGTTCGCTCAGGTGTCCTCGACATAGGCTTCTGAGCTCCGTTCGTACCTTTTTTTCTTTTGTTTCACTTCCAGCAAATGGGTGATTCATGGTCTCTCCTAGTTAGCTGGTGTAATTTTACTTTCTTTCAAATTTTCAACACAGCTAAGAGATCCGAAAAGGAACTTTTAATTTAAATATTAGTTTAGGCAACTAATACTTTTCAAGATTTTCAGATTTTCTATTGATCTAGTATTCTGAGTTTGGAATTTGATGCCGGAAATTCATCCATCCTGAACCTTTTCTTGGTGTTTTTCCCGTCCCCCTCAGATAAGATCTTTCCAATTTTATTAATCTTATCATTTAATTCAATTAATCAGACACTTGTGACTCATTATTGCCTTATATCTTATAAAAAAATAAAAAAAATTAGCATATTTCTACACAAATCTCACATTTGTCTTCCCATCTACACTGAGAGAAAGGATTTTTTGAACCAAGCAAATATATTTAGTTGAGGCATATTTGTTTCGATTGAGTATTCCTCATTAGACTCGAACATCACGTGTTTATTCCAAACTTTTCGGTGCAGTTGGTTTGACCAAATAATTCAGTCAAATAAAATTGTTGATTTGACTGAACCTTCGCTTGTTTCAATTGAAGTTTCAGTCGATTTCAGGGGATTGAGTTAACTGATTACGCATTTGATTACAACGTATATTTAGTTCTTATAAGTCAATTTCTGTTGACTGGAATATAATATTCATTCAAACTAAATAAAAGTATGAATTCAACTGACAATCTCATGTTTCGACATGAACCACATATTTTGTTGATCGAATTATAGGTATTGATTGACGTAATCGAATGCTTGATTTGTACAAATTATTTCAACGAGTAATACAAACTCAACGTGTTGTTGTTCCAAACAAATGTTGGATTCATAATACAAAATTTTGTATTGCTCTGAATGTACCGGATGGTTTTTATAGATAATATTACACATATTAATTTTAAGCGTTACAGTAAGTGAGAACTCTTGAAACTCTAGGAAAGAAATTGAATTGAGAAGATATTTGGAACTCGGATGTTCAGTCAAGACATCTTAGCTGCATTAAAACGCTGATATTATTTAGACAGATGCCAAGTTCGAAAGAAATAGAACAAAGTGATTACTTATTTCAATAAATAGTTTGGCGTAGTCGGTAGAGCGTGCGATTAGTAATGCGAACGAATGCGTGCGTCCCGGATCGAATCCCGGCCGAAATAATGCGATGTTTTTCTAATCTAAAAATCCTTACTTTGTATTAATATGCGGTTAATTACAATTAGTAAGTGTTGTTCAACGCATCATACATTGTAACAAATTCATTATAACAATCTGAATTTATTTTATAACGTTCGACCTAGATCCCTATCTGACATTTTTTACATTGCTATTAGTCATTCCAATTCAATATTTTGTTAATATAACAGCACGAATTATCACAAGGAATGGATACGTTGTGTTACTGACTGAACACTCTGTTAAATCAAGCATTTATGTCGCCAAAATGATGGTTCCATTACTTGGTTCAACTGGATATTGAGTTCCGGCTACTATTTTATACAACTAAATAGTTTGTTTCAATTAACACAACATTCACTTCCCCATATTTGATCGCCGCATTTTGCTCAGTCAAATGAATATCATTTGCTCCAACAAATCCTTTCTCTCGGTGTAGGTTGTTCTAAAAATAATTCTTTGAAGAGGTTTCGATCTGGGCGGATTTGGGATAAAGGATCGTACTACTTTTCCTGAGCTTTTGTCCCATACGCCATCCTGTCACCTCCCTTTTGCGGAACCTAGATTTTCCACCGCTCACCGCTCATATCCTGTTTCTACGTTTTTCTGGGTTCTTCTTTCAAGGAAGAACACTTCAAAGAACATTTTTATACTAAAACTCACATTTTGATAGTTTTTAACGCTCAGCTATCTTTCCAAGGTCTTTTGGTGTGGTTTTTCCCTTGGGATCAATGAAGTCAATGATGTTGAGGCGAATGCCAGATAATATACGGGAGAGTGTCGAATTTCTAACTTACTTACCACACAGGCTTCAACTTTTAACTTTCTTAAGAGTCGGGTCGCCTCTTTTCCTAAGGGGGGGGGGGGGGGGGGGGGTTAGTGTTACGGAGGTTGATTTATCCCTCAAATCTAGTTCACATGGTCTAGTAGTCATCTTAAATAAAAGATGTAAACATATTGCTTTTGTGTTGTTATGATTCTTGGGTATGTAGCACTGTAGTAGTACGCAAGGCAAAGTCACATACACTATAGCACCTGTATGACGGCTGTGTCATGAGCAGGCTGTGAGTTTATTGTATATAGCGGCCTTTTTGTGTGCGTAATATTTTTATTAAGTAATTAATTAAATAATTAATTGATTACTTAACTTTTTATCTATCCCTGATGTTTGAAACATCAGGCATAGATAAAAAGTTAAGTAATCAATTAATTATTTAATTAATTACTTAATAAAAATATGTATGCCTGTATGACGGCTGTGTCACGAGCAGGCTGTGAGTTTATTGTATATAGCGGCCACAAAAAGGCCACAAAAAGGCCGCTATATACAATAAACTCACAGCCTGCTCGTGACACAGCCGTCATACAGGTGCTATAGTGTATATGACTTTGCCTTGCGTACTACTACAGTGCTACATACCCAAGAATCATAACAACACATACATGTGAGCACAAGAATAGAAGATGAGAAAAATTGCGGTGATCCGTGGGCGAGCTAGGTGGTCTCGGGTGTAAGTCCCCGGATAGGCGTCCGTAGATCCTGGGTTCGATTCCCGGATCGTCCGTTAATTTTTCTCATCAAAAATTATTTCATATTGCTTTTGTCAGATCCTCGTTAGCGCCTCAAATTCGTAGATATTGCACAAAACGCAGCATTTTAGGGCCAAATGAGGTTCTCGCGAAACCCTATTTTAATCCCCGTAGCATCCAACCGAACCGCTTTTGAGTCGGAATTTTGACCCTATTTTAATACCCGTAGCATCCAACCCAACCGATTTTGACCCTGTTCGTCCTCAACCTCCTATTTGAACCTCCAGATCCCCCAAAGTCAAGATTTAGCGCCTACTTTAATACTCATAGCTTCCAGGTGAACCTATGCAAACCCTGTTCGTCCTCAAGCTCCTATTTTGAACCTCCAGATCCCCCAAAGTCAAGATTTAGCGCCACTTGAATACTCATAGCTTCCAGGTGAACCTCCGCAAACCCTGTTCGTCCTCAAGCTTCTACTTTGAACCGGCAAGTCCTCGATCGCTACATCCCGCAACTACCAAATGACATCGTTAATCTGTTGCGCAACGCGCGCAATCCCTGTCGTTTTCTTATCAAGAGACTCGGTAGAGTCTCGCGCCAAGTACATTAAAAAAAATTTTTTTTCAAGCGCGAGACTCAACGAGTCTATATACCCGAGAGGCAACTACCCTAACCTATACCGCGAATTAGTATCTTCGTTTTCTTTAATTTCACATCATACACGAATTAAAACTAATTTAATCCAGGATGTGGGCATGAAAAGCTTTCATTTGAGCCCTAGATCGATTAAATCGGTGTCCAGAGTGCTGAGATATAATTAACTACAGATTCTGATACCCCGTTTTCTCGTACAATTTTTCTACGTCGTCGTCGTCGTCAGACCCAGATTCGTTCACACTAAAACCATTCCTATAAAATCACATTTCGTCGCTATACGCAGGACGTATGTTGTATGCTTATACACAGAACATACGTCCTTACGCATCTGGGAACATGACATAGAAGGGAAAATCCACACAAAAATTCAGACCAAGATTCATCCCATTCAAACCATTCCCATAAAATCACAACATAGAAGGGAAAATCCACACAAAAGTTGTATCGAGTGGCGTAAGTACGAGATCATGACGTAGTCAGCGCTGGTATCGCAGACAGAAACCGTCTGCAACACTAGCAGATCGCGTGTTGTCATTCACACTAAAACCATTGCCATAAAATCACATAGAAGGGAAAATCTACACAAAAATTGTATAGAATGGCGTTAGTTCGACAGTCACAACGTAGTCAGCGCTGGTATCGCAGACAGAAACCGTCTGCAACACTAGCAGACGCGTGTTGTCATTTCATTTCATGTTTTCGAATTCAAATCAAATAAAGAAAATAAAAGAAAGTACAAGCAATGATTAATAAAATTTGAAGGTACGAAAACTAGTGAATACCCACCAAAAGCCCCTCAGGTGCGAAAACCTTACGCCAAGTACATTCAAGTGATAGCCACCAACAAAAAAGTTTCGATAGGTTAATTATCTTAAATCCTACGATCTTGAGCTTTTGAGGTTATGCGAATCGACTGACGTGTAAAATTCATGGTGATAAATGAAATAAGGATCGTGAACGGATAATTTTACGATTAGGTTTACCTTGCATGACACAAGACTGTCAGATGACTATTATTAACTGACTATTACCTCTAAATTTTGTTCACTTATACATTGTAGG
This sequence comes from Tenthredo mesomela, assembly GCA_943736025.1. NCBI lineage: Eukaryota > Metazoa > Arthropoda > Insecta > Hymenoptera > Tenthredinidae > Tenthredo > Tenthredo mesomela. The sequence goes on along the minus strand of OX031020.1, from coordinate 15,151,363 downwards.
TTTGGCCTATTTTCATTTATGGATGCAATTATCGGAGGAAACGTTTTTTTTTTAGGGATTCCAATTATTTAGCACGCTGCCGTCTGAAGAAGTCTGACAATAGAAAATCAAGAGAAAATGTTGAAGTCGAAAAATATCAGGATAGCATGATTTGATATAAGGACGGCATGGAGCCAGACCAAGAAAGCCAAGTTCAAGCGTTGCATTGCTACGAATTCCACTTTAAGCTCTATGTTAGGCTCATCGTTAAAGGCTCGTCTGCTCAGACCCAAATTGTGCGTCAATGTTATGCGTTGGATTCCGACGAGTTCTATATTCTATCTCGGTATCCTCTAGTCCAAACGAGACTGTAAGTTGACGTTGTGCGTTGGACTCCGATAGGCTTTATTCTACACTCCATGACAATGTAGTGCTTTGACCTTCGGTGAAGATAATTTCTTAATACATTTTTTACAAACAGCTTAGACTCTCCGCTCGGAACGATCTCAATCAAATTCAGATCAGTGCTAGCACGACGAATAGTCAGAATGAAAATACTTATTCAATATGAAAGAAATGATCGATAGACTTCCTCTTTCTCAGATAATAGAGATTTGTATTCAATCATGAAAATTATAAAAACCATTTATTTCTCATTTATTATTTATTTATTCATTGCACAACCTTTTTTACGGATTGTTTAATTTTGTAGCGGGTTGTTATATCTTCGTATAGTCTAGTCAAAACCAGACCGTAAGCCAACATTGTGCATTAGACTACGATCAGCTTTATTTTATTCTCTACGTCGATGCAGTGTATTAGACTGATAATATTCACTCTACGTCACCATTTTGCATTGAACTTCAGTAAATTATATTTTACACGTTTGAAGTGCGTTTGAGTTTGATAGGTCTATTTTTCAGTATGAAAATATCGAATTAAGTGATTCCAGTTCTAGATAATCATCTCGGTGCATCACAGACTACAGATATTGGACTTTGAGACAACATTGAACAAAATATAAATTAGGTATTTATCGTTTTCAGATACCAATTGTCATTGTCTTAAGTGGCAAGACTACAAGAGTAGATAAAAATGATATAGGTATAAATAAATATAATAATGAACAGAAACTATGAGGAAAAGGCACCGATATTACTCAAATATCGAGTCCCTCAGACAGACTCCATAATTCTTGTCTATTTTTGACTATCTTGACAACAGAGTCCTATCCCAGAACCGAACGAACTACTAATCTATTCTACTCTTCTACTTTCTCAATTTATTTCACAGTTACTGAAGCGACGTTTATTACTAAGCGAGATTGTAACGAGTCTTGTGATATAATTCAACAATGAATACGAGCACAATTATTAGGTGGTCAATTACGCGTCAGTCTACAAATTTGAGACTTGGGGAAAATTATGAGCACACGCGTGCTCATTGCTGTCGACGTTCCTGCTTATCGAGGGACTTCGGGCGGTACGAAATAGTACAAAGAAACCGAGCGAGCGTAGCGAGCGAGCACAATTATTAGGTGGTCAAGTAAAATTTTACAAAAAGTAGTGAAATCAACCACAAAAAGCACCTTTGGTGCAAAAACCTTTCGCCAAGTCCATTAATGTGTAGACTACCAAAAAATAATCAAAAATTGTGCTCGTTCGCTCGCTGCGCTCGCTCACTCGATGGGTTGATGATTATCAACATACAAAAGCATCGAAATCAGATACAACTGCCAAGTACCTGTAGAATGATAAAAGTTTGGAATCGAAAAATTTGTTCAAACTAAATAACGTTGTACTCGTTCGCTCGCTGCGCTCGCTCACTCAATTGGCTTATGATTATTGATTGAAAAAACAATTCGGATGAAGAAATTGAAGACGTCAATATTTATCTAAAAATATTCATAACGAAAAAATAATAAAAAAAAATTGTAAAAAAAAATTTGGAGGAAGTGGTACTTGGGGGGCCTTTTATAGAAAAAGAATGATGAAATATCGATCGCGAACCATGTCAATGTCATCTTATAGATATTCAAACATTGGCCCGCCAACGTACCACGGACTCCAAATTTTTTTTTACAATTTTTTTTTATTATTTTTTCGTTATGAATATTTTTAGATAAATATTGACGTCTTCAATTTCTTCATCCGAATTGTTTTTTCAATCAATAATCATAAGCCAATTGAGTGAGCGAGCGCAGCGAGCGAACGAGTACAACGTTATTTAGTTTGAACAAATTTTTCGATTCCAAACTTTTATCATTCTACAGGTACTTGGCAGTTGTATCTGATTTCGATGCTTTTGTATGTTGATAATCATCAACCCATCGAGTGAGCGAGCGCAGCGAGCGAACGAGCACAATTTTTGATTATTTTTTGGTAGTCTATTGTATACTCTTATCTGCAATGATTGTAGTTGAAGGATATTTCAAATGGTTAACATTCACAGAATTGGTGATTATATAGGGCTTGTTGTTCGAAAGAGGTATGATACACAGTGAAAAATTTGGGTTCTAGAAGATCTACTTGAATTGTGTGTTATTTTGTGTTAATTTCAACATTTCTTTCAGTTGTAACAACAAATTTTCATTTTGTGTTGAATGATAGAAATGTTAAATGAACACAGAGGCAACCCAAAAATTGAGGTAGATTTTCTGGAATACAAAATTTTTCATGTGTATGCAAATGAGGATTAAAGTAAACGCTCAATTATCATTCTGGAGGACGCATGGGTGAGAAATATAGGAGCTCGAGATTGAACAGTCTGTTGAGAAGTTCGTCTGGACCAGTATTGTAAAGTGCGTATTGGTACCTACTGTCGGCGCAAAAATGTTTGGCCCCTCTGTTTGAGTGATCATAACTTCTACAGGAAAATTGGTAGAGCATCGAGTCTAGAAAGATCGGAATGCGCCAAGTTTTCTGCGTCTAATGGTTGTTCGCAAATTTCCGTGTAAAAATCGTGAAAGCCGTTATGATCTCCGAAAAGTTAAAAAACGTAGTTTTTCGGAGTCCATCGCCGTACGTCAACTTCAACTCGTCACTGTTGATCTGAAATGAGTGTAAAAAATCTGGAAAAATTTAGAAATATTTCCTGAACATTGACGAACATGATAGAGTTTGGTAAATCCAAAAATATTCACAAACCTGGACACAAGGTGCAAAAAGGTCCAATGGTGCGATTTGGGGAACGGATCGGTACGGACGAACCTGAGCCGGCTCAAAATTATCGTCAGGATATACACTTTTTGATTCCGTAATCAGTTTTTGGTTCGCTATAGCGGACTTCCAGTAATCGACGTCAACAATTTTTCAAATTTGAACGGGGCCGCGTGTGTCCCAGCCGCGATATTCTTCGCTGCATTCACATTGTTATATCAGTGGCCCCGAGTAACAATTGAGTCTGCGACGGGCGCGGCGGAAGGGAAATGCAGCGACGAATATCGCAGCTAGGACACAGGCGGCCCCGCGCAAATTTGAAAAATTGTTAACGTCGATTCCTGGAAGTCCGCTATTGCGAACCAAAAACTGATTACGGAATCAAAAAGTGTATATCCTGACGATAATTTTGAGCCGGCTCAGGTTCGTCCGTACCGATCCGTTCCCCAAATCGCACCATTGAACCTTTTTGCACCTGGTGTCCAGGTTTCTGAATATTTTTGGATTTACCAAACTCTATCATGTTCGTCAATGTTCAGGGAATATTTCTAAATTTCTCCAGATTTTTTACACTCATTTCAGATCAACAGTGACGAGTTGAAGTTGACGTACGGCGATGGACTCCGAAAAACTACGTTTTTTAACTTTTCGGAGATCATAACGGCTTTCACGATTTTTACACGGAAATTTGCGAACAACCATTAGACGCAGAAAACTTGGCGCTTTCCGATCTTTCTAGACTCGATGCTCTACCAATTTTCCTGTAGAAGTTATGAATACTCAAACAGAGGGGCCAAACCTTTTTGCGCCGACAGTAGGTGAATATCTCAGTACCTGTACCTGTACCTGTAGGTACCGAATACAAAGTATACCCTTTACAACACTGGTCTGGACACTACGAGTATTGAAGCAGGAGCTGAATTGTGGTTCCAGAAGACTTTCAGGTTCAAAGTAGAAGCTCCAAGACGAACAGGGTTCGGAGAGGTTTATCTAGAAGCTATGAGTATTGAAATAGGCGCGAAATTTCGATTCGGGAGAGGACTTGCAGGTTCAAAGTAGTAGCTTGAGGACGAACAGGGTTTGGAGAGGTTCATCTGGACGCTATGAGTATTAAAGTAAGCGCTCAATCTCAACTTTTGAGGACGTGGAGGTTCAAAAGAGGAGCTTGAGGACAAACGGGGTTTAGAGAGGTTCATCTGGAAGCTATGAGTATTAAAATATCCGCGAAATTTCGATTCGGGAGAGGACTTGCAGGTTCAAAGTAGTACCTTGAGGACGAACAGGGTTTGGAGAGGTTCATCTGGAAGCTATGAGTATTAAAGTAGGCGCTAAATTTTAACTTTTGAGGACCTGGAGGTTCAAACGAGGAACTTGAGGTTAAAGTAGGGTCAAGGGCGGTTGGGTTGGTTGCTACGAGTATTAACCCTAGAATGGTAACCTGGGGTCAAAAACGACCCCAGACGACTTTAAATCTCGCGCCCTTTCTCCCCCCGTGACTTTAAGGACTCGGGACCCTAACCATAATTCAATTCCATCCTCAGAGAGTCTCGAGAGCCGGTTGGCCGCCTCAGTTACGCACGTCTCTCCGAGCGGGAAGCGTCGAAAGTGCGGCTGGGGTCGTTTTTGACCCCACGTTACCATTTGCGTTAGTTTTTTGTCAACATTGCAATTTTGTATTTTTTTATTTTTTAGATGCCAGCGATGTAAGGCGGCCGTGTGCCAAGAACATAAGAACTTCTTATGCACCATTTGTATTCAACGAGACGTATACATTTTGTTATAATTATATAATAATATTTATGAGTCAATTTATACGCTAAATGGCTTTGTAAACGGTTTCCTAATTTTCGTATGACAAAATAAATTTAAAAAAAAAAAAAATAAATAAATACACATCTTTTAGAATCACCTTTCCACTTGAAAATGGAATTGGTTCCATTCGATTTGCACATAATTTGGCGTTGTTACACCAATTTTGGCGATAAAAGTCAATATTTTGACTTTTCCAAACTTCCCAGACTTCGATTCCCGGAATAAATAGACTTTTTCGAAAATGGAGTAAAACTAACCTACCTGTCTCAAAACTGTATATTCTCACTTTATAATGCCGTTAGTTTTATTCAATTTCGTTAAAAATCAACGGAGATATTGCAAATTCAATCAAAAAAGTCATTTTTACGAATTTTTCATGTTTTTTTCCGTTTTACCTCATTTTTTACTACTTTCTCCGACTCCAAGCAAAATTGCCATGGGCTCACGTAATTCTGCATTAAAAAACGAAGGGAATGAGCCTAAGTTGAACCCTTTTCGTAGAATATTACCGGAGATATGAATTTTTCAAAATTGGGGTCGTTTTTGACCCCAGGTTACCATAATAGGTGAAAAAAAATAAGGTTACCATTCTAGGGTTAAAATAGGCGCTAAATTCTGACTCGGGATATTCCGAAAAAAATAAAAATTTGGTGGTAGTCGTACTTGGCGGGTCTTTTGTAGACAAATACGAGAAAGCAGGAATTGTACTATGTCAATAATCTTATCTTGATATGAAATATTGGCCCGCCAAGTACTGCGTACTCCAAATTTTTATTTTTTTCGGAATAATTTCGAATATTTATTTTTTACTAGTATAATATAAATATACAGAAGACATGTATACTTGGCAATTGTATCTGATTTCAATCCTTTTGTGAGTAGCCATTTTCATAGTACTACTTTTGTCAAGGGGGAATTTTGATTGGTAGATTTGTTTGGGGGTAGTGATCATTGTTGTACTCATCTAGAATCATGATTTCATATGACCATAGTATAGTAAAGTATAGAAAGTTATATTTCAATTACAAATATTTATCATAGTCTTTACAGCGATACCATCATCGTTATACCCTACGTCTTTATATATCTCATGTATAGTAGCCACACCAGTAATTAGCTACAATTGATTATTCAGGCGTGCGAAGCGGTCAATTTTTGTGTTGTATATTAATTAGGTGAAATAAATTCTGAGCTCACAAAACTTTGTCGCAAGATTATTTCCAATTCTACAAGACCGCTTAACACTGAGAACTATTTTGAAACGAGGTTAAGTGAGGCTAACTCTGGATGTGGCGATTCTCATCAACGAAGGAATATGTCCGTTACAATAAAGTATAATAATTTCGATACGTGTATCAATCCCAATAAACACAATACCCGATAAACGTATAAAAATAGGAAGAATATGTCCGTCCAGAAAAGCGTATATTTCACGTATAAACACGTATATATATATATATATATACGTTTATACGTGAAATATACGTTACGCAAGATTATTTCCAATTCTACAAGACCGCTTAACACTGAGAACTATTTTGAAACGAGGTTAAGTGAGGCTAACTCTGGATGTGGCGATTCTCATCAACGAAGGAATATGTCCGTTACAATAAAGTATAATAATTTCGATACGTGTATCAATCCCAATAAACACAATACCCGATAAACGTATAAAAATAGGAAGAATATGTCCGTCGTTTACGTTTTTCCGGCCGGACATTCTTCCTATTTTTATACGTTTTTTGGGTTATTGTGTTCATTGAGATGTTTCCAAGGGAATGCACAAAAATCCGCTGCTAAAAATGTCAGATATATAGCTTCTGATAGACTCGGATAGGAACCGAATAAGATTTCCGGATAGGTTTCGACGCGGGTTGTTTTCGACTTCGTACGTTTTCTATCGGGTTCAATAATTTTATACGGTGCTTATCTGGGTCTTTCTGGATCCAATTCGGAATCCTTGATTGTCAAGCTTCAAATTCTATCCGCTTTCATCCGGACTGTGTTGTGCACGAAAACGCTTCTGGGGTGCGATTCCATAACTTTTATCACTGCTATCACTTTCGATAAATAGATAGATCTATCTATTTATCGAAAGTGATAGCAGTGATAAAAGTTATGGAATCGCACCCCTGAATCGTATGTGTACCGGTCCGGATTTTATGCGGAAACGTCTGATACCACAACACGAAATGGCCTCATTTCTATATGGCTGCTATCGTGATCAAGTTCCAAACGACTCCCATCCAGGCATATCCGGGTTTGATCTCGGAAACGTCTCTCACGACAGTATGGACATACCCAGCAAACACAGGTATGTTACAGCAAGGTAATGCGAATGTAACCGAATATAACGTGTAATATTACCTGTTCGTTACATGTAACGCTTAGATAAGTTGTTATTTCCTACTCAAGCGTGTAACTACACGGAGAAAAGAGTTTACTAAATTTCCTCATACTAATATAGTAATGGTTGGATATACTGCAAATATGACGATCATTTCTATAAGGTAAACGTCCCAATGGCCGGACAGGTCCCAGTTGCCGGACAGATAGTGTGTGCAAGAGAGACAGAAATATGATTTCGTATGGATGTCCGGCCATTGGGACGTCAACCTTAGCTGTCCGGTTATTGGGACGTTTACCTTACTGTATACATGTAGAAATATTTTTGACCGCGTAGATTGTAGAAAGGAAAATAAATCTCGGGTGTAGACGGTCAGGTAGAACCAAAATTATTTATTTTGATGTTTCGGTCGTGCATGGTCGACCATCCTCAGAACTGTGGAATGACAGTTGAATATAATAATCATCTTATTTAATAGAGTAAATCTGAATATATATAAATAACATAACAATAAGAGGTTCATCAATGGCTGAAAATTTAGGGAAACATTATGGTATGCAATTGCCATTGCGATTTAATATGTTTGAGGTGTTGTTTAACAGTTCTTCTTCTTCTTCCTTTTTTCGACTTATCGCCCTTTCGGGCATGTAGTCTATTTTGTTCAACGGTTACTGCAAAGTATTCCGCGCTGAGTCTCCGAGGCAGTATCTTGCGCGCGGCGCCTATATGGCTGCAGGAGCGATAACTTTGCAATAACTGTTGAACAACACATCGTACACATTAAATTGCAATGGCATTTGCTTACCATAATTTTCCCCAAAATTTTTCAGTCATTGATGAACCTTCTATTTATATTGTTATCTAAGATCACCACTTGGGCAATTTTCCACTACTGTGACCATAATTTTGAGTATTTCTTCTAAATTCAAGGAGCGTTGCACTCAAGAAGCTTCAAAGACTGGGAAAGATTTTTTAAATATTTTTCCCGGCTATTTTGGAAAAGTGGCGATGAGTTGAAGTTAAGCTACGGAAAAAAATGTTTAAAAACTACGTTTTTCACATACATTGAATGACAATATTTCCCTCCTGATTTTCATACAACAATAGTCTATGGCTGATCTAACGGGGAATAGAACAAGCTTGCAAACGATTCATATCCGAAGGCTGTCCGATTTTTTTTCACTTGAATATGGTGTGTCAAACCCAAGTGCCTTGACTTTACGGCCCGATAGTAGGTACTACATATTCCACGTGGGCCTCATCGAATGATGATAATAATGATCAGATGAAAGTATCACGTGTCCACGTGACCAGTGATCTGTCTATGAGTTTTGAGTCAGCGGCTGTTGGTGAGTCGGACCGGGGCGGGTGAGGGGTATAAGATACACTATATCCAGAGCCGACCGCTTCAGTTGGTAGCGAAGACTTCTCGATGAGGCGTCTATCTTTGGTTGAATCTTCGTATTCTCTCAAATCTCACATTGCTTGATCATTGGATCATTCATGGTTGTAGTTCGCGTTGCAAAGTAGCATTTTTAGCTCACCCGAATATCAACTGAATTCAAAAAAAAATAAAAATTCTCGAGACATTTGGGAAAGCTATAAGTTCGTGATGAGTATAATTAAGCATGCATTGACATCAGAATTAACTTGCATTTTTTTGAAGTTTCAATAAGCCTGTAAAATAAAATCGTACAAGTTTTGTGTTACTAATAATAAACCGTAACACAGGAGTACTGAAAGAAGACGGAGAATGACGCCATCTGTGGATACAGCAGAGGCCGAATATACAAACACAAGAAAACAAATTAAAACCTTCGATGATATTCTTCCGTACATCGGTGGTGCTGGACGTTATCAATGGTTCCTTTTTTTCTTGCTCCTACCATTCGCCTCTTCCTATGCTTTTCTCTACTTCACTCAGTTCTTTCTCACCCTTACGCCGGAAGAACATTGGTGCACCGTGCCGGAACTAGATGGATGGAATCTCACTGATGACCAAAGGTAAGCATCATATGAATGACTACCTACTAAATTCCCTGGATTGTTTGGCGAAGAGTCACGCTCAAATTAGTCTTCCGAGGGTGCAAATACGATTAATCGCTTTGATTTGAGGTGCAATGGAAGGGACTCATTGTGATTCGCAAGATTAACACGGAATAAAAAGTTATTAGAATTTGTCAACAAGATATGCGATTTTTTTTTCTCTACAAATATCTCGGAAGCTAAGTAAGTTAGACTAACAACCCAGCAAACACAAACTTGTGTGTTAATGTTAACTTACGAAAATATAAATGTTATATAACATTTAGGTATTGCGCATGTAACAATAAATCATAACTATTACTCAGCCAGCAATTTCGGAAGTTATGTAACGAGGATGTAACGGCCATATAGAAATGTCCGCCCTATTCGGAGATCAGGTACATATCTGGTACTTTGACGTCTCAGTGACGTACCTGCGATGTCAAAGTACCAGATATGTAGCTGATCTTCGAATATGGCGGACATTTCTATATGGCCGTTACATCCTCGTTACATAACTTCCGAAATTGCTGGCTGGGTATATGCCATCGTTGCATAAAGGTTACATGAAAACTAACATTTCAGATGTTATCTTACGAAAATATAAATATTGTATAACATGCAGGTATCGTGCATGTAACAATGAATTATAACTTTTATATAGATGAATAACATAACTCAATAGAAGTAACATTTCTTCTTAATGAGACTCGACGATTTTATGAGTAAAATCAGCAAACTACAGATATTAATCGAAGCCTATCACGAGTTGCTCAAGGTATATATATATGGGGCATTCCACGTCAAAACGAAAGCGGTTCAACCGATGGGTGTCCGATTTTCTTCCAATTTTTTTTTCTTGTCCTATTTCAGGACCAAAACCTACATGAGCAATTCCACGTCAGACCGGACAGATTTCTGACCTCGATGTTACCGATTTCGCTATCATTTTTTTTACGTGTTCTATGGAACAAATAAATTTATCAAACAATTTTTTTTTTTTTTTTTTTGGCCCCTATTTTCCAAGTTACACGGGGGTGAAATTCAGGAAAAAGAGCCAAAAATCGAAAACATACTCCTCTTCAAACGATCATATCTTTGATTGTATTCATTCTAGAAACTTTATCCAAGAACCATTTCAAAGCTATTGAATGACACTATTATAATATATTTATTTAATTTCGCGGTAACAAACAATTCTATTTGTTATAAACAAATATATTATTCAAACGTGATGTTCAACGCAAATACCAAGCGATAACATTATCAAAAAAATATGAGCGTATTCCTTGATCAATTCTCTACGAAATCGATAAGTCAATTTCATGGAGAATCGATGGAAACTATATGGAAACGATTTATTTATAAGCGACGGCGCGCGCTACCACCCAAAAACCCGGCTCAGGTACGTGTGGCTAGCATGAGAAAGCATCGGTGGGCATGTTCACGGTCATATCTTTGGTTGTTTTCATCCGAAAGACTTCTTCCTAGAACCATTTCAAAGCTATTGAATGCTACTATTTATATATATTTATTTAATTCTGCGGTAACAAAGAATTCTATTTGTTATAAACAAATATATTATTCAAACGTGATTTTCAAAGCAAGGGCCACGCAATAACATTCTCAAAAAAGTATGAGCGTATTCCTTGATCAATTCTCTACAAAATCGTTAAGTCAATTTTATGGAGAAACGATGGAAACCATGTGAAAATGATTTATTTATAAGCCACGGCGCGCGCTGCCGCTGAAAGACCCGGCTCGGGTACGGTTTTTCGGTGGCAGCGCGCGCCGTCGCTTATAAATAAATCGTTTTAACATGGTTTCCTTCGGTTCTCCATAAAATTGACTCAACGATTTCGTAGAGAATTGATCAAGGAATACGCTCATATTTTTTTGATAATTTGATCGCTTGGTATTTGCGTTGAAAATCACGTTTAAATAATATATTTGTTTATAACAAATAGAATTGTTTGTTACCGCGAAATGAAATAAATATATTATAATAGTGTGATTCAATAGCTTTAAAATGGTTCTTGGATGAAGTCTCTAGGATGAATACAATCAAAGATATGACTAGTGCTGGACACAAGACGAGACAAGACGAGACTTTGCAGAGTCTTGTCTTGGTCTCGGAAAAATCTCAATTTTTAACATCTAGTTCCCATTCAATAAAAATGTCACAAAAACGAAATGTCGGATTTTGTTTATCCCCATTTTTTTTTTTTTTTTTTTCAATATTGGAATGTTGACTTGTCGAGACTCTCGACAGTCTCGGAAAAATCTCGATTTTTACGTCTTGTCTTGGTCTCGACGAGACTTCAGGGTAGTATCGTCTCGAATTTTTCCATCTGTCTTGGTCTTGTGTCCAGCACTAGATATGACCGTTTGAAGAGGAGTATGTTTTCGATTTTTGGCTCCTTTTGCTGAATTTCACCCCCGGGTAACTTGGAAAATAGGGGCAAAAAAAAAAAAAATTGTTTGATAAATTTATTTGTTCCATAGAACCCGTAAAAAAAATGATAGCGAAATCGGTAACATCGAGGTCATTTTTTGATTTATTTTGTCCGGTCTGACGTGGAATGGCTCACATACTAAAGCATTTTTCCATTTGAACTTCGGTTTTTTATTGACGGATTTTCAAAAATTTGGTATTTTTTGAAATCTGAAAATTTCAATATTTTTTCATTCAGACCATATGTGAATTTATCGGACCAGTCGAACCAAATTTTTAAGTCTTCTAACTGAAGCTCACCTCTATATAGAGCGTGCAATCTCCAGATAGACCGAAAAAAACGGAAGTGCATCATAATTATTTTTTCATTCAGTTTTTTTCATTCAGTTTCAGCTTATTCCAAGAAGAAAATATATGAGACAGGAAATGTTCGAATTGAACTGTACTTTTCATAAAAATTTGTATTAAATTTTTTGCGTCAACGGATTTAGAGCGATTGAAAAAATAGATATAAAATTTCGATTTTTGAAAAAAGTACACCATTGTTCTTTAATTTTTTTTTTTTTTTTTTTTTTTTTAAAAACGTTCGGAAATCAGAAAATCTTGAGGACCAAAACCATAGTGGGCCGACGATTCTACAATTTTTTATGAATTTTTGAATTTGTAAATTTTTGCTATGGACAAATAAGGTAAACGTCCCAATGATCGGACAGCTAAGGTTGACGTCCCAATGGCCGGACATCCATACGAAATCGTATTTCTGTCTCTCTGGCACACACTTTCTGTCCGGTAACTGGGACCTGTTCGGCCATTGGGAAGTTTACCTTAAATGAAATCGTTATTTTCTTTTATTTTCATTATTTTCAGCTGTGAATTTATTTTTTGATGATACATTTGCATATTATAAGACAAAGTAAACTGTCAAAGAATCGTGATTTATATTACACAGAGAAAAAAAATTCCTCGTTTCAAGAAAAAAATTTCTTGTTTTAAGAAACTCCAGTTTCTTAAATGTTTTTTAATTAAAATGAAATTAAATATGATTAATATGTTCGTAATTCATATTAGGAACATATTTCCTTGGTATCATCAAAAAACATTCAACAAACTACAGTTTCTTGAAACAAGAAATCTTTTTCTTGAAACGAGGAACTGTTTTTTCTCTGTGTAATGTAAATCACGATTCATTGACAGTTTACTTTGTCTTATGATATGCAAATGTATCATCAAAAAATAAATTCACAGCTGAAAATAATGAAAATAAAAGAAAATAACGATTTCATTTATTTGTCCATAGCAAAAATTCACAAGCTAAAAAATTCAAAAATGCACAAAAATTGTAGAATTGTCGCCCACTATGGTTTTGTTCCTCAAAATTTTCTGATTTCCGACGGTTTAAAAAAAAAAAAAAAAATCAAAAATCAAAGGTGTGCTTTTTTCAAAAATCGAAATTTTATATTTATTTTTCCAATCATTCCAAATCCGTTGACGCAAAAAATTCAATACAGATTTTTATGTAAAGTACAGTTCAAATCGAACGTTTCCTGTGTCATATATTTTCTTCTTAGAATAAGGTAACACTAAATGAAAAAATATTGAAATTTTTAGATTTAAAAAAATATCAAAGTTTCGAAAATCCGTCAATAATTCAATTTAATTCATTTATTACTTCGTTTAGAATACATGATCCTGTGCAAAGGTGAGTCTGGCTGGCAACTATACGCTAGTATAAAGAGGTGTACATTCTTAGAGACTAGTTACATAGTTGGTTGTAGACATTGACCGAAAAGTTATAGAGTGCAATTACGCTATTTTTCGAGGTTGCGTTGAGTTCATTTAGCAAAGAGGAAGTGGAGTTGGGGTTACATTTCGTTTTTTCGATGAGTGTCTTTCTTTGTGCATGGAACATCGGGCATTCCAATAGCAGGTGCGTGAAATAGACGATGTTTTTTGTTAAACAATTGGGGCAGGAGGTTTCTGTGCCAAGTTTTAGTTTCATGTTCTTGAAGAGTAGACTTGGAGTGTATGGGTTTTGAAGTCTGCATTGTGCAGTGATTTTTATCAGTTCGATCGGTAGCTTGAGTTTTAAGTAGTCTTGTATTTCGTCTTTTTGCGAGAGGAATGGGAAAAACAAAAGAGAGGAATGTATTCGCCTAGTCCAATCCTGGTTTTTTATGTCTAGTACGTGTCCTGATAGGATATCGTCGCGGAAACGCATCACGTGCCCAACAGTTTCGAGGCCTTTCAGGCCGGGGGAAAATATTTACATATTAGCTCATTTACCTGCGCGCATCAGTTGTATTTATGTTTTGCATTATTATTGAATGAGAGAGTCAGTAGGCGGTGATAGCATATTCTTGGTACGCGGGACTCATCCATAGTGAGTAGTTTCTGAATCCAACTAAGGGATCTCTTTATGGCGTCGTAGGAAAAGGGTGTAGCCCCAACTTCTAAGCGTATGGCATAGTTCGGGCAGTTAGGGGCAGAGAAAGGATTTTTTTGTAGAAGCTAGATTGAATGGAGTTGATTTCTCGAGTATGTCGCGGACCCCAGGATTCGATTCCGTACAAGGGTACGCTTTTAGCTAGTGATTTGTATAGGTGTTCCTTGCTCTCCCAGGTGTTAGAGCGAGCGCTATGCAGTATATTCAGAACCGTACTAGTTGCGTTTTGGGTAGAAATTTTTGCTTTTTTGAGTTGGGCCCCAAAAGTTCCACTATTGGTGAACACACATTCCAGGTAACAAAATTCCTTAACTATTTCAATGGGTTCATTATCGTATTTGAATTGTAGTTTTTTGTTAGGTGGACCTCTGTGGAAGATTAGGATTTTGGACTTCAGCCTGTTTACTTTTAGCAGATTCTCAGAGAAGTAATTAGTCGCTACTTTTTGTCAGGCTTCTGAAGGTTTGGGGTAGTGATGGGCACCTAAATGAATACATCGATATCAATATCAAATAATATATCGAAACGTCAATATCGATTATAATATCGAATGCTTGATATCGATATTCGTTTAATATCAATACTTTTTCAGCGATCCGAATTGATTGTTAAAAAAAGTAACAAAAAGTGTTCAAAGAGTAGCTTAAGCGATTATTCTAACCGGTATGGAATGAACAATATCTTCCCATATACAGGGTGTCCCATTGGAAATTTCGCATTAGAATATCTCTGAACCTAGAGCTGCTGTTGAAAAATGTTTGGAATAAAAATTGTTTGGTTCGAAGGCGGACACAAACTGGTGATATCAGATCAGTTGTAACCATCACTGCTCCGGAGATACGAAGACAATAGTATTTCATGTGGCATGCCCGTAAACCAAGTGTTTTTCGGCGAGGATAATGATTTCAATACGAGCTGAAGGCGAGTCGGAAGCGAGTTCTGAAATCATTATTCGAGTCAAAAACGGTTTACGGGCACGCCCCATACGATATTTTTTTCGACATAGGCATTAGGGCGGAGTGAAAAATTCACTTTTTTCAAATCGCTATCTCCTTAGCACTCAAAAATTACGTCTTGACATCCTGAAAACCCACACCAAAGGATTTTTTTATGAGACCACATCTTGAGGTGCCTAGACGAAGATTACATTTTTACTTCACTTTCGGGAACTTCCAGACTCGGATATATCCTTCCTTCCACCAGAATGCAATTTTCATCTAACAATCAAAATTTTGAATAATGATCTAATTGGCTTCATTGCAAACCTTCAAAAAAACAACAGAAATTTAGTTATTTCCGTGTCATACTCAGAATAACCAAATTTCTGTTGTTTCTTTAAAGGTTTGAAATGGAGCCAATTCGATCATTATTCGAAATTTTAATTGTTAGCTGAAAATTGCATTCTAGTGAATGGAAGGATATATCCGAGTTTGGAAGTTCCCGAAAGTGAAGTAAAAATGTAATCTTCATCTAGGCACCTCAAGATGTGGTCTCATAAAAAAATCCTTTGGTGTGGATTTTCAGGATGTCAAGACACAATTTTTGAGTGCTAAGGAGATAGCGATTTAAAAAAAGTGCATTTTTCACTCCACCCTAATAGGCATGAAAAGTCACTTTGACGCCTGTTGAGATTCGCACTTGATATGACGAAGAGTGAGGTTATGGCGTGATCTGTCGCGCACTTCGACTGCGCATCAAAACTGCCATAAAAAGACTTTATATGGCAGTTCTGAAATGAGCCGTATAAATTGCTACTTTACGGATCGAAAACAGGCGTCAAAAAGTGACTTTTCAATGCCTATGCCGAAAAAAGTTGATTTTTTTAAATGGCAAGTGCTCTTTTTTCAGCATAGAAAACGTACCTCACGTTAAGACAAATTCAACGATATGTGGGAAAAGTTCATGTCGTTCACGCTCCGTGACTTACGGCTACGCAAAGTTCTCTAATCCTCAAATGCCTGCGATTATCGGGACAGGTATTAGGAGTTTATTGGACAGTATTTAGGAGTTTATTAAATGTTCGAACACATTGCCTTCTGTCTGAACGCAAAGTTGTAGACGACGTTGGAATTGCTGGAGTGTGGCGGGAAAGGTACTACGCTGGATATTACGACAAGCAGTTCTTATCCTTCGTTTCATGTTCTCCCGTGTTGTTGGTAATCGGATAGGAGGCAATGTGTTTGAACATTTGATAAACTACTGAATGTTATCCAATGAACTCCTAATACCTGTCCCGATGATTGCAAGCATTTGAAGATTTGAGGATTTCGCGTAGCCGTAAGTCACGGAGCGTAAACGGAATACACTTTTTCCACATATGGTTAAATTTGTCATAACGTAAGGTGTGTTTTCTATCCTAAGAAAAAAAGTACTTGCCATTTAAAAAAATCAACTTTGTGTTCGTATCTCCGGAGCAGTGATGGTTAGAACTGATCTGATATTACCAGTTTGTGTCCCCCTTTGAACCAAACAATTTTCATCCCAAACATTTTTCAACAGCAGCTCTAGGTTCAGAGATATTCTAATGCGAAATTTCAAATGGGACACCCTGTATATGTATTAAAATTTGAAGCATTCATGAAATACACATGAAATACAATACGTACATAAAATAGACGCAGGTGTAAGACTAAAATGTGAATATGCGTGCCTAAACAAATTCAACTGAACTGTCAATATCGGACGCGAAAGTATCGATATCAGCTATATATCGAAAGACCAGTATCGATACCAGATTATCGATATATCGTAAGGTCAATATCGATACTCACGGAATATCGATATTTCTTGCCCATCACTAGTTTGGGGGTTATCTGCCAGAAGTACCAGATTGTCGGCGTAAGCGACGCATCTGATTTCGTGTTGGTGATCTATAGAAATGCCTCTTATCCCGTTTTTAGCCAGATAGTTATCAAAATCAGCGATAAATAGCGAGAATAACAGGGTGCTCAGGATTTCTCATTGTAGGACCCCCTCCGTTACCTCAACAGGTTCGGAAACTACTTTTTCAGTTCGGACGGATATTTTGGCACGATTGTAGATGCTTTTGCAAACGCCCACGATCCTAGAGGTCACTCCCATGTGAACAAGTTTTTGCCATAGCAGGTCGTGGTTGATAGAATCGAAGGCCTTGACAAAGTCTATAAAAAATGCGTATACTTTTCTGCGGGGTTTGGATGCATCCCCTTTGTTTACGGAAACCGAATTGATATTCCGGTAGCTTGTCATTGTCTTCTGTCCATTTATATAAGCGATTGAAAATTACTTGTGTGAGATTTTGGCAAAAACCTGGCTCAGGTACGTGTGGCTAGCATGAGAAAGCATCGGTGGACATATTCACGGTCATATCTTTGGTTGTTTTCATCCGAGAGACTTCTTTTTAGAACCATTTCAAAGCTATTGAATGACACTATTTATATATATTTATTTAATTCTGCGGTAACAAACAATTCTATTTGTTATAAAGAAATATATTATTCAAACGTGATTTTCAAAGCAAGAGCCACGCGATAACATTCTCAAAAAAATTTGAGCCTATTCCTTGATCAATTCCCTACAAAATCGTTAAGTCAATTTCATGGAGAAACGATGGAAACCATGTGAAATAGTATATTGTGCATCTAGGGAGGAAAGTAGGTTTTTGCTCACGAGCGCGGAGCTTGCTGCCCGAGCCGACTTGCGCTCCCGAGGTGTGTCAAATTGCTGCCCGAGCTGGGAGGGGGAAGAGACGAGGCGAGCCGAAGGCCGCCTCGTCTCTCTCCCCTCCCACGAAGGCAGCAAGACACACCAAGGGAGCGCTAGTCGGCTCGGGCAGCAAGCTTCGCCGAGGGAGCAAAAACTTCCTCCCGTGATGCACACGATATTTTTTTTTGACACATGGATGGAAGGCCTACTTCGCTCCCGATAGAGAAGGAGCAAACAGAAGTTTTGCGTCCGTTGGTAGGAAGGGCTGTGTGGAAAGTCTTTCCTCCCTAGGGAAGAAAGACTTTCCACACGGCCTTTCTACCAAGGGACGCAAAGCTTCTTTTTGCTCCCTCGCTACTGGGAGCAAAATAGGCCTTTCCGTTCATGTGTGAAAAAAACGATTTATTTATAAGCGACGGCGCGCGCTGCCGCTGAAAGACCCGGCTCGGGTACGGTTTTTGGGTGGCAGCGCGGGCCGTCGCTTATAAATAAATCGTTTTCATATAGTGTCCATCGTTTCTCCATGAAATTGACTTAACGATTTTGTAGACAATTGATCAAGAAATACGCTCATATTTTTTTGAGAATGTTATCGCGTGGCCCTTGCTTTGAAAATCACTTTGAATAATATATTTGTTTATAACAAATAGAATTGTTTGTCACCGCAAAATTAAATAAATATATTATAATAGCGTCATTCAATAGCTTTGAAATGGTTCTTGGATGAAGTCTCTAGGATGAATACAATCGAAGATATGACTGTTTAAAGAGGAGTATGTTTTCGATTTTTGGCTCTTTTTCCTGAATTTCACCCGCGTGTAACTTGGAAAATAGGGGCCAAAAAAAAAAAAAAAAAAAATTGTTTGATGAATTTATTTGTTTCATAGAACCCGTAAAAAAAATTATAACGAAATCGGTAACATCGAGGTCATTTTTTGATTTATTTTGTCCGGTCTGACGTGGAATGGCTCATATACCCGGAAGTTCTGTGGACGCGGAACGCTAGGGATACCAACCCAAAAGGGGTCCTATTTTATAGGCAGTACGCTGCAGCGGCAGTTTAGTAACTTACTAGATGTTTCTAGTAAAATCACTATAGAGATCACTAGGAATCTAGTGATCATTGGTCACTAGATTTCTGGACTAGAAATCTAGTGACTAGATTTCCAGTGATTTCTAGTGATTTTACTAGAAACATCTAGTAAGTTACTAAACTGCTGCTGCAGCTTACTGCCCATAAAAGAGGACCCTTTTTGAGTTGGTATCCCTAGCGTTCCGCGTCCACAGAACTCCCCGGTATACGGGAGAGGCAACGTAGCCAGCACAGTAGATTCTACTGTACTGCAGGCTACTGAGTAGTAATGACGGGGCGCTCTAAGGTTCTCACAACGGAATTATTTTCTCAGTGCAGGGCATTCAATATTCTGGCCGCGTGTCGTATACTATTTTTCTTCATCTTCGGCCGCAAGTAGGTAGTTTCCGGCTTGATTTAGCTCCGGGAAGAGCGACTTTTGTGTGTGTGAATTACGTACTTTCGGCCGGAGATAAAGAATAGTACATTAAAATACGAGTCCGGTAAAACTTTTTCTGACGAGTGTGAGGTTGCAGCACGAGCCGAAGGCGAGTTTTGCAATCACACGAGATCAGAAGAAGTTTTGCCGTCGAGTATTGTACAAAATGTTACTTCAGGAGGTGTGAAAATGGGGGTTTTAGCTACGCGAAGCGTGGGTAAAACGTCCGAAATCTCACGGAGTGAAGTAAAATATATTTACACAATTCTAAAAAAAAAAAATTGAATTATTCGGCTTTGCTTCCACACTCCTGGGTAGGGGTAAAAATTTCGAAAGTGTGAAACGTAAACTGACCAAAATCTCGAATTTTTAAAACAGCGAATACCAAAATAACGAGAAGTGTGATTTCAAAAAATTTTATTTCCGACAAACCACTAAGTCGAATAAGTGTTTCGTCGAATGGTTATTTATCCAAAAGGTTGTTAAATCAAAAATGGAGTCTCAGATTGTTTGTATTTCGAATGAGCAGAAAGTGGATTTTAATTAAATCGAAAGTATATATTGTCGAAATTTAAAATCTAGAATAGTCAATATTTTCAATGGACAATAATCCGAACATAAATATGTCGAGAACAAGAATTTCGAAAGAGTGAAATTCATAAATTCATAAATGCAGAATGTAGAAGGGTCAAAATCTCGAATAAAGAGGATTCGGCACGCTACTTTCGGCCGGTAGAGGCGGCACCGGGCCAGAGACCTTACGTAGACGGTCCGTAGCCGCCAAATACTAGTGTTTCAGCGTTATCATATCAATCAATTACCAACGTTATGCAGTTTACTAGGGAAATGCATCGATAATTTGCTCGATCTTGGAGGTCACCTTTTTTTTGTGTAACATGGAGGCATAGAGATTCCTCCAGTCCTCAGGAACTGTCTCTTGGAGAAGAATTTTGTTAAAGAATATTTCCAGGTAAAGGGACCAGTTTCCGAGTAGGTTTTTATAAAATTCGTTGGAGATCCTGTCCTGACCGGGAGATTTCCTCAGTTTGCAGTGTTTTAGGCTGCGAAGGATTTCTGAATGTGTAATGTGTTGATCGAGGAGGGGGTGAGTGACTAGAGGTAAATCAAGGGAGACTGTCGATCTTGGAGGATACAGTTTATGAGGAAGCTATGCCATTGCTCTGGGAGAATAGCATTTTTGGTTTTTCTCTTTTTCCTGAAAGTGTTTACCGTAAGTCAGAAGGACTTCGCATCGTGACATTTACCAAAACTCTCAGTTATTCGATTTCTGTATGCTTTTTCCTTAGATATTAAAGTGTTAGTATATTGGTTTTTGGATTTTTGGAACGCTTCTCTGTCGGTGGTGCAAGTAAAGTTCGTTTTTCTACAAGTTTTTATAGTACGCCTGAGGTGCCTCTTGTGTGCCATACACTCGCTATCGAACCAGGGTTTTTTGTATATGGTGCTACTTTGTTTGAAGTGACTTTGCATTCCCAGGTCGTCAGCGACTTTCCTAATTGACTGAATTAAGGTATATAGAGCGAGGTAGGAGTTTTGTTAGGAATTTTTTAAACTTTGCTCAAATATAGATCATATTGAAACTGACAACTTTTCCTCATGAGCCAAAAACAGTTGACGTCTGTGGAAAAAGATATTCCACTGCAAAATTGCCGGTTTCCCCATACAACGCAATGTAAATTGTCGTGATTTCGAGATTTTTCTCGAATTCCCGAAAAAATTTCTTGAGATGTCCTTTAAAAAATTCTCAATAACAGTTTAAACAATTAGTGAGAATTAAAAAAAAAATTCATTAACCTCGTTTACAGTTCTCATCTTTAATCTCGCTCTTCCGTCACTTGTTAGGTCTTATGCATGTACGGCAATCGTGCAATTAGACATGAAAAAAATTTCATGTGCTATTTAAATGGAAAATACAAACAAGTAATGAGCCGCGTGGTGAATTGTCCGTCGACAGGCACATTTGGAGACAGTCATTCTCAAATTATAAACCAACTTTTTAGACCCTGAGAAGTGAAAAATTCGAACACCTCTAATGTATATCAACAAGCAATACCTGTCGCTAAGAAAAACGTCATCCGATTTTGTCGACCTTACCGGGATTCGAACCCAAGTCCGCTCGCATTCGCTGTATTACTAGTCGCACGCTCTACCTACTACACCAAACTACCCTATTATCACTGGCTTCATATTTTCCTATTTGTCGAAACCTATGATCAAGCTGTCGAATTAAGAGCTAATAAACATTTCAATCTCACCGTTCTGTCTCATGATTTGCAAGGTGAGATTATAGGCCGTCAGCCCGCTGCCAAAAAGTGCAATGATAGTATAACCTATGCCCTCTAGGGTTTTGGCAGTTATAAATATGATGAACAATGAACAAGCAAAATCAGCGCGTCCCCGTGGAACTTGCACTGGACAAGTTAATTTTCAATATTTATACACAGGTATACAGGTGTGAAGATTGTCAGACCCGCGCGAATGGTATACCCTCTGATAATTGTGCATTTTATGCCCGAAGCTGTTGAATTTTAAAAGGGCATGAGTTATACTATGATTCAACAATGCCGTATTTCTTAACACATTTAAGGGCGTATGCTGACCCTTAGGACCCACCCAGCACGTATGCCGATCGTTTTTCGATGGATTTTTAATTGATGGAATATCGTTTGGTATGCTCGGCAAACGCTATACTATCATTGAAAAACATGGTTTCTTTTTGCAATAAACAATTAACTTGTCCAGTGCAAGTTCCACGGGGACGCGCTAATTTTACTTGTTCATTGTTCATCATATTTATAACTGCCAAAACCCTAGAGGGCATAGGTTATACTATCATTGCACTTTTTGGCAGCGGGCTGACGGCCTATTACGCCTAGAGAATTATGTGGAAAATATGAGCGTGACGTGTACGGTTTCATGCAGTATCGCAACTTAACTGATTTTATGAAACATGCAATAATAAAACCTGATGACATGAATGTCACTTATATTATTTATTGATATAAGAAAATTAATTATTTTCGGCGGTGTTGCCCATTTTGTCTGGTCCCTTCACATGTTATTCAATATAGGGGCGAGAGGGGTAAAATGGCAACCCCCAAATTTTTTTTGTACTTTCTCAAAATTAAAAAAGGTTTTTTCCATTATTTACATTGTTTTAACAAACCTTAAACCTTGATAACTTAGGGGAAAACGGGCAAAATGAGCGAAAAAAAAATGAACTAAAAAGTATTATTTAAAGTAAATACGCGAGTAAATTTGGAACATTTTTCAATCGTGAAAAATTTCAAAGGCATGACGCGCAATCGTGCTTCACGTGTGCGTGCTTCATGCCTCGCATATTGTACGCATATTGTTATCTGGGATACTTGTAGTGCGACACATTGCGCACGCACCAAGTGCCGATCACATTGTGCTGGCCAAAAAGATGCATTCTCGCATGCACGACGTGCCTCGCACGCCGTGCGTCTGACGTGCGTAGCACGATTGTTATCTGGACACTGACACTTGGTTTCTTTTCTCTTTCTACGAAGTACATAGCAATTCGACTCTCTTTCCTATTCTATGTCTATAAGCTCTTTGGTAGAAGCTCAAGATTGGTGGCAATTTGACACCCAATATGGCGGTAAATTTGAACGACAGTAAATGAACTACACATATATTTAGATTGGAAAAGCTGCGTAATTTATGAATTCAATTGTTAATACACCCGTACTCTATCATACCGCGAATATTCGGTGAATCTGAACGATCCCCTATCTACGGCAAAACCAACACAGGCGCGCACCGCGTGCGTGAGGCTCGGCGGGTGGGGCTAGGCGGCCAGTGGTGGTTCTACCGAATCTTCCGCGCTAGCCGAATCTTAACCTAAAAAGCAATCATCACACTGAACACGGAAAAGAATGAACGCGAATAAAATGAATTCGCCTGGAGTAGATACCCTAGGCCGGTTCTGGACCAACGCGTGTTAGTGCACACGTACGCGCACGCACACACACGCACCCTCCCGTGTCCGTGTGAGGGTGTTGGAGGGGGACTCTGAGTCACGCTCTTGGACCCCTGACGTCACCCTCAAAATGGCGTCACCCACCCTCAAAATGGAGTCATACACCTCGAATTGACGTCACACTCCCTTGAATTGACGTCACACACCCTTGAATTGACGTCACACTCCCTTAATATGACGTCACACTCCCTTAATATGACGTCACACTCCCTTAATATGACGTCACACTCCCTTACATTGACGTCACACACCCTTGAATTAACATCCCGATATAAAATTCCGAACCCCTGCGTCAGAACCTTCCAGAAGCTTTCCCAAGGTCATTTTGGAGGGCAGAAAAACAGTTCCTGGAATTATTCGGCACCCTGTGAGAAGTTTTTCTTCAGATCGAGTTACTTAGGAATTAGCCTAATGATTCTCAGAAGAATAGTTCTCGGAATCGACTCTGGAAAGATCTTTTCGAACGTTCTAGAAATTTGGTGGAGGGATTGTCAGCTATAAAAGAGCGAAGAATACGGGGATGAAAATTAGTCTTCAACTGATCTCAGAGGAATGCAGAACAACTTACAAGAACAGCAAATAGAATTGAGAAAACGATTATATATACTTTTGAAAAATATC
Source organism: Tenthredo mesomela (assembly GCA_943736025.1). NCBI lineage: Eukaryota > Metazoa > Arthropoda > Insecta > Hymenoptera > Tenthredinidae > Tenthredo > Tenthredo mesomela. Next base: position 15,127,301 of record OX031020.1, on the reverse strand, counting down.
CAAGAAGTTAAAACTCTGATTGAAGCTAAGTCTCAACTCGATCACATCACAAGAAAACTGAGGAATATCAAGCTACAACATGAACTTCACAAAGCTAAACAAAGTCGGTCGGCTGGAGGAGTTTCTACCGACGAAGAAAGTGATGGATTTGGAAGTGTTCAGAGATTACCAAATCAGCAACATCCGCAAAGTTCAGACCAAATTTGGTGCCAGATTCATGGTTGATGTGGATGACAGCTTCTCGGTATTTCCACCAGCTCGGATGACGAAAGTCCTGACCGACGATGCGGATCTTCTCCAGAAGATGACGGTAGCATGCGAAGAGGATAAACTTCTGATGCGTTACCTCGGCGGACGATACAATCAAATTGAATTCAACCATGTGTAATTCACTTTGTATACTGAATTTACTTTTTAACTCTCATATATTCCTGTCATAAGCCTATTTTATTCATGAAAAGCGAATGATTTTCAACCTATTTCTATGCACAAATATAATAATTGAATTCAACTATGTGTAAATTACTTTTCAACTTTCATAATTATATCCTTGAATGAAAAATAAGAATAATAAACGTATTATATGAATAATATCCTCATAAAACCTGTCTACTATCATTTCAATACAAACCCTTTACAAATATACTTAAAAATAATTTTAACATCTAGCATACTTATTCAAATATGAATTAGGATAGAATTGAAGGTTCAATTTTAAATAATATATAATTGGTACGAGAGATTGTATAATACACTTTATTTATTCATGAGCTTAAAAGCCAAATTATTTGATTGGATAATATATCACGTCACTAAGGTCATTAGTGACGCGTTATAATGGGATAGTATAATTGGTATCTTCTGCTTATTCAGCAACATCCTCTATCCCGCATTTTTTAAACCAGTAAAGGTTCCCGGTCTTTTCTACCTTCACGAGGATCCCGAGGTATTGGATGAATACTGTGAAGTTTTCATCTTGAGTCTCATCCATTAAAACTATAGGTTGAAGCGCCTCCATCAACTCCGATATTGATGTACATCTTTCCAACCATTCCTCCGGCACTCTAATGCGAAACGTGTGATGATCCATGTCTGAAAAGGAGAACAACGTGAAAATTCCGATCGTTCAAACAGTGTATGAAAAATAATCCAAAACGTTTGTTTCTCATATTCAGTTAACATTCAAATTCATAGAAGTCTTGATTGTTGAATTCACACTTACCCGAATACGATAGGCTTGAGATGATTGAAGTAATATTTGAAGAAATTGAAGCTATGACTGTCCCGGCGGAGACTAAACAAAAATAAAAAAAAAAAACAATTGAAATCAGATAAAGTTGTTTGATCCTTCAACGCAAGATGTGCAGAGGAGATCGTTAACATTGAGAGAAAAATCGTGCAAGAGATTACGTGAAACACTTCATTGATGTACACAACTCAAGAAAAACTAAATTTCGATCGTTCAAACAGTGTATGAAAAATAATCCAAAACGTTTGTTTCTCATATTCAGTTAACAGTCAAATTCATAAAAATCTTGATTGTTGAATTTACATTATGGTAAAAGAAGATAATATCTGATACTTACCCAAATGCGATAGGCTCGAGATGATTGAAGTAATATTTGAAGAAATTGAAGATATGGCTGTCCCGGCTGGAGACTAAACAAAAATAAAAAACGATTGAAATCAGATAAAGTTGTTTGATTCCTTCAACGCAAAATGTGCAACGAAGATCGTTAACATTGAGAGAAAAATCGTGCAAGAGATTACGTAAAACACTTTATTGATGTACACAACTTAAGAAAAACTCTACTGTTGTCGTTATTCGATCAAGACATTTTCACTTGTATTGAGTAATGAAATATAAATTAGAGGATTCACTTCCAATGTTTCAGATTATAAAAGAAACGGTATATTCCACTCACCTTTGTCACTACTCTTTGACACCACACTATTCTTTGAGAGACTAAATTTGAATGAGCTGTCGCTGCTGGATGGTCAACCTCTTTTATATATCCTGTTGTTTAGGATCTAAATCGTAAACACGATAGTGGACTGAAAAATACGTCTCGAAAGTTCGATGCATGGTTCACACTCATACCCCTTGTTTAAGAATGTAACTAATACGATAGTAGAAGGCGCACGAAACTTCCATGCCGATCAAATTGCATTTGATTAGGCCCAGCTTCGCGAATATTCTCTAATGATATAAGCCATTGTTCTAGAACGTTCGCATAAATTTTTTCTCGACAAAATGTAGGTTTAACTATCCTTCACCAAACAGACTTACGCAGAGGAAATAAGCTCGATCGTTTGCTTGTTACCATTTCACTAGCTGTAGGACTTGCTTCGGTAATATTCTGTAAAAAAGGGTCCTCATGCATAGGGATCAAATTTCACAGTTCTTGGAATTTACCGATGATGTCGACCTATAAAACGACTACTCCTCAGTATTTAGGAACCATTCACCCTCAAACTTTTGCAGTGTATAATTGTTGTTAGCGATTACGCGAAAATGGACTCGGACAAATGTCGTAAACTTATCAGCATTATGCAAAATGCTTATGAAATTCTGACAGAGAAATCATCTACTACGGAAACACAGAAGTAGATCAGATTTGGAACTCAAAACATCAGGCTATTGAATAAAATTTTACGAAAAACCGCTTCAACGGTCGGAGAAAAAACAAGAACTTTGACAACAATAGGAGCCTTAAAATCATTGAAAGCTCGGTTTGAGCAGTGCCGAAAAAGAGAGGAGGGTGTGAGGAAACCGAGGAGAAGTGATAGAGTAAAGTGGGAGGACTTAGAGTCAGCTTTCAAAGAAAGAATAAGAACAGGAATAATAGCGAATCTACAACACAAAGATCTGAAACATTTTCTAGATGATTCGAAAAAACTAATTATCTCCAGATTGAAGAATATGCTCCGGAAAGACGGAAATTTGAAAGTAAATGTAGTATTATCCTGCAAATTCGAAACTGTAAAAGGTGGTGAAATTATCGAAGAAATGAAGTTTTTCAATACCAAAAATGAAGCTATTCTCCCAGCGACGAACATTGATGAATGGTTTGACGAGAACGTGAAGGAAAAATTGTTAGTCAAGATCGAAGACTTCCAGGAAAAGGATTCGGGATGGTCGTTGACTGAAATTATAAATATGGCTGTGAACATCAACAAATATGTACCACTGCGAGGAGGTATATCTACTTACACACAGTTACCGAAGTATATACAGGATAAAAAGGCGGTGGTAAATATAATGAACAACGATCCGTATTGTTTTCTCTGGTCAGTCACAGCAGCTCTTCACCCAGCAGGTAATCATGTGAATAGAACGATCTCTTATCCGCATTTTAGCTCAGTGCTGAGGTATGAAGGTTTGAATTTTTTCCGTGAGTCTGAACGAAATTTCAAAATTTGAATCATTGAACGGTTTAGCGATTAACGTGTACGGTATAGATGAACATGAACTAGTACCAGTTTATTTGAGTCGAGCGAAATCAGATACACCTACCATACATCTTCTTATGTTAGAAACTGACATTGAGCTGAACGAAATTGATGACGTCAACAAAACAATATATCATTTTGCTTGGTTAAAAAATTTATCTCGACTGTTAAGTTCACAAATTTCAAAGCATGACCATCGTACTTGGTTTTGTGATAGGTGTTTGAGTCATTTTCAAGATGAAAATTGTTTAACCAAACACAGCATTGATTGTGCGAATTTAAATAAATGCAGAGTGATATTACCGGACGAAAAAGATAAGATCTTGAAATTCAAAAACTTCAAATATAAAGAAAATGTTCCGTTTTGTATTTACGCTGATCTGGAATGTCTGTTACAACCGGTTAACGATACATCTGAGTCTGAGAATAGGAGAGTGTACACGGAAAGAAATCGTATGAAGCTCTCAACTATATGATTCTGATTGGCAATTTATTGGTAATGCAAGCCGATTTTATTTATGGCATAACAAAGTCATTTGCTGCGTGAACAAAATGACATTATAACCTTAACTATACAAATATTGCTAAGCCAATATCGTTACTCTAATCATACGATATGAGGTATAAGCTAACGTATGCGTCGTTACATTAGCGTAAGTAGCTCTGATTTGATCAAGTTTTGTTTCGCTAATTTTGAAATCTGAACGTTACTAAAGCCATCAACATTTTCTCTTAATACGAATATAGAATATAACAGCGTTAGCCATACGTTTGGTTGTCGAAGCTATATCAGTTGCAATCTTACGGTATGCTCAATCTGGCTATACGATATGACTGGTATAGTCCGCGCAAAAATCTCTGCGAACAAATAAGTTGTGGCGCTGCAGGCGTTTAGCGACCCGCGCTCCGTGGCAGGCTGCCGGCCGGACTTCCGCGTGACGCCACAGCGCGGCGCCAAGTCAATCTTGGCTCTCGCGATAACATTGCTACCAGCGCTGAATATAGACCCCGGCATCCGGCCACTAGACACCGCATTTCGTCCATCGATCTCGATCGGTCGAACTCCATCTTCGTCACCACCCGACAAGGCACAATACAAATGTACGGTTCTACCTGAATAAACAGCTCTGTTAACGACCAGCCGTTGATCTTTCTACTGGCAGTACCTATACCCCAGGGTACATGCCACCCCTACTCCCGACTCCCCTCCCCGCAGAGCAGCAGACGCCAGAACGAGACATAAAACAAAACAAAAAAAACATGAAAGAAAAAAAAAAAAAATATCACTATTGTTGAGATCCATCGAGAATGGTGGCAAACGGCAGCTCATACAGTATGGTTGTATCAACCATACTGCATTTTCTTCGTACACATCAGGATCAATCAGACTTGACTAAACATGTGACTTGAACGTACTAAGGAAAATGCTTACGATAGGCATTCTCAACCAACCAGATTCGTATAGTTGGAGTAATAATACGGTATGCTAGTTGCTATTTCAACCATGAAATATAGTTACATCCAACATAATTATGCCTGAATCCCCTGAACATTTTTTTCCGTGTATGAAAAACATGTTCCATACAGTATTGCCTACTATTTACATTGCACCTTCGACGATTCAGTTTCCAAATTTAGAATCAATCGTGGTTAGGATTGTATACAGGGTGATTCCTCGCTTACACCGCAGTAACTTCAGTTGTAGACTGTCAGGTATAGTCGGCATGAGAAATTATCCGTGATCGTAGCCGCTAGTTCTATATCGCCGATCGATGACAGTTTTTAGTTTTGACGGGTACAAGTGAAGTGGTGTCATATAATTACGGAGAAGAATTATTACACCCACAAAATGTTATTTGTGCACCGAATGATCGTTATCCAGGGGATTGCGACTGATTAGCGTGTCGATGGATGAGTAAGTAAAACCATTTTTTGTAATCACGAGTGCATCTGTAAGAGCGTAACCTCAAAACGGCAAGTAACCTCAAGGACAAGTGACCGTTTTCAGGTAGGCCAAGGGGCTTTACGGTCATTATTAGTAATTAACCATTAATAATTATTAATAATTATTAATTATACTAATAATAATTGAACCTATCCGAGTCCGGTAGCTAGCATAGGGAGATAAAATCTGAGCGAGGTGGCTTTTGCATGGTAGACCCATCCTTTTCCTCACCTCTCAGTACGAGGAGTCCATAATAATACTTAATAAATTAGATTTCAGAGAATAAATAAAATTCGAGCCCGTAGCAACCGACTTTTACTATAACCAAAAGGTTCGTAAAAGCCGAAACGTTACAATATACACGCGGAATAGGACCGGATTTATTTTTCAGAAATTCTACCAGGGTTATTCTGCAGAGTGCCAGTAGATCGCTTAAGGTTTTTCTTCATTTCAATCCCACTCACCAATATACAGCTTCAGGATTAAAGTGAAAAACTAATGTTGGAAAAATATCTGAACTGTTGCTTGAGACGATACTATTATGTCAAAATTTGAGCGATAATTCAAACATTTATCTCAAGTGGAGGTATTCAACTTCAATTCTGTGAGCTAACGCAGTTTCTTAAGCTTACCACTAAGCTTACATATTATTAGTTTCAATTAAAGTCTTCTAGAAATATCTTCCAAAATAGTTATATTTATTGCACAGCACAAAATCAATATCATAAATAATTATATTTACATGAGCTTGAGGGGGTATCCACACCTTTGAATGGGACAAAATTTTGAGGAAGAGATTGATATTTTACAGCGAATTGGATAGTCTGATCGAATCCAAAAAAATCATGAAGTTTGAGGAGGGTTTGACTCTCATTATTCATATTTAACATTGAATATTACTTTGAGCCTAATAGTAGTTACGCTGAATAAAGAAAAATACAAAATTACTCGGTTGTCGTAGAGAATCAGTAGCACCGTTGGATCGATTCTGGAATTTTTTGTCTTCAATTGTTCAGAAGAGATGCCTTCATCAGATGAACATTAGGGTGTTTCATTTTTAGGCAATATTTTTTTTTTCGATGGCATACCAGAGAATCTTATACTTTATAAAAAATAAAAAATTTTGCCGCCTGGTAAAAGGTTTTAGGTCTAATAGTGGCTTAGCTCATTCAAAAATTCGATTTCCCACCTAAATAACACAGGAAAATTTTTTTTTTTTGTTTAATTGAATTTTTCGTTGTTAAAAATTTTTTTTTCGAAAAAACCTTCGTATAGCTTTTGAAGGAAATTAAATTCTCTACAAAAATGTTTCTGTGGTCGAAAACCGTACAACCAGTAGTTTCGGAGTTATAGCGCGTCAAACATGAACAATTTTCGCTATAACTCCGAAACTACTGGTTGTACGGTCTTTGACTACAGGGACATTTTGGTAGAGAATTTAATTTCCTTCAAAAGCTATACGAAGGTTTTTTCGAAAAAAAAATTTTTAACAACGAAAAATTCAATTAAACGAAGAAAAAAAAATTTCCTGTGTTATTTAGGTGGGAAATCGAATTTTTGAATGAGCTAAGCCACTATTAGACCTAAAACCTTTTACCAGGCGGCAAAATTTTTTATTTTTTATAAAGTATAAGATTCTCTGGTATGCCATCGAAAAAAAAAATATTCCCTAAAAATGAAACACCCTAATGAACATAGAACTTTCTGATATCGCGAAAATTGCTTGACTGGTTTAGTTTTTATACTGAGATTTTTCTAATTTTTTCTCTCTACTTTTTCTATTATCTCAATCAAAAATGGTGATATCAAAAAGTTGTGTGTTCATCTGATAGAGGTCTGGAAATCTGATCTGATCGATTCTGGAAATTCGAAGACCAAAAACTCCTGAATCGGTCCAACGATGCTCCTGATTCTTTACAAGAACCGGTCAAAATATTCATTCTCCAGAAATCAACTTTAAAATTTGTTTTATTTGTTTCAATTTTTTTATTTCCTACTTTTCCCAGAGAAGAAAATCTAGTTACAGGAAATCAAGTTTCGAGATTTTGCTTATAAATAATGTTCGGCCCCACTGGTGCCTTTTGCTATTTAAATTAACCATTAGCTAGATTAAGATTATTGTTTAAGTTTAGATAACATATTTGAAGCCTCTGTAACGCCGAGGCATTTAGATATTATAAATTATTAGAATCGAAGAGTTGGCCTTAGGGCAACGGCTGCAGACCAAATGTTTTATTGGCACTCAAACGGCTGCAGGCCGTCGAAACTCATATTTTAGTGTAATGACAGCTAGGCTATAAGTAAAAACCTAGCTAGCTAACATAGACACACCAGGGTCCCATAAACATCGGCGATTACAGTGGACTCCCGAGGTGCGCGAGCAATTTAGCGAAAGTCGCAGGATTTTTCATACAGCTAAAAAAGCAACATTTGCAGGACACATGTCCTACACGGAGAGAAATTTCGGCGTATTTTAAGTGGGGTACGTCGAGCTATACCTAATACATCGAAACTTTGTCGAGGTAATAAGAGTTGAGAAATTGGCATATTTTAAGACAATAATCGGCTTGTAACACCTCGAATATCAAGCGAGGTAAATTAGAACAAAGATTGACTTGAAACAAGTCGATAAACGACGTATAATATGCCGGCCGAGCGTCGAGGCGCTACGAGTCAAACTTCGGTGTATATTACCTCGTCGGAACGGCACAAAACACGCCGTTCGGCCGAGAGGCGCATGCAATTGCTCTGTTGTTCTCCTTCTTCCCCCACCACTCCACGCTCTCTCGTCTCTCGACCGAACGGCGTGTTTTGTGCCGTTCCGACGAGGTAATATACACCGAAGTTTGACTCGTAGCGCCTCGACGCTCGGCCGGCATATTATACGTCGTATTAGTATTTAATTATTAACATTAGATTTATTAAATGAAACATAAACGGGAAATATACATTGGTCTACATATTATATTCACAGCGTGACGGCAGTACGACCACTGACTCGACCCTCAGCTGTCTTGTTGTCTATCGGTATCTCACCCAGTACATACACGTAGCCATTCTCACACAACCTATATATGTATATGTGTGTAGGCTTTCGTTCGTGCGTTCGCACGTCCTAACGTATACGATATGAATGTATATCTGGGTAATTCTCCCGAGATACTCATTTTCCTGGTAACCGAGTTTATTTTCAATAATCGCTCTGATTTTTTAGATTTTTTTTCCAGAATCTATTAGATCGTGATATTTTGAGATAGTGCTAGAGGACAGATTTTTTTGGTAAAGCCTGTTAATCGATTTTTTGCCATGTTTGACGCCTAAATGTCATTCCTCTGGCCTGTAACCATCACATCTTCCCATATTGTAACGGGCGCAAGAAGTACTTAAAATTAAAAACATTGCAAATCATCAATATTTTCTCAAACTAAAGCATATTTATAACCTTCTTTCGAAATCCAAAAAAAATAAATGAGCATAGATATCTCACAATAAAAATCCAAATCTTGTAACCAGTTTTTCCATCATTCCTCTGGGCCGTTGGAAATGAGTCGATATTAGTGCAATAGGTATCGGTAACTAACCGGGCGTTCAAGAGCAATGTGTCTTAGATCTAATTGACCGAGCTGACAGTTTTTCAAAGTTTCATTTTTCATGCTTATGACTTTTTTATTACGAAAAAGTGTGGCTTGAGTAGATGTCACAAGCTGGAGCGTCATTCCTCTGGCGAGTGTCAAATATATATTTTCAACTAAATTAAATCTTTGTGTATATTTTTAAGTGAAACTATTGAACACTAAGTCATCACCGCGTTTTGAGGTTTAAAAAACCGCGCATGTTACATTGCGAACAAGAAATTGTCAAAATCGTCATTCCTCTGGCGTCATTCCTCTGGCCGAAAAAAAAAAAAAAATCCGCAAGATAGAACGGCGAGTTTGAACACAAAAAGTAAATTAAAAAGAAAAAAAAAAAATAGTAATGCGAGTTTGTCCAAGTGGTAATTATGTCTTATTGATTCATAGTAAAGGTCATCGATACTTTAAAAAGCGAAAATTAACGGTTTTTTTTAATTTTTTTTTTGCATCCCGAAAAATGAGTATCTCGGGAGAATTACCCATCTATCCTCATACTTCTCAACATGTTCTAATTTACCTCGCTTGATATCCGAGGTGTTACAAGCCGATTTTTGACTTATAACACCTCAATCTACGACTTAGAATACCTCGAGTAGCATTCGGCATATTTAGTGTCAATTTCGATCGAGGTAAAATACGCCGAAATTTCTCTCCATGTACAAACATGCTGAACCGTGAAAGCCAAATGTTTTAGGACTGAACAAATCTCTGCAGACGAAAGGGTCGCTCATCCGCGAGTCTGCCAGCCAGATGTTTTATGGGCCTTGGTGATACCCAAAACTCAGAGTTCGCGTACCCAGGGTTTATGACTAGGGAACTTTCCCTCCCGGGTCCGCGACTCGAAGGAGAATCCCACTGCGACCTCCACCGGGGGAAAAACTCCCACTCACGATTTTTGGGACAGTTTGCACGCCTCCATCGGCAAGGGACTTTGTCACCACCCACGGGAGAGGTCCGCAGGGGGATGACAAGACGATATAAACCCCGGCACTAGCCGGGGAAGTCAGTTCAAAATAAAAAAGGTTAAAGACAGTCCAAGTAAGGACTTGTAATATTCAAGATTAAAAACCTAAACATTCAAATAAATCCACAATAAATCACATCACACATAACTACGCTACATCCATGTACAGATATTAAATATATTCAATTAATTTATAGACAACTGAGTCATTTATTTATTTAACCAGTGTGAGGAGTTTACGTTCCTTCTCACACGCAAAAACAAATAATATGCTGGATCCGCAGCTGCTCTCGCATCGATGTGTTATGTCTCGAGTCTAGACACATGTGCCCGGCGGATGGTTTGTAGTGAGTTTTGACCTGTTCGGTCCAACAACAGTGTCCGGTAGGTGTCTGGTAAGGCTGTCGAAAAAGAATGAATTGCCTTAGGAAAAATCTGATCATAATTTTTAAAAACATAAAAATTGTTCAGAATTCTTGATCTTTAATATTTTTGAGATTCAGAAAATGCCAGCACAATTTTTGTCAATATTCCGAAAATTCTTTGATCTTTCATCAATCATACCTTTTTTCTTATCATATTTATCAAACTTTTGCAATTAATATATTATAGACGTACTCATCTTTTTAGAAATCTGAATGTGTAGTCTCCTCGCATCGATTTCAAGCGCACTTTTCGATGGATCATCTTCTTTCGATTCCGAAGTCTCATCTCAGACATATATATAAACAGTGTTTGTTCAATAATGAAAATGACTATTGGGTTGAATTCGTAATGAAAGCACATTTTACAAACAAGTTGACACCTAACCTCGAAAAAATGTAGATCGCAGCCATGTGTTCTGTCAATGATCATAATTCAAAAGAATATTGAAAATTAAATATGTGTAAAAATGATAATTACAAAGAATTGAAAAATCACAAAATAAAATTCAAAAGCAAAATATATAAAAACGTCAAAAAAACAATACAGTGGTGTTGGCGGTGCTGTACAATATTTACGGGACCAACATGAGCGTCCGCGCGCCGCGCGGTGGCACTTTTTCGCAATTCGGCACTGTCATGGCTGTAACTTTTTGAATCCTCTAGATTTCCTGACGCCGATTTATTTGCAGGTAGAGTAGGTATCACTAGCATTCCAAATAAATTATAAAAACGAAAACGATTTTTTGAAAATTCAAAGGTGTAGATGACCCCCTTAACCTGATATAATCAATATATCCTACGTTAGTACGTAATCAGACATAATATACATTGCAATTGTGCGCAATACTCCCATAATAGAGGGCTTACAAGGAGTACTAGTGATGAAATGCAAAATAAGTTTTCCGAAAAATGATTTTTTTCCTTCTAAATTTGTTTTTTCCGACAAACAATTTTTTTTTCATGAATTTTTTTTTTAACAATGTTTTTTTTTTTTCATCGGCTGTCAATTTCAAAGAATCTCTAAAGATGCCAATGAGTTTTTTTTTTTCTTCAATATCAGAAAGATTTCTTGGTGAAAGTTTCTTATTTGGTGGAAGATGTTAAGAAAATATGGTATGGTTCCGAGGGAAAAAATCATTTTTCGGAAAAATGACTGAGAAACTTTCGATCCCAATTTCGACAAGGATTAACCCCTCAACAGATTCGTCACGAATTCTGAATCACCCTGTATTTACAGGATGTATCACCTTAACTATCGAGAATAGGAGGGACTTAGTTGACGCGAAGTCACGCCCCATCAACCAATCAACAAAGAGAATAATTTCGTAGACCGAAATTTTTACGAAAAATCGAAAATACAATTTCTTGGTGTAGGGAAAAAATATCAACAACGACTCGAATACAATTTCATATTGTAGGTAAGAAATATCAACAACAACTCGAATCAGGCTCTTAGGTATTTATTTAGTCCGACGCTTGCGAAAACGGTTCTTTCCTCTTTATTGATTGGTTGATGGGGCGTGATTTCTCGTCAAGTAAGTCCCTCCCATTCTCGATACTTCAGGTAATACACCCCGTATATATATATAATATTATATAGTATATATTAGGGTGATCGTTAAAGATTAAATTTTCTCAGGCGCCTCCTAAAAAGTTTTTTTTTTTTTTTTTGTCTAAAAACATGAGGGCAATTTTTTTTGTTTTTTAATGATAAAAATGAAATATAATATATATAGCTGAACTTTAATACAGATCCTTCAATTGTTCTGCTTATATACTGTACTCAGTAAAATACTCTGAAGGGTCTGCAACAGATCTGCGATATATATATATATATACTAGGGGGGCTTCGCCCCCCTGCGCGCTACGCGCGCCAACCCCCCATATTCTAATTTGTATCAGTTGTTTCTAAAATTCTAATAATCCGTGGATTTTATGTTCTTCGTATTCCTCGTTGTCCAGGTCGTTTGCCAAGTATTTCTAGTAGTCCAGGTCCTCGGCTTCGTAGTTCTTGTTGTCCAGGTCGTTCAGTGAGTATATCTCGTAGTCCAGGTCCTGGGCTTCGTAGATCTCTTAGTCCAGGTCACTCGCTAAGTATTTCTTGTAGTCCAGGTCCTCGGCCTCGTAGTTCTCGTTGCCCAGGTCCTTCGTTTCGTATTCCTCGTTGTCCAAGTCTTCCGATAAGTATTTCCAGTGTCCAGGTCTTCGCAGTGCCGGATTTTCACAACTCGCGCCCCTAGGCACTGAACTCAGTTGCGCCCCCTTTCTCCGTATCCTTCGACAGTAGTACACATTTTGGCTATGTTAGAATTTGTGAATTTGTTTACTTGACTTCGATACTGGCTGCAAAATTGAGCAAAATTTTTACCCTTTTCTTCAAGCGTATTTTTTTTTTCCTACACGTCATTTTTTTCTGTATGGGCGCAGTGACCAGCGCCCCCGTGCACCGCGCGCCCCTAGGCAAGTGCCTAGGTTTGCCTTGCCGCAAATCCGGCCCTGGGTCTTCGGCTTCGTAGTTCTGGTTGTCCAGGTCATTACTGAGTATTTCTCGTAGTCCAGGTCCTCGGATTCGTATCTCTTGAAGTCGTGTGTAGAGATTATTAGGATATATCGCCGCCGCCGTGTCAGACATTTTGTGCTCTCCTCGGCTATCCTCGGCTATCTTCGGTTATCCTCGGCTATCTTCGGCTATCCTCGGCTATCCTCGGCTATCTTCGGCTATCCTCGGCCATCCTCGGCTATCCCCGGCTATCTTCGGCTATCCTCGGCTATCTTTGGCTATCCTCGGCTCTCTCCGGTTCTCTTCGGCTCTCCTCGGCTGCCTTGGCTCTGCTTAACCCTTTCCCTTTCCTGGGCCCTTGGACAGAGGGGAGGACCGGGTTCGGCTCCCCTTGGCTATCTTCGGCTATCCTCGGCTATCCTCGGCTATCCTCGGCTATCCTCGGCTATCCTCGGCCATCATCGGCTATCCCCGGCTATCTTCGGCTATCCTCGGCTATCTTCGGCTATCCTCGGCTCTCTCCGGTTCTCTTCGGCTCTCCTCGGCTGCCTTGACTCTGCTTACCCCTTTCCCTTTCCTGGGCCCTTGGGCAGAGGGGAGGACCGGGTTCGGCTCCCCTTGGCTCTCCTCGGCTATCCTCGACTATCTTCGGCTATCTTCGGCTATCCTCGACTATCTTCGGCCATCCTCGGCTCTCTTCGGTTCTCTTCGACTCTCCTCGGCTCTGCTTCCCCTTTTCCCTTTCCTGGGCCCTCGGACCGAGGGGAGGACCGGGTTCAGTTCCCCTTGGCTCTCCTCGGCTGTCCTCGGCTATCTTCGGCTATCCAGGATAGTTTTCGATAGGGAAGCCGAATGGGCTGGGGGGATGGGGCGAAAACAGCCGAGCGGGGTCGAGGAGACCCAGGGCAAGAGGTGGGGGGGGGGGGGGGGGGGGGGGGATAAACAAAAGCTGAGCGGAGCCGAGATCGCTGGGATACTGACAAAGGTTAGGTCAGATGACCTAACCTAAGCTAACCTGACCCAACCCAACCCAACGCACTCTATCCTGACCAAGGCAACCTGACCTAACCTGACACGACCTAACCCATCCTAAGGGTTAGGGGGAGGGGAGGGGCGAAAAGAGCCTAGCGGGGTCGAAGAGGCCATGGAAAGGGGGGGGGGGGGGGGGGGGGGTAGCGAGCGTGGTCGAGGAGGCCATGGAAAGTCTGACACGGCGGCGGCGGCGGCGGCGGCGGCGGCGATATATCTTTATAATATAGAGATATATATATATATATATATATATATTAGACTGTTTCAAAAAAAAAAATTTTCAAAGAACATTGAAAAATCGTCAGATTATGTCTAAACAAAGACCCTGTTCAAATGTGAGCCCTTAATATTAATATTTAGAGGTGGCGCTTTTCATTTTTCTATTTCCATTTAAATAACATAGGAAAATTTTTTTCTGAACTTCCGAATTTTATTACTCAGAAACGAACTATTTTACAATAATAACTAAGACAGCTTTTTGTAGCAAATTTGACGCTCTATAAAAAAGGTTTGAATAAAAATTTGCGTGAGGCGAGCCGTTTCGGAGTTATCAAGCCTCAACCATTGAACTGTTCAAAATAATGATAATTTCTACTTATACGCGACAAAATCGACTCATATAACTTAAATACCCACTATTAATACTATTATCAACTTTAAAACCAATATCCATTAATTTTCAATTCAATGTTGATCAAAAAATTTTATTAATCAACAATAAGTGATTAATTTTTTTGATCAATAATCAAAAATACGGGTATATCACAAATAAATAATGAAATTTCATCATAAATTTTATTTACAATTCATCAATAATTCATTTCAATTTAATTTTAATTTTGATTTTAATTTTGAACAGTTCAATGGTTGAGGCTTGATAACTCCGAAACGGCTCGCCTCACGCAAATTTTCATTCAGACCTTTCTTATAGAGCGTCAAATTTCCTACAAAAAGCTATCTTAGTTGTTATTGTAAGGTAGTTCGTTTCTGAGTAATAAAATTCGAAAGTTCAGAAAAAAATTTTCCCACCTTATTTAAACGGAAATAGAAAATTGAAAAGCGCCACCTCTAAATATTAATATTAAGGGCTCACATTTGAACAGGATCTTTGTTCAGACATACTCTGACGATTTTTCAATGTTCTTTGAGAAAAATAAAATAATCGCTTTTTTTGAAACAGTCTAATATATATATAGAAAGCTGAACTTTAATAGGGATTCTTCAATTGTTCTGCTTGTATACTGTACTCAATAAAATACTATAAAGGATCTGCAACAAATCTGCGGGAATACTGCAATAAGATTCTTGAAGCAGAATCTGCAAGAATCTGCTAGTGCAGGTATTGCTACTAGGGTATTACTATTTTGTAGACTGGGGACTATTTTTCACCAAATTTTCGCGATCAATCGCTATCGCTATCAATTAATAGCAGGATCCAACTTGCGAAAATGTTGTGAAGAATAGTTCCTAGTCTTCAAAATAGTAAAATTAAGTGAACGAGTTCCAGAGGGAGTCAAAATTGAACAAAATATTCTTGTCTGATTTGATACAGAAGCCTAAAAGCTTGCACTCACTATGCGGAAGCGAAACGCGGCGAAGCACGGAAAACAGTAGTGCATCGATCGTCTTTTTTCTGTAGTTTCTAATAATAGTGAGCATGATTTGCATTATAAAATACGATGCGCCACTGTTTTCCGTGCTTCGCCGGGCTTCACTTTCGCGTAGAGGGAGCAGGCCTTCATTCTGCAAAACGAAATTTAAAATTGAAAGAAAAAATAGAATGACATGTGACTCCACGATAAATTCGACGGCATAATTCGTAAAAAAAAACACGATGTTTTTCATGAGAACTTGGAAAAAAAAAAATTTACAACCTCTCGAAATCGTGAAATTCAGTCAATTCAATCGTGAACTCAATTCAATGAAAAAATCATACTGCAATTGATGATATTCACTTTTTTAACCTCTTCCCGATCGAATTTTTTGGTTCTGAAAAAAAAGCTTTCCGCTCCCGCCGCGCCCGTCGCAGACTCAATTGTTACTCGGGGCCACTGATATAACAATGTGAATGCAGCGAAGAATATCGCGGCTGGGACACACGCGGCCCCGTTCAAATTTGAAAAATTGTTGACGTCGATTACTGGAAGTCCGCTATTGCGAACCAAAAACTGATTACGGAATCAAAAAGTGTATATCCTGACGATAATTTTGAGCCGGCTCAGGTTCGTCCGTACCGATCCGTTCCTCAAATCGCACCATTGGACCTTTTTGCACCTTGTGTCCAGGTTTGTGAATATTTTTGGATTTACCAAACTATCATGTTCGTCAATGTTCAGGGAATAGTTCTAAATTTTTCCAGATTTTTTACACTCATTTCAGATAAACGGTGACGAGTTGAAGTTGACGTACGGCGATGGACTCCGAAAAACTACGTTTTTTAACTTTTCGGAGATCATAACGGCTTTCACGATTTTTACAGTGGCGTAACAACCAGGGGTTTTAGGGGTGCGAAAAACACGGGCCCATGGGGTCCAGGGGCCCACGCACTAGGGAGATAAAAAAAATGTATTATCGCCGTACTAGAACAAACTGCGCGTCTACCGAATAAACGCAGGTCCATGGTCTCAAACAAGTTTCTGTAATAAAATGAACATGCGGAGACAAAAGTATCGCCACTGTTCGATAGACGGATCAAGAAACTGTGTAAAACAGTGAGTTCAAATGTAAAGCTCTTCCACTCTCGGGCTCAAAACAAAGTGCCTGGTCCAAGGCTGTGTTCCAAAACGTCACCCGGGTGCTCTCGGGTGTGTCTTTATCCTTTCTTCACCCATGACAATAGAGAAAGATACAACATACCCGAGAGCACCCAGGTGACATTTTGGAACGCAGCTCAAGATAACGAACCAGACCCGATCATGTTCATTACTATAGCTTTCAGTCTAAGCATTTGATCATCGGCTACGATGCATGGAACCATTATCTGCAAGCCGTTCAGTTCACCACTAGAGAAAGTTTCTGTTTAAGATAAACAGGCGATAAGTTTCCGTTCGAAAAATTGCGAGTCTTATAAAACTAATGAAATTGATTAATTTGTTTGATTGATTACGATAATAAGTTAATGATTCTAATTATTGAATGACCTTTAAATACGTGTTTTTTTTTTTTGTTTTTTTCACTTTTTTTTTACCCATTTTACGTTTATTAGCGGTTTAGCACCAGGGCGGGGCGGGGGGGGGGGGGGGGGGGGGGGGCAGAATCATCGATTGCACACGGGCCCACGAAGACATAGCTACGCCACTGGATTTTTACACGGAAATTTGCGAACAACCATTAGACGCAGAAAACTTGGCGCTTTCCGATCCTTCCAGACTCGATGCTCTACCAATTTTCCTGTAGAAGTTATGATTACTCAAACAGAGGGGCCAAACCTTTTTGCGCCGACAGTAGAAGTATGCATCGCCAATTCACCCTGACACTCTTAGCTCCTGAGTCAGACCACATTCTTCACCGAATGTGTTTCTTCTGATTGACTTAATAACTGCAGCACATATACATTATACATGCATTCTATCAATGTCAATGATAGTTTTCAATATAACACTAATACCGTTGCATGAGAGTCGTTGAGGAAACGTTATTACTATAATTTATTACCAAATTATCCGTGCGATCTCTCATTGAGGGGTAAGGTTAATTCGATACAAAAAAAGCATATTTTTGATAATTTTTTTTGATGACAGTTAATTTATATTTATTTGTATGATTACTATGTAATAAACTAACATTTGAAGAATATTCTGTGAAATTTTCAATTATAACTATGAAGAAATGAGCCATTGACAGCAAATCTCCGCGGACGTCTCAAAAAAAAAGTTTCATTGCGGTGACGTTCATAACTCCTCACTGGATCATCCAAAATCAAAAAACTAAAATGATTTTATTAGTAGATAAGTTTCTGCAGGTAACCCTGTCAAGATTTTTTTTTTTTTTTTTTTTTCAATCGATTTTTCGGTTTTTTACAGCACTTAGAAGTCCAAATACCGATTTTTCAATAAAAAAATCGGAAATTCTGTTATTTTAAAACATGTTGGAATTAAAAAAAAAAAAAAATAAAAACTCGACAGCGTTACCTCGTTATTCATGTAAAGAAAAAGTGTGCAAAATTTCAAAAGGATCGGTACAGTAGATTTTAAGCTAGAGACGTCACCGACTCTAAAAAAGCTAAGTGTGAGAAGAACGCGTTTAAAAGTTTCAAAGATTTTCACACCACAAAACGAATACTTTTTTTTTCTCACTTACACTGAATCATTGATGCCAGCTCCATAAAGGCTTTCACCTACATAACAAAATGCCCGCAGGGTGCGGGCATATACTCCAATCGATTTCAAATTTTTACAGAATAATCTTGATATGTTGCACATTAATACAGAAAAATAGAAAAAAAAAAAAAAAATGAGGAAAAAAAAATACCTTACTATCCCCTCAAGGTTGCAGAATTATTCGATAACAATGTTCGAATGAGAACATCATATCCATGTAGGAAAACGGTTACGAATGAAATAATCCATGTGAGACATCGCTGAAGTAGAACATTTTTAATTCCAGAGAAGTTATCTACATGTTTCCGGAACAAACGTTTCGTCACGTCTGTTTTGTTATTTTCTTTACACATGAACGGAAAGGCCGATTTCGCTCCCTATTTTCGGGGAGCAAAGAGCGGTTTTACCGCTCGAAAAGTCTTTCCTCCCAGAACGTCTTTCCTCCCGGCCTTTCCTCCCTGAAAGTCTTTCCTCCCAGTCTTTGCTCCCCGATATGAAGTTGCACTAAATTCATTTACCTCTTTTTTCCTTCATGAACAAAACAGAGGACGGTGGGACCCACTTCATACCTATACTGTTTTGTTTAAAGCAGCAACCAAATAGATAAATCATAACTTTGATTTATTTATTAAAAATTAATCGGTAAAACCGCTTTTTCCTCAAATAGGTAGCAAAATCGGCCTCCGTTCATGTGTAAAGAAAAATATCGTGTGCACCACGGGAGCAACGTTTTCGCTTCCTTGATGCACAATATACTATTATTGTGTTGTATAAATGTGGCAGCAACGTTCTAAATGTGACGTTTCAAATAGCAGGTCACCGCGAGAGTATACTTTCAGTTGCTGGGATATCTTACGTGGCGAATGAAAAGTTTTGTAGGAAACGTAAATGAGGAAGGACATTCATGGTTACCGAAATGTTTCATAAATGTCAGCGAGACATTGTGGTGAATGTCACACTGCCGAGATGCCATGTTACAGAAATATTGCGGCAACACAATTTTGTTTAGCGGGAACGTATGCGCGCTAGAGGCAACTTCAACTTTTGGTCCATATATGGAACAGTGGCCGGGAAGAGGTTAAGTTTTTTTTTATCCAAGGATATAGTTGAAAACAAAAATTAAAAAAAAAGTCATCTCATTTGGTAAATTTTTCAAGAAGTTGTGAATTTTGGAAATAACAAAAAATTCAAAAACTCATATCTCGAGAATACATGAACGAAAAAAATCTGAAAAAATCGTGAAAGCTCCTCTCATTAGATGTGATCACTAATGAAAATTTTTGATGGAATCAAAAATTCGAATTATTGTTCCCTTCCGTTTTGACGGAGAGCGCCCCATATATTTTATGGAATTTCGCGAACGATGATAGCGATAATGCGAGAATTTATCATGCAATATTCAAATTACTTGAAAGTCAACAAATTTTACGCGTTATTCTCATGGAAAAAAGTTTTTCTTGATGAGCCGCGTGAAGAATCATCCGACAGGAGGCATATTGATGGGTATATTATTTTGACCTTCCCGATGGAAAAAGTTTTTGTCTAATCATATATGATCATGCATAATCACCTAGACATGATTAGATCCAAAAATTGGCCAGGTCCAATCATATCTAATTATATATAATTATACATATATAATCAGATCTAATCAGATCTAATCATTTGTTTTGGACAATTGAAATGAAACAGTGGATTAAATTAAAAAAATGATATAAACTATCGTTTTATATCTTTTTATGTCGCAGTGATCGGCAATCATGGGTGTTTCTGAAAATTAACTTTTTTTGGTCGATGAAAAATTTTTCACTGTTTCTGGCGGGGATTCGAACCCAGGTCCTTCTGCGTATCAGTCGAAGCTTCTGGCCACTTGGCTACTACACGTATTTCATAGTTGACATTTTCAGAATGTCTATATGTATTTGTTGTTCAGTCCCATGTACACTTACCCTTGGTTTCCATGTACGCATTGCCGCGCGGCATAATGCGCGCGGCAGCGTTGTTAGCCAATCAGAAGTGTGCCGCGGCCTACCGCGCGGTATGCTGCGGCATGGCACGGTACGGATATAATACTTTCTTTCGAAATTGGCTTTAACTTGAATATATGGATGGTAAATACAGTCCGACCTCCAAATAAGAAACCAAAAGCCCCCAAGGGGAAGAGTTTTTCTTATATATCGCATACCCCCACCAGGCGCGCGCTCCGTGCTTACTACCTCTGTCTGTCTCTCTCACTCTTTTCCTTGGCATGGAGGAGTGGGGGAAGCGCTCAAGTGAGAAACTGGGGAAAGTTTCTTATTGCCGGGTTTCTTATTTGGAGGTTGGACTGTATACAGAATTAATTGGGGGACCTCTGTGAATTACGTAAAGTATTTTTATTTGATTTCGGATAATTAACAATTATTGCAAAAAAAAAAAAATTCAATAAATTTGTAATTCAGAAACTGAAAAAAAATGTTGTAGTTGAAAACCAAAACAATTCTTTTAATACAAAAAAATACCAATTTGAACGTTTAAATTCATAGAGAATTTTGTAAAGACGAGGTGGAAGAGTCTCCGCGATCGGTATTTCAAAGAAATTAAAAAGTCTAAGACGACAAGTACGTGGTCAAGGAGCTGTGACAGAGACTACCTGGGCTTATTATTCAACTATGTCGTTTTTAAGTGGGATTGTCGAACCGCGAGAGTAAGTGACATCCTTTTACATGTATATTTGCACGGAGTACGCCATAATCATATATGAAGAATTTATTTATTTTTTTATTATTTCAGAACCACCACGAGTATGAACGTCATATCAGATGACCGATCATCTAGTAACTACTCGGCAGTATGGGACACTCAGAATGAATCGCACACTGATAGAAAACATGTATCACATTTTACCACATATCGCCGACAAATTGCTATTTTTCGGTGGTAAAATGACGGGTGGTCACACAGTAGAAAGAATTACAAATCCACCTTGTAAATTCTACTAATGGTAAAGATTCCCATGCGGGGTCTGAATTTTTACTATCTCAGATAGTAAAATGAACTCTGGCACAAAAAAAAGTTGGTCTACAGCGCCCTCGGCTGCATGGTAACGTAGATTACATGTAGTTGACTTCAGTGTATCGCTGTTACAACTAGTTTCGTATGGTCAACGCAGTCGGTAAGAACGCATAACACCCTAACGCTCTAGCGGACGCCTCGAAATCGGAGATATCGAAGAGAAAATTTTCGTGCTTATATACTACATTGGGTTAAAGATACCACTTGCGAGAAACTCAGCCGTGTAGTTCGAGGCGTATTTCCTGTTGATTCCAACCAATTCAAGATAACAGATTAAAAATAAAAATAAAACAAAAGATTCAAGATTTGTTTCGTTTATTTCTAAATCACGATAACTTTGAAATAAATATTGAACTCAATGGGGAATTTATGGAGGTATACATTGCGGTATAACGCAGAACTAGGGTGTCCGCCATATTCCTATACGCGATACGTATTTTTACTATCTCAAGTTGTAAAAATTGCCATCTAGCGAAAATTACAATGCCGAGTTGTAATTTTAGTTCCGAGTAGCATGTAACGTATCCCAGTCCTGCTACGAACTATTGAATGAAAAATAGCTACTTTTTCTGGTTTTTAGACTCCCCGTCAATTTGCCATCAAAAGTAGTAATTTGTCGGTGATATGTGGTAAAATGTGATACAGTCCGACCTCCAAATAAGAAACCAAAAGCCCCCAAGGGGAAGAGTTTTTCTTATATATCGCATACCCCCACCAGGCGCGCGCTCCACGCTCACTACCTCTGTCTGTCTCTCTCACTCTTTTGCTTGGAATGGAAGAGTGGGGGAAGCGCTCGAGTGAGAAACTGGGGAAAGTTTCTTATTGCCGGGTTTCTTATTTGGAGGTCGGACTGTACATGTTTTCTATCAGTGCATGGTTGGTATTTTTATGATTTGTATGTTTAAGGTAAAACCATAAAGCATACGCCGGAAAACATGACTACAATCTCACATGAATTTAAAAAAAAATTCAGATCTAATCGAGTTATGCCCAATGACCCCAAAAAAGTGTGAGTTTTTATTATGGACATACTTGAAAAGATTCAATCTTATAACAGTTTCCAATTATATTATTATTATAGCTGAATTTTATAAAATACATTTACATACATACAATACATACTATAAGAGTGATATTCAGCTGCTTAAAAATTAGTAATACTAATGAGCTTGTGACTTGATGCAGCACGAGAGCTACCGGGACCGAGTAGTGGAGAAGACCGTCAATCTCAGCCAGGAGGCAGCGGAAAGCGCCCTGCATCGGCTCAATCTTCGAAAAGCCAAAAAACAAGTTAGTTAAAAAAATATTTAAAAAAAGTTTGAAGTTATCCATTCAATTGCCAGTACTCAATCAATGCATTATACAGTCCGACCTCCAAATAAGAAACCCGGCAATAAAAAACTTTCCCCAGTTTCTCACTCGAGCGCTTCCCCCACTCTTCCATTCCAAGCAAAAGAGTGAGAGAGACAGCCAGAGGTAGTGAGCGTGGAGCGCGCGCCTGGTGGGGGTATGCGATATATAAGAAAAACTCTTCCCCTTGGGGGCTTTTGGTTTCTTATTTGGAGGTCGGACTGTATTTCTCTAGAAAAGCTCGACCATGATCCGTTGGAGTCGGCAATTCTGGACCTAGTCCAGCAAAAGCAGACTCCGTCTCCAAAACGAGAGCAGACGTCGGATGAGCTATTTTACCTATCTGTGGCACACGATGTGGCTAGCTTGACGCTTGCGTCGCGCATACGGATGAGGCAGGCAGTATTGAGTGCATTGGCTGCAA
The DNA here is from genome assembly GCA_943736025.1 of Tenthredo mesomela. Lineage (NCBI taxonomy): Eukaryota > Metazoa > Arthropoda > Insecta > Hymenoptera > Tenthredinidae > Tenthredo > Tenthredo mesomela. The sequence continues at coordinate 15,104,203 of OX031020.1, read as the reverse complement.
TATTAACCGACGAAGAAAATAATAAAATAAATAAATCAAAAAGTAATTGATATGATATGAAGCGACACGTTTTGAATATTGTTATTGAAATTAAAATACCTCCTTATTTCATCATCGCCTGTACCACTCTCTTTGATGTTCAGGCAATTTATTCCACTGCCACTCAATCTTGCCCTCGTTCATGAAGTAGGTTTTAAAACAGTCCCTAGTATTTTTGGCAACCTGTACTGAGTTCCTCGCAGCGTTTGGAACTAGATTACGCAGTCCGTCAAATCTGCCTTCTTCACGCCATTGTCCAGGCTCTACATTTCCCAACAGATCTTGATCTTCCACATCAACATATCGCGGGGGTATGTAGCGTCTCTGCCCAGGTGGCAGCTGAAGCTCTATATCCCTGAGCCAATTATGGAGTACCACACAGGATTTTACAATATCTTCTACAGTTTGAGGGCATGCAACTATTGGTTTTCTGAAAATCCGCATTCTTGAAGCCATTACTCCGAACGTATTCCCAATGCACATCCTTGCTCTGCTCAAGCGGTAATTATAGATCACCTGATCTGGGGTCAAGCCAACACCAGGATATGGCCCCATTAGGTTTTCCAATTGTGGGGAGCATCTCCAACAAATACAGCTGGCAAACGCATATTACTACCAGGAAGGGTGGCTGGTGGAGGCAATGGTAGCGTCTTGTTTATGATTGCTCGGCCAAAATCAGATGCTTGAAAAATTCCACCGTCACTCTCTCTTCCCGCCGAACCGATGCTGACATACGTAAATCGGTACTGTGCATCACATACTGCAAGAAGCACGATACTAAACGAGCCCTTGTAGTTATAAAAAGCTGACCCTGTGTTGTTGAAACACTGTACAACTATATGTTTCCCATCTATGGCACCAACACAGTTTGGGAAATTCCACCGATCTCCAAAATCAGTGGCTACTTTAGCCCATTCACCTTGATTCAGTTCTCGTAGTAATTCTGGCTGCAGAGCACTCCATATCGCTGCAGTGGTTTCCGCAATTATTCGGGTGACACTAGTTTTACCGATGCGATACTGATAGTGCAGACTGACCATGCTATCGCCTGATGCAATATATCGCAGTGTCAAAGATAGGCGCAAGCCAGGAGGTATACTTTCTCTGACCATATTTACTTTATAAATTTGCGGCTCGATCCTTTGTAGTAGAAGATCGAATTGATCTGGTGTCTCTGGATCATTGCGGAGTTCTTGGACAAGGTTTTCATAAGAGCCTTGCTCGTGTCGTAAGGTGATAAAGGGGCGAATCCACCAACGAGGGGCAGCTCTTCGCTGTAATATTCGACGCCGTCTTTTTCTAAGTAGCAATAACAGCAATAAATGCTCATCATCTCTATTATCAGCCATCTCAAAGTTAACATGTCCGGTAAATTAAAAAGCAGGAAGATTCAAGAGGTCAGGAAATTTTCGAGGAATAATATGTATTAATAAAATAAAATATTATTAAAATAAAAATTAAGGAATTAAATTGAATCCATTTTGCAGACAAGATCTGTCCGATGAAATTTTTTTATCTGCCTTGTACAGTTTTGATCAAGATATGTTTGACAGTATTAAATTCAAAAACAAATTCATCGCTGAGCGCGCGCGTTGCGCGCCGCCCCTCCGCGTACGTGGAAACAACGTTTGCAGTCGACGCGCGTTACCGCGCGCGTTATGCCGCGCGGTAACGCGTACATGGAAACTAAGGGTTAGTTCGTGAATATGAAATAATTGGAAAATAGTTAATAAATAACCTATAGACTGACTCATGGGATTTTCCATCCCATGAGGGGAGGCAGTCCCAGGCCAGGTCTGACCCTTGGGTATTTCCAGTGCCATAAAGAGCGCACATTTATTCGTCGTGAAAGTAACCATGCCTGAAAATATAGAAAGAAAGACAAAGGCCACGACACGTTCTGCGCTGCTTGATTGTCTATGAATTTGGGACTTTCGAATTCTCCCAAGTTTATGGCACCCAGGTGGTCACCAGACGCGGCGGTCCCTCGGTAGCCCGCTAAGGGTCCCACGCAGACTCGCGAGTGTGACGTAGGCGTCTTTGGGTTTTTTCCAACCCCTACCGGACTACGCATGGAGGTACCTGGCATTGCCCTTCCCACCCTCTCAGGATCAGGCCCGAACGCATAGGCTAATGTAGCTTAAGTAAAAAGTACGAAGTCAGTCTTCGTCGAGTATTCGCCTAGTAATACATCCCTCCGCTGCGGTACACTTACACCCTCGGAGTAACGACGCGATTCACTGAATACACTTATATTCTTTTATTATATCGACTAGGTCACCTTGCTGAGTTTTAATTCTACTTTACTGATACTTTCAGTCATTTATCCAAATCTTTATTTTCATCATTTGATCTTTATCTGAGCAAAATTATTTAAGAAAAGCCGGACCTGTCACCGATCTCCTTCGATTTGGTTGATTTTTTGTGGGCTTGTTACTCACCTAGAGAGTAGTCAAGAGCCAAAATATTCTTTGATTTGGCGTTATGCATTGTTTTTTCGTTTTCGAAGCCTGGGCTCGGATGATAATCGAAATGTGTCGTTCCTCACCCCTTTTTCCACTGAAAGGAGGTGGGCGACTAGGTATTGCTCTTTAACACTCTTGATTTATGAAGAAGTAAGAGGAGCACATCGGAGACCGACTAGCAAAACAATATGTGAGGCACTCCACTCGCCACAATATCGGGAGAGGGGGCAGGAGGAGGTGTGGGGCAGGTGAGGTTGGAGGAAGAAAGAAGGAAGGACGTTGCCCGTGTGCACAGCACAGCGCCTGACTCCAGCAGCCGAAGCTCCGGGTAGGCAGGGGAACATCGCAAAATAGGCCTGTAGGTCGGACATTGTCCCACGAGGTCAAAAATGTCAATTTTTGACAAAAAACAAAATAATCCAACTTTGACGCCGCGTATTTTCTGAACGGTCCGTCCTCAAAATCTGGTCGTGTGCTCATTGGATTCGTTGATTCTTTGTCTACAACATGGCCTCCTCGGATATTGAAAAAAAAGATTTTTTTGACCATTTCCCCAAGATTTGGGACTTTTTTGGTCAATTTTTAGTGTTTTGGGCCAATATTTCTGCAGGCATTCGTCGTAGGTCAAATCTGTAGCCAGATTCGTGTTCCTTGGTCAATTTTACAATGAGAAACCAATTTTCGGCTACTTGGTACGAAAAACCTCTGCGTAATCGAAAATACCCAAATTCTAGTCGAAAATGTGAAAAAAAACGAAAAATGGCTCTGGCTCAGCCAATAAATTTTTGCGGGGCCTAATATTTTGGCTTTTGACTACTCTCTAGGTGAGTAACAAGCCCACAAAAAATCAGCCAAATCGAAGGGGGTCGGTGACAGGTCCGGCTTTTCTTAAGGGGAGGAACCTGAGTAAACAGCGAGAAAAATAGGTAAACTTCGGGAATTTCAATCTCAAAAACCAATGTTCCGATTGGATCCAGGTTTTTTTCATTGGAAAATATGTACATTGAGGTATGTTCAGGAATTTTTTTGAATGAATTCGTTGACTCGTTGTTGTGTCAGCGTCAGACGTGTTGTTCGTGGACATGGCTTGCGGTGCCAAGGATTCCGGGCAAGCGATTGATATGAAACATAAAAACTTAACGGATTCCTGAAATATAATGTAAAAACCAGTCCGCTACGTAGGGGTTTTCCATTTGATTGAACCATTGCTTTTTTATGCAACCAAAATCGTCGGAAATTGCGAACGAAAAACGAAGAATAAATCAAAACGGTCGCAATTCCGTCAATAATGAAAATTTCAAAAAAATCCTACGTAGCGGACTGCTTTGTATATTGTATTTCAGGAATCCGTTAAGTTTTCATGTTTCAGATCAATCGCTTGCCCGGAATCCTTGGCACCACAAGCCATGTCAAGGAACAACGCGTCTGACGCTGACCACAACAACGGCGCTTCCAGTCAACGAATTTATTCAAAAAAATTCCTGAACATACCTCAATGTACATATTTTCCAATAAAAAAAACCTGGATCCAATCGGAACATTGGTTTTTGAGATAAAAATTCCCGAAGTTTACCTATTTTTCTCGCTGTTTACTCAGGTACCTCCCCTTAAATAATTTTGCTCTCTGTAATCGTTATTTGTAATGTTACCAGAGGTTAATAAATTACTTTGTTATTAAATTTCATTGCCTTACATTCAACACATACTGAGAAAACAAATACCGATGCAGGATCACATACGAGAATGGCTCAGCCGCCGCTACGCCGTTATTGTTGGCCCGCCACCGCGATCTTGCAAAGAAACGACGATCAGACGTTACATTCATAGTTCGGTAACATTCGCACGCTTCTGTTTCCATTGCATCGCCTGTATAGCTTAGCTACATACAGCAGACCAGCCACGTCTGATCAACAATAACGGCGTAGCGGCGGCTGAGCCATTCTCGTATCTGCCCTCGCATTGGCTTACTTTGGCTTACTTTAAACTACTACTACCTGAAAACGGCTTAGCTTTCGACATTTTAGGATGAATAATTTTGATCTTAGATTTTTACAAGGAATCCACCGGTGTAAGGAAAGTACCGCATTCTGAATCACCCTGTATACACAATCGTCCATGATTTAAACATAATAGGTTTCATATCAATCAGGTCTGATCAGATCTGATCAGATCTGATCATATAGAGACCTATATATGACTATATACATTAGGGTGGGCCAAAAAAAAACTTTTAATTTTTTTTTCTTTAGTTACCATGAAAATATTGTTCAAGATGATGAAAAAAAAGTCCTCTGAAAATTTGAGCTCTTAAGGCCCATCCCTAGTCGCCCACCTCCTTTTGGCGAAATGTGTCACATTTTGATTATTATCCGAGCCCAGGCGTCAAAAACGCAAAAAAGGCCAACTTAGCGCAAATTCTATTTCAATTCCGAACACATACGTCCAAAAAAAATTTCGTTTCAAAGAATGTTTACGAATTCGACACAATGTAAAATCGGTTTTTAGACTCTATTTTCACACGAAACGAAAATTTTTTTGGACGTATGTGTTCGGAATTGAAATAGAATTTGCGCTAAGTTGGCCTTTTTTGCGTTTTTGACGCCTGGGCTCAGATAATAATCGAAATTTGACACATTTCGACCAAAAGGAGGTGGGCGACTAGGGATGGGCCTTAATATCAATATTAAGAGGTGCCTCATCGCGATTTTTGATTTCCCATTTAAATAACACAGGAAATTTTTTTTTTTTTTAATTTGGAATTTTATTTCGTTCCAACGAATCATCTTGTTATAAAAATCAATACATATTCTTGTAGGAAATTAAACGATCTCCAAAAAAGGTCTGATGTGATTTTTCGCTAAGTCGAAAAAAAAGTCATCATACACCGTTTGAGGTTGAACTTTAACCTTGAATAACTTTGAAACGAGTGAACTTAGAGAAAAATTACATCAGACCTTTTTTGGAGATCGTCTAATTTCTTACAAGAATATGTGTGGATTTTTACAACACGATGATTGGTTGGAACGGAATAAAATTCCAAATAAAAAAAAAAAAAAATTCCTGTATTATTTAAATGGGAAATCAAAAATCGCGATGAGGTACCTCTTAATATTAATATTAAGAGCTCAAATTTTCAGAGGATTTTTTTTTCATCATCTTGAACAATATTTTCATAGTAACTAAAGAAAAAAAAATTAAAAGTTTTCTTTGGCCCACCCTAATATACATGGTCACCAAGATGGCAGTGTTGGCCAGATGTGATTGGATCTAGTTATAATATAACTTTATGCATAAATAGACATGTAAGCATATCTAATTATATATAAGTAGATATAGTTTGATCCGATCAGATATCATCATGAATGAAACTACGTATAAACTTATTCAAGTTAGATCTGATTACCCTGGTTAAAATGCCGTATAGGATTTTATAGGAACGTATAGAATTTCGTATAGAATTCAGTATTTATGTACAACACCAGTTCATACGGCTCTATCCGCATCCCATCGCATCGACAAAATGTACTCGGGCCGCTGGAGGACCTATCCGGATTATGATCGGGCCCAAAAACCTAAGCTCGGTGATGTATACGATTCTATACGGTCAGCGTTTGTCATCAAAATCGCGTCTCAAATATTTTAAAGTCCGTCGCGGGGCTACACCCGTCCCTATCTGGTTCCGATCGCGCATTTTATAATATCAGAGTCCCACGCAGCGCTCAGTCCGTCCCTATCAGGAATATATTCGGGACCGAAAACTTGAGCTCAGTGATGTATACGATTCTTTACGGTCAGCGTTCGTCATCAAAATCGCGTATCAAATATTTTAAAGTCCGTCGCGGGGCTACACCCGTCCCTATCTGGTTCCGATCGCGTATTTTATAATATCAGAGTCCCACGCGGCGCTCAGTCCGTCCCTATCAGGAATATATTCGGGACCGAAAACTTGAGCTCAGTGATGTATACGATTCTATACGGTCAGCGTTCGTCATCAAAATTGCGTATCAAATATTTTAAAGTCCGTCGCGGGGCTACACCCGTCCTTATCTGGTTCCGATCGCGCATTTTATAATATCAAAGTCCCACGCGGCGCTCAGTCCGTCTCTATCAGGGATATATTCGGGACCGACAATTTGAGCTCAGTGATGTATACGGCTCTATACGGTCAGCGTTCGTCATCAAAATCGTGTCTAAAATATTTTAAAGTACGTCGCGGGGCTCCGCCCGTTCCTATCCGGTTTCGATCTTGCACTCGATGAGATTAACATAAACATTCAAAGTCCGACGCAGGGCTCTATCCGTTCCCGTCGGGCTTCAATGCTGCGCATTGCAAGGTGATAGAAATATTTGCTGTTCGTGTCATTATTTCTAAGTCACAATCGGGGCTGTGTCCGTACCTATCCGGTTTCTATGTAATGTACATTACTTCAATATTTTCTCGTAAGGCGGCAACCACCGCCGTCGATATTCTCGCGAGTGCCACTTATAGGAGTTGGTGAGTATATATAGAGGCGGAAGATGTCATCTAATATAAGCGTCGCCTAATTCCTGTATTGGTTATGTGCTATCAGTATGTATGATGTCAATATATGGGCTCCCCCTAAAGCGCTGAGTCTTTGAAATAAAAAAAGTCGAAAAAAAAAAAAAAAAAAAAAAAAAAAAACGAAGACTGCGATGCCATGCTATGTTAATTAATATAATTTTTGTACGTTCCGGATAGGACCTTAACCCGAGCATACTTTTATGTGCGCATACATTACGGATTCAACCGAATACGCTCCGCATAGAACCGCATACGCAGGGGGCATCCTACACTCCGTATAAAACCGTATAAGAGGCGCACCGATATTTTGAAAAATTGCAGTTCCGTCACGCATAGATCCGGATAGGAACATCGATGGGGCGTCCGAATAAAATGGTATAGAACCGTAAGGAATCGGGATTCAAAATACGACACTTTGCCGGTTCGGGCCGTATAGAATTTAAACTCTGGATTCTTATCCGGCATTTTGACCAGGGTAGGTCCAATTATGCATGGGCCTATGTATGATTATATCTAGGTCCATATACAGGGTGAGGCATTTAAAGTGTGACAGAGCAATAGCACTCAAACTATTGATCATATCCAAAAATGTTTCAGACAGAAGTTTTATTGTTCGAGAAGGCCGTCATACTGGATCCCCCTATTTTTTTATCGGTGGAGGCGCTGAAGCTACGGTAAGGTCAACTCCACTTTTTTAAATGAAACTACGTATTTTTTATTACGTTATTTCATTCTACTTGAAAAACCAAACGACTTTCGTATGAAACATTTTTTGGTGAGACACCAATTTTTCGTGATATTCAGCTGAACAACTAGAGATTTTTGAACGTTCAAGAACTTTTTACCTCTGAACTATCAAGTTTGGAGAAAAGTTGCCGATGACAAAAAGTGCTCAATTTTATGCTAGGAATTTCGGAAAATAATTGCAGAATTTTTGCCCCTAACTTTTCATCGCTGTTTCTTAAATTGCGTAAAAAAAATTGAAAACTGTTGAAAAAATTCGGCAAGAATATTCTTCAAGGTTCTTTGCATGGAATTATGGAATCTTCGTACGTTGCAATTCTTCTCGAAGCTTGATAGTTTAGAGGTAGTAGATTCTTGAACGTTCAAAAATCTGTAGTTGTTCAGCTAAATATCATGAAAAATTGGTGTCTCACCAAAAAATGTTTCATACGAAAGTCGTTTGGTTTTTCAAGTAGAATGAAATAACGTAATAAAAAATACGTAGTTTCATTTAAAAAAGTGGAGTTGACCTTGCCGTAGGTTCAGCGCCTCCACCGATAAAAAAATAGGGTGATCCAGTATGACGACCTTCTCGAACAATAAAACTTCTGTCTGAAACATTTTTGGATATGATCAATAGTTTGAGTGCTATTGCTCTGTAACACTTTAAATGCTTCACCCTGTATAATTATATATAATCACCGACATGGTAGTCTCAATCAGGCACGATCAGATCCAATTATATATAGATCTATGTATAAGCATTAGGGTGGTCCTTAAATGGGGTTGGAAAAAATTTCGACCTCGCCGCCCCCCAGATCAGCTCTAAATGAGTCGAAAGAAATGTGAAAAAAATTTCAGCCCCCTATCTTAAAATTTGGCCCATGCCAGAGGGGGGTAATTTGCCCCTTTGAAGTACACGTGTTTTTTCGATTTTTCAAAGACCTGCGTACTAAAGTGTCCTAAACTCTTTCTAAAAACCCCAAATACTTACGAACGCATTCCTGGTACCCATATTCTATATCCAGATGGATAAGTCAAACTCCTGATTCAACCTTGACAGCTGTATGGGTCATTCTATAAGAGGAAACTTTTTTTTTCTCATCCCCTACCGTAAAGTTCGTACTTCTCTCCCGCTGATCAGGGAAAGAAGTGCTATATTCAGTCCCTGGTTTTACTTTCTTCCCGGCGTCACGCGCATGCGCGAGTGTCTAGCGCTTCGTACAGAGCCCTTTGATACCTATGGACTGCTAGTCCATATACCCAAGATGTGACCGTGACCTTACGAAGCAACGGCTGATTTTAGTACTACGATCAACTGATCGCGACTGCGTGTGTTACGTTGGTGTGACGCCTGGTTATGTGTGTTACGTAGGTGTTTCTTAACATCAACGCGATACACACAACCGATGCGTCACACCTATAGGCCTAATTTCGTTACTAATTTTCATTACTAATTTTAGTTATTAAAATAGGCAGTTCTAAATATCAATATTAAGAGCTCATATTTGGCTGAGATGTTCTATTTGAGATGCTCTACCGAAATTTTGATGCGCAGTTGAAAAATAATTTGTTTTTTTTCCAGAGTCGTATGACTCTATGACGCTATGACTCAATGTTTATAGGCGAATATCTCTTAATCGGTGAGAGTTAGGAAAATTCTATCTCAGTACTTTTTTGTAGAGCTTGAAATTTCCTATAAGAATCTGTATTCAGAAAGTTTCTAAATCAAGCCGGTTACGAGAAAAAACAATTCGAAAATTTTCCGATTTTTTTTCACGTGTTATTCAAATCAAAAATGGGAAAACTGAGTTAGGCAGTTCTAAATATCAATATTAAGAGCTCATATTTGGCTGAGATATTCTATTTGAGATGCTCCACCGGAATGTTGATGTGCGTTCAAATTTTTTTTTTTTTTTTTTGGCACACCCTAATATATATATATATATATATATATATATATATATTCAGACTATAATGAGATACATTTAGCGTGAACGAACTTTCCGCTGGGGATGAGAAAAAATTGTATATAGCACTCGGGAAGAAAGTAAGCTCCGCGCTCCCGCGTACGTGCCGCCCTCGCTACGCTCGGGCGGCAACTACACGCGGGAGCGCACAGCCTACTTTCTTCCCTCGGTGCATAATATACTATTTTTTTTTTTCTTTCAGTTGCCGAAAAATTTTGTCAGAACAAAGTTCGACATTGAAAATATCAATGATGGAATGAAAAATATAAATCCAAAAATTTTGATAAAATTTTTCGGCAACTGTAAAAAGAAAAAAAAAAAAAAGTTTCCTCTTATAGAATGACCCATACAGCTGTCAAGGTTGAATCAGGAGTTTGATTTATCCATCTGGATATAGAATATGGGTACCAGGAATGCGTTCGTAAGTATTTGGGATTTTTAGAAAGAGTTTAGGACGCTCTAGTATACGCAGGTCTTTGAAAAATCGAAAAGACACGTGTACTTCAAACGGGCAAATTACCCCCCTCTGGCATGGGCCAATTTTTAAGATAGTGGGCTGAAATTTTTTTCACATTTCTTTAGACTTATTTGGAACTGATCTGGGGGGCAGCGACATCAAAAATTTTTCCAACCCCATTTAAGGACCACCCTAATAAGCATATATGGTGTCAGATTCAATCATGCATGATCATACATGAATCTATATATAATCATGCATGATCATACATGAATCTATATATTAGGGTGTCCGTTATTTCCCAAGTTAACTTTTTCTACTTTTGGGTATGGGCCAAATAATTAGTTTAGAGCCTAAAAACAATGATGAATTTTTTTTTTTTTTTTTTTAAGTGCCATTAACCCCTGCCTGTAGGACGATACTTGTCCCATTTGATTAACATGGGATTTTTGCCCTTTTTAGACTTTAATTTTTTTTTTCGCTTACTATACTTTCATTACCTCACCAAATATTGTTGATTCTACTACTGTTCTGACCTCTTTGGATGGACATATTTTTATATTGTTGAAAAAAAAAGTTTTTTTAAGTTTTGATGTTTTTTCAAAATTTATTTTTACTGTATTTTTCGTAAATTTCGGATATTTTCGAATATTTTTGAATTTATTGACTTTTTAATGCTTTTTGTTTAAATTGAAAAATATTCGAAAGATATTGGACAGTATGGTAAAAAAAAATTTTACCGCTTCAAAACTCAAATTTTTTTTTTCCATCAATATAAAACTATGTCCATCCAAAGAGGTCACCACAGTAGTAGAATCAACAATATTTGATGAGGTAATGAAAGTAGTAAGCGAAAAAAAAATTAAAGTCTCAAAATGGCAAAAATCCCATGTTAAGGGGGTATCCTCACCTTTAAATGGGTAAACATTCTGAGAAAGAGATTGATATTTTACAGCGAATTTGAGAGTCTGATCAAATCCAAAAAAATCACGAAGTTTAGGGAGGGTTTGACCCTCATTATCCATACTTAACATTGAATATTACTTTGAGTCTAATAGTAGTTACGCTGAATATAGAAAAATACAAAATTACTTGCTTGTCGCAAAGAATCAGTAGTACCGTTGGATCGATTCTAGAATTTTTGATGTTCAATTGTTCAGAAGAGATACCTCTATCATATGAACATAGAACTTTTTGATATGACTATTTTTGGTAGAGATAATAGAAAAAGTAGAGAAAAAAAATTGAAGAATTAGAAAAATCTCAGTAAAAACTAAGCGAGTCAGGCAATTTTCGCGATATCAAAAAGTTCTATGTTCATATGATAGAGGCATATATCTCTTCTGAACAATTGAAGACAAAAAGTTCCAGAATCGATCCAACGGTACTAGTGATTCTTTGCGACAACCGAGTTATTTTGTATTTTTCTATATTCAGCGTAACTACTACTATTAGACTCAAAGTAATATCCAATGTTAAGGTGAAGTGAAACGTTTCAAGGCCACGGCCGGGTGCCTTGCACCGCGGTAAAACAGAACTACCGAACGTTTGGTACCTCTGTCCACCGCTAGATTATTTGCAAGTATACTGGCTGCAATTTCGATACATGGCTGTGATCTCGACTAAATGTCGATACGGGTTGTGATCTCAACTGAATGTCGGTTTTTTAATTATGAGTAACGGAGAATCGTCAATTCTTAGTCATTTCTCCATCAAATGACACGGGATTAGGCTCAAAGTGTGTGGTTTTTAATTGCGGAGTGGCTAATTACCGGGAAAATGCGATTATCTACGGCAACAGTGAATAATCTCGCGATTTATGTGGTCGGTTCGTCAATCTGTAAAAATTTTTGTCAAATTTTGGAAAAATGAAATAATCAGCCATTTTCTGCCACAATTATGTGTAATCCCTCAAAGTTTCATCGCGATTGATTCAGTAGTTCCGGAGAATTCACGATTTCCGTTTTCGAGGTTCTGATAAACGTTTCACTTCACCTTAAGTATGGATAATGAGGGTCAAACCCTCCCTAAGCTTCATGATTTTTTTGGATTTGATCAAACTCTCAAATTCGCTGTAAAATATCAATCTCTTTCTCAGAATGTTAACCCATTCAAAGGTGGGGATACCCCCTTAATCAAATGGGACAAGTATCGTCCTACAGGCAGGGGTTAATGGCACTTGAAAGAAAGAAAAAAAAAAATAGCATAATTCTTTTTAGGCTCTAAACTTATGATTTGGCCCATACCCAAGTAGAAAAAGTCAATTCGGGAAATAATGGACACCCTACTATATACAGGGCGACCCAGAACTCCCGCACCGAACTGAACAGGCACACGGAGAAAAAATAACACTACTCAGTGCTGCGCAGAACACTCATTTGTCAAAAATTTTTATAAACTGACTCACTAGAGGGCAGGACGCTACTCATTGCTGTCAAAAAAATAACTAAAGTTGTCAATACATCAATGAGTAGTGTCCTGCACTCTAGTGAGTGATATTTTTTGGTTATTGAGTCAATTTATAAAAAAGTTTGACAAATGAGTGTTCTGCGCAGCAATGAGTAGTGTTATTTTTTCTCCGTGCAGATTCCTTGTCGAATTCTAAGACGAAAATCCCTTTGCGAAAAATTCCGCAGATCAACGGTGTCCGAGTTATCGAATTTCCAAGTTGGCCATTCAGAGAGCCCAACACTGGCCGAGATAGTACCGGCTCAAAAGTCAACAATTGGGGCAGTGCCCGCCGTCGCCTGTCTGATAATTTGGCTAGAAAATCTCATTTTTATTAATACGTAACGGATAACGGGTCGACTTTTTACTTTGACACTTCCGCTTTTCAGTCTTTGGCAGCCAGGTCGCCTGCTCCTTAGTTATCGGCCGTCCAGGTCGACCGCTCCATAGTTTTAGCGGTCCAGGTCATTCACTCCATAGTTCTCGGCCGTCTAGGTCGACCGCTCCATAGTTTTAGTGATCCAGGTTATTTGCTCCATAGTTTCAGCGGTCCAGGTCATTTGCCCCATAGTTCTCGGCCGTCTAGGTCGACCGCTCCATATTTTTAGCGATCCAGGTCATTTGCTCCATAGTTTCAGCGGTCCAGGTCATTTGCTCCATAGTTTTAGCGATCCAGGTCATTTTCTCCATAGTTTTCGGCCGTCTAGGTCGACCGCTCCTTAGTTCTAGCGATCCAGGTCCTTTTCTCCATAGTTCTCGGCCATCCAGGTCAACCTACCTATGTTTTCTGTGATTTATATGGCTATTGGCTACTAGTGAATGAAAGAAATAGCGTATCTGACGAACGATTCCTTATCGAAGACATGATTCCAGATGAAATAGTTCGACCGCTAGACGGTGACCTGAGGGTTTATTCATCAGAAAATACAAATCGCAACCGAACGCGATCTTTATGAATCGACAAAAATGTGGCGAAGAAGATTGATTGTACCTTACTGCGTTGATGCTCGCTGAGACGAGCCTGGAAATAATGATCCGAAAGTAACTGACTATGTCTATGAAATGCGAAAAAAAAAAATAAGTAGACTCAGTGTTGATTCATTTTCATTTATTTGGTCAATAAGTTTAACGGGCGAAGCCAACACGGGACTAAGAAGAGACATGAATTAATATCTAGATTGCCGATTGTATTGTTTTTAACCTAGAGGAGGTGTTCGAATTGCCTGCCTCCCTGTTCTATACAAAGGCGCGCTCGACGGATCAGACTTTCCTGAGCGCGTTCAAGCATCGCCGGCGTCACCGTCGCAATAGCTGCCCGTACTGCCTCTCGAATTTGTTCGGGAGTTTCTATAATTTCTTCTCGATAAACGCATTCTTTAATAATGCCCCAAAGAAAGAAATCGAGCATGGTGAGGTCCGGTGATCTCGGTGGCCATGCAATCGGGCCGCCACGGCCAATCCATGCGGCCGGGAACGCCGCATCGAGAACATCTCGCGCCTGATGGGCAAAGTGTGCCGAGTTGATGCATACATATCACTACATCCAGGATCCATAGTTTACATCCTGAACAATAACTCTTTTCATTACCTGGACCGCTGAAACTATGGAGCGGCTGACATAGCCGGCCGAAAACTATGAAGCAAATGACCTGGATCACTAAAACTATGGAGCGGTCGACCTAGACGGCCGAGAACTATGGAGTGAATGACCTGGACCGCTAAAACTATGGAGCGGTCGACCTGGACGGCCGATAACTAAGGAGCAGGCGACCTGGCTGCCAAAGACTGAAAAGCGGAAGTGTCAAAGTAAAAAGTCGACCCGTTATCCGTTACGTATTAATAAAAATGAGATTTTCTAGCCAAATTATCAGACAGGCGACGGCGGGCACTGCCCCAATTGTTGACTTTTGAGCCGGTACTATCTCGGCCAGTGTTGGGCTCTCTGAATGGCCAACTTGGAAATTCGATAACTCGGACACCGTTGATCTGCGGAATTTTTCGCAAAGGGATTTTCGTCTTAGAATTCGACAAGGAATCTGCCTGTTCAGTTCGGTGCGGGAGTTCTGGGTCGCCCTGTATAATCATGCATAATCATGCATGAATCTATATATAAGCATGCATGATCATGCATGAATCTATATATAATCATGCATGATTATATACGATTAGACAAAAACTTTTTCCATCGGATTATCACTCACCTTTTTTAATGGTACGAGGTGAAATAAAAGGACATTACCAAAATTTGAAACACCCTAGTGTGCACTGGTGTACATCGTATCCTTACTTTTGCATTGTGCCGTGGATACGGTGTACACCAGTGCACATCGGTGCAGCACAATTTGTCCCAACCGAAAACGCTATTAAGTTGTAATTTTGAGCTCATTCATTAAGTGTGCCTTCAGCTTAGAAGAGTTGCTGTTCACTTGGTAGTGTCCAATTATAATTCGATTTGTTGCAGAATCAGTCTTTCGATACCAATTGCTGATGAATTCGAGTTATTAGGCGATAAAAATACACGGTACTCGAAATGTCAAATGTACGATATGAACTACACACACTTATTAAATAATGGCGTAATGGAAGCTAATTCGTCATGGCCAAGAACATCGTGTCATCACGGATGGACATTTAATCATAGCAACATTCCTTACGTATCAATTGCCGCAGAAGTGAGTCTGAAATTTCAATTCATTTATGAGGTATGCACCAGATTTTTCGAAATTATTCAAATCCTCTAATATTTCAGCTCGAGTGGGTCTGTGATAAAGATTATTACTCTTCAGTAGCCCAATCTATTTTCTTCATTGGGAGTATAATCGGTGGTTTTATTTTCGGCTATATTGCTGATCACTACGGTCGTTTACCCGCTTTGGTCGCCTGCAATGGAGTTGGTTTTTTTGCTTCAATTGGTACAATTTTTTGTGACAGCTTCTGGACGTTCTGTGTCTGCAGGTTTATAGTGGGAACAGCATTTGACAATTGTTTCAATATACTTTTCATCATCGGTGGGTGTCAATGATGATTCTGTGTTGTATAGGATTTGAGATGAAAAACTGCAAGGTATTCTTTACAGTGATCGAGTATGTTGGTCCAAACTATCGAACATTCATGGCTAACATGTCATTTGGAATGTATTTTTCGTGTTCGGCTGGTATTTTGCCATGGATTGCATATTATATTGCAGACTGGAGAATTTTGAGTGCTATTTCCGCTGTACCACTGGCGGTAGGATTTGCTGGGCCCTGGCTGGTCCCAGAAAGTGCCAGGTAAAGTTTCTAATATTTTTTTAGATCTCAAAGATCGAGGTGTGGTTCCGCTCTATTTGATATGTATTATAATTATTAACAATGAAATGGTTTCTATACTTCTTTCGAGGAATTGATTCAATATGTTATTTTTCCTTTAGCTATTGATGCTTGTATTTTTGTCTCTGAGCTACTTGAGTAAACTGACATTAGTAATTAACTTTGTTTTTTATATTCACTAGCTCAGAATAGGGCGCTTTGCGCGCTTCTGAAATCAACTTTCAGCTTATGCATTTTCTTAAGATTTCATTTTGCGATCAAACACAATAATTTATATTATCGAACATTGGTTCATAATCGTCACTCTGTTCTTTCCATCCGTTTTTCCATAATAGTATACCAATGAGAGTGTTTTTATTTTTTTACTTTTTTATTTTTCACCGACTTATTTGAAACATAGGCATATAATTCTTCTAAAATTATTTATTTATAATAATGATAATTATTATTTTGAAGACAATTTTCTTAACTTTTTTACAATTGAATCAAACTATAATTAGTATGACACTAATCGTTCGTTGGCGGGGACCGTAAAAAGCGGGTACAGTCAGTTCTTTTCTGTAATAAAGATAAATCGAAAATCGAGTAAGATCGATCTCTGGCTTCGATCGATTCTATATGTATAAAGTACAAAAACGATTCATAATATTTCAAAGAGATTTACCGATATGTGGATTTATTTTTGCGAATTGAATGCTCGTCGGCAGAACTTGAAAAACAGATTTGCTTCAATGTACGTAATAAGTTAATGACACATCGCTATGAAGTCGCATCAAACAAATTTCCGCGAGAAACAATATGCAGCACGAACAACAACCAATAGACGTCGCGGAAAAGCGATGACGGAAGTGCGAGAGTTTCGATTTATTTGCGTCAGTTCCGTTACAATCACTTTTTCAAGAAAGGGATATAATTACTTCGTTTTCTATAGATACGTCAACTTTCCTTTCGTTCGTTAGATAATGTTCAATATAGAACTACAGATTTTACATCGTTATAGATATAGATTGTGTACTGATCTTTTTATCAATAAACCTCAATGTGATGATATTTTGATATGATGAACTTTCCATTAATTGGGACCTCAGAGTGTTAACCCGTTGCGGTGTTAACTATGATAAGAGATTTCACACTACTGCAGATTTTATATCGTTAGTTAGTGTAACAATTTATATTTATTAACAATCTATCATGATTGAATGTATTGAATAGGAAACCCGAGTCAAAAAGATTCAGGATTATTTGAAGCTGCTCAAACTGCTTGCTCACGTTAAACAAATTAAAAACCCGAGTCGAAAAGATTCAGCATTAATTCAAGCTGCTAAAGCTGGATATTGTACCTTAAACCAAGCTGACTATGCTGAACTGAACTAAATTTCAAACTGAATACCCTGAATTGAGCCTTGATTCGAACTTCTCAGCCCATAAGAGTCTTTAATTTCAAGCTGACTAGCCTTCTCATGAAATTTAATTCAGCCTGACTGAACTGCAGCTTCAAACAAATATAAATTTTTCAGCCTTTTTTCAGACTGACTAGCCTGCTGAGACAATAAAATAAAACTGAATTGAAATTGCCCAAGCTGTAGGCTTGTCAGGTTGAAAGTAGCTTTGCCTTTGAACTTATTTTCAAACTGAACAACCTGCTACATCGTAAAATTTTTAACTTGATTAGAAACTGACCAGCCTGCTGAGACATTAATATCAAACTGAATCCGAGCTGAACAACCTGTAGGTCAGTCAGGTTGAAACTATTGTAGACTTTGAACTTATTTTATACAACGCAAGCATGTTTTACGCATTTTTCATGCTCGATCTCGGTACACAAAGTGGGGGGCTTTAGTGACAGCTGAGCGGGTTTGCAAGTGCGCATGTGCAGAGTTTACTTTTAGCTACTTTTAAGTCCTAGGAGTTAAAAGTGGTCTCTGACGTACGCGTTGTTATGCGTAACAACGCGTTGTTATCCGTTGCTATGCGTGTATGTAGTCCGTCGGCTTTGTGTACCGGATCGAGCATAAACTTGTAAAACATGCTCTTGTTGCATAAAATATCATGTGTACCAAGGAGGCGAAGTCTTCGACTCGTCTACGACTCGTATATTGCAAATTTACGCTCGGCGTTAATAGTATATTATGCACCTAGGGAATAAAGTGTTCTTTTTGACGAGTGTGAGGTTTGTCGCCCGAGCGAAGCGAGGGTGACCTTCACACTCGTCTAGAAGAACACTTTACACCATGGTGCATACGATATTTTATGCATCCAAGGGCAGAAAGCGCGTTCTTTATGCGCGCAGCCGGGAATAAAGTACGCACTTTCTTCCCTCGGTGTATAAAAGACCTTCTTTGCCTCCTTGGTACACAATATACTATTTAAGCTGATCAACCTGCTTCATGGTAAAATTTCCAACCTAAATAGAAACTGACCAGCCTGAGTTAATTCGAACCGGCCGGGTTATTTCACTTATCAAGACTAGCAGGCTAAAAATAAGTTCAAAGTCTACAATTGTTTCAACCTGACTGACCTACAAGTTGTTCAGCTCGGATTCAGTGTGATAATAATGTCTTAGCAGGCGGGTCAGTTTCTAATCAAGTTAAAAATTTGATGATGTAGCAGGTTGTTCAGTTTGAAAATAAGTTCAAAGACAAAGCTACTTTTAACCTGACAAGCCTACAGCTTGGTCAGTTTCAATTCAGCTAATTTTATTGTCTCAGCAGGCTAGTCAGTCTAAAAAAAGTCTGAAAAATTTATATTTGTTTGAAGCTGCAGTTCAGTCAGGCTGAATTAAATTTCATGAGCAGGCTAGTCAGCTCGAAATTAAAGACTCTAATGGGCTGAGAAGTTCGAATCAAGGCTCAATTCAGGGTAGTCAGTTTGAAATTTAGTTCAGTTCAGCATAGTCAGCTTGGTTTAAGGTACAATTCAGCATTATTTGAAGCTGCTCAAACTGCTAGCTCACGGTTAAACAAATTAAAATTCCGAGTCGAAAATATTCAGCATTAATTCAAGCTGCTAAAGCTGAATTGTAGCTTAAACCAAGCTGACTATGCTGAACTGAACTAAATCTCAAACTGACTACCCTGAATTGAGCCTTGATTCGAACTTCTCAGCCCATTAGAGTCTTTAATTTCAAGCTGACTAGCCTGCTCATGAAATTCAATTCAGCCTGACTGAACTGCAGCTTCAAACAAATATAAATTTTTCAGACTTTTTTCAGACTGACTAGCCTGCTGAGACAATAAAATCAAACTGAATTGGAACTGACCAAGCTGTAGGCTTGTCAGGTTGAAAGTAGCTTTGCCTTTGAACTTATTTTCAAACTGAACAACCTGCTACATCATAAAATTTTCAACTTGATTAGAAACTGACCAGCCTGCTAAGACATTATTATCAAATTGAATCCGAGCTGAACAACCTGTAGGTCAGTCAGGTTGAAACTATTGTAGACTTTGAACTTATTTTTAAGCTGATCAACCTGCTACATGGTAAAATCATTAAATATTCGAACTGAATTTTAGCCTGCTTGTCCTGATAAGTGAAATAACTCGGCCTTTCAGTTTGAATTCAGGCTCTTTTTACAATGTATTTTAAATAGTGATATTTTAATTTGTTTGACCGTGAGCTAGCAGTTTGAGCAGCTTCAAATAATGCTGAATCTTTTCGACTCGGGAAGTTTATTAATTGCACCTTCAGAGTATTAACTCGTTGGTGTCAAATAATTGTTTGGTATGAGATACTGATAAGATGCTTTGTTGGTATAAGATTAATTGTTGGGTGAGGTATATTGAAATAAATAGATTACATCTTATTAATTAGATATTAAAATAAGCCTTATTATAAGCGTGTCATAACCATAGTTGTAGTTACGGAAGAAAGAAGAAGGGAGCTTAGGACTAGCGGCAACATGCCTAACTTATAAACTAATATGGCGTCAGCCCGGGAATATTTGAATAGTTGTATATTACACTTCTAACATTAATGGTTTGAATGATAGATTCTAGTTTAAAATTGTGATTCATGATTCTATGAATGAACCTGATGCTATCTCTGACTCTCCTTTTATCGGTAGTCCCTCACTTTACAATTAGTTGTTTACCTCAGATACTACGCATTTTTATAAATCCCTCATATCCTATTTTCGTATTATTCGAGTGTGATGCTACAAGACAAGGCAAGACTCGCACCCCTCTTGTCTTGTCTCGTAATTTAGAGACAGTTCTCTTGCTTTGTTTTTCTGTCATCGACAAGATAAATTTTTTCTCTCGTCTTGTTTCAAATTAACAAGAGAAAGATATCTCTTGTCTTGTCTCGTAGTCTCTTGTCTATGTGTCTGCGTGACTGCAAATTGGGTCAAAACGGCGTAAAAAAAAAAAAAAAAAAAAAAAAAAATACAAACTTTATAACTTCAATTATCGTTTTTTTAATAAATTATTTGTCGTTTGAAAAACTGTGAATTTTATGTCTTGTCTCAAATATTGTTTTCTCTTGCAGTCTCTTGCTGGAGACTCTCTTGTCTTGTCTTGTTCAACCAAACAAGAGAAAATCGTATGTCTTATCTTGTCTCTTGTCACTATTCTCTTGTATTGTCTTGTTTCTTTTGCTCCCTTTGAAAAGGAATTAGGAAATTCATCTAAATTTCCCTGGAAAGAAGGAAGATTCTGCCATACCGATAGGGAAAGAAAAGAAAGATGAGAGGGATCAAAAGGCGAAGGCACAGAAAAGCAAATAGAAAGATTTGATTCGAATGTTTTTAAAATAAAATCATTTACATTGTTCAGTTTTTAAAAACAGGAGTTCTGTAAAAGTTGTTGAAGAGATTAGACGCGTTAATTGAATAAACTCAATTTTATGTTCAATTCTATTTCAGAAAATCTTTTATCCAAATAATTGATATAATTAATAAATAATTGATGATAATATTTAAAGGCACCGGAAGATTTATTATTCAAAATTCATTAATTCTATCAATAAATAAATAATTCTTCCATCACACGATATTGACTGGCCGGGAACTCAAGTCAAATCTTCTAAATCATTGGACTCCACTAAATATCATTATTAAATCGACCTTTGGGTTAATTAACCAACGAAGCATTCGATTATAATTTAAAAACGGTTATGTGGATTTTCAAGAAACAAATAAATATTTTGCGGAATTTAAGGTAGTCCTATCGCTACATTCCCCCAAACGCGGGTTTCAGAGGAGATTCTGAATACTTCTCGACGGGGAAAAAATCTGAAAAAAATCAAACATGTAGAAGATCCTTGGGAGATTGATTTTGCATACAAAAAAGTTATCAACAAATTGATGGAAAAAAGAACTGTTCAAGAAATTAGCCGATGACCCAACTTTTTTTCAGGTGAAAATGATTTGTCAATTTTTCTAAATACGTATGAATTTTTTACGAATTTTGTCTAATTTTTGAAAATTGCATTTTTCATACCTGACAAAACGCAATTTTCAAGAATTAGACAAAATTCGTAAAAAATTCAGAGGTATTTAAAAAAATTGACAGATCATGTTCACCTGAAAAAAAAAAGTTGGGTCATCGGCTGATTTCTTGAACAGTTCTTTTTTCCATCAATTTGTTAATAAATTTTTTGAATTATTATTATTCAAAATCAATCTCCCGAGGATCTTCTACATAATGCTTGATTTTTTTTCAGATTTTTTTGCCATCGAGAGTATTCAAAATCTTCTCTGAAACCCGCGTTCGGGGGAATGTAGCGATAGGACTACCATAGATATAAACCTTATATCTATGGGACTACTTTAAAGGATCAAGAAGAAGTGCGAGCTTTGAAAGAAATTAAAAGAATACAGAAATAAAATGTAGAATTTATCAAATAAGCAGTAACAGAATCGTTTTTCTCTCTGCGTGAACGGAGCTCTCAAAACTTCCATTGGCGTGAACCTTCCCCACCGGACTAGCAATTTTCCTATTCTGAAATACACTCAGCAACGAAACTAACGGCGCACCTGGCACTCGGCGAAATAATACCGATTTTCAAAATGCTGTAACTCAATGAAAGAAAAATTGTCGAGAAAAATCATTCGGGAAAGGATTTTGAAGGTTCAAACTTCATCGTCAAGATGATTTTTGAAAATTGTTCTTACGGCCATTTTTGACTTCATGGCGTAGGTTTGAGTACCGGGTTGCGAAACGACAAAAAAAATAAGTTTTTCAAAGTTCTCTACGGAGCGTTAAAAAAATCGCAGAGAACTTTCAAGACAGCCATTTTGTAGCCTGAAATCTCCTTTTTAAACTGGTTTCTAGAAATTTGTCGCACAATTTTTTTCCACCGAGTTATTCTACTTTTGGTGAAGTAATGTCCATAAGGGCAGCATCGACGAGTAGGCGTAGACTGATTTAGCGTTATCCAGGATGCACCGCGAGAAGGTACACTGAGAGGTGATTTGTGTAGGTACTAGAACTCGCTAGGCTAGCAGCGACTCCTGCCGTATGTATACAGCGTGATTCCCAAATCGCGGAAAAGATTTCACATGCAGATTCCTTGTCGAAATCTAAGAATAAAGTTCCTTATCAAAAACTTCGAGGGAGCGGTCGTTCCTGAGTTATGGAAGGTTTCCCGCACGGAAATATATATATGCGAAAAATATATGCAACATATATGTCGCACTTATAACATATATGTGCGCAAAATCCAACGATGTTCGCATATATTATAACATATATGTACGCATTTACATATATGTATCCTATATGTTAGACGAATTTTACATAGTGTTGACATCTATGTCGACATCTATGTCGACATACATGTCACTACATGTATGTTGACATTTATATCAAACTTATAAAAAATAAATGTTACTTATATTTTAGCGCAAAAAACAAATATGTCGCATATATTTTTCGCATATATATATTTCCGTGCGGGTTAGTCCACCCAATAAGACGGCCGTAAAGTGACGTGCTCAGTCTCGTAGCAATTCTGTAAAAGTGATAGTGCCCGCGTCGTATGAACTTTGCCTGAAATTTCGGTTTCTTATTCCGTAATTTTTAGTATTTACGTCGTCCGGTCGGTCATTCTCGTGCCCTACGTCGTTCGCCCCGTAGTTGACGTTGTCCAGGTGGTCAAACTGGTGACTTACATTCCCCAGGTCTTTTGCTTCGTAGCGTTCGTTATCCAGGTTGTCAGGCTAGTGATTTCCGTACTCCAGGACTTTTGCCCCGTGGTTGACCTTGTCCAGGTGGTCAAACTTGTGACTTACGTTACTCAGGTCGTCCGCTTCGTAGTTTTCACTCCCGTTGTCCTCGGGTTGTTGATTTCCGTCCTCCAGGACTTTCGCCCCGTAGTTTACGCTGTCCAGGTAGTCAAACTAATGACTGACGTTACTCAGGTCATCCGCTTCATAGTTTTCGCTATCGTTGTCATTGGGTTGTTGATCTCCGTCCTCCAGGACTTTCGCCACGTAGTTTACGTTGTCCAGATGGTCAAACTGATGACTGACGTTATTCAGGTCGTCCGCTTCGTAGTTTTCACTATTGTTGTCATCGGGTTGTTAATTTCCGTCCTCTAGATCTTCCGCCACGTAGTTTACGTTGTCCAGGTAGTCAAACTGGTGATTTACATTCCCTAGGTCTTTTGCTTCATAGTTTTCGCATTCGTTGTCATCGGGTTGTTGATTGTTGATTGTTGTTGTTGTTGTTGTTGTTGTTGTTGTTGTTGTTGTTGTTGTTGTTGAGTCCTGGAGGAGAAAATCAACAACCCGATGACAACGATAGTGAAAACTACGAAGCGGACGACCTGAGTAACGTCAGTCATCAGTTTGACTATCTGGACAACGTAAACTACGTGGCGAAAGTCCTGGAGGACGGAAATCAACAACCCGAGGACAACGGGAGTGAAAACTACGAAGCGGACGACCTGAGTAACGAAGCAAGAGACCTAGGGAATGTGAATCACCAGTTTGACTACCTGGACAACGTAAACTACGTGGCGAAAGTCCTGGAGGACGGAAATCAATAACCCGATGACAACGATAGCAAAAACTATGAAGCGGATGACCTGAGTAATGTCAGTCATCAGTTTGACTATCTGGACAACGTAAACTACGTGGCGAAAGTCCTGGAGGACGGAAATCAACAACCCGAGGACAACGGGAGTGAAAACTACGAAGCGGACGACCTGAGTAACGAAGCAAGAGACCTAGGGAATGTGAATCACCAGTTTGACTACCTGGACAACGTAAACTACGTGGCGAAAGACCTGGAGAACGGAAATCAACAACCCGATGACAACGGGAGTGAAAACTACCAAGCGGATGACCTGAGTAACGAAGCAAAAGACCTAGGGAATGTAAATCACCAGTTTGACCACCTGGACAACGTAAACTACGTGGCGAAAGTTCTGGAGGACGGAAACCAACAACCCGATGACAACGATAGTGAAAACTACGAAGCGGACGACCTGAGTAATGTAAGTCACAAGTTGGACCACCTGGACAAGGTCAACCACGGGGCAAAAGTCCTGGAGTACGGAAATCACTAGTCTGACGACCTGGATAACGAACGCTACGAAGCAAAAGACCTGGGGAATGTAAGTCACCAGTTTGACCACCTGGACAACGTCAACTACGGGGCGAACGACGTAGGGCACGAGAATGACCGACCGGACGACGTAAATACTAAAAATTACGGAATAAGAAACCGAAATTTCAGGCAAAGTTCATACGACGCGGGCACTATCACTTTTACAGAATTGCTACGAGACTGAGCACGTCACTTTACGGCCGTCTTATTGGGTGGACTAAACCTTCCATAACTCAGGAACGACTGCTCCCTCGAAGTTTTTGATAAGGAACTTTATTCTTAGATTTCGACAAGGAATCTGCATGTGAAATCTTTTCCGCGACTTGGGAATCACGCTGTAGAGAGTGAGCGAAGAATGAGTAGTGGCAGCAGATTGGGCGAGAAAAGTTCGAGTATACAGGCTAAGATCCGCGTGGTGCGCTGCTACTATACATATTATGGCTAGTGGCTACACAAAAGTGTGCAGCCACTGCTCATTTTGCGAGATAGCTACTAGTACCCTGTTTTGAGCTCTTGCTACACATCAAGGGTAGTGGCTATACATATCACCTCTCAGTGTACAGTCTACCACGCATCCCGTTGTGCCAGGTGCGCCGTTCATTTTGTTGCTGAGTGTATTTCTAACTGTGACAAAGAAGACTCTTGGTATATAAAAAACCGCCACATCTTGTGGCATCACTATAACAATGCGACGAATAATACTTATATTCTATTCAAGATAAACTTTCACGGTACCATTTATTTCATATATTCTTTCTTTTACAGTATATTTTTCAAAAGCTAATAAACATAAAATAACGTTTCAGTATTATCAACATTGTATACGGATCTAATTGAAAGGTTTACACAGGGTTATTCTCTTGTAGATGGTACATTTCAAGCGGTAATATTCCCAAGGCTATCGAAATGTTGAAGATATTCGAAAAGGTCAATGGTAAGACTATAGAAAAAGAAATTTACGAGGAATTTGAGCAAAGCTGCAACGAAATAATCAAAAACGACAACTCACACAGTAACTATACTGTCCTGGATCTGTTCAAGAAACCGCGACTAGCTTACATTACAGTCATGCTGGTCTTGTACTGGTAAGAGCCGTCAAAATGAATTAAAAGATAATTTATCTCAGCTCACAGTCTTGTTTAATATCATGAGAGAAGATCACAACTAGGAATCTTCGTATATGTGATCAACGACACAGTAAATTTATTTGTTATAAAACTTGAAGCACCGCAAGAGTAATGTCATAAAAAATAGTGAACTGTCATAATTAACGAGCAATATACTAGTGTCGAGACTAAATCTGTTTTAGGCTTCTTATTATCATTGTATACGATGGCCATGTGTGGAATATGAAGGCATTGGATCCGGATGTTTTTACTTCCTTCTCTTTGGGCGCTTTGACTGAACTTCCAGCAGCAATTTTACTTACTTTGTTTCTCGATAAATGGGGCCGTCGTTGGATGGGTTTTATCTCAATGATGATCTGTGGGGTCTTCTCCTTCATCACTCTAGGAATGCCTCCTGGTAAGCCAATATAACTAGATATTTCATGAACTATTATCGATAGATTATCGAGATGCTTAGCTGCGAGATTTGTATGTGCGTACATCATTTCAGGGAGTGCTACGATTACGACAGGAGTTCTTGCGCGTTTCGGCGTTAATATAGCTGGGAATATTGGATTTCAGTATGCTGCAGAAATGTTGCCGACTGTTGTCAGAGCGCAGGGTGTTTCGCTTATCCACATAATTGGATATGTTGCTCACATTATCGGACCCTACATTGTTTATCTGGTTAGTTCCCAGACTCAGCGTAAGTATAGCACTATCAAAAGTGCAAACGATACATTTTTCTCCGAATTGTGCACTGAATTTCAATTCGCACATGACAACTTGTACAGTCTGTTAAAGAGGGAGAACAAACCGCGACGGAATCGTAGATGCAGTTCTACGGAAACTTAGAATAATTTGTAGAATGAATCGTGAAAACACTAAGTTTAGGTTGAGTTCACTTCAATCACTTCTATCACTTCACTTCAAAACAGATAATTCGAGATCTAAGAATTTATCATTGATGAAGCAATGACTCAATAGACTAGCTTCACACGCAGATCAGCTCCAATCATGTTCACAAACAGTGGACAATTCCTTGAACAAATGGTTATAAATGTGCGTATGCGATGAAGCTAAATTATCACAAGAAATTTTGCCGTCCCAAGAATGAAAATCTTGTAACGTTATTATGAAAACTACATCAACTTCGCACATTTTATTTGTATTGCTTTACCGAAAATGTAAAGTTCTAGTAATTTTTTTTCTTTCGCTTCAACACATTGCTAGATATGATGCGACATTGCATTGTTCTAAAAATTCCAAGTACGATAATTTCCGTTTAAAAATTATGCAGTATGGAGTGCACGGGCGTGTCTTCAAAGCAAATCTATGTGTGACGAGAGTCTATTGAAGTAAGACCACAGAAACTACAAAGTTCGACATTTAACCTAAGAGGAGTATACACTGGGTGTTTTACACCCAGGCCTTTTTGTTTCTTTGCGTGCCGAGTTCATGCTTTCAAAAAAATGATTTATTCATGACATAGTATATTTCGTATCAAGGGCGTAAAAGTTCATACCCGCGTGTGATCGCCATGCACGAGGGTCGCGAAGCCGGCCCGAGTGGTCACGGCATCACACAAGGGTGTAAAGTATCACGCCCGTGTTGCGAACGATATTTTTGGATGCAGTTGGCGTAAAATTCGATTTTATCCAAGCAGAACAAGTTGTAAAATCGGATTTTACGCCCACTGCAACGAAAAAATTTTTTCGAAATCGACTTTCTAACTCGATCGTATTCAGGCACTTTCAAGAAGAATTCTAGGTTCGGAAATTTAAAAAATCTCAATTACAGCCGGAATGGCACCTTTTTGAAAACGCTCGGGGGTTATACACCCAGTGTACCCTTAGCGTAAGAATTAGGAAGAAAAAAAAATGTTATTTATTTATAAATCATGTGAAAATGTACTCGGAAACCAAGAAAATCTCACTATGAGCTTTGAACTTACTCAAGAAATGTAGAAGAAAAGTTACGTAACATTCAATGGTAAAAACTGCGACACAGATTTTTATTCCGCCCCTGACTGAGGTGAATTAAGGTGAATCCACCCACTCTAACCTTATCTTAGTTAAATCTGAGTTAGCTGACGCTTCAAGGCCGTCGTTCCGGCAATATAGTATTTATTTGAATATCGCTATCGCTTCAGTAGATTTTGTGGAAAACGACACTCACGTGTCTGGCGCCCAACTCTCTATTTTAGTAGTTTTATTAATTAGTCTTTATCAAGGAACGCCGTAGGGTGCGAAGTAAAGACTCTGAAAACTCCGTTACAATACATATAAGGCACAAGAAACGCAGAAATCAATACATGCGTTACAAAAAATATGGTGTGCAGCAAGGGCTAAGTGGACTTTTGACCTCGTGTGGTTGCAGTACTCGTCTTCGGCTCGCAGATGCACTCGTCTTCGACTCGTGCTCCCTCGCCTCTGACTAGTACTGCAAACTCCACACTCGGTCTGAAAAAGCCCACTTTACGCCCTTGCTACACAATATACTATTATTGCCCGCTACCGATTTTTTTTTGCCGGCTGGTACAAAAACGTCGATTTTACACTCGATTTCCAGGTAAAAAAAAAAAACGCGAAAATCGTGCATGTATTACAAAATAGTATATTGTGCAACTAGGGAGGGGGGGGGGGGGGGGGGGAGGGGGGGGGGGGAATGGCCATGTCGAGCGAGGGTGAGACGTTTGAGGGTAAAAACGTCTCACCCGAGGTAGAAATGGCCATCCCCCCCTAGTTGCGCACTGTATTTTTCATAATAAGGGCACGTAATAGGCCTTCTTTGATGCGCGTCGGTCGGATTGGCAATGCCGCCGCAGCGGGAGGAAAAGTACGTTCCCTTCCGCTCCGGCGAAAGACAACGAACTGTGGGAAGAAAGTACTTTTCCTTCCGCTGAGTAGATATTCCGGACTCACAGTGAGAAAAAATTATAGTTTCATTGAGTAGTGACTCTATCGTTCGAAGCCTATTAATTCATACCATATGTGAATTTATCGGACCAGTCGAACCAAATTTTTAAGTGTTCTAACTGAAGCTCACCTCTATATAGAGCGTGCAATCTTCAGATAGACCGAAAAAAACGGAAGTGCATCATAATTATTTTTTTCAAGTAAAAATTCCTTCAGCCCGGGTTCAAGGAATTTTTACTTGAAAAAATAATTATGATGCACTTTCGTTTTTTTCGGTCTATCTGAAGATTGCACGCTCTATATAGAGGTGAGCTTCAGTTAGAAGACTTAAAAATTTGGTTCGACTGGTCCGATAAATTCACATATGGTATGAAAAAATTATAGTTGTGCTAACAATTTTTCAACTATGAAAAATAGTGGTTATACGGACCTAATTAGTATATTGTGTACCAAGGGCGTAAAATGGGCTTTTTTTAGACCGAGTGTGGAGATTGCAGTATGAGTCGGAGGCGAGTGCGTCTGCGAGCCGAAGACGAGTACTGCAACCACACGAGGTCAAAAAGCCCACTTAGCCCTTGGTGCACACTATATTTTTTGTGACAGCACAATTTTCGCTTCTTTGAGCGATTTTAAGGAAGCGGGCAAAAAAAGTCAGTACCGGGCAAAAATAGTACATTATGTCACTAGGCCGATGACGTATTTTCCGACGAATTTGAGTTTATAATCCGAGCCTTCGGCTCGGATTATAATCAAATACGTCAGAAAATACTTTATGGGCCGTATGGCATGTACAATTTTATGTGTGTAGGCCAAAGTTTTCGGGCCTAGACACATAAAAGTTCATTATTGCCCGCTACCGACTTTTTTTGCCCGCTGGTACAAAAACGTCGATTTTACGCCCCATTTTCAGGTAATAAAGAACGCAAAAATCGTGCATGTGTTACTAGGGTGGTCCAAAAAAAAAAAGTTTTTTCCTTATCATCTCAAAAGTTTCGTTCAGGTATAAAACAAATTCTCCTAAAAGGGCAGCTCGATATCTCAACTCTACGAGGAGCTCAACGATTTTCCGTTTTCCCATCTAAATAACACATGAAAAATTTATTTTTTCGTTTTTTCTGCATAAAACTCCGAAAAAAAATGTTATTCCAATTTTGATGCACATATTCTTGTAGGGAATTCAATTCTCTACAAAAAAGGTCACATAAGGTTTTCTTGTCATCTCAACAGGTTAAAAGTTATCAGGCTTTAAACCCCTGCAACTCAATTAAATTTAACCAGATATAATTTCAGAACGATTTTCAAATTTCTTCAAATATGGAATGATTTCTAACTGTCGCAAATATTTATTCATACAATCACAAATTCACAGTCTACTTATGGATTAGTAATTACAATATTTTTAAAATAATATTACGCTTTTAATTATAAATAATTATTTTTGTTACAATTAGGATATTTTTTTTCTACGATCAGCAACTACTTGTAACAGATATTGTTTTTGCTCTTCATTTTTGGGGCCAAATTTATTAGTCCTGTTACAAGTAGTTGCTGATCGTAGAAAAAAATATCCTAATTGTAACAAAAATAATTATTCATAATTAAAAGCGTAATATTATTTTAAAAATATTGTAATTACTAATCCATAAGTAGACTGTGAATTTGTGATTGTATGAATAAATATTTGCGACAGTTGAAGATTATTCTTAGACAGTTAGAAATCATTCCACATTTGAAGAAATTTTAAAATCGTTCTGAAATTATATCTGGTTAAATTTAATTGAGTTGCAGGGGTTTAAAGCCTGATAACTTTTAACCTGTTGAGATGACAAGAAAACCTTATGAGACCTTTTTTGTAGAGCATTGAATTCCCTACAAGAATATGTGCATCAAAATTGGAATAACATTTTTTTTCGGAGTTTTATGCAGAAAAAACGAAAAAATAAATTTTTCATGTGTTATTTAGATGGGAAAACGGAAAATCGTTGAGCTCCTCGTAGAGTTGAGATATCGAGCTGCCCTTTTAGGAGAATTTGTTTTATACCCAAACGAAACTTTTGAGATGATAAGACTTTAAAAAAAAACAAAAAAATGTTTTTTTTTGGACCACCCTAATGTGTTACACAAAAGATGTTACGACTTCACCAACGAAAGCCACTTGTTACAGAGCAGTGTTTGCGACAACATCTTACTGCACAAGAGACAACGATGTCTGCGGATGAAGCATTATCCGATCTGGTCGAAGGAAGGCTAACGAAAAAACAGTTCAACGTCATTAGAAGATCCATGAAAAGAAATAATTGCAAATCCATACAGTCCCGGGTAACAATTTACATGGCCAGCCCACAAGCCACATTAATGCCATGTGGCATGAGCACGGCAATGCTGTCGGCCAGCCACATAGCAGGCCAATGTTCGATAACCATGCGGCGGCTATATGGTTTCAACATGGCCTTTTCACATGGCGATAATATGGCTAACTAAGCTAGGCTACCAATGTTGCACCATCCTGGCCGCCACCTTGCGCCACGACATCGATTTTATGTGGGCCAAGCTGGCACTGCGATGTCCCGTCACTACCTAGCATTGACCTGGCCGCCACCTCGCAATGCCATATGGCTTTTATGTGGGCCAACCTGGTACTGCCGTGTCTTGACGTTAACTGGCAACTACTCGGCCGCCACATCGCGATGCCATATGGCTTTCTTGTGGGCTAACCTGGTACTGCTGTGTCTTAACGTTAATTGGCGACCGCTGGCGACCGCTGGCGACTACCTGGCCGCCACCTCGCGATGCCATATAGCTTTGATGTCGGCCAACCTGGTACTGCCGTGTCTTAGCGTTAACTGGCGACTACCTGGCCGCCACCTCGCGATGCCATATGGCTTTTATGTGGGCCAACCTGGTACTGCTGTAACGTTGGCTTGACTACACCTACCCGTTGCTGGCCGACCACAATCATAATTCACCTACGAGTCAAGTGACTCATACCGCCTACCCGGTAGTATAGTTCATAACAGTTCTTTTGGAATGACTACTGTGTGAATGAAATATATACTTAAAAGTAAAATAGAACTCAAGGAGCGGTGCTGGTTCCAAAATAGGGTGACTGTCACATGACAGCTAACTGGAGAAATTTCATGGTTACTTCATGACTTTCATGTTTCAGAGAGGTATCAAAATTGCTGGCAACCAGATGGCCCACACATAGCAACGAGTGAGCGCTGCCATGTCGCTGCCAGGTCAAAACCATAAATGAACTATATTGTTTATCGACTTAGTTACCATCAAGGAGCGACATAGTTTGGTCGTCGTTGCCAGGTAAAAGCCATGATAAAACCGACCACTGCCGACATAGCAGCCACATTGGTTAGGTGGGTTGGCCATGTAGCGGCCGTATGGTTGCCGCGTTGGATTGTTACCTGGCAACTAGTTGGCCTCCACATGGCAGTGAGATAGCGCCGCCATATCGCTGCCAGTCGAAACCATAAGTAAACCATGCTGTTTATCCACCTAGCTGCCATCAAGGAGCGACATAGTTTGGTCGTCGTTGCCAGGTACTAGCCATGATAAAACCGGGGTCGGCTGACATGGCGGCCACATTGGCTTGGTCGGTTGGCCATATAGCGGCCATACGGCTGCCACTTCAAATTGTTACCCGGGGTATTACTGTTATAGAAACTAGTGCAGACATCAAATTACAAGGTCTACTGAATCACACCTGCGAACGTCTCTTGCTCTTTCGGAGAGATTTCTTAAAATCACTTAATACCCAGAGTATCACAGCGGACTTGATATGTAAATGAGGATGCGATGGAAGTTCCATCATTCAATTTGTGTTATGGTATGTCGACACTGCATGCGTGGATCCGTATCTTCGAGTGTTTACTACATATTTCTTACAAATTACAACTCAAAAAATGGCAGGCCCGTACGGAGAATGAGAAGATATTAGTTAATCAACGCCAATCAGAAATTCAAAAAGCGTTGCGATCGTCATTGGGTCTCATCGTGGAAAAACCAAAGCCGAGTTTTGGTAGTACGAATGACGGTAACACGGTGACGGTTTCTTTGAAAATTCAACAAAAGTTTTGCTGATAACTGGTTTGAATGAACGGCTGATGCAGAGATTCCACGCAATTCTACAGGTGATATCCAGTGGACAAAATGTCGATGCGAAAAAGTTCAAGGAATACGCATTAGCAACAGCAATAGTACATTTCATTACGAGTAAGGAAAGGCTTTTTTGACGAAACGAGAGGTTTACGGCAGGAGCCGAAGGCGAGTGCTGTAACGGGGTTCGTCAAAAAGCCTTTACGTACAAGTAACGATCATTATTTTTCATCAGGATTGCCGAGAAATCGCGACAAAGTTGCGATTTTGAGGTTAGAATGATGAAAAGATGTTTGTAGCCGAATACCCTTGGTATAATATGCCGATAACAGTGCATAAGTTGTTGATCCACGGTTCTGAAATACTAGCTGCCTCATCTTTACCAATCGGGCAGCTATCTGAGGAGGCTCAGGAAGCACGAAATAAAGACATTAAAAAATATCGAGAGGGATTTTCTCGAAAAAGCTCGCGAGAAAGGACGATGCAGGATGTGATGAACTGGCTCCTGGTGTCATCGGATCCTTATATATCAAATTTTCGAGAACTACCAGCAAAGAAGACGAAGAAACTGTCCTCTGATGCTCTGCGGTTATTATCTCGTACCCAAGAAGAGACAGATTCAGGCGAGGGCGAAGAATCTGACTTCGATTAAGGACATTCCCAAGGAGCAGTGGTGCTCAACCTGCAGAAGATCTAACTATGTGAACTAACATGTACACAATGAAAAAATAGTTGATGCGCAGCGCACTCTTTCGCCCTGTCCCACATGCGCAGAAATGAAAAAAATAGTATAACTTCCCGCGTAGTGCGACGTTATCAAATCGCGATCTTCTAGTCACTAGATTACGTGAGGAAAGTCGAAAACAATCAAAAGTAGCTCACTTTCAACATATTTTATAAAAAAACGAATACCGCTTGCTATAATTTTCTTTATACGACAATATTTGTTATATTTCCAATTGATCATTCCAAGTTTTTCAAAAAAGTCGTAAGAAAATTACCATTGTTATATCACGAAACATCCGTTTTAACCTAGGCCGGTATAGGGTTCGTTATGTTAAAAACGTAAATTTTAACAATCAAATTCTCAAAATTTAGCGCCGCAAGGAGTATTGAAACTTTTTCTACGTATGAAGAACATTAATAAGCATACATATTTAAATTTTCAAGATGATCATAAGAAAAGTGATTTTCCTTAGGAACGTCCTTAAGAGGTGTGAATATTTTATGAAATAAAAGTTGTTAAAATAATCACTCTTCACCAAAATGTCTCCCATTTTTATACAGTAGACCCAAAAACTCAACCTCGGTATTTTTCAGCTATACGCAACGGTATTTCGATAATCGCACCAGCATATTTCGGCCGTCATATTGTTCTTTGAAATTTAGACTTCGGATTCGTGATCAGCGGGCCCAAGATCCCCCGAGTAGTCAATTTCATCCGGATTCGATCAATTTTGTGATAAATCTTCCGCGATATTGGATCCGCCATATAGTTTTTTTTTAATTTATGACTTCAAATTCGTGATCAGCGACTCCAAAAACCCCCGAGCAGTCAATTTCACTGGATTTGGAGAATGTTTTTCACTTTTGGCCTCGTTTTGGCTGGTTTCGTCCACTGTGTGTCGACATTGGTAAATATCGCCAATTGTCAGGTTTAATTTCGAAAAATAGCAAAGGATTTACGAGCACTAAATCCAAGACCTTGGAACCGAAAGATGTGGAAAAATTCGTGAAACCTCCGGATAGTCGGTATTTGGGAGTCAAGGTGAGTATCGTAGCTCACGTTCTTACGAATATGAATTCACACAACCTATAAATTGTAGGTTATATAGTATCAATCATAGATGACTGCATTGACGATGTGTCATTTACAGGTTGCATTGATCCTTTGGAATCAGTGGGGCGTGCCGACGAGAAGAATTGAAAAAGATTACAGTTCATGATATTGAGCATCATAACAACATGGTCCTCATCGAGATTCCTCATACCAAAAATGATGTTCCACGAAAATTCACGGTTGATGGTGATTTTTACGAATTATTCAAAAAATATGAAGACCTGCGACCAAAAAATGCTGTCTCCGACCAATTCTTCTTGTCATTACGCAACGGCAAATGTACACAACAAGTCATTGGAATTAACTCATTCGGTGCCATGCCAAGAATAATTGCAGAGTATTTGAAACTGGAGCATCCTGAAAAATACACGGGTCACTCTTTTCGTCATACTTCGGCAACAATGTTGGCTGATGCGGGAGCTGATCTTCTCACTATCAAACGTCACGGCGGATGGAAGTCTGATAAAGTAGCAATGGGATATGTTGAAGATTCAATTGGGAATAAGAAGAAAATATGCACACAGATATGCAGCTCTGTAAATTTGAATCGACAAAGTTCAATTGATGCTGAGTTAGGACCAAGTGCACCAAAAAGAAAGATCGAGGAACATATAAATATCGGCGCCTCTACATCTGGAAACTCAGACGCTGTCAGCGAAAAGGAAAATATTCCAGACTTGAAAACGTGATGCCAGATAAAAGATTCGCTATTCACATGAACAATTGTCAGGTGTCATTCAATTTCTCAGAAAAATAAGCTGATTGCGTAAAACTATATTATGTTTTCGAAGTTGTATGTTTTGTTGACCAAAGTGTGTTCTTAAAGTGAATTTCTTTTAAAAGTTTGTACTCTAGTTGTTGAGGAAAGATTTCTCATTCGTTAGCTGTAATTTTTAAACTTATCATATTTTCATCAAGTTCCTAAGTAATGTTCTAATGCAATTGAGTACCTGGGTGCAAGAACAACCTAAGTCGACTTAGGTCGTTTTTGCTCGCACCATCATTTTCGCGTTACACAACATCTCAACTACCTACCCTGTGAGTTTCAGGTTTGTAGGATGTCTCATATTGGTGAAAAGTATTTTTTAAGTATAGAGTGCGCACGGAGCGTCGACCCCGCCACGCGCCATCTATGCAAGAACAGCCTAACGCTACTACTTAGGTTGTTATTGCATAGAGCGCGTGAGTTCGTTGAAGCGTAGTGCTCGGTCATTCGCCGGCCTGAGGGCATCGAGTCTGTGGCCATCTGTGGCAGTTACTGAGCGCAGATAAATCTGGGAAAAACATAACTGGGCCGCTCATTTCTCGAATTGGATATTATAATATTTAAGTTATTTCCAACGATGGAGACAGCATCTTCATCGACAAAAACTTCGTCAATAGAAAACAAAGGTCGAAAAAGGAGGCTTCGTCAGCAGAAATGGGAACGATGTCAAAAACAATTAAAACGTAATTCTGGAAAAGAAACTCATGTTACGGAGTCTGGCAAGAAATATCGTGTAAAATATTTCAAAATGATAAAAAATTGTTGTAATAACATGTGTTACAAGTTATTTGATCGTCACGTTCAACAAGTGATATTTAATCAGTTTTGGAATGGAGGAGATAAACAAATTCAAGATACATTTCTCATAAGTTGCGTTTCGAAGAGGCCTATTAAATATGCCCGAGCAGTCGTTCTATCAAAGAAGAGAAATAATTCGTGGGAGTATCATCTAAAGAATGGCGGAGTTCAACATAAAATTTGTAAACAATTTTTGCTCCTTGTGCTCCAAATAGACGATAGCCGGATGAAGACTGTACTCCATTATTGTCAAAACGGTGAGTAATATAAAAATAATCAAACCTTAGTAACGATACGACAAACTATAGAAAATATATATATATATATATATATATATATTGTAAATACCTGGACATCTACAAAACGACAAAGTCCCCCTCCCCCGATACCACAGCATCCAAATTGTCAGGAAGAAGGGAGAAGGTCGATGCTTACTTAATAACTAAGAAAAACGGGCAGGAGACATTCCGATCATAACCTTAGACACAGAAGTGTCTACATTCTAGTATACCTTGAGCAAGCTCGAAATTGTATTATTCTTTTCTATTTTTCTTACAATAAATCCTAACATCAGAAGTGGGATACGCAGAGAATAAATACGCGAAGTGCAACTGAAAACTCTCGCGTAAAATTTTTCTGTGAGTGAACTCGTAATATCGTCAATACTATGAGTGAAGAAGAAGCTGAAGTTCCCTTAAGAACATTTTTACAAGCCTTAACGCGAAAGTTAGACAAACGGGATGACCTTAAAACGATTGCAGTGCCACCGTTTAACCCTGGAAAACATGTTGGTTATACGGCCGAAGCTTGGTGCGATCAACTTGAGGGTTTCAAACGTCGTCATCACTGGTTGTCTGACGAGCTGCTTGGAAGAGCCGAAAGCAACTTGTTTGGTGACGCTAAGACCTGGTGGGAGACCTGGACTCCTGACCAACGAACATGGAAGGGGTTCCGTATAGCATTAACAAACACATTCCCTTCGTCCAGAAATTACCTTCATGAATTAAGGGAAATAGTTAATAACACCGACCGTAAAGACAAACCGATAGCTAGCTTTGCCCGAAACAAATATAATTTACTCACTCGTCTTGACTGGGATATACCCGAACATGTGATAGTCAACTTAATAATCGACCTAATAGATGACCAACGTGTTCGCGATAGCTTGCATGCTTGTCGTCCGCATCGCATGACGGATTTATATGCGGACATTGCAAGGTTTGACGCGGAAGCTACGGCACAAACAAAACGAAAGAATGACGAATACCATGGTGATAATAAACGGAAGAAGGATGGTCTTGACCAACATCGTCGGGATACAAGAGTAATTACTTGTTTTAATTGTGGGATACAGGGCCACAAAAAGAATCAATGCCAAAAGCTAGGACGCGCTAACGATAACGTTCGCGAGACTTCCAAAAAACCATCTACTAGCAAAGAGACATGTAATTTTTGTAAGCGCCGTGGACATTCCGAATCTCAATGCTGGTCTAAGAAACGCGCTACTAACTATAAGGTTCGTGAGACTTCCAAAAAACCATCTACTAACAAAGAGACATGTAATTTTTGTAAGCGCCGTGGACATCCCGAATCTCAATGCTGGTCTAAAGAACGCGTGCCCCAGAAACAAGTTAATGTTTTTACTAAACTGGTTAAAAAGCACCAAAGCTCGATTGCCCTCATAAACGGTATGCCATTCACATACATTCTCGACACCGGGGAAAATTGTTGTCTAATAAACGAAAGAACGGCCGGAAAAATTAATTCGGCATCAGAATCGTGTTTAACCCAATTCAGTGGTCTGGGCAGACACATCATAACTTCACTCAGAAGACTAAGTTCCGTAATAACAATAAACGGGCTTGACTTTGAATGTATGTTTCACGTTGTACGCGATACCGATATACCGATAGATATACTGATAGGTAGCGATGTTTTCGAGCAAGGGTTAAGGTTTGTGTACGATGCAG
Organism: Tenthredo mesomela; assembly: GCA_943736025.1. NCBI lineage: Eukaryota > Metazoa > Arthropoda > Insecta > Hymenoptera > Tenthredinidae > Tenthredo > Tenthredo mesomela. Next base: position 15,066,190 of record OX031020.1, on the reverse strand, counting down.
ACGGTCTTATTATAACGCGAGCTGTAAATAACTCTAATAATAATGTAAGCGCGTCCGTACTCGCATTTGACAAACAAGAGATTAAGTCAGGATTAGCCGAACGGTCGGATCAAATTAAACTTCAAGCATTGCTTACGCGGTACTCGCGAAATATTACCACTGGCACTAACGTACCAGCCGTAACGAATACCGAACTTAACATAAAACTAACAACGAACGAATCATTCTTTTACCGACCATATCGACTAGCTGATGTCGAAAGAGCCCAAGTCCGAAAAATCATCGAAGAGCTGATTAGGAATGAAATTATACAGGAAAGCAAGTCACCCTACGCCAGCCCTATCATTCTAGTACGGAAAAAGAATGGTGACGACCGCATGTGCGTTGATTTTCGCAAATTAAATTCAATAACAGTAAAAGATCGTTACCCGCTGCCGCGGATCGATGACCAACTCGATCGACTCGGCAAAGGCAAATATTTTACAAGCCTCGATATGGCCTCAGGGTTTCATCAAATACCCATAGCAAAAGAATCGCGACACTTAACCTCTTTCGTCACGCCGGACGGACAGTTCGAGTACCTGAGAATGCCATTCGGCCTATGCAACGCACCATCGGAATTTCAAAGAGGTATTAACAATGCCCTCGGTAACTTGCGTTGTGAAATCGCGCTTGTTTATTTGGACGACATACTCATACCTTCATCTTCCATCGAACTTGGATTCGAGTACCTCGAAAAGGTTCTTGAAGCCTTGACAGCCTCCGGCTACTCTTTGAATTACAAAAAATGTAGTTTTTTTGAGAAGAGTATCGAATATCTTGGTAGGGAGGTTAGCGCTTCAGGTATTAGACCTAGCGACGGTAAATTAGACGCGCTCAAATTGGCACCCAAGCCAGGTAACGTAAAACAGGTGCGACAGTTCATAGGGTTAGCGAGCTACTTTAGACGATTCGTACAGGGTTACGCCAGTATCATGGCGCCAATAACCACTCTACTTCGCAAGAACACTGCCTGGAACTGGTCCCGCGAATGTGAAATAGCACGACAGACTGTCATCGAAACGCTGACAAAGAAACCGGTAATCACCGTGTTCGACCCTACTTTAAGTACCGAACTACATACAGATGCTTCAAGCATAGGTATGTAGCTTTGTTGGAGCAATGCTCATACAAATAAAGGAGGAACAAAAGTGCGTAATAGCTTACTTCAGTAAAAGAAATTCGCCCGAAAAATCGAAGCGACACTCGTACGAGTTAGAGACCCTGGCAGCAGTACTGGCGGTGAAACACTTTCGAGCGTACTTACTCGGCATAGAATTCAAACTCGTCACTGATTGCAATGCCATACGTTCCACGATGACAAAAAAAGATATCAGCCCGAAGATCGCGCGCTGGTGGATATACCTACAAGATTTCAACTTTAACATCGAATACAGACCCGGCTCGCGAGTAGCGCACGTAGACTACCTCAGCAGGAACCCTGTGCTAATTTTTAAAAAGAACTGTATACCCTGGCTAGTGGCTGAGCAACATGCGGACTCAAGAGTCGCCGAAATAACAAAACAGCTAACTACAGACCCTAACTCTGAATACCATAAGTATTACGTTATGTCGGATCGCATGCTTTATCGAAAAGTGCAGTCACAATCAGAAAGAGAAAAGCCAAGACTATACTGGTATGTACCTTCGACAGCAAGACTTCGCATCTGTAGGATGTTTCATGATGATATTGCGCACGTCAGTTATTCGAAAGGACATGAGTTGGCTTCCAAAACGTATTGGTTCCCACGCATGAGGGCCACATTCGAAAAATATTGCAAGCACTGTCTAAATTGTTGCCTCGGTATGGGAAATACTGGCGTTACGCCTTTAAAGCTGCACAAGGCAACAAAACCGAGTATACCATTCGAAGCAATACACCTGGACTTCCTTGGACCTTTATCCAAGCAAAAAGATATGAGGTACGTCCTCGCGCTGATGGATTCCTTTACGCGTTACTGCCTACTTAAATCGACCGAACACACCCGAACGGAGACTGTCATTTCCATGTTGGAAATGCAAGCAAGCCTATTCGGTACTCCAAAAAGGATAATAGTTGACCAAGGTACCTCCTTCACATCCGAAGCTACTCGAAATTACTGTAAGTTACACGGAATCGAGATTCACTATGTCACCACTGGTGTGCACAGAGGGAACGGCTTGGTCGAGCGGCTCATAAGAACAATCCTCGACAAACTCACAAGCATTAACGGGTGCTGGACAGACGAACTACCTAGGGTTCAACTGAGCCTGAATATGACTCAATGCATAGCAACTGGCTATTCGCCATTGGAACTACTAGCCGGAATTAATGTCAGATCACCTACCGATCCACTGATCAATATCGTTGGAAGGGACAACGAAACTAAAACATGGGACGAGAAGCGCCAAAACGCTGTAGTAAAAAGCGAAGAGTATGCCAGAAAATTCATTGAAAGGTTCAACCACAGACACAGGCCTGCTGTAATATTCGATGTCGGAGACGTTGTTTGCATGAAGCGTAACAATAATGCTGGGAAGACTGACACTCCGTACGAAGGACCATTGAAGGTCATAGCCAAGTTGGAGAACGACAGATACGAGTTACAAAACCTACAGAGCGGAAGATTGGTAAAACGAGCCTCAGAACAACTGAGGAAATGGCCGATGCAGGCAGACCAAGTAGAAGAGCTGGGTAAGTCGATTGCTATGTCACAGAACCTCTGCGAGAACTCTTACGAGACCGCAGGTTAATCTGTTTTCGTATTAAAATTACGCTTGGAACCTCTGTGAGGGCTTATTGAAAGCACCACAGGTTGAAACCAATGACTTATTGTATGATAGACACGTCTGACGAGACCTCTGAGCTATCCATACACACAGTATGTAGTCAGGCGACAGACAAGTCCAACAAGACCTCTGAGCTGAATGGCCTTAGGTTGTATAAGCATTAAGTAAAGAGCAGGCTTTAAAGCCTCTGAGTCTTTTATCAAGTTTTATATCCAACAAAACATGAATTAACTTTTGACCACAGCCCCTTTGAAAACGGACGGTATCTCACTGTTTGCGGCAGCACAAAATTTGCTGCCAATAACTAACTCTTTTTCAGAATAATACGTCGAGGACAACTCCAGCATCAGGTTGGCCGTGTAAATACCTGGACATCTACAAAACGACAGAGTCCCCCTCCCCCGATACCAGAGCATCCAAATTGTCAGGAAGAAGGGAGAAGGTCGATGCTTACTTAATAACTAAGAAAAACGGGCAGGAGACATTCCGATCATAACCTTAGACACAGAAGTGTCTACATTCTAGTATACCTTGAGCAAGCTCGAAATTGTATTATTCTTTTCTATTTTTCTTACAATAAATCCTAACAATATATATATATATAAGATTGAAAGTAGAACATTGATGCTCACTTTTATATTTAAAGCAAAAATGAGTTAATGTTTTTGGATTTTCGGATTGACAGAAAAACAAGTGGCTGAAGAAAAGCGCGGTAAACATAGGAATCGACCAAACCGGATACCCGATGAGATATGGCAAATGATGAAAGAACATTGGGCTTCTCTTCCGCACAGAGAATCTCACTACAGTCGCAACCGAACGAAGAGAAAGTTTTTTGATAATCCAAGATTGAATGTGATCAACTTGTACTCTCTTTTTAAGCAGCACTATCTGGAAACAACTGGATCTTCTTTGAACATGAAATACGGGACATATCATAAATATTTTCGATCTCACTGTGACTTCTCGTTTTCCGTTCCAAAAACAGATGTTTGCGATTATTGTACGGAATGTAAAGCTGCTCTTTCCATTAACCCGGGACATGAATGTGAAGCTTCTTTTCTACATCACAAAAATAATATCGCAGAATATGAAGAAATGAAAAAGAAAATTTTGAGTAATGCACATAATATCACCGAAGACGATACACTAATAATCGAATTTGATTATGGTCAGAATCAACCGTTGCCCAAATTAAATGTTACGGCACAATTTTACAAGCGATTGTTATGGTTGTATGTTTTTAACGTGCATTGCTTCAACGATGGATCCAGTAAATTATATTGCTTCTTAGAAACGGATGGTAGAAAGAATGCGAACTCGGTCTGCAGTTTCTTAGATGATTTCATTTCAGATAAATTAAATCATTATAAGAATCTTAAGAAGATAATACTTTTCTCAGATTCCTGTGGAGGGCAGAACAAAAATATCACAGTTTTGCAGTTTTGTTCGTGGCTCGCGTTCAAAAATAATATTACGCTTACGCATATATTCCCTGTTCGTGGTCACTCCTATTGTCAATGCGATCGTAATTTTGGGTTATACGGGACTTTGCTGAAGAAGACTGACATAATAGAAAATGCAATGGAATATGTCGATATCATAAAGGCAGCTCGTAAAAACCCTGAACCTTTCGACGTGATTATGGCCAGTTATTTACTAAAAGATTGGAGTGAAGGGTTGGCAGCTTTGTTTATAAAAGTACCAAAGCTTAAGAAAGAAAGATTTAGCATTCAGAAATATGTTAAAATGACAATATCTTCTGATGGGAAAGTGTCAGTTTTTCGGAGGTATTGTGCTAAAGACTCTCAAGTATTCGAAATCGTTAAAAAAGGAATTGTGTTCAACAAAAGAACTAAATTACGTCTCCCAGTAACACTTCCTCCAAAATTAAAAAACGCAAAAAAAAAACGATGTACTAACATTACTTAAATTTCTGAAGCCAGAAAATGCTGAATGGTTCAGAAATATACTTTTACATTGTGCATGCGATGAGACGGGCGATAGAGAAATTTTTTCGGATAGCGACTAATCCGTAGAAATGCTGTGTATGTATAGTTATGCACATACTATATACCGCGATAATCAGGTGAAAGAGAATGGTCCATCCGCCCAGGCAGGCAATATTTCGTATTTTTAGGGGGATAGCCACTCGTTGCGCTGAAAAAATCCCTAGGGTGATTTTGTCGCGCGGTCGATGCAACTCGGCAGCCATTGTTTATACAAGCCGGCTGACTGCCAATACATCGCGGAAGGTAGACAAGTGTGGTTATGTTCGTTTATTTGAAGGAAATGATAAATAAAGTGAATGAAACCTACGTGAATAAGCTAGGAATATTTATCAAAAATCGATCAATTAGTTTTAAATGATATCTTAATGCAATCAACGACTTAACCCAAGCTATAACTGGAAATTAATGAGAATCGAAAAGTTCATCGAGAACAACTAATTTGAACGAAATTATCATTTAAAACTAATTGATCGATTTTTGATAAATATTCCTAGCTTATTCACGTAGGTTTCATTCACTTTATTTATCATTTCCTTCAAATAAACGAACATAACCACACTTGTCTACCTTCCGCGATGTATTGACAGTCAGCCGGCTTGTATCAACAATGGCTGCCGAGTTGCATCGACCGCGCGCCAAAATCACCCTAGGGATTTTCAGTGCAACGAGTGGCTATCCCCCTAAAAATACGAAATATTGTCTGCCTGGGCGGATGGACCATTCTCTTTCACCTGATTATCGCGGTATATATAAATATGTCGGCGCGCCGCACAATAGGCGCTAAGATCACCACTAGCACCATAAGCTAATCCTATAGGAAATTGTTATTTCAAGTTTTGTTTGTTAATTTTGAGTTCTCTGTTATTACTTAGGGGTAGGCAAGGTATCCCCTCTTTTCTGAGTGTTTACCTTGTCAGAGTCGAGCCGAAACTAGCACACTTAAGTATCGGGCTCGGATCTGACAACACCTACCCGCACCTAATTGTGTGAATAAATCTCCTCTTCATATATCTGTACTCGCAAGTTACTTTCGCCCCGATAATATATGGCCGTACTAATTGTGTAAGACCACTAGGGTCATGAGTGGACTAAACCGTCACCCCGTTTATCACCCACCTCCTATTTCTCCTGATTCTCCGACATCAGAAGTGGGATACTTGCGAGTATCGCTGGAGGATGGAGAGCTCTTCGAAGAAAGAGATAACAGACCCGAGCGCCGATGGCAAGCGCTTTTCGAAGCGCAAAATCGCAATATGTTGGAGCTCATCCAAACAACGAGAAATCCGGCACCGCCGGCACCTATGAAGGTAGTGCTACCCGAATTCAATCCAGACTCAGAAGGAGCCGACGCACGAGCTTGGTGCGGCACAGCCGATTTGTGTATGAAAGAACACCCTCTTCAAGGCAGCGCACTTGTAATAGCGATCAGTCGGGCATTGAAAGGATCTGCAGCAGCCTGGTTTTCTCAAATTAGCTATCCTGGTATAACTTGGCCGCAATTGAGAGAGATTTTACTTGCTCGCTTCGACACAGTAGAGACACCGGCCGCGACGCTGGTTCGCATCAGTAAAGGTCGCCCGAAGGAAGGCGAGTGTTTGGCAGCATACGCGGGTAGAATGATGACGACCCTCATGTCCCGCTGGCAGTCAATGTCCAAAGAGCAAATCGCAGTTGCAACCGTAATGGCCCATTGCGTCAAAATTGAGCCGCATCTGGAACGCTTGGCTTTCACTACGGAATTGAACACCCGACATAACATGCAGCAGGAACTGATGGCATTTGCGTACCGGAAGCGGAGAGCAGTCGGTAAACCGGATAAAAATCCTGGGGATGGACCGACCAACGCGAAACGGCCGAAGACAAGTAACCCCGTGAAATGCTACGCATGTGGCAAGTTGGGACATAAGGCTAGGGAATGTTATAGTAAACGGAAACAAGACCATTATCCAAGAAACGCGCAGGCTTGCAGCACTTCAAGAGGACCAACGTCGACGAAGAAGCCACAAGTAACCTGTTTTAAGTGCGGCGAAGTTGGCCACATCTCCCCGCACTGCACTAAGCTCGGCACGAGTAACCGCTCGTCCCAAGTAGAACGCCGTGTAGATGTGTGTAGCATCAAACCGGCACCCTCTCAGCTGACCCACTCTGGTGAGTCGTTTCCATTTTTTTGATTCCGGGGCTGAATGCTCTCTCATTAAAGAAATGGTAGCTAATAAATTCGCCGGTAAACGGATTTAATCGTTAGTCACATTAACCGGTATCGGAAAGACCAGTGTACATAGTACATTTCAAGTTTTGTCGAAAGTCAGCATTGATGGACATTTAGTCGAGTTAATTTTTCACGTATTGCCTGATTCTGATCTTAATGGCGATATTTTGATTGGCCGCGATTTACTTGGGTTGGGTTTTGCCGTGGAGATCACCTCTGATAATTTTATTCTGAAACGGAGGCTAATTGCGAATAGTTGCAAAGTAGTAGAGAATGCGTTGAATTTGAAAAATGTTGACACCGATGTCGCGAATAAAGATCGGGCCGAGCTCCTAGCTCTTTTGGACGAGTTTTCGCACTATTTCGTTCAGGGTACGCCTGCGGGAAGGGTGACTACGGGCGAATTAGAACGTGCTCACATCGGTTGAAAATAGTCAAGATAGGTCTTGGCAAGACGCGTTAGGTGACGCACAATTAGCCCTTAATTGTACAACCAGTCGCGTCACTAAAGCTAGCCCGTTAGAGTTATTAATCGGTAAAATAGCTAGACCACTCGAGTTAATGACTTTATGCGACCACGTAGAGGAAATTAATATTTCTGAAATGAGAGAGCAAGCAGTCAAATCTCTTGAGAGTAACGCTCAAAAAGACAAAGAAAGATTCGATAAGACCAAAGCCCGGGTTTCAAAATTCACGATCGGTGACTTTGTTTTACTTCAAAACCATGAGCGCAATCAAACAAAACTAGACCCAAAGTACAGAGGGCCATTTAAAATTATTGAAGTATTGGCCGGTGACAGATATCACTCGAAGGCTTTAGACAGTAATAGGACGTACAAGTACGCACACGATCGCTTGCGGTCTGTGCCGGTATGCGATATTCCCAAGGAAGTTAATCCTTGTTTGGAAGAACAGATTGTAGAGACTGTAGAGGCACAGGCAGGGTGTGCCAGTGTCGGCGCGAACAATTGCTAGTTACGTAAGTCGTTGATACTCGATCGCCCCGCTTGTTAGTCGTAAGTCGCAAAAATCCTACCCCACTATAAGTGGGCGGAGACGGTGCGACGTAACGGCGGGCGATGAGTGTAATGATCGCATGGTCGATCGGTCGCTGCATAGACAGCGACATGTGTAATGATCGCATGGTCGATCGGTCGCTGCATAGACAGCGACATGTGTAATGATCGCATGGTCGATCGGTCGCTGCATAGACAGCGATATGTGTAATGATCGCATGGTCGATCGGTCGCTGCATAGACAGCGACATGTGTAATGATCGCATGGTCGATCGGTCGCTGCATAGACAGCGACATGTGAAATGATCGCATGGTCGGTCGGTCGCTGCATAGACAGCGACGTGTGAAAGGATCGCATGAGCGATCGGTAGCTATATAGACAGCTACAGTTGTATTTCGTAGAAATATTTTGAGTAAATTGATAATTGATCAAGTTAACTTTTGTTTATCCAAGATGTAACGCTATACTTATTTGGCAATGTCACAGTCCGTTGTAACGATTGTGTTTTCCTTTTTTTGTCAGGATAATCGAGCGGCAATACTGGTTCCCTATATTTTCAGATGACAATAGATTAGACTGATAGCACACGAGGACGTGTGACGAGTCAGAATGGCCGTGTCGGCGCGCCGCACAATAGGCGCTAAGATCACCACTAGCACCATAAGCTAATCCTATAGGAAATTGTTATTTCAAGTTTTGTTTGTTAATTTTGAGTTCTCTGTTATTACTTAGGGGTAGGCAAGGTATCCCCTCTTTTCTGAGTGTTTACCTTGTCAGAGTCGAGCCGAAACTAGCACACTTAAGTATCGGGCTCGGATCTGACAACACCTACCCGCACCTAATTGTGTGAATAAATCTCCTCTTCATATATCTGTACTCGCAAGTTACTTTCGCCCCGATAATATATGGCCGTACTAATTGTGTAAGACCACTAGGGTCATGAGTGGACTAAACCGTCACCCCGTTTATCACCCACCTCCTATTTCTCCTGATTCTCCGACAAATATATATTATATTGAGAGCTCATCAATCATTTTTTATATTTCCGAAAATATGCCCTAATATTAAATAATATTGTAATATTATTTATTTAATTTCGAAGATTAGTGTAGGGTTCGAAAATAAAAACCTTATTTTAATTTCCTGCCTTATTTATTATTTCGCTGGTTGATCCAAATTCCCGAAGACTGCGTAAAATATGTGTTTCGATATGAAAAGTATAAAAATTCAAGTCGTTAGTGTCGAGACGAACCGAATATTCGCAAGAAATTTCGTTTTTAGCAAGAACGACCTAAGCCAGCGCGCGTGTTTTATTTATTATAGAGATTCCTATTTATTTGAGGGCAAAAACAAAATGGGCTTCGTATTCCGGAAGAATCGCACTTCAAAATGAGTTATCTACAATAGTACATTATGTCACTAGGCCGATTAAGTATTTTCCGACGAATTTGAGTTTATAATCCGAGCCGAAAGCGAGGATTATGATGAAATTCGTCAGAAAATACTTTTTCGGCCGTATGGCATACAGAATTTTATGTGTCCAGGCCAAAAACCGCGTTTAAACCGAGCGAAGCGAGGTTAAAATCGCGGTTTTACGGCCTATGACACATAAAGTCCATTGTGATTTCGTTTGTGGATTTAATTCAGCCTTCAAATTTCAATCAACGGTTTTGGTGTCAAAACCTAAGTCGGCTTAGGTTGTTCTTGCACCCAGGTACTCAATTTGTAACATGTGTAATGAAGAGTTCAACTCGAAATGCCTGTAAAGGGTATGGAATGTCCACTTTCGTCTTATTTCTGGTTTTTTTTTTTGTAAGTTTTTTTGTTTTTTGTTTGTAAGTTTGCTTTCCTCAATTTGTTCGCATCATAACACGATGTCAAACTTTTCGTGCAAATGTTGCAAAAACTAAATGTAGTCATAAAATATCGAAGATTATTTCATACCATATGTGAATTTATCGGACCAGTCGAACCAAATTTTTAAGTCCGATAAATTCACATATGGTATGAATTAATAGGCTTCGAACGATAGAGTCACTACTCAATCGAAGATTATTGTTTAAAAGAAAAAGTCTATTCGCTAAAATTCTAGTCCGTTTGGAAAACGAAAATCATAGTGATATCATTATTATATTATTGTTCTAAAGAGCAAATAACTTTGTATTATCTTACATCATATTTTATAAGCCACAAAACAAAAGTTTCTGATTAATATTTTTCAATTCTTTTCTGATCCATTTTTAATGACTTTTGAAAATATTTTCCATAGCTGGAAGAGTAATACTTTTTTTCAATTTCGAATAAAAGTAATAGGTTTTTCTTTTCACAATAAAAGTATTTTTTTTTTTTTTTTGGTAGGTGGGGCGGCTCCGCCTCCCCCCCCCCTCCCCCCCCCCCCCCCCCCCCCGCCTTCCCTGGCGGGGCCTTCGGCCCCTGCACCCTGAAGCCTGGCGCACAAAGTTATTCGTAGTACGAACTCGATGCACCGTCGCGCGTGTGATTGGCTGGCGCTATGTGTGCGACGCGCTTTGCTTTGTACGTGTTAATACGTCCGTACTACGGATAGGTTTGTGCGCCAGGCTTGACCAGGGCCTACGGTCCGTCTTCGGCTCGCGCCTGTGGTACTCGCTTCCGGCTCGTGCGGCCAACTTCATAGCCTTCGTCAAAAGTCCGCTTTCTTGCACTTGTATCACAAAGTACTATTTCGTCGATACGATGCGTAGGTAGGGTCAACTGACGATAAAATATGTTAGATTCCGTGTTTTTTTTTTTAACTTCCCGTTTCTCTGTTTTCAGAGAAAAAAGGAAGTTATTGTAATCACCCCGAAAATGAAAAGTTGAGTTTTCACTGGATCTCCACTTTTTGAGGTCCGGAGATCCAGTCCGGTCCGGAGGTTGAGATTGACGTCTGGGTGTGTGTGTGTGTGTGTGTGTGTGACCAAATTTTTGTCCCCACGATATCTCGGGAACGAGTGAGCGGATTTTAATTGAATTGGCCTCAATCGGCGCGGCTTTTCTCAACTTAGAACTGGTTAGATTTTGGCTTTGATCGCTTCAGTACTTTTCGAATTATTTGAATAACAAAATTCTAGATAATAAAATAAAAATTATGATACCTTGAGAATGGATGAACGGATTCCAATGAAAATTGGTGCCATGAGGTTTTTTGGATCACTGCTCACGAATTTGAAATTGTGCTTCAAAAATTCGAATACGATAATGACATTATTATTATTATTATTATTATTAATTCATTTCGAAATGTGTTTGAAAACGGGAAGTTGAAAGGCTGGCCATGTCAGCCCCAAACCGCTTGTTTTCTACCATTATTACTTTTCATTTCATGATAATAAATTACGGGCTTCGATATGAGGGCTAGCCCGATCATCGGAAAGTACTCGGGTAGTTCGTATTTCAATTTTATACGTATTTTGAATAAAAATTTTGCATACTATTGTAATTTTTGAAGGGATTCGGATAATAAATTGTGAAATTGTTGGTAGAATTGTGAATCCAAGTTTAAATAAAAGTTGTGGGTTCTCGAGATGAATAAAGAAAGTCGAAACGAAATTAAGTGAAGCAATAGTAAAATGTTGTATTTTGAGAAATGCAAATACAGGTCTTGACAAGCCGAAAGCAAGATCAAGACTAACTTTTGTTTACAATAATACTTGTTTACAAAACAAATCTAATTCAAATATTTCTAAAAGTTCATCTTTTATCTCATAACTTCTAGATGAGAAGCGATATCATTTTATATATTCTAATAAAATACAGGGCGTTTCTTCCAACGTTACAATATATATGCTGTTTCTGATTTTTTTACGAAACATATCAATTGCATTGGTACCATCTGTACAAACCTCATACCATCACGACGTGCGAGCGATATGCATGGCACGCGTGTGATGCTCACGACATGCGCGCAATATGAGTCGCAATTGATGACGCATCTGTGTGGTGATATGAGCTCATGCCATGCGGATTAATCCGCACGCGTGAGAGCTTATACTCCCGCATTGTGCAGACATTTTGTCATCTGGGCTAAATCCCTCCCATTCTCGATACTTGAGATGATACACCCTGTCTGTGATATAATAAATCTGTGTCCCACATCACGAAAATATCATCGCCGAACAAATTCTGTGGTTACAAGATGTTCCCCACGCGCGATCAAATTGTTGAAAAAACTCAGGTTTTGGCATCATTAGTTACCGTTCGGCATATGTCGCAAATTACTGTTTTTGGATCGAAAGTTTGGGCGGACGGCATTGCTGAACGTGTAGGATAGCTATGGAAGACGCTATTACCCTATGCTTTTGTTAAAAAAATTTGTTTAAAAATTATTATAACCCACTGTTCGGCATTACGTGAATATCTCTAATCATTCACTAAAATTCAAAGCAATACGGTCGCCGAACATTTTGGTACGCTAGGGGCCCAGCTACAGCCGCGCACTTCCGTATTCCGGTGTCTATACAGGGTGTTACAACTAACTATGTCACCCCGACGGGTGGTGATAGGGGGGACCTTAACTAACATTTTCGATATAGGAACCCATGTCCGGAAAGTTGACGTTACCTTGATGAGAGGGATTCAAAATTTTCGGCGAACGCCTGCAACGCTCGCTCACAGGCGCGGCGAAATCCTCGAGGATTTAGAAATAATCTAAGTCTAATTCAACTATTTATTACAACACGAAGAATCTATCACAGTTTTACAAGTATCACAGAAAATAAGTATTTTCGCCGTTCATTTCTACGAAAAACAACCAAGTCGCATTATCACATTTCTTTGACTCGACAAATAAAAACAAAACAACATAAGCATGACAGTTGTTTTTTGTAGGAATAAACGGCGAATATACTTATTTTCTGCGATATTTGTAAAACTGTGATAGATTCTTTGTGTTGTAATAAATAGTTGAATTAGACTTAGATTATTTCTAAATCCTCGAGGATTTCGCCGCGCCTGTGAGCGAGCGTTGCAGGCGTTCGCCGAAAATTTTGAATCCCTCTCATCGAGGTAACGTCAACTTTCCGGACATGGGTTCCTATATCGAAAATGTTAGTTAAGGTCCCCCCTATCACCACCCGTCGGGGTGACATAGTTAGTTGTAACACCCTGTATGTGTGACATCATAGCCTACTGTTCGGCGTTGATTTTATAACGTATATGAAATGGACTGGAAGTATAAAATATATATGCCGAACAAATTAACCGAACATACATTTGTTATAAACAATAAAATACAATAGTCATAAACATTAAATTATACCTTACTATTCGGTGATGGTCTTTTATGACTAATTTCATCGTATTCGATTTTACAATGTAACTGTCGAACAAAATGATTTGCTACGTTATCCGTAATTACTAGAAAAAGATTGCATCAATTTTCATTTATTGAATTGAATAAGTAGCTAATTATTTCATGTTCAACAGCTTAAGGGGGTATCCCCACCTTTAAATGAGTTAACATTCTAAGAAAGAGATTGATATTTTACAGCGAATTTGAGAGTCTGATCAAATCCAAAAAAATCAAGAAGTTTAGGGAGAGTTTGACCCTCATTATCCATACTTAACATTGAATATTATTTTGAGTCTATTAGTAGTTACGCTGAATATAGAAAAATACAAAATTACTCGGTTGTCGCAAAGAATCAGTAGTACCGTTAGATCGATTTTGGAATTTTTGGTCTTCAATTGTTCAGAAGAGCCTCTATCATATGAACATAGAACTTTTTGATATGACTATTTTCGGTTGAGATAATAGAAAAAATAGAGAAAAAAAATTGAAGAATTAGAAAAATCTCAGTAAAAACTAAGCGAGTCAGGCAATTTTCGCGATATCAAAAAGTTCTATGTTCATATGATAGAGGCATCTCTTCTGAACAATTGAAGACCAAAAATTCCAAAATCGATCCAACGGTACTACTGATTCTTTGCGACAACCGAGTAATTTTGTATTTATCTATATTCAGCGTAACTACTATTAGACTCAAAGTAATATCCAATGTTACGTATGGATAATGAGGGTCAAACCCTCCCTCAACTTCATGATTTTTTTGGATTTGATCAGACTCTCAAATTCGCTGTAAAATATCAATCTCTTTCTCAGAATGTTGACCTATTTAAAGGTGGGGATACCCCCTTAAGAAAATTACTTTGCACATATTTACTAATAAATTAAGGTGTGCCAAACAAAAAAATTCAATTGCCGAACATTTATATTATCTCCTCGTGATCACACTTCCGATTTCAATCCAGCTGGTCACACCCGGGTCAAATTAAGGCGAGTCGTTTTTCAACGGTTGCCGCGTGAAAACTATCAGTCCTATCAGCACCAAAAAAATACTGAAAAATACTTTGAACATTCTAGAAGATGTAGCAGAGATCGGTACATCAAAATTCAAAAAGTGACGTGTTCAAAAAAAAATCGTAAAGAGGTCAATGCATTTCAGAGTTCTTTTTTTTTTTTTTTTTTTTTTATTCTTCATTTTTTATGTTCGGCCACGGACTTGACCGGATTTACCTTCAAGGTTTATGCTCGGGTCATTTTGACCCGTGGTGACCAGGAAGGGTTATTAAGGGGGATAGCCACTGTGACGGCCGAAAAAATAAGTGATTTTCGAGAATTTTTTTAACCAGGATAATTAGGGAATATGGGGATCGCGGTTCTTTTATTTTATTAAGTGTATATTCAATATAGTTCTCATAAATTTTTATTGAAAAATATTGAACAGTAACAAGGTTATCAGCGTTGCTGTAGAGTCTTAAAAAAAATTATCCCTCCACGGTCGCATCGATTTCTCGAAAACGGGTGTGACGTGGATTTTTCCTGGTCCTCAGACTAGACCGGAAAGCTAATCTGAGAACCGTCCACTCGACAATTGGCCAAAGGAAAATTAATAATAAAACAAAGATGCTGGGCGCCAGGCGTATTATCACCACGTTCTGAAAATCTAACTAATAAAAACAAATAGAAACTAAAGATACTTGAGCGCCGGCTAGCGTCAGTACCGCGGAGAGGGGTCGGGATTAATTGAAGGATTAGCAGGGCGTATTAACGACTCGGTGAATTTGAATTTAACAAAGAAAATAAAATTTATTCAAGAAAAATAGTATAAAAAAAAAAAAATAGAAATTATAATACTAGTACCCGGGGGTACTCTCCAGCGGGTATAAATTGACTACAGGTCGTGTATAAGTGACCTGGCCACGTTTGGCGAGTTTTACAATAAAAATCAAACTACTAGCTTCCACGTAGGAGAGCAATAACAAATAAAAAAAAATCATGCAACAAAAAAAAAAAAAATATGTAACTCGTCAAATCAAGTCCTCCCGGGACAATAATAACTAAACCACTAATTTATTAAATATTTGCTACAAGCAGAATTGATAACTAATTAATAACGATTTTATAATAATGACTAATTACGGACTATTCAGTCTTGTGACGTTGCACGACGACTAGCTCGTCTCCGAGAGACGAATTCTCTGACTCTAGAAGTACTCCGATGAGCTTATTATTTACAAACTATTTACAGATTTTTACTACAAATTACTTAAACCAACTCTGCGGATAATACACGGAATTTTATTTATTTTTCAAACTCTAAACTATGAACCCTAAACTCTAACGTGAAAAACAACAAAGACTTTCGGCTAAGCCTCGAGCTACGTCTCTCCCCGCAAGAGGAAGAGAGAGCGACAGTGACCGACTCGCACTGTCTCTGTCGTACTCATGTACTTCAGATACGGACTCGACTAAATTATTAATTACGCGAATAATTACTCCAAAATAAAGACTCGAACTACAAAATCTAAGGCAAAGGGACACTGGTGACGGCCTACCCTTCGGAGATCGGCTTAATTCGATCCCAAGAATACTAATTAGCCTCGTGGCTGGATCTATGGCAAGATGGCGGATAACCGCTGCCGGACTCGAATTATCCTGAGTAAGAATAGCTAACGCTTACCGTCTTTCAGCCACGCTAGGAAGCGACCTCGCTCCCGGAAGAGATCCATCCCTCGGTTTGGGGTTCTTGCTCTCAACACTCACACGAAAAGAAAAGCACTCAATTCAATTAATCTTTGGGTAAGGCCTACGAGGCTCGACAGTGAATTAGATTCTCACACAGTTACTCAGAAAAGACAACGCAAAAGGTATCACAACTAGAGGCACGTGTGCCAAGTACGCTAGTCTAACGCCGAGTGGCTAGACCGCATGGCGCCGGTACTTAGCGTCCGCATTAGGTGGTCGCCAATTGATTTTCCATCGACCGAAAGATCCCTAGATCCGCTACGCGCGAATATTCAAAATCCACCACGGTGGTTGAAGCTCATTACATCAGAGGTACACGGGTTGCAGGCTCTTCTAGGCGGCGGGAATCTCTTCCGCCACCGACATCCCTCGTTGCAGAATGCCCTCGGCATTCCCCCGTGTCCTCTATTTCGTCTTTGGAGGTAGTTCTGCAGTAGCTAGCCTCCGGAGCTCTTAGGTGACGTACGTTGTCAGGGATCCTTCCGGTCGTTATTAGGAGTCGTAGGTGCGTCGGTTCGTGGTTTTCGGAGTACGTGGTGCCTTCGTCTAGGCCTCGTCTCCCACATGCCAGAGAAAATGTGTAAAGAAAACAAAAGAATAAATAATAGGTCCTACAGTTTATTAGTCGGTCACGGTCGTCTCTCGGAATTATTGCCAGGCCTCAGGGCCATCCTAATCATTCATTCAAAATCAGGCACTCCGCTAAGGTCGTCTAAGGGGTAAGGAGCCTGTGGTAATATGCAATGTTACACGGGTTATCTGGAAAAAAAAAATCAAGGTTCATTATAATCTGTATGAATGTAGTTATCGTTGTACGTAGCCGATTCTTTTTATTTTCATTTTTCACAAAATGGCGACCGATTGAAATTTTTTTAATTTTTTCGCCCTTTTTTTTCTTGTATTCAAGCAGTCTTAAAAAATAGTAAAAATCGAAATTTTAAAAATCAGCTACGCTTAATCTTAGCTATTGCAAAGACGAATAACACGCAAAGAAAGAATAGTTGGAAATCGGTTGATAATTGCTCGAGTTATCGATGCGACTTCATTTCTCTTACCATAAAAGCAGGTATCTTCTAGAATATTTATACTTACATCAAACTATCGAGTCCTGGACCATATGATGGTTCTTTCTCTTTATCTCTAGTGGTATCCTTGACTTTTTAAATTTTTTTATTATTCATAATTTTTTTAATATTTATTATTGAAGGACGATACCTACTCTCTCTTTTTTTTTTTTTTTCATCATGAAGCTATCACTCGAACTGGTACTTATTTGAGGAGGGGCTCAATCAATCGAGTCGAGTCAGTTAATTTTGATTACTTTGGCCTGACCTTTCGGCAGTCATGTGCTGCCCTCATCAGAGGCTTATTAAAATTTGTAATAAGTGAAAAAAACATGGCGTCAAAGACCACCATTATCACGATACATGATGAGCAAAGTGTCATCATGTGCTGGTGAAGACGTTTAAGACGTTTAGACGTCAGGCTAAAGTAATCAAAATTAACTGACTCGACTCGATTGATTGAGCCCCTCCTCAAATAAGATACCTACTCTCACTAAAATGACTGTAACTCAGTCAATTTTCGGAATTTTGACTTAAATTTTATACACCTATTTTCGAAGGTACGTTAAATTGAAAAAAAAAAGAAATGAAATTTTTTTTATTTTTATTCATCACAGTGCCTATCCCCCTAAGGGGGGCTCCCTCACCCATGCACTGTCTGATAGTGCTGATATTTTAAAATCATGACCTACTGTTCGGCGTTTGCTGATTGTCATTTATTACACAAAATTAGGTAGATAAATTTTAACGCCGGACGAATTAGTCGGGTACACCATATCCCAGGGGTGCGATTCTATAACTTTTGCGCAAAATTAGCGAAAAATTAGCGATTGCGCTAACTATTTCCCCTATTTTTCGCAATGCAACTGTCCGAGAATCTTTGACTATATAACCCTGGACTGCTAACGCTAACTTCAGGCGTGTTGTCAGGATGTGGCGCTACAGGCAGTCAACGGTCGAGTTTAGAACTACTCAGAAGCTTTGTTTACATAATTGTTTCGCTCAGATCAGGGTGCTTATTCACTAACTTTTGCGTTATCATAACTGCAGAATAGCTGCAGAAAACAATGTCAATCCATGAAATAGGAGCAGCTCATTGGTTGCCGCCTATTGTTTTATCACCCGTATTCTTCAAGTTAGTTCACTTATAACCTCAAATTTCTTTGAAGTGAAAATCTTTTCATATCGTTCTATTGATATTTTTATCCGGATACTGATTTCAGAATATGGAGAAACGAGAATTTAAAAAAAAAAAAATTATCTTCACGGGCCAATAAAACAAATCGTAAAAAGTACATTGAAACCAATTTATTACCCTTCTATATTCCTGCATATAATATTAAGAACTTACGTAAACGTTTCCTAGATTTTCGTAACTCATAATATGCTTCATTTATTAAAAAATTTTACTATTCCGGCATTGAATAAGACTTGGCTTCCGGGATGGAGCCGCGTTGTTTAACGGTTAGGTGCCGATCTGATACTGGCACATAACCGTTAAACAACGCGGCTCCATCCCGGAAGCCCAGTCTTATTCAGAATCTCACCGCGAAAGCCTCAAAGACCTTATTCCGGCATTGATCAATGATATTATTTAGTAAACTATTCTTATTTTGTCCTGTGTTCATCCAAAATACTAAGTACTCATTCAAATTTCGCGCGGAATTGACTGCCGAGAAGTCCAAGGAGTGGGGTAGATGTTGGGAACATCAGCCTCGCATACGGCTTATGGGAATAGTGGGGGGCATTAGCAGTCCAGGGTTATATAGTCAAAGCCGAGAATCAACAATTGAATTCCTAAGGAAATCCGGCTCTGTGACGAGGTTCTCGCGATCGAGCGCTATCTTCAGGTAGTACTGTCGGTACATAGCTAGTCATAGCCTGGTCGGTCATTCTCGTGCCCTACGTCGTTCGCCCCGTAGTTGACGTTGTCCAGGTGGTCAAACTGGTGACTAACATTCCCCAGGACTTTTTCTCCGTAGCATTCGTCATCCAGGTCGCCAGGCTAGTGATTGCCGTAATCCAGGACTTTCACCCCGTAGTTGACCTTGTCCAGGTGGTCAAACTTGTGACTGATGTTTCCCAGGTCGTCCGCTTCGTAGTTTTCACTCTTTATTGTCTTCGAGTTGTTGATCTCCGTGCTCCGGGGCTTTTGCCCCGTAGTTTACGTTGTCTAGGTGGTCAAACTGATGACTTACGTTTCCCAGGTCATCCGCTTCGTAGTTTTCACTATCGTTATTGTAAGAAAAGTAAAGATTCAGTATCAATTTGGATATAGAAATACAGATGACGTCATGCGCGTAATAGGTTAATGTAGATCTAGCTGCACGCGTCGCTAATATATACCTGCCGTGGCTACTTCCTTCCTACCTTGACGACGGCATGTCGTAACTGTTATTAGTTCACTGCATATTAATAAAGATATTGTTACAAAGGGAGAAACCCTGTATATTCAACGCATACGGTCTAGTAGTCTCAAACACACTGTATACTAACAAATGATATGAGTTGTGGTGCATACACCTTTCAATTTTCATAAACAGTCTTGTTTCAGACATAAAACTAAACACATCTCTTTGCTGATTAAAACATATTTAATTCATTTTAAATATCTATCTTGCATTTACTTAATTATTCTCGAGAACCCTTTTTAATCGTTACATAATTGTAACAATATATATGTTAATCACAGCAATCCTGACTAAAAGAACTTATTTCCACCTAAAATAACAACAGGTTATGGGCCCAGGATATGTTTGTGATAATAGTTCCAGTGTAAAAGACTGTAAAAGCGAAAAATATTGTTCGAAATAAAAGGAACGTTTTTGAGGTTAGCCAGCCGCGTGCGAAGTGCAAAAGGACCAAGACAAAATGGACCAAGAACAAGTGAAGATAGGTAAGCTCCTGAAAGCAGAATAATGGAACCTATGGAAATTCCAAATTAAAGTATTGCTAATGGCTAATGAAGCTTGGGAGTAGGAATTGCGGAAAAACCGACTGAGCCTGCAGCAGCAGCTACGCAGGATAACAGGGAAAAATACATCAAGGACTTGAAGAATTGGACTAAACTTGATGGTAAAGGGCAGAAAGTAATTGTCCTAAACGTAGGTGAGCAACCAATGTTACACTTAATTAACTGTACATCGTCGCATGACATGTGGACCAAGCTGCATGAGGTATATGAAAACAAAACGCAGACAAGTATACATTTAATACAGCAAAACTGGTTCAGTCTAAATAAAGAGCCTAAAGACGACATTTCAACTCACATAGCTAAAATTATGGACCTGCGCTATAAATTACAGTCACTAGGTGAGAAGGGGTTGGACAGCATGGTAATTACAAAGATATTGATGACCCTACCGCTGCAATACAACCACTTCGTGGCTGCGTGGGAATCAACTGTAGCTAGAAGCCGAAAGAACAATTGAAAAACTAACCTCAAGATTAGCAATAGAAGAAATAAGGTCGAGCTCGCATGAAGAACAAAACAGTGTTTTATTTGCTAAAAACAATTTTCAGAAACAAAAACGCGTTGATGGAAGAAAAGGAACGCACAGAAAACCAGACGTGTGCAACAAATGCGGTATAAACCAGGGCCGGGATTCTGGATCTTGTAACGCCCGTGCTAACATGCACATAGCGTCGTCGTAATGTTTTGGACGAGCGGTTGGCTGCTGACAAACGATTAACGAATATGAGAGCTGTATTTTTCTCAAAACATAACGTCAATAATTATCGCCGGTCGCTACGTAGCACTGAAAGATCCAGAATCCCGGCCCAGGACATTGGAAAGACGAGTGCTGGTACAACCTGCCAGAAGATCAAAGACCAGCTTGGTTGAGATCAAAAAAGGAAAGCCAATCAAGAGGAGACGCACTAGTGGGACTCGAGACGATAGTCTTACCAGCGCAAGGCGTCGAAAACCTGAAGGATACTTGGATATTTGATTCCGGTGCAAGTAACCACATGACGGGACGAAAGGAATGGCTTGCTGACTATGAAGAATTAGGAAAACCGATAGAAGTCAAAACAGGAAATGGAGAAACGATACAAGCCGTAGGTAGAGAAAATGTAGACATACATAAGCGTTCGACGGCGAACAATGGAAACAAAGGTATCTATCAAATGTGCTGTACGTACCAAAACTAGAATTTAACTTATTCTCGATGAGTGCCTCATTAGACAAAGGCCTAAAAATGAAATCTGATGACAATAAATGTATCTTAATGAAAGGGAAGGAAATAATGGCAATAGGTTCCCGGATAGAAAAACTTTATAAAATGGAATTTTCAGTAATTCGACCTAAGCTAACCCTTCTCAGTCAGGAAGTCACAGATGAGAGAAAAGTTAAGGGTGAGTTGCAGGTATGGCATGAAAAACTTGCTCATCAAAACTACCCGCATGTCAGGAAGTGCTGGCAGATCACGGAATAGAAGTAAAAGAAAAAGGAGATCCCTTTCGCGACGAATGCGCACTTGGAAAATTACACAAGCAGCCCTTCAAGGAAAGTAAAAGTCTTTAAAAGAAAATCGGGGAGTTAGTTCACTCGGAATTGTGCGGACCAATGGAAGAGGACTCGCTTGGAGGATCAAGATATTTTCTCTTATTCAAAGACGACTATTCAAACTTCAGAAAGATGTATTTTTTGAAGAAGAAAACTGAAGTACTTGGGTGCCTAGAGAACTTCATACAAAGAATAAAAAAGGAAACAAATTGTGAATTAAACACACTACGAACGGACAATGGATTAGTTAATAAGGATGTAACGAATTTATTGAACCAACAAGGAATCAAGCATGAAAGACCGGTAGCGTACTGCCCACAACAAAATGGAAGGGCAGAACGTGAAAATAGAACTCTTGTCGAAGCAGCAAGGACGATGCTACCCAGATAACAAAATGTCTGCACAGTGATGGCGTATGAGCCCGCACGCGTGCGGATTTACCCGCACCGTGTGCTCTCACCTGAGCCAGCATTTGCGTCATCCATGGAGATGCATATCGCTCGCACGTCGTGATGGTATGAGATTTGTCCAGATGGTACCAATTCAATTTGATATGTTTCGGAAAAAAATCGTAAATTATGCAAAATTTTTATTCAAAATACGTAGAAAATCAATAATAAAAAAAAAAAAAGTGAAAAAAAAAGTAATAATGGTAGAAAAAAAAAACACGGAATCTGACATATTTTATCGTCAGTTGACCCTACCTACGCATCGTATCGACGAAAATGCATTTTACAACCACTGAAAAAACCGCTGGATTTTTCGTCCCCGCTGGGATTTGAACACACGTCCGCTTGGTTACCAGTCGCACGCCCTAACCACTACGCTAAACTACCATTTGATATAAGATCTAACACTCTCCTACTTGTTCAGAGCCCATCAAAGTGTCAAGTTATTACTCGAAATATTTCAGTCATCAAAATTTTGCATTTGCAAGACTAGATTGAAGTGCTTGCATATTAGGGTGTCCGTTATTTCCCAAATTGACTTTTTTCACTTGGGTATGGTCCAAATGATCTTGATGTATCAAATAGTTTATGGCCTAAAAACAATTGTGCATTTTTTTTTTTTTCAAGTGCCATTAACCCGTGCCTGTAGGACGATACGTCTCCCATTTGATTAACATGGGATTTTCGCACTTTTCATACTTCAATTTTTTTTTGCGCTTACTACATTCTTTCACAACTTTCATTACCTCATCAAATATTTTTGATTCTACTACTGTTCTGATCTCTTTAGATGTGTATATTTTTACATTGGAAAAAAAATTTCCCAACCCAACACGGGGAAAGCCCGATAAAATTTCTACTAGGGATTCGCACTAAGTCCATCGATATATTTCATATATTGAGGCTTTCTCTAATGGCATTATATCAATTATTGGCTCCCGTAAATAATTGTTCCACTAAATTTCGATATACTTTTACCGTTAATTTACACAAAAAGTCTAGTTCGGTGCATGCGCGAATTCGAATGTATTCAAAGTTATCGGGTATTTCAAAATTCGTTACGAATATTTTGCGGGGTCAATTATCCTCGTCGAAAACGAAATGGAGACTTTCGTAGCCACTTTTTCGTGTAATAAAATTTTTTTTTCTGGAATAATTGTTTTTGCATTTATTGTTCATCTATCAGTTTTACACAGTCTTGTTCTGACACTTTTTTTTTTAAATGTCTATCAAATAAATAATTCCGCAGCAGTTTTTATAACATCAAACGAACGTTCCAAATATTGAAAAAAAAAAAAATTAACTAGCGTCATTCAGCATTTTGCGGGAGTGACAAATGAAAAAAAAAAAACGAGAAAAAGTGAATAAAAAACATCATTTCGCAAAAAAGGTTCAACAAATTTTGCTCCTAATCCTGACAATTAGGTTTGATCTTGGAAAATATTTGTCACGAATTCTGAAACATAGAGTAAATCTTAGGAACTGTTTTATGATGAAAATGATATTGATCATCTCATATCGAATGATTGCACACTGACATCATGGTGCCCGCACGCGGTGCCGCGCACAACGGCGACACACGTGATTGTATGTCTTCGCACGCGTGATGCCTAGATGCGACTCATTACGCTCGCACATGTGTTGGCGTCACTTCGTGCTAGCAAGAATGGCGCGTTCTCGCCCGCACGACGTGAGCCGCACGTTGTGATGGTTCCGTGCGTCGCACGATTGTTATCTGGGTATTAGGTGAAAATCTACCGAAATCACTGTGGGCGGAAGCCGTGAACGCAGCGGCTTTTGTGCTCAACAGGACAGGAAACACCAGGGAACAGAAGAAATCTCCATATGAACTATGGTTCAAAAAAAGGATTAACCTCAAGTTCTTAAAAATATTTGGAACGCAAGTCTACGCATACATTCCGAAGCAGACAAGAAAGAAGTGGGACGCCAAGGCGAAGCCAGGAATATTTGTGGGTTACGATGACAACACGAAAGGTTATAAAGTATACTTCACAGATAAAAAGAAGATAAAAGCGCACATACATCTGAGCTTCAAGAATGAAAGAAACCCAATGGATTCTGCACCAAGCACCCAAACAGAAATTCAGTGGGAGAAATAAGAGATTGAGGACCTGATAGAAAATGAAGAACAAGAGGAACAAGAGGAACAAGAAGACGAAGAAACGGAAGATGAAGATGAAGCTTCAGAAGAAACACAATCAGTGCAGTCGGATGATACTGAAAACTCCACTCAACGAAGCGAAAGTGGATATGAACTGACTAGGAGAGTATCACACCTCCGGGTCATCGATCTTGACCAAACTTATAGGGGTGATTTCTTGAGCCAAAATATTAATTACCCACTGAATAACTCTCCGGAATGGGCCTTTACTCTGTCAATTTACTTAAATGTACAACAGAAATCAGCGTAACCTGGGTTTTGCAAATCGCCATGAAATAACCAGTTTTGGTGCTGCGTTATGAGATTCTACGTTGCACTGAATATTTATACACTGAATACAGTCATTATTGTACATCAGATTGTTGAAATTTAACATCGCAGCTATAGAAAATCACCTTATTCTGCGCCCATCGACACATTGCTTCTCATCGTCTGTCGCTCGTACACATTCATTGGGTGAATTTGAAAAATTACTCCCACTTGAAAGATGTTGAATACATGGTCAGTTTCAATACTGACACTGGCAGCTTAGAAATCCTATAAATAACCACATAACATTAGTTTGACCACAATACTATAGTTATTATTTCAGAAGAATATACCTATATTAAGGTCAACGCGCACTACGTGTAAGCGAAGCGAAGGTATCGGAAGCGATCGGATGCTATAGGAGTGTCCACATCTTAGAAAATGTGTAAATTCAAGTTAAAGTGAATTACAATATGATGGAAGGTTCATTCGCTTCGCGATGACGTCCCGAAAAATGTGCGAAGGCTTCATACCCGACCCGCTTATAAACACTTGCAGAAGTTATAAACATATTAAAATTATCCCGAACCAAATGAGCCCTCAATCATATTTGAATTCACTTCAACTTGAAATTGAACGTTCTTTAAAATGTGGACACTCGCATAGCATCCAATCGCTTCCGATACCTTCGCTTCGCTTCCACGTAGTGCGCGTTGACCTTAATATAGGTATATTCTTCTGAAATAATAACCATAGTATTGTGGTCAAACTAATATTATGTGCTTATTTATAGGATTTCTAAACTGCCAGTGTCAGTATTGAAACTGACCATATATTCAACATCTTTTAAGGGGGTGCATACACCTTTAAAATAGCTTTAGTCAAATTACTGCTACGCTCTAAGAAAACATTCTAGTGACTTAGTTTTTTTACAGTTGATTAGTGCTATTTTGATACATAGTTCATAATTTTTCCAGATTTTAGGTCTTCCTCTGAACATAGATTCAGTCCATCGAAGAAAAAGCAGTTGTCGCAGGGTACAGGTTGCTGCGTTGGATGAAATTTCTTCAACTTTTAAGGAAATATACCGTATTAATGCAATTTTGGACCAAACCAATGATATTTGATGAATTTAATTTTTAGATATAGAAATTTTTGGTTTCAAAACATTTTTTCCAGAAAGATGGAAAAAAAGATTCTTACAACCAAAAATTTCTGTGTCTGAAACTTAAATTCATCAAATATTATTGGTTTGGTCCGAAATTACATTAATACAGTATATTTCTTTAAAAGTTGAAGAAATTTCATCTAACGCAGCAGCCTGTACCCTACGACAACTGCTTTTTCTTCGATGGACTGAATTTATGTTCAACGGAGGACATGAAATCTAAAAAAACCATGAACTTTGTATCAAAATAGCACTTATCAACTGTATAAAAACTCAGCCACTAGAATGTTTTCTCAGGGCATAGCAGTAATTTGGAAAAAATTATAATTATTATTCATAACGCAGCACCAAAACTGGTTATTTCATGGCGATTTGCAAAACCCAGGTTACGCTGATTTCTGTTGTACATTTGGGTAAATTGACAGAGTAAAGGCCCATTCCGGAGAGTTATTCAGCGGGTAATTAATATTTTGGCTCAAGAAATCACCCCTATAAGTTTGGTCAAGATCCATGACCCGGAGGTGCGATACTCTCCTAGTGAGAGATAGAAGAGGCTTACAGAAACCAAGACGATTTTCAGATTTTGAACTGGACTCTCTGTTTTTAACAAACTGCAGAGAACCACTAGATTATGAACAAGCGACCAGAAGTGAAGATTCTAAGGAATGGAAGAAAGCCACGTTAGAGGAAATAGAAGCACATAAGAAGAATCACATGGATACTGGTAGAACCTCCAACAAATGCAACAATTCTAAAGAATCGCTGGGTTGACAAGACAAAACTGAAATCTGATGGTACAATCGACAGAAATAAAGCAAGACTGGTGGTAAGAGGGTATAATCAAAAACCAGGGCAGGATTACACAGAAACATTCAGCCCAGCAGTAAGATATGACTCAATTAGAACAATATTGGCACCATAGACATAGTGCATGGACTGCGCATTCCCTATACTGCCTGTGGTAACGCCAAAAGTGAGAGAGAAGGGTAACACACGCGGCCAATCTCTGTCTCTTTCTAAGCATTTGACGTTGTTGGTTAGAAAGGAACAGATTTGGCCGCGTGTATTACCCTTCTCTCTCTACGGACCGAGCGATTTTCGGCCCGAATGTGCAGTCCATGCTCTATGTCTATGATTGGCACTAGCGGCATCAAAGAATCTAAGGCTGAGGCAGTTCGACGTGAAAACTGCATTCCTTTATGGAAAATTAGAGGAAACAATATATATACATGCAACAACCTGAAGGCTTTGAGGATGGGACGAATAAGGTGTGTCTATTGAAACGAAGCCTATATGGATTGAAACAGGCCTCCAGGTGCTGGAACAAGCAGTTCACATCAATACTGAAGAAATTCGAACTAAAAGCAACGGACGCAAACCCGTGCGTGTTCACTACAAAAGATGCGAAGATGATATTGGCAATTTATGTTGATGACGGAGCAATCGCAGTGGAGAACGAGTCAACCCTGAACGAATTCTTAAGATGTCTGAAGAAGGAATTAGAAATTAAAGAAGGAAATATGAATTTCTTTCTAGGAATTCAAATCAAACGACTGAATGATGGATCAATATTAGCTCATCAGCAGCAATATGCAAACAAGATACTGGAGAAGTTCCATATGGACGAAGCAAATGCTGTAGGATTACCTATTGATCAACATCAAGACCTATCTACGAATGAAGACAAAGAAGATGAAAAACCATTAAGGGGGGAAACCAGTTTAGGAGGCTGAAAATTTTCATGTTTTTCGTGAATTTTTTCCACAGGGAAGGAATTATCAGAATTTGTTCAGACTTGGAGGATATTTTATTAATGTTTTGAAGTACACGTTGTAATTTTTTCAAGTCATTTCCGCCGGACATAGTGGAGTTAAAAGCTGGACGGTCGCGATCAGAGTTTGCTGCTCGTGGGACATCCGGAAGTCACAATTTTGATCTGAAATCATCACAATTTTTTTTTTACCTTAACAACATATTTTATAAGAATATATACTAAACTCTGATCAAAAAAGTTAAAAATTGCATGTTTTTGAGTCGTTTGAACAAAATGTCATGTTTTTATACCATGGTATACATTTGTTCAAACACCTCAAAACATGCAATTTTTAACTTTTTTGATCAGAGTTTAGTATATATTCTTATAAAATATGTTGTTAAGGTAAAAAAAAAATTGTGATGATTTCAGATCAAAATTGTGACTTCCGGATGTCCCACGAGCAGCAAACTCTGATCGCGACCGTCCAGCTTTTAACTCCACTATGTCCGGCGGAAATGACTTGAAAAAATTACAACGTGTACTTCAAAACATTAATAAAATATCCTCCAAGTTTGAACAAATTCTGATAATTCCTTCCCTGTTAAAAAAATTCACGTAAAACACGAAAATTTTCGGCCTCCTAAACTGGTTTCCCCCCTTAAATGCACCGTACAGAGAAGCTGTAGGCAGCTTAATGTTTCGCGCAATGATAACCAGACCGGACATAACATATGCGACGAGCATAGTAAGCCAATATGCCCAAAAACCGAACAAAATACATTGGCAAAGCGTGAAGAGGATTGTGAAATATATAAAGGGGACTATGGTATCTCACAAAAAACATCCAAAGATGTAAAAACAGCCACCAAGTACCCACACTAAAATCACAATTGCTTTATAAGCAAAACGTTTCGCCAGTCTCTGTCGTGAAATCAAGAAAAAAGCTAAGCACCGAACGTATCCCGGCGATATTTCAGCAAGTCTACGTCGTGAAGTCGGAGTTTCCTGTGAGGATATCGAAACATCATTCCAAGAGCTACGTACATGGCGGGCACATTCGGTTTTTCTTTCTTTGTGTTTGTTGTTCTCGCTTAGGATTGATAGTGCTTTATCGTATTTTGCGAACGATTTTTTCTGACTGTTTTTCATATTGTTTATTCATCAAATCTGCTATGTAAAATACATCGATTGATAGGATACGACTCCTTGCAATTCTATTTTGTGTTCGGCTGTCTGTCTGACAGTTCTTCCGAACTGCTTGTATCGGTACTTTGCGGCTGATGGATGTCTCATAGTACTCTGTTTCCGGTCGCTGGATATATACTGTAACGTGCCAGGCTACCCTAGCCTAAGCGGTTACATTTGAAACTGTCAACGGTCGTGCGAAGCGACTTGAAGAGTCTCGAAGCTTCGCCCAACGACGAGCTGAGTGACGTCACGACGGGTATAAAAGGCGTGACGCTGCTCAGCTCACCAGCAATCTTCGGCAAAGAGACTGGGTTGACTCACTACGCTCGTATTGTTCGGACACTAAAGGCATAACGCCTAGTGATCCATTAGAATCAAATTATTACTTCAAATATAATTTATAAAAATACTTGTACAAATAGAATTCAAATTATAGAGAAATAAAATCAACGCATAAATCAAAAGAATAGTAAGAATAAAATATCATCGTATTGAATAGACAAAACCAATTAGACATAAAAGTCACTTTATCAGAAAAATCGAAAACGTGCAAAGAAAAGCAAAGTCATTGAAAAATCTTGTATAAAAACAAGTAAGTAGTTCGTAAGCAGCATTGTGAATATAGGTTAGGGTTGCAACCGTAGGTTTAAATAAATAAATGAATGATTTTGGTTATTATAAAAAAGCAATTTAATCAGATGCCAAACCCCTTCCTCCGCCATTTCCAGGTTCTAGTTTAAATCTTAACGGAAAGCTAGATACAGCCTTGGTGGATCTCCGATCTACCCAGGTCTGGCACAGCTATTATTTGGGAATAAATTGACTTAATAAATTAATATTTAAAAGTTAAGAGGGTAGAGTGCAGCCTTAGTGCGTTTACGTACTCAGGTCTGTGGGGAGGCGGCTTCAGCTACACGGTAGCTCAAGTCCGTAATAGGTACGGCTAACAATTAATAGTAGAAGTCTCAATAAAAATATAAATCGAGTAAAGAACACACTATAACAAACCGGTTCGCGTCACCTTCGGTGACGCTCATCATCCGAAAAGTTACAAAACACGTCATGAATTTTGCATCGACTGATGAATGTCTGATTTGCAGATAACATTGGTTCCATACGCATTTGTTTAAAATGCATCTTCCGATTTTGTGGGACGACTTTGTCGCGGCAGAAAGATTAGCGCGTGCGAGTTTATGGGACCAAAGGCCTTTGGCGCCCGCACTACAGCACTCCCATAAACTCGCACGCGCTAATCTTTCGGCTTGCCACGAAAGTGTAGTTGCGAATGATCATTCTTCACAAGCGAATGAGCAACAAAATATTTTGGCAGTCGAGTGAGGCCAAACTGTTATGAGGATGGGTTTCAGGTATTGAAATTGATCTTTCCCACTACGTGTATACGCTCGAGCACCTGCACATACGCATGCATCATGAGCAAGATTGTATGACATAGTATGGGTACACCAAAGCAATCATCAACTGAATTTTATATTCATCACTATATATCAAACTGTCATACTCTATGCTACCTATAGCATACACGTAGCTGCAAGTTTTAGGGTTTATATCGAAATAGCAAATTTCAGTTTCCTTGATTCGACAGTTTTGCAAGTATAGTAATAAGTTCATTCTTCCAGAATTAATATTATACACTCAAGCTCTACGGTATGTCACCTATCACGGGAAAACTTGCTGTAGTACATCGCGCATTGGCTCCATAGTGAGGTACGTCATTCCAGAGTTCCGAGTCTAATCTGATAATTCAATGACGCTGGAACGACCACAATTTTTATTTATCATACAAGGTCTTTACGTCTGTAAAGTCATACACATAATTAACCGTCCGGTCAGTAACCGGGTTCCCGGGTATCCATTTCAGTTTCTAAGGTAGAATTTATTAATTTTCGCTCATTACATTTTTATGACCGCCCGGATCCCCAAATTTGAAGTAGTTTGACGCCAATTTTTCGTCGAAATTTTTCGTAATCAATCATTCATTAAAAGTTATTAACTAATTAGGTTATCAATGGATCAATGGTAAGAGTTTGGTAGCTGACCGGACGGTTAAGGACACTTAGAAGTATTTTTTGATACGATTGTTGGTTGGAATGGAATAACTAGTTTCTTGGTGGATTTAATTGCTTTCGCATTAAAAACTCAATTTACGCGTGAAACTAAGCTGGTTGACCGTATAGCTCTAAGGAACCGAATGTGCCCGCCAAGTACGTAGCTCTTGGAATGATGTTTCAATATCCTCACAGGAAACTCCGACTTCACAACGTAGACTTGCTGAAAGATCGCCGGGATACGTTCGGTGCTTGGCTTTTTTCTTGATTTCACGACAGAGACTGGCGAAACGTTTTGCTTTCTAAAGCAATTGTGATTTTCGTGTGGGTACTTGGCGGCTGTTTTTACATCTTTGGATGTTTTTTGTGAGATTTCACTTTTTTTTGCAAGTACGAGAATTGATAAGAATTGCTCATTTAATTTCAGCAGGGTAATACGTTATTATAGTTTGAATCACAAGAAATACATTCGGAATTTGGGCAAGAGGAGAAGCATTCAGTGTAAGACAAACACATTCATTTCAATTGTCAACTGTGACAAACATAGATAATTTATTAAATATAACTCAATTTTGTCTTATACAGTATGAGGCCGAAGTTCGTAACGTTAATGCGACAAAATGTTCGCCAAAAATTCTCAAATTCAAGGCTCGAACGGTTCAAATGGATCAAGAACGATGCATAATTCGTCAAATTGTGTGAAACATATTCATCTTGCATATTTTATAATTCTAATAACATTTGAATGACGAAATATTGCATTTCTTCAACGCAATATTCTGTTACGTTAACGTTACGAACTTCAACCTCATTATACAGTTTTAACTTAAATTTAGCACTTAATCAGTAATTTTTCAGCCATAGCTTGGAAGACTGTGTTGCCTGACGCAGTAACAGGCTCATATGTGTTCTGCAACGTTGATTGTTCGGAGCTGGCATGCTTGTCTACTGCAATCCAATTCAGGTCCCTGTGAGAATCATACAAATCAATAAACGATCAATCATCTAATAGAAATGTCACGGTAATTACTAAAATATATCCCATGTTACTGTGGTGAAGGTGAGCTGGGAAATATCGACTTGTCTAGCATACCTTCGAATATGTGATATCCAGATTGATTATTTCGCTCACTCTGTGGTATAAGATTCCATAGAATTGTGGAGATTGTACAGCCTTGAAGAAACAGTTTTTTTTTTTTATGGATTATGACCTAGTGAATGACTTCCTGACCTATATGTTATTTTACATGCATCGTTGGATGCAGGCAATTACCATGCATATTGTAGCCAATTCTACCAGGCTAAGTTGTATATCTCCTTTATGTTAAATTCTTCTTTTATTATTTGACAATTTTCATCGGCAGATATTTATTATTATATGATGATTGAATTAGAATTCAGTCTATAATTTCTCATGGTCATTTTATTACATTAAAATTGAAATTGAACTTCATTCTATTTACTTTGATTCTGAATTGGTGATCCAGTTACTCTAAATTTGCAAACAAGTGTCAAGGGTTTGTGTGTGAATATTATTTCTACAATAAATTATTATCCAAGGTGGCATTTACGTGCAATCAGTGAATATATAGTTTGTGATCAATTACTAATCAGATCTTAAGGGGGTATGTACACCTTTGGAGGAGTAGAAATTGCCAAAAAGAAATTAATTTTTTTCTGTGACTTAAGGGGGTATATACACCTTTAAATTGGTTGAATTTCTGAAAAACAATTTTCCTTTTTTTTTCAACTTGAAGACTCTGATAAAATTCAAAAAAATCGTCATGTTTGGGGAGGGTTTGACCTTCATTATCCATATATTACATCATGTATTACTTCCAGTCTAATAGTGGCTGCGCTGAAGACAGGAAAATACAAAATCACTCGGTTGCCGTAAAGAATCAGACCCAGCGTTGGACCGATCTTGGAATTTTTGGTCCTCAATTGTTCATAAGACATGCCGCTATCAGATGAACAGAGAACTTTTTGATATTGCAAGGATTACTTGAATTATTGAATTTTTTCGATTTTTTTTCTGAATTTGAAAAAAAATTTTGCTTATTTTTCTAATATTTCAACTAAAAATGGGTTTATCAAAAAGTTCTCTGTTCATCCGATAGAGGCATCTCTCCTGAATAATTCAGGACCTAAAAATCAAAGATCGGTCCAACGGTTGATTTTATTCTTTACGGCAACTGGTCAAAATAATGATTGTTCAGGAATCAACTTTTAAACTTTTCATTTTTTTTATTTTTTTTTTATTTTCTACTTCTTCTAGAGAAGGAAATGTAGCTACAGAAAGTCAAGTTCTAAGATTTTGCTAATGATTAATATGCTGGATCCGCAGCTGCTCTCGCATCGATGTGTTATGAGTCGAGTCTAGACACATGTGCCAGGCGGAGGTTTGTAGTGAGTTTTGACCTGTTCTGTCCAACAACAGTGTCCGGTAGGTGTCCAGTAAGACTGCTAGAAAAAGAATGAATTGCGTCAGGAAAAATCTGATCAAAATTTTTCAAAACATAAAAATCCTTCAAAATTCTTAAGGGGAAACTTCGGTGAAATTTTTGGCAAAAACAGGTTTTTTAATTCTTACAACTTTAAAAAGACGTGTATAAAAAAATCTCTGCAGCAGTTTTTGAATTATGTCAGTATGGATAGTGAAAAAAAAGTTTCAGCCTCCTGCGATGAAAGTGTAGACGCAAGGAATTTTTGACAGCGGTGAGAAAAATCTTCTTCGCAAGGTTCCTTGCGCTTACATTTTCATCGCAGGAGGCTGAAATTTTTTTTCACCGTCTATACTGACATTATTCAAAAACTGCTGGAAGGATTTTTTTATACAACCTCTAATAGCGATTTTCAAAATTTCACCGAAGTCTCCCCTAAATCTTCAATATTTTCGAGATTCAGAAAATGCTAGCACAATTTGTGTCATTACTCCAAAAATTCTCCCATCTTTCATCGATCATACCTTTTTTCTTATAATATTTATCAAACTTTCGCAATTAATATATTATAGAAATACTCATCTTTTTAGAAATCTGAATGTGTAGTCTCCTGGCATCGATTTCAAATGCACTTTTTTGATGGATCATCTTCTTTCGATTCCGACGTCTCATCTCATCTCAGATATATACACTGTGTTCGTTCAATATTGAAAATTACTATTGGTTTGAATTCGCAATGACAGCACGACTATTTACAAACAAGTAGACACCTAACCTCGAAAAAATGTAGATCGCAGCCATGTGTTCTGTCAATTATCACAATTCAAAAGAATATTGAAAATTAAATATGTATAAAAATCATAATTACAAAGAATTGAAAAATCACAAAATAAAATTCAAAAGCAAAATATATAAAAACGTCAAAAAAAGCAAGACAGTGGTGTTGGCGGTACTGTACAATATTTACGGGACTAATATGAGCGTCCGCGCGCCGCGCGGCGGCGCTTTTTCGCAATTCGGGACTGTCATGGCTGTAACTTTTCAAATCCTCTAGATTTTCGAACGCTAATTTATTTGCAGGTAAAGTAGGTCACTAGCATTCCAAAAAAAATATAAAAACAAAAACGATTTTTTGAAGATTCAAAGGTGTATATACCCCCTTAAGGGGGTATCCCCACCTTTAAATGGGTTAACATTCTGAGAAAGAGATTGATATTTTACAGCGAATTTGAGAGTCTGATCAAATCCAGAAAAATCATGAAGTTTAGGGAGGGTTTGACCCTCATTATCCATACTTAACATTGAATATTACTTTGAGTCTAATAGTAGTTACGCTGAATATAGAAAAATACAAAATTACTCGGCTGTCGCAAAGAATCAGTAGTACCGTTGGATCGATTCTGGAATTTTTGGTCTTCAATTGTTCAGAAGAGATGCTTCTATCATATGAACATAGAACTTTTGGATATCGCGAAAATTGCCTGACTCGCTCAGTTTTTACTGAGATTTTTCTAATTCTTCAATTTTTTTTCATTACTTTTATTATTATCTCAACCAAAAATAGGAATATCAAAAAGTTCTATGTTCATATGAAAGAGGCATCTCTTCTGAACAATTGAAGACCAAAAATTCTAGAATCGATCCAACGGTACTACTGATTCTTTGCGACAACCGAGTAATTTTGTATTTTTCTATATTCAGCGTAACTACTATTAGACTCAAAGTAATATTCAATGTTAAGTATGGATAATGAGGGTCAAACCCTCCCTAAACTTCATGATTTTTTTGGATTTGATCAGACTCTCAAATTCGCTGTAAAATATCAATCTCTTTCTCAGAATGTTAACCCATTTAAAGGTGGGGATACCCCCTTAAGGACTCTGACCAAAGCCAGAAAAATCATGATGTTTGAGGAGGGTTTGACCCTCATTACGCATATTTTACTTCATGTATTACTTTCAGTCTGATAGTGGCTACGCTAAAGATAAAAAAATACAAAATGACTCGATTGTCGTAAAGAATCAGGACCACCGTTGGATCAATCTTGAAATGTTTGGTCCTCAATTGTTCATAGGAGATGCCTCTATGGTATGAACGTAGGGATTTTTGATATTACAAAAATTACTTGAGTAATTCAATATTTTCGATTTTTTTTTTCATTTTTCAAATTCTTTCCACTTTTTTGCCAGTATCTCAATCAAAAATGAGTTTATCAAAAAATCCTACGTTCATACCATAAAAGCGTCTCCTACGAACAATTGAGGACCAAGCATTCCAAGATTGATCCAACGATACTCCTGATTCTTTACGACAACCGGTCAAAATATTCATTCTCCAGAAATCAACTTTTAAACTTTTTATTTTTTTTTTTTTTTTTTTATTCTCTACTTCTCCCAGAGAAGAAAATGTAGCTACAGAAAAGTTCTAAGATTTTGCTAATGATTAATATGCATATGCTGGATCCGCAGCTGCTCTCGTATCGATGTGTTATGAGTCGAGTCTAGACACATGTGCCAGGCGGAGGTTGGTAGTGAGTTTTGACCTGTTCTGTCCAACAACAGTGTCCGGTAGGTGTCCAGTAAGACTGCTAGAAAAAGAATAAATTGCTTCAGTGAAAATCTGACAAAAATTTTTAAAAACATAAAAATTCTTCATAATTCTTGATCTTCAATATTTTGAGATTCAGAAGATGCTAGGTATTGACAATTTTTGTCAATACTCCGAAAATTCTCTCATCTTTCATCAATCATACCTGTTTTCTTATAATATTTATCAAACTTTCGCAATTAATATATGATAGAAATACTCATCTTCTTAGTAGTTGTGTGTAGTCTCCTGGCATCGATTTCAACTGCACTTTTCGATGGATCATCTTCTTTCGATTCCGAAGTCTCATCTCAGACATATATACACTGTGTTTGTTCAATATTAAAAATTACTATTGGCTTGAATTCGTAATAAAAGCACGACATTTGACAAACAAGTGGACACCTAACCTCGAAAAAATATAGATCGCAGCCATGTGTTCTGTCAATGATCACAATTCAAAAGAATATTGAAAATTAAATATGTATAAAAATCATAATTACAAAGAATTGAAAAATCACAGAATAAAATTTAAAAGCAAAATATATGAAAACGTCAAAAAAAGCGAGACAGTGGTGTTGGCGGTACTGTAGATAGTGAACAGTGTAGAATATTTACGAGACCAATAAGAGCGTCCGCGCGCCGCGCGGCGGGCTTTTTCGCTACTCGGGACCGTCATGGCTATAACTTTTTAAATCCTCTAGATTTTCTGACGCCAATTTATTTGCAGGTAAAGTAGGTCAATAGCATTCCAAAAAAAATATAAAAACAAAAACGATTTTTTGAAAATTCAAAGGTGTACACTAAACGTAATGGATTCTGATCCGGACGAGTTGGACAATTCTAGAAACAGCCAATCGGCGCTCTGGATTTTTTTAATCCAGAGCGCCGATTGGCTGTTTCTAGAATTGTCCAACTCGTCCGGATCAGAATCCATTACGTTTAGTGT
Source organism: Tenthredo mesomela (assembly GCA_943736025.1). NCBI lineage: Eukaryota > Metazoa > Arthropoda > Insecta > Hymenoptera > Tenthredinidae > Tenthredo > Tenthredo mesomela. The sequence continues at coordinate 15,029,489 of OX031020.1, read as the reverse complement.
ACATACCCCCTTAAGGTGCTTTCCTAGGCAATTCCACCAGTCCTGAAAACATCGTGAAAAAATGTGCTATTAAACGGAATATCTCTGCCTGGGCACCGAAATCAATGAAACAAAATACGTCGCGCAATTCTGTGGGCAATTACGAACACGCACGGCCCAAAACATATCCGTTTTATGCTGAAATAGAAAAGATATGTATGAAAAACGCGTATTTTTGACACTTGGCGATATATATCGATCGAAATGATGGCGAGTTAGTTGTTTTCGAGACTTTTTGAGGTATCGGTGACGGTTCAGAGATGGCGTGGCGCACGAATCTACGAGTCGGATCACTGTTCGATAAACTGGACAAAATGGGCTGTCAGTGATAAATACGCGTGTATTCTAAAGTTGTCATAGAAAAATGTTGTTATTGTGGTCAGGATACACAGAATTGGTCTTCTGTGTATCCTGACCACAATAACAACATTTTTCAATGACAACTTTAGAATTTATCACTGACAGCCGATTTTGTCCAGTTTATCGAACAGTGATCCGACTTGTAGATTCGTGCGCCACGCCATCTCTGAACCGTCACCGATACCTCAAAAACTCTCGAGAACAACTAACTCGCCATCATTCCGATCGATATATATCGCCAAGTGTCAAAAATACGCGTTTTTCATACATATCTTTTCTATTTCAGCATAAAACGGATATGTTTTGGGCCGTGCGTGTTCGTAATTGCCCACAGAATTGCGCGACGTATTTTGTTTCATTGATTTCGGTGCCCAGGCAGAGATATTCCGTTTAATAGCACATTTTTTCACGATGTTTTCAGGACTGGTGGAATTGCCTAGGAAAGCACCTTAATAAATCCATTGTTTCACAGAACAGATTTTGTATTCAATTTTAGAATGTTCTAAAATCGCTATTTTCAAGTTTTTTTCACTCTGCATGATTATGATTTGTTGTATTAGGTAGTTGTTACGAAATCCATGACTAGGATCGAACTAACAAGGGATTTATACACAGCTTTGCTCATGAATATATGCATAAATACAATAGTTTATTAATAATCCATTATACACGTAATGTATATTTTCAGTTTAGATAAGAAAGCATTAGTATCAGCATTAACAGGTCGACTTAAATAATCACAGTTGATTAGCTTATTACACCAACAAGGAATGACATGTAGTATGGAATAGGTAGATTGAGTCAGTGATTGGATTTCCAGTGAAGTTTTTTCATTCATCTGCCTTTTTTTTTCTCAATTAAAGGGTTTGCAATTCGTCTAGATTGAACTGCATGATATTATGAATTTTTTCTCAAATAGTAGCACCAATGAACACTAAAATCTCGCAGTTACAGATTTTTTCAACAAATTTTACTTTTAGAATAAAATATGTCCTGAGAATATGGCCAAAACACGTGTATTTCAAATGGGGAAATCCACCCTCATTTAGGGAGGGGTTAGAGTTTAGATAAAAATCTGAAAAATTAGGGTATTTTTGAATTATTTGGAGTCGATTTGGGGAGCGGCTAATTAAAAATTCGTCCAAGCCCCAAATAAGGACCACCCTAATATATATGGGCTTATAATATCTCATAATTGCCTAGATGGTTAAATACCGCAGTTAATTTCCCGGAAATTTGAAAGGTGCTACATAATTTCAAATGATTTCAAAGAATTCATATCATTTCACTAATAATCTAATTTATAGCATATTTCAAGGTATCAAACGATTTAACTAGATTTTCAAAGATATTGAATGTTCCAACTTATTTCATAGACTATGCGAAGCATGGGTAGAACCCACGTTTTCACTCCTTATAAAGTAAAATTTTGTATAATATCCAACGAAAAAACTTTTTTTGATTTGGTGAGATTGCACACTCGCCTTTGGCTCGTGTTGCCAACTGACACTAGTCAGAAAAAGTTTTACCACACCTGCATCATAATGTACCATTTTTAACTCAGTGTGTGATACTTAATTTCTTATGCCTGTTGATAGTGTGCGAAGTGCCCAATTCACACACTTCCGTATGTAAAAATAATTAAGTTCTCTTCGTTTGAAAATAATAATTTCCAGAATATTTTTCTTCTATTCAACTTTCTCAATTTTGTGTCAAGTTGTGTTGACACATACATATTTACTGATTGAATAACCACGTTAGCAATATGTCAAATTAACATCACATATTTTTTATAAATAATAAAATTATGTGAAAAATAATATAACTTGTATCTGCCCTTACGGAAAAAACCCTTCAAGTTTGAGGGTCAACCTTCAATTTTCAAGGCTTCACCCTCAATTCTGGGGGTGAAACCCTGAAATTTCAGGGTTCAACCTCCAATATTCAGGGTAATACCTTCAATTCCTATGAATAAATCATCAATTGAAGGGTCAACCGTGAAAAGTTGGTGGATCAACCCTGAAAATTGAGGGAAAACCCCCAAGAATTGTGGAATATCCCTCAAACATTGAGGGACAACCTCCAACAATTGAAGGATAACCCTGAATAGTTGGGGGTCAATACTGAAAATTGAGGGAAAACCCCCCAAGAATTGAGGAATATCCCTCAAACATTGAGCGACAACCTCCAACAATTGAGGGATAACCCTGAAACGTTCTGGGACAACTCTGAAAATTGAGGGATGACCCTGAATAGTTAGGGGTCAACCCTAATGAGTGGCGGGTCACTTCAAAAGTCACTTCAAAAAGTCACCTCAAAAACCCTGAAGTTGAAGGGACCCCCATTTGACGGTTGTTCCTCAAGTTGAAGGTACCCCTCAATTCAGGGTTAACCCCCAAGTTGGGGGTACGAAATCATCCTGAAAGTTGAGGGCTCAGTTGAGGGTGATATTTTGAGGGGTTTTTTTCCGTAAGGGTGGAACTTGCGTTTTCATCGATACACTACGAAAAGGGATACATAGAAGTCTAAATTTAGAAAACGAGCTTTTTTTGTCTCTGATTTCCTCATTTCTTTAGTTTCGAAGACTAATAAAATTTTATGCTTTTGAAAATTTGAAAGTAGTTTGTTTTTAATGGGGGGGATTCCCCCCCCCCCCCCCCAACCCCCCAGCACCCCTAGCAGGGGCTTTTCCCCCTGGACCCCGTCCACACCCTGCCTCTCGCACTTATGTCGCACCATTTATACTATACTTCCCTATTTTCCAGAGTTCTTTACAGGTCAAGAATTTCGCACACTGAGTTTAAAAAAATAGTTTACGACACGTGTGTGCGTACTTGTATCGTACTGTACTAATATAACTCTTTCAATGATCAGCAATTTCAAATGAGTATATTAGTCTGCTTGGTAATCTGCTTGCGGTGCTGATGTATAAGTAGGTGAAGTAAGTAGTTGGTAGGCTGGTAGAAGTTGGTTCATTTGAAGAAGATACGTAAAGTGTTATAAATTTGCAGTAGCTGTGGGCTACCTCTGTTTTGGGACATCGTCTTGCCGAAATGTTATCTTTGTCTATTCTAATGGTTGATAATAGGATAGGAATTTCCAGGTTACTGTGAAAGATATGAAATAACAAAGAATTGAAGGAGAGATTTCAGAATATTGCTACTAATTGTCCTAGCATTGTTATCATTTTGGAGCTATGGGCTCTGTGCTACCTTTGTCTCGGGACGCTGTTTTGCCGAAGTGTTATTTTCGTCTATTCCAATGGATTTATAATAGGATAGGAATGGTCCAGGTGACTGTCAAAGATATAAAATACTAACAAAGAATTGAAGGAAAGATTTCAGAATATTACTACTAATTTTTCTAGCATGTGTCATCACAAGGGACCATTCTGGATCTGGAACGTTGACATAGCGCCCAACGTTAATTTTTAGAGCCCGTGTTATCGTTGTGCTTCCCCGAGAGTCCTCTTTTACGTCCGCTACTGCCTATATGCTTTGTTTTCAGGTGGAAAATACAAGGTCACTAAGCAACTTGAAAGTTTATCATTAACAATCAACAATTGAATTCAAGCAAAATGCGACGCTGTGTTGACGCTAACTAGCAAACGGACTCACAGCCTCAGCCCAAAATGAATAGCTGGTGTTACCGTGGGCGCTATAAACTCTTGGCAGTAGTGCCTGATCGGTAGGTAGCGTTATCATAGATTCAGGATTTCCTCGTCTGCAATTGTTGATTGTCAAATCATATAGGCCTGCGGAGATGAACGGTGCGGCAGGAAAACACGAGCACTCAAAGTTGACGTCGGCGGTATGTTAACGCCAAGAGATCCAGAATAGCACCTCAAGTGATGGGAGGAAACATACAAATCAACACACAGAAAAACCTAAGCCTAGATTACGATTGAAAAATCGTAATTTACGGTTTTCATAAGCGTAATCTACGTTTTTAGAGAAAACGTGAATCATGCTCTATATTGCCGTAAAATAGGATCGAATTGTCCTTGATGTACGATTTCGTATTCGTACAATAAGGAAAACCTGAACGTACTATAGTAAAACGTGATTTACGTTAAAGTTTTCCTTAGTGTACGAATACGAAATCGTACTTCAAGGACAATTCGATCTATTTTACGGCAATATAGAGCATGATTCACGTTGTCTCTAAAAACGTAGATTACGCTTATGAAAACCGTAAATTACGATTTTTCAATCGTAATCTAGGCTTAGGTTTTTCTGTGTGAATAGATAAATAACGAGTCATGCATTTAGTGGAAAAAAGAGGTCGAGGCTGTTCAATCATCTATTATTGTGTGAACAAATGTAAAATCTAGTGAAAATCAACGTACGTACATACCGTTTGTTGTGAGTCATCGTAATCTATTTTTCACTTGCTCCGGTTAGTAGTAAAATATTATATATTCTGCCAGGTTCGTTGGTTTATTCTCTACTATATTTAAGGGGAGGGGTAACCCTTGCCGGGGTCATTTTAATGTACTTGTTAAAGAGGCTGGGATGAGTGCGGTGGGTAATTGATGTAAATGACGTTATACACTATTGAAAGGTACAGTATTCTTCTTTATTTTGATTGGTGAAACATTGAAAAAGTTGATAAATACGTGAGATATAGGGGACTGAAGTTGAGGCTGCGATTTACGCTTGTCTGCACGGATCACAAGATTGCGTCGGAGTACGTTATCTGAAACACAAAAACGACATATCTTCACACTGAGTACACTTACAGTTCTCGCCTGAACCAAAATTATGTTTGTATATGCCGTAGTTCGGAAGAAATGAATTTTCGAAGCGGTTTTTTCAGTTTTGGTTCATTTTTATCATTATTTTCGGCTATAAGTCCGAAGGTCTGGTTTAGAAGTTGGCGGTTCTGGTTCAGGACATAGCCACATACCAGGAGAGAATGTGTACCGAAGGGGAACGCAATCGGATAACTGGTTCAGAAAATATCTTGTGATCCGTGCAGGCAAGCGTAAATCGTAGCCTCAACTTCAATCCCCTATATCTCACGTATTTATCAACTTTTTCAATGTTTCACCAATCAAAATAAAGAAGAATACAGTACCTTTCAATAGTGTGTAACGTCATTTACATCAATTACCCACCGCACTCATCCCAGCCTCTTTAACAAGTACATTAAAATGACCCCGGCAAGGGTTACCCCTCCCCTTAAACCCAGCTCAGAGGATCTGTTTCGTTTCGTGTAATTACAAGAGGCCATCATGCACATGTCAATATTAATAACAGTCATCGGCATGCAACCACGGTCGTCGCACTATTACACTCTTAATAATTATTTTCACTGATTCACTGATATATAAAACCATTAGCACGGCCGACAACACGTTACATAATTATATAACATAAATATATACCTATGTAATATGTTTTATATATATTATGAATATTTTAACTGTGAATAGCGCGATCCGACAGGCATCCGACGGCCATTTTGATTTCGTCGACGTTTTTGTAGCTCACTTAGTAACTTTATTATTACATACCGATCGAGTGCGGATTCAGATTCATGCCAAAATCAATAGGAGGCGAGATTTCAATGGCTTATACCCACGTTTCAAAGTTCAAGTCGATCCGTGCCACCGTTCATTCAGAAACGTGAGGACAAGCAAGCGTCTAGCGAAAAACCAGGAAGGAGAAGAAGAAGAAGAAGATGGTTTTTCATCAACTTTAGTGACTAATATTTCGGAAACCAGCGTACCGATTTCGATCTAATTTATACAGCGAAGTCGTGTGGTGGGGGAATATCTGCCGTGTGAATTTTATCGAAAAATATCCACGCGTTCCGAAGTTATGACCCCGTGCTTACAGGTATAAAGAGTTCCCCCGAGAAAATAGTCTCGCGGCTAGCTCTCGCCTGCCTACGCCCTAACAGCACCGAGACGTTGCAGCAACGTTGCAGCAACATAACTTTGCAATATTGCGGTTATATTGCGCAATGTTGCTGCATGCCCCTGCAATGTTGCTGCAATGTCTCTATGTCCGCTTTTGATTGCATAACATTGCAATATTCCTGCAACATTCCCCGCTTAAAAAAAATGATTCAAACCAATGGAAGGTTTTGTATGGGTCGTAATCGGATTTCTGTGTTCGAAATTTTCTATTTACAGACTAATCGTTTTTAGTCGCCTGTTACAATCTTCAACACTTTTCGACTCAATAGGTAAACTTCGACTCGTGAGGATTGACATCAATATGTATGTAACCGTAACTGTTGACTCGTGGCGGGTTAATTTTCAGTGAAATAAAAATAAATGATTAAATCTAGTGATAAATTCTGTCACCATATGGCATTCAAGTTACAGTTGATTATGAGTGTCCGTTTTTGTCCGTAATTATTTTGTCCCTTTGGTTAATACATGGAAAACTGACTTCTTGTGTTTAAATTCGTATAATTTCCGTTTTATATTATATAAAAAAAAAAGGATTCAGAATTTGTGGACACCATCTTTGTAGGTTCAATAAAATTTTGGCTATCGTAGATTTTTCTTTTCCGAACTCCGAATATGCTTTGAGAAGAACTAAAAATTGAAAGGTCGGAGCGGTCTAATATATATACAGGGTGATTCAGATTTCGTGACGAATCTCTTGATGGGTTAATCCTTGTCAAAATTGAGATCGAAAGTTCCTTGGCCATTTTTCTGAAAAGTGTTTTTTTTTTTTCCTTGGAACGATAACACATCTTTTTTAACATCTTTTACCAAATAAGAAACTTTCACTGAGAAATCTCTCTAATGTTGGAAAAAAAAGATCACAACTCATTGGCATCATATCGGTACGTGAGTCGAAGAGTATGCCACCTCAGATTAACGCCCAAAACTATGCCACCTCAAATTAACGCCCGAAACTATGCGACCTCCATGTTAAATTAGATGGAGGTGGCATACCCGCACGGAAATATATATATGCGAAAAATATATGCGACATATTTGTTTTTTGCGCTAAAATATAAGTAACATTTATTTTTTATTTATAGTTTGATATAAATGTCAACATACATGTTGCGACATGTATGTCGACATAGATGTCAACACTATGTAAAATTCATCAAACATATAGGATACATAGGGTAGACGTACCATTTGTGGCCACTGTACGTTTTGTGGCCATGCTTGACAAATGCTTTCCGCCTTTCTGGCACTATAAATCTATTCAATCATTGAATTAATTACGAAAACATAACCTACAGCAAATATTAGACCCAACTTTTCCAGTCCTTGATTGTTTAAAAGTGAAGTTTTTAATAATTAAGGCTGTCAAAATGGTTTCGTACCGGTTGTGGCCAGGCCTTGATTTATATGGTAAAAGTATGGCCACAAATGGAGCAAGTGATGGCCACAAACGGTACTAAGGTGGCCAGAAACGGTACGTCTACCCTATATGTAAATGCGTACATATATGTTATAATATATGCGACATCTTTGGATTTTGCGCACATATATGTTATAAGTGCGACATATATGTTGCATATATTTTTCGCATATATATATTTCCGTGCGGGTAGTTTCGGGCGTTAACTTGAGGTGGCATAGTTTTGGGCGTTAATCTGAGGTGGCATACTCTTCGACTCAAATACCGATACGGGATTCTTTAGAATTGACAAATGATGTAGAAAAAAGAAAAAAAAGAAAAAAATTATTTGTCGGAAAGAAAAATTCCAAGGAAAAAAATCATTTTTCAAGAAATATGGCTGAGGAACTTTCGATCCTAATTTTGACGAGGATTAACCCCTCAAGAGATTCGTCACGAATTCTGAATCACCCTGTATATACATTTATACCTTAGGGTGGTCGTTAATATAGCTATTTCTGAATTAGATTCATTCATACCCTTCATTCGAAAGTAAAAAAAAAAAAAAAAATTTTGACCCCAAATTGAACCCTTTATCTCAATTAGAAAGGGTGCCTGTAAAGGCTTACTTTTTTGTATTTTTGTATTTTTTTTTGTATTTTTTTATTTTTTTTTTTGTATCTTTTTTTTTTTTTGTATTTTTTTTTGTTGTTTTTATGAACTATCTGTATGATCGATGGATTTTTAAGCCGTTTAAGAGGTCCCGAAATATTTATTTTATAAAAAAGTAGCCGAAAGTAATGGAAAATCAATACAAAAAAGTAAGCCTTTACAGGCACCCTTTCTAATTGAGATAAAGGGTTCAATTTGGGGTCAAAATTTTTTTTTTTTTTTTTACTTTCGAATGAAGGGTATGAATGAATCTAATTCCGAAATAGCTATATTAACGTCCACCCTAATATACCTATATATATTAGGGTGTGCCAAAAAAAAAAAAAAAATTCAAACGCACATCAACATTCCGGTAGAGCATCTCAAATAGAATATCTCAGCCAAATATTAGCTCTTAATATTGATATTTAGAACTGCCTAACTCAGTTTTCCCATTTTTGATTTGAATAACACGTGAAAAAAAAAATCGGAAAATTTTCGAATTGTTTTTTCTCGTAACCGGCTTGATTTAGAAACTATCTGAATACAGATTCTTATAGTAAATTTCACGCTCTACAAAAAAGTACTGCGATAGAATTTTCCTAACTCTCACCGATTAAGAAATATTCGCCTATAAACATTGAGTCATAGCGTCATAGAGTCATACGACTCTGGGAAAAACAATTTATTTTTCAACCGCGCATCAAAATTTCGGTAGAGCATCTCAAATAAAACATCTCAGCCAAATATGAGCTCTTAATATTGATATTTAGAACTGCCTATTTTAGTAACTAAAATTAGTAACTAAAATTAGTAACGAAATTAGGCAGTTCTAAATATCAATATTATGAGCTCATATTTGGCTGAGATATTCTATTTGAGATGCTCTACCGGAATGTTGATGCGCGTTTGAATTTTATTTTTTTTTGGCACACCCTAATATATATATTATAAATATAACATGCGTGAATATATAAATATAACAAAGTTGTATTGCAGGACCCTTGCGGCAACATTGCAATGCAATGTTGCAAATGTTATATTGCAGAGATCTTGCAGCAACATTGTAGTGCAATGCAATGAAAATGAAATTTAGCAATGTTGCTGAGACATTGCTGCAACGTTCCGTGCTGTTAGGGCGGGTACTTGGCGGCGATTCGCTGCCGCGAATCTTGATTAGGTTTAGTTCAAATAATAAACAAAACGAGATACACTAGAACCTCACTTATTTTACCGACTTCGGACCGGGCTGCTTCAGCTATTTGACGAGAAGAGGGGCCCCCACTCCGTGTCGCAAACTGCGCAGACTTTCCGTGCGCAACGCTAACCGGTTAGACTTCGCATATACACAGCCTTGAAAAGAAGGGGACTCAGTCAAGTGGTGGGGGTACAGGCCGTCAAATAGCTGAGGCAGAGCCGGTCAAATAGCCGAGTTCGTAAAATAACTGATGGTAAAATAAGTGAGGTTCTAGTGTATATGCTTTCAGTGGTGCAGATTTTGCAGGGGACGCAAGTTCTAGACGGTCGACCACTGGGTATATACTGAAACTAAATGACAGTCCTATTATTTGGGGTTCGCGGAAGCAAAGGTCCGTGGCCTTATCCACAGCAGAATCGGAATACATGGCGGCTGGCCATACGGTCAAAGAAATCATTTGGAGTACAAGACTAGTCAAAGAATTGGTTGATGAGATGAGGCTGAATCTAGCGGCCGGAGCTAGCGGCCACTCGGAGCGAGCGAAGTTGTTGCAAGCTAATATCGAGTTGAAATTTCGTATACATACTCACGACTGACATTCAAACTGAGAAAAAAATTAAAATCCCGGGGGACGATCTTTGGGAAATTATTAAATATTGGTAATCGCTCACTAACGGGCTAGCGGCCGCTAGCTCCGGCCGTTAGATTCAGCCTCATGTTAATGAGTACACAAAAATACCAATTCTATATGTAGATAATAAGAGCGCTATAAGGTTAATTAAAAACCCGGAATTTCATAGACGCACTAAGCATGTAGATATACAGTATCATTTTATAGGAGAAAAATTAGAAGAAAAAGTCTTCACAGTAGAATATGTAAAAACGGATGATCAGGAAGCTGACATCTTCACCAAAGCTCTATCCAAACCAAAGTTTCAAAGACTGAGAAAAATGATAGGAGTAGTAGATTTAAAAGAGAAATGCAATAAACAAAAGATAACAAGACTGTAATATTTAGAATATAAGGCAATTTCTATATTAAATCGAAGTGGGAGTGTAAGAAAAGTAAAGATTGAGTATCAATTTGAATATAGAAATACAGATGACGTCATGCGCGTAATAGGTTAATGTAGGATCTAGCTGCGCGCGTCGCTAATATATACCTGCTGTGGCTCCTTCCTTTCTACCTTGACGACGGCATGTCGTAACTGTTATAGGTCACTGAATATTAATAAAGATATATATCGCTGCCCCCTAGCAAGAAGATCCTTATTCAGAAAAGTTGGGAATTAGATTCGCTCTATATAGAAGATGCAGAGCTTTATCCCGGTAAGGATCTTGTTGAAATTTAATCTGAATAAGGATCTTATTGGTTTTCGTCGCGAATAAGGATCTAATTCCCAACTTTTCTGAATAAGGATGTAATTCCCAGAGATTCTCAATTAGGATCTAATTCCTAACTTTTCTGAATAAGGATCTTCTTGCTAGGGGGCAGCGATATGGGCAAGTCCACCAATTATCAACAAATGAACGGGACGTCCAAAAATCGATTTGTCTGAAATTTTTATCACTCGTAGGATGTACAAAGATTGAACAGTTCACCAAGCTTGAACCTTCTAGGACTTGCCGTTCGTGAGAAATGCCACAGGCAAATTTACCATTTCGACCCAATTGAGGTTTAAACGCGAATTGTTTTCGTATCGTTATCGGGAAAAAAAAAAATTAGAAAAATATAGGTATCTTATGTGAAAAATTCTCACCTTTCCGAATATGTTATTTATTTCTGAATAACTTTCCGAAATAAATCTCAAGAACACGTTTTTCGGCAAAAAACCGCTTTTTTTCATGCGCCACCAAAATTTATCTTACTTTTGAGTTTTTCATGTGAAAGCTGAGATTTTTTCAGTAAGGGACACAAATTTCCAGAGTGGGACGGCCATAGAATCTCACGTGAGCTACGTTCAATTGATAAAGACCTGTTAATAATACTGTCTTTTTGAAATTCAACGGAATATTTTCATTTCTCTAACAATGCACAATTCAAAGAATTGAATTTTATTGTTTATAACAAATGTATGTTCGGTTAATTTGTTCGGCTTATATATTTTATACTTCCATTCCATTTCATATACGTTATAAAATCAACGCCGAACAGTAGGCTATGATGTCACACATATAGACACCGGAATACGGAAGTGCACGGCTGTAGCTGGGCCCCTAGCGTACCAAAATGTTCGGCGACCGTATTGCTTTGAATTTTAGTGAATGATTAGAGATATTCACGTAATGCCGAACAGTGGGTTATAATAATTTTTTCAACAAATTTTTTTACAAAAGCATAGGGTAATAGTGCCCTCCATAGCCATCCTTCACGTTCGGCAATGCCGTCCGCCCGACCTTTTTTTTCAAAAACAGTAATTTGCGACATATGCCTAACGGTAACTTATGATGCCAAAATCTGAGTTTTTTCAACAATTTGATCGCGCGTGGGGAAGATCTTGTAACCCCGGAATTTGTTCGGCGATGATATTTTTGTGATGTGGGACACAGATTTATGGAACTTAAGATATATTATGAGTGGTAAGGTTATGATACATAAAAAAAAATTTTATGGGCTCCCGGTCTAATAGTAATACCCGTTTGTGCAATTGAAAAGTGCAATGATTCATAGAGAAAATTATCATTAACTTCGCTCATAAGATATATTATGAGTGGTAAGGTTATGATACATAAAAAAAAATTTTATGGGCTCCCGGTCTAATAGTAATACCCGTTTGTGCAATTGAAAAGTGCAATGATTCATAGAGAAAATTATCATTAACTTCGCTCATAATCACTTCAACCTGTACACCTGTTACAATTGACCCAGATATAGGGACGTTTGTAACACTCTGCACATCGCCTTATTATCTGTAAAATCTCAATATTGCACAAGTCTCCGAGATCATCACTTAGGCTATTTTCCACTGCCGTGACCATAATTTTAGGAATTTCTCAAAAATTCAGAAATCATTGCACTTAGAAAGCTTCAAAGACTGAGCATGATTTTTCAAATATTTTTCCCGGCTATTACGAAAGAATGGCGATGAGTTGAAGTGAAGCTACGAAAGAGAATGTGTAAAAACTATGTTTTCATAACATCTGCTCTGAAACTGCAAGTTTCGTTGCCTGTTTTGTCAGTTGAAAGAGACTAATTTCAGGCTGATGCCGTGAAAAGTTGTCAAATCGCGAATTCAATGAATCAGCGGTGTGAATTGGTGTTTTTCAATCCCTTGGGATTGCAAAATGGGTCTATTACAATCCCTTGGGATTGCAAAATGGGTCTATTACAATCCCTTGGGATTGCAAAGAGAAATAACTGCCCTGTTGCAGATTTCAGACTATTGAAATTGACAGTTGAAGTTCCAGAGCAAATGTCATGAAAAACATAGTGTGTGACACGGGATGAAACATGAATGCAGGCACGGGTGATGTCTGCCCTCGCCTTCGGCTTCGGGCAGACAACTTCACCCTGGCTTGCATTCACCTTGTTTCATCCCTTGTTACACAATATACTATTTTTTGCATACATTGAACGATAACTTACCTCTTGATTTTCATACATACAAAACAATGGTCTATATGGCTCATCTAACGGGGAATAGAACAAGCTTGCAAGAGATTCATATCCGAAGGCTGTCCGATTGTTTTTCACTTAGATATAGTGTGCCAAATTTCTTTCATATTTTCCAAGTTAGATAACTTCCGAACCGGTCAAGATCAAGGTATACAACTCTGAATTCGTTGATAGGGGTTGGCGACAAACCCGTGGCGCCAGAATCAGTATAGCTCATGCTACCCGATTATTATTTTCAGTCGGACTTATTAGCAGCATTACCGCTCATTGTGCTTGGATTGCTTTCCGTTGGTGTAGCTGTGCAAGCTTTATTTATGCCTGAAACCTTGGGTCAAGATTTACCGCAGACGTTACAGGAAGGGAATGACTTTGGCCGGGAACAGAGTTTTTGGTGGGTGCCATGCGTTTCAAGGTGAGAAAACAGTGATGAATTTTATGAGCATTAACAGGTGAACAAATATTCCAAGGAAATACCAAATTTATTAGGTTTCATACATTCCTGGTACGCAAAGTTTATCAAATAACCATATATCCGTTCACATAACTTTGAGCTTAGTTCAATCTTTTCAGTACTTTCGAGAAGAAGAAACAATTCAGACAGTCATCGATACCAGATAGCCTATGAAGAATCGGATCACTGAACTCATTATTCCACCGATTCCATATGAATTCCAGCCGTTTTCACAGAGCCCGGGATTATTGCTATTTCCAATTTTAGCGTTACTCCAGCACCTTGTAATACTGTCATATATGAAAATGCTCTCTGGAAGAATAACCATTTTGAAATCTTACGAAATGTGGGGTTCTTATAAGTTCAACTGTTGTGAACTATTTGATGCCGTTAATATCTGTATAGAGTCTGTTTCTGAGGATGAAAAATCGTGTCCTCTGACAGGACCTTTGGCGAGCTCATACCAATCGGAAACAGTGAAATTTCTGAAAACTTCGATCTATCGATTGTATCACAATAAAACGTATTTTATAGAACCATGTGTGACACGCTGTCCAACTATTTTATTTAACCCTGCGTTGAATTCTGTGCCATCAGGATTCGGTAATAAGACTACAGTTAGTGTAGAATTAAGGCGTGGAAAAAATCGGGTCGTAAAGACTCGGCCAATATTTTTTCAGAGACGTATCCATTGCCCGATGGAAAAAATTTTTGTCTAATCATATATGATCATGCATAATCACCTATACCTATACATGATCAGATCCAAAAATTGGCCAGGTCTAATCATATCAGTAGTAGGTGACAGCCATGGCGAGTCATAACAAATGACGTCACCCGGCGGGAGTGGGGATTTGGCGCCAGTGAGAAAGACGACAGATAGTCTGATCCAAGATGGCGCCGCCCATACAAACCAAGATGGCTACTTTTTTTCAAAATCCAAGATGGCGGTAGTTTTTCAAAATCCAAGATGGTGGTCGTTTTTCCAAAATCCAATATGGCGACTGTTTCGACTTTTTTTTTCAAAATCCAAGATGGCTACTATTTTTCAAAATCCAAAAAAATCCAATATGGCGACTGTTTCGACTTTTTTTCAAAATCCAAGATGATTACTATTTTTCAAAATCCAAGATGGCTACTATTTTTCAAAATCCAAAAAAAATCCAATATGGCGACTGTTTCGACTTTTTTTCAAAATCCAAGATGGCTACTATTTTTCAAAATCCAATATGGCTACTTTTTTTTTTCAAAATCCAAGATGGCTACTTTTTTTCAAACCAAATATACTAAGACACCAGACAAAGACGATGGTTCTGAAATAATAAATTCTTATCCTATATAAAGCATGACAGGGTATAAGCAAGGAAGTAGATATATAGGGGGGGTTCTGGATCAAAACTTCTTTACCGGCCGAGCTGTGCGGGTAAGTTACCGACCGTGCGGGGTAAGTTACCGACAGTCTGATGGTAACAATCATCGATCTTTGTTACCGACAATCGGATGGCTGCAATTTGCCGTCGTGCGATGGCGCCACTACCGATTGTTACCGATATTCCGATGGTAAGGATCGAGAATCCTGCATTGCCGATCTCCGCTTACCGACAATCTGATGGTTGCGATTTGCCGTCATGCGATGGCGCCACCATGGATTGTCGATCTTTAGTTACCGATAGTCCGATGGTAACGATCCGATCATTAGTTACCGATAGTCCGATGGTAACGATCCGATCATCAGTTACCGATAGTCCGATGGTAACGATCCGATCATTAGTTAGCTATAGTCTGATGGCTGCAATTTTCCTGCAATTTTCAGTCTTGCGATGGCGCCACTAACGATTCGGATCATGGTAACGATTACCGATCTTTTTTTTCTTACCGACAATCGATCCAAGATGGCTGAAATATCTAATTCTTAGCTTATATATACGAATTATACTAGCTGAAATGCTTAAAGTGTGACAGGGTGTTATATATGCAATCAATGACGCGAATTATCTGATAATATATGCGTTTATTTGTTATGTCTCAAGTCTAACCTATTCTAAAATACAACAATTTCAATAATAATAATAATAATAATGGCCGTAACATTTATCCCTCATCTGTATTCATCATCATTCCCTATGAGAATGGGATCTGAAAATAGAAAAAGTGAGCTTAGATGTGTCATAATGATTCCTCAATGATAAATCATACACACTATTCTTCTTCAGACGCATTCTGTATATCTTGATCATATTCGCCCTCGCTACCGCTATCCAGTCTTTCGTCTATTCGATCCCGAAGAATCATAGAGACTGCATAATCTTCGGAATTCGGGTAATAATGTTCATCATGCGCCTTCTTAAACCACCAACAGCGAATATCGTGGTCTATCTGAAGCTTTGCCTGGACACCATTAATTGTTAACACGGCACCATCCACACAACGCCTCGTTACATATGGCTTCAGCTGTGGATCAACCAAGTCATCAAGATTAGGAGCATTACCCCATTCCACAGGAGTCGCCCAATCATATCGTGCGTGAATTCCTTGAACAAATACATAATCAACTTAGCAATTCTAAAATAACAATATTGTATCCAGACATCGGGCTCTACTTACGATTGCGCATGTTTGCGGAATTATGAGCTATCACATCGATATCTTTCCCCATCATCTCGTCTATTCGATACCGAAGAACATTGGCGATTGCATAATCTTCAGGATTAGGGTAAGCCTGATAATGATCCACCCTCCTAAACCACCAACAGCGAATATTGTTGTCTATTCGGAGGCCAGCCTGGATACCATTAATTGTTATTAAGGCACGATCCACACGTCGTCTGATTACATATGGTTCTAGTTGTGTATTAATCAATGCACCAAGATGAGAATCATTACCCCACTCCACAGGGGTTGCCCAATTGTATCGTGAAGAAACGTCTTGAATAGAACACAATATTAACTTAGCACTTGTAAAATAATATCATATGAAGACATCAGGCTCTACTTACAATAGTATATGCTTGCACGATTACCAGCCATCACGTTCAGGGATTTTCCTTTGATTCTATGAACTTGCACTATTCGCCGATCTTTTCAGACTGAAAATTGTCTTTTTCGTCTTAAACTAACCAGGCAGGGGTTAGGTTGCATCCTGTTTGCTGCATACCATCCCCAAAATAAAATCAAACTCAACCAACCAGAGAACAGCTCTCAAAGACACCACCTCGGCTCATAAAAACCGGCAAGTCCCAAAGGATCGAGCAATAAATATCATTCAAAAGTTTTTCACTATACTTTCGTCGCTCGAAAAACGCTAGAATTCTGCAAACACGAAGATTGCATGCAATAATCAAAAGATACCACCTAGGCCCATAAAAATCGACAAATCTCAAAGGATCAAGCAATAAATATCATTCAGAAGTTTTTCACACCCTCTTGCCGCTCAAAACGTTAGAAGTTTGTGAAGACACAGATCGCAATAATCAAACGAGCACACCTCGGCCCATAAAAATCGTGCATAATCTTCAGGATCCTGGTAATACCGATAATTATCCACCTTCCTCAACAACCAACAGTGAATATTGTTGTCTATTTGAAGCCTTGCCTGGATACCATTCTTTGTTATCATGACAGCATTCACACGTTGCCTGGCTGTATATAGTTTTAGCTGTGTATCAACCAATCCACCAAGATGAGGATCATTATTCCATTCTACAGGGGTTTTTCAGTCATATTGTGCGTAAAATCCTCGAATATAACACATGATTAACTTGGTAATTGTCAAATAATATCATATAAAGATATCAGGCCCTACTTACGGTGGTGCATATTTGCGAAATTACGAGCCATCACGTTCAACGATTTTCCTATGATTCTATGAACTTTCACTATTCACCGATCTTCTTTCAAAAACTGGCAGTTGTCTTCTTTTCTCAAACTGATCAGGCGGGTGGGTTGCATCCTATTGGCTGTATACCACAAAAAAGAATCAACCCCAGCCAAACAGTTATCAAAATACTCCGCCACAGATAAAATCGGCAAGTCTCAATGGATAGAGCGATAAAACGTCATTTAGAAGTTTTTTCACGCTTTTCGCTGATCAGGACGGAAAATTGATCATAAAATCAGTCAACCCTTGACGAATAAAGCAATAAATGCTGTTCAGAGCATCCGAATTTTTCACCCATTCTTTGGTGATTCTAAACGCTTTAATTTTTTGCGGAACGCCATCTGCGTTTGATTTATAAACAGAATTTGGTTGTAAAGTTATTGCAACAATAGTGGTCAAATACATCATATTCTAATCAACGAGAATCGGGAAGGTTCTAGACAAGGACCCCATTCGACTAGACCTGCTGAACAAAGAGGTGGATGAAAAATGGTTGCAGGACTACTCTATCTCGAAAGATTATACAACAAATTTGAATTTTCAGGCAAAATTTAGACACACACACACACACACACACACACACACACACACACACATATGTAATGCGATGGGTTGAGTTGAATAAAAAACAATGAAATTGTGATTACATTTGCAGGGTGATGCTAATTATATAATAGAGTCGTGTTCCCCACCACCGTTCCTCAGTCATTTGCCTGTCATCGAAAAAATCGGATTCGTCGGTGGACATCATCCCATGGTTGGTGATTAGCTCTAGCTGTTGCAAAAAAAAAAAAATAAAAATAAAAATAAAAAAGAAGCTCGGTTGAGCCACTTCTCATCCATATCCTCCTTCAAAACGAATCTTCTTGAATCCATTCAGGTGTACAACCCACGACAAACAGATTCAAACATGTCCATTGAATGATCAAATATATTGGATATAATATTAGAATCAAATGAAATTCTGTTGGACAAAAGTATAAAGGCCGAGGTCCACCAGCCGGCAGCGAACAGCGGTGACCGGCCGAAAACAGTGATTCACATTCAAAACACGGACCAAATCTAACTTTAACGCCAGATTTGGTCGATGTATGGGATGTGAACCACTGTTTTGCCGTTTGCCACCGCTCGCTGCCGGCTAATGTGTTTCAGCCTTAACTGGAAGCATTGCCGGGAAATAGAAATCTATAATACAAGTACTTACTATGATATTCCCATAGGTGTTACGTCATGAATAAATGTTATGTAAAGGATGCGAATCACTAGTTAGATGCGTTGACATTCTGATCTCGAATTGGTAGAGTTCTATGTTTGTTACCGAGTCTTGAATAGATAGTTCTTCGAGGTGTTGTCTAACTCTTATCTATCGATGTAAATGCGTTTTATCAGTCGCCACTATGCGGAGGTGAGATAAATGATCGATGATTTTACTTTCAATTAACAATATTCATTTAACAATCCGTCGGAAATTTTGGTTGTTAATCTCGCGCATAAATGCCAATTAACTTTAGTTTGCAATTTTGATAGTTATACAGGGTGTATCACCTCATGTGTTCAGAATTGGAGGGACTCAGTCGACGCGAAGCCACGTCTCTATAGCCTATCAACAAACAAGAGATTTTCGTAGAGCGAAATTCTCACGAGAATAGAAGATACAATTTCTTGGCTTTGGAAAAAAAAAAATGTCAACAACGACTATTAATATTTGTATTGATAGAGAGGGCAGACAATTCGAGGCGTATGTGTCAGCGTCAGAGTGAATAAGTACTTATAACAAGCACATTAAATCGTTGTTGACATTTTTTCCTACACCAAGAAATTGTATCATCTATTCTTGTGAGAAGGGATACCATGCTCATAATAACAACATGCCGACTTACCTCTCTGTCCCGAATATTTCACACCACCGAGTAGTAAAATTAGAAAACTTGCGACAATGCTTCTACCTAAGGAAAAATATGTTCTACACTATCGTAATTTGAAACAGTGCATCAAATTTGGTTTAAAGCTGACGAAAGTGCACAGAATTCTAAGGTTCGCACAATCACCATGGTTAAAATCATACATAGATCTCAATACAAATATGCGAAAGCAATCGAAAACGAATTTGAGAAGAATTTCTACAAGTTTATGAATGACGCTGTATTTGGCAAGACCATGAAGAATGTGCGTAACCATAAGAACGTGAAACTAATCACGAAGTGGGAGGGTAGGGGCGGTGCACGTGCTCCCATTGCAAGGCCAACATTTCATAGTTGTACCATATTTTCTGAAGATATGGTGATTATTCAGCTAAGTCGAACCACTGTATATTTCAATAAGTCCATCTACATTGGTGCTGCTATTCTCGATCTTTCGAAAATATTTCTATACAACTTCCACTATGATTATGTAAAAAATAATTTTTCAAGTACCGAATCAAAATTCATGTATACCGATACAGATAGTCTGATATATCAATTTACTGTTCCAAATATCTATGAAATCATCAAGCGTGATGTTGCTACAATGTTCGATACATCAGACTATCCACCGGATAATACCTACGGCATTCCCCTGTTGAATAAAAAACGTCTTGGTCTGATGAAGGATGAGAATAATGGAAAAATTATGACCGAATTTATCGGATTGCGCGCAAAACTCTATACATTCAGAACTTGTGGTGATACTGATAAGAAACGTGCAAAGGGTGTAAAAGACTCGACATTAAAATCTATCACGTTTGATGATTACAAACGATGCCTTTTCGGTTATCAAAATTTGGTTGAGCAACAGTGTATGATAAGAAGTAGTCGACATACAGTAAGCACTATTATACAGAATAAGTTAGCTCTAAGCTGGTGTGACGATAAGCGAAAATTAATACCTGGTAAAACTGATACTTTACCTTGGGGTTACCAAGATGTTGCAAACTTGTAAATTTCTCACATTTTCTCACATTTTCTCACATTTTTTCACATTTTCTCACATTTTCTCACATTTTCTCACATTTTCTCACATTTTCTCAAATAATTTCCCATTTACTTTACACGTGAATGTGAGAAAATGTGAGAAAATGTGAGAAAATGTGAGAAAATGTGAGAAAATGTGAGAAAATGTGAAAAAATGTGAGAAAATGTGAGAAAATGTGAGAAATTTACAAGTTTGCAACATCTTGGTAACCCCAAGGTAAAGTATCAGTTTTACCAGGTATTAATTTTCGCTTATCGTCACACCAGCTTAGAGCTAACTTATTCTGTATAATAGTGCTTACTGTATGTCGACTACTTCTTATCATACACTGTTGCTCAACCAAATTTTGATAACCGAAAAGGCATCGTTTGTAATCATCAAACGTGATAGATTTTAATGTCGAGTCTTTTACACCCTTTGCACGTTTCTTATCAGTATCACCACAAGTTCTGAATGTATAGAGTTTTGCGCGCAATCCGATAAATTCGGTCATAATTTTTCCATTATTCTCATCCTTCATCAGACCAAGACGTTTTTTATTCAACAGGGGAATGCCGTAGGTATTATCCGGTGGATAGTCTGATGTATCGAACATTGTAGCAACATCACGCTTGATGATTTCATAGATATTTGGAACAGTAAATTGATATATCAGACTATCTGTATCGGTATACATGAATTTTGATTCGGTACTTGAAAAATTATTTTTTACATAATCATAGTGGAAGTTGTATAGAAATATTTTCGAAAGATCGAGAATAGCAGCACCAATGTAGATGGACTTATTGAAATATACAGTGGTTCGACTTAGCTGAATAATCACCATATCTTCAGAAAATATGGTACAACTATGAAATGTTGGCCTTGCAATGGGAGCACGTGCACCGCCCCTACCCTCCCACTTCGTGATTAGTTTCACGTTCTTATGGTTACGCACATTCTTCATGGTCTTGCCAAATACAGCGTCATTCATAAACTTGTAGAAATTCTTCTCAAATTCGTTTTCGATTGCTTTCGCATATTTGTATTGAGATCTATGTATGATTTTAACCATGGTGATTGTGCGAACCTTAGAATTCTGTGCACTTTCGTCAGCTTTAAACCAAATTTGATGCACTGTTTCAAATTACGATAGTGTAGAACATATTTTTCCTTAGGTAGAAGCATTGTCGCAAGTTTTCTAATTTTACTACTCGGTGGTGTGAAATATTCGGGACAGAGAGGTAAGTCGGCATGTTGTTATTATGAGCATGGTATCCCTTCTCACAAGAATAGATGATACAATTTCTTGGTGTAGGAAAAAATGTCAACAACGATTTAATGTGCTTGTTATAAGTACTTATTCACTCTGACGCTGACACATACGCCTCGAATTGTCTGCCCTCTCTATCAATACAAATATTAATAGTCGTTGTTGACATTTTTTTTTTTCCAAAGCCAAGAAATTGTATCTTCTATTCTCGTGAGAATTTCGCTCTACGAAAATCTCTTGTTTGTTGATAGGCTATAGAGACGTGGCTTCGCGTCGACTGAGTCCCTCCAATTCTGAACACATGAGGTGATACACCCTGTATAACTATCAAAATTGCAAACTAAAGTTAATTGGCATTTATGCGCGAGATTAACAACCAAAATTTCCGACGGATTGTTAAATGAATATTGTTAATTGAAAGTAAAATCATCGATCATTTATCTCACCTCCGCATAGTGGCGACTGATAAAACGCATTTACATCGATAGATAAGAGTTAGACAACACCTCGAAGAACTATCTATTCAAGACTCGGTAACAAACATAGAACTCTACCAATTCGAGATCAGAATGTCAACGCATCTAACTAGTGATTCGCATCCTTTACATAACATTTATTCATGACGTAACACCTATGGGAATATCATAGTAAGTACTTGTATTATAGATTTCTATTTCCCGGCAATGCTTCCAGTTAAGGCTGAAACACATTAGCCGGCAGCGAGCGGTGGCAAACGGCAAAACAGTGGTTCACATCCCATACATCGACCAAATCTGGCGTTAAAGTTAGATTTGGTCCGTGTTTTGAATGTGAATCACTGTTTTCGGCCGGTCACCGCTGTTCGCTGCCGGCTGGTGGACCTCGGCCTTTATACTTTTGTCCAACAGAATTTCATTTGATTCTAATATTATATCCAATATATTTGATCATTCAATGGACATGTTTGAATCTGTTTGTCGTGGGTTGTACACCTGAATGGATTCAAGAAGATTCGTTTTGAAGGAGGATATGGATGAGAAGTGGCTCAACCGAGCTTCTTTTTTATTTTTATTTTTATTTTTTTTTTTTTGCAACAGCTAGAGCTAATCACCAACCATGGGATGATGTCCACCGACGAATCCGATTTTTTCGATGACAGGCAAATGACTGAGGAACGGTGGTGGGGAACACGACTCTATTATATAATTAGCATCACCCTGCAAATGTAATCACAATTTCATTGTTTTTTATTCAACTCAACCCATCGCATTACATATGTGTGTGTGTGTGTGTGTGTGTGTGTGTGTGTGTGTGTGTGTCTAAATTTTGCCTGAAAATTCAAATTTGTTGTATAATCTTTCGAGATAGAGTAGTCCTGCAACCATTTTTCATCCACCTCTTTGTTCAGCAGGTCTAGTCGAATGGGGTCCTTGTCTAGAACCTTCCCGATTCTCGTTGATTAGAATATGATGTATTTGACCACTATTGTTGCAATAACTTTACAACCAAATTCTGTTTATAAATCAAACGCAGATGGCGTTCCGCAAAAAATTAAAGCGTTTAGAATCACCGAAGAATGGGTGAAAAATTCGGATGCTCTGAACAGCATTTATTGCTTTATTCGTCAAGGGTTGACTGATTTTATGATCAATTTTCCGTCCTGATCAGCGAAAAGCGTGAAAAAACTTCTAAATGACGTTTTATCGCTCTATCCATTGAGACTTGCCGATTTTATCTGTGGCGGAGTATTTTGATAACTGTTTGGCTGGGGTTGATTCTTTTTTGTGGTATACAGCCAATAGGATGCAACCCACCCGCCTGATCAGTTTGAGAAAAGAAGACAACTGCCAGTTTTTGAAAGAAGATCGGTGAATAGTGAAAGTTCATAGAATCATAGGAAAATCGTTGAACGTGATGGCTCGTAATTTCGCAAATATGCACCACCGTAAGTAGGGCCTGATATCTTTATATGATATTATTTGACAATTACCAAGTTAATCATGTGTTATATTCGAGGATTTTACGCACAATATGACTGAAAAACCCCTGTAGAATGGAATAATGATCCTCATCTTGGTGGATTGGTTGATACACAGCTAAAACTATATACAGCCAGGCAACGTGTGAATGCTGTCATGATAACAAAGAATGGTATCCAGGCAAGGCTTCAAATAGACAACAATATTCACTGTTGGTTGTTGAGGAAGGTGGATAATTATCGGTATTACCAGGATCCTGAAGATTATGCACGATTTTTATGGGCCGAGGTGTGCTCGTTTGATTATTGCGATCTGTGTCTTCACAAACTTCTAACGTTTTGAGCGGCAAGAGGGTGTGAAAAACTTCTGAATGATATTTATTGCTTGATCCTTTGAGATTTGTCGATTTTTATGGGCCTAGGTGGTATCTTTTGATTATTGCATGCAATCTTCGTGTTTGCAGAATTCTAGCGTTTTTCGAGCGACGAAAGTATAGTGAAAAACTTTTGAATGATATTTATTGCTCGATCCTTTGGGACTTGCCGGTTTTTATGAGCCGAGGTGGTGTCTTTGAGAGCTGTTCTCTGGTTGGTTGAGTTTGATTTTATTTTGGGGATGGTATGCAGCAAACAGGATGCAACCTAACCCCTGCCTGGTTAGTTTAAGACGAAAAAGACAATTTTCAGTCTGAAAAGATCGGCGAATAGTGCAAGTTCATAGAATCAAAGGAAAATCCCTGAACGTGATGGCTGGTAATCGTGCAAGCATATACTATTGTAAGTAGAGCCTGATGTCTTCATATGATATTATTTTACAAGTGCTAAGTTAATATTGTGTTCTATTCAAGACGTTTCTTCACGATACAATTGGGCAACCCCTGTGGAGTGGGGTAATGATTCTCATCTTGGTGCATTGATTAATACACAACTAGAACCATATGTAATCAGACGACGTGTGGATCGTGCCTTAATAACAATTAATGGTATCCAGGCTGGCCTCCGAATAGACAACAATATTCGCTGTTGGTGGTTTAGGAGGGTGGATCATTATCAGGCTTACCCTAATCCTGAAGATTATGCAATCGCCAATGTTCTTCGGTATCGAATAGACGAGATGATGGGGAAAGATATCGATGTGATAGCTCATAATTCCGCAAACATGCGCAATCGTAAGTAGAGCCCGATGTCTGGATACAATATTGTTATTTTAGAATTGCTAAGTTGATTATGTATTTGTTCAAGGAATTCACGCACGATATGATTGGGCGACTCCTGTGGAATGGGGTAATGCTCCTAATCTTGATGACTTGGTTGATCCACAGCTGAAGCCATATGTAACGAGGCGTTGTGTGGATGGTGCCGTGTTAACAATTAATGGTGTCCAGGCAAAGCTTCAGATAGACCACGATATTCGCTGTTGGTGGTTTAAGAAGGCGCATGATGAACATTATTACCCGAATTCCGAAGATTATGCAGTCTCTATGATTCTTCGGGATCGAATAGACGAAAGACTGGATAGCGGTAGCGAGGGCGAATATGATCAAGATATACAGAATGCGTCTGAAGAAGAATAGTGTGTATGATTTATCATTGAGGAATCATTATGACACATCTAAGCTCACTTTTTCTATTTTCAGATCCCATTCTCATAGGGAATGATGATGAATACAGATGAGGGATAAATGTTACGGCCATTATTATTATTATTATTATTGAAATTGTTGTATTTTAGAATAGGTTAGACTTGAGACATAACAAATAAACGCATATATTATCAGATAATTCGCGTCATTGATTGCATATATAACACCCTGTCACACTTTAAGCATTTCAGCTAGTATAATTCGTATATATAAGCTAAGAATTAGATATTTCAGCCATCTTGGATCGATTGTCGGTAAGAAAAAAAAGATCGGTAATCGTTACCATGATCCGAATCGTTAGTGGCGCCATCGCAAGACTGAAAATTGCAGGAAAATTGCAGCCATCAGACTATAGCTAACTAATGATCGGATCGTTACCATCGGACTATCGGTAACTGATGATCGGATCGTTACCATCGGACTATCGGTAACTAATGATCGGATCGTTACCATCGGACTATCGGTAACTAAAGATCGACAATCCATGGTGGCGCCATCGCATGACGGCAAATCGCAACCATCAGATTGTCGGTAAGCGGAGATCGGCAATGCAGGATTCTCGATCCTTACCATCGGAATATCGGTAACAATCGGTAGTGGCGCCATCGCACGACGGCAAATTGCAGCCATCCGATTGTCGGTAACAAAGATCGATGATTGTTACCATCAGACTGTCGGTAACTTACCCCGCACGGTCGGTAACTTACCCGCACAGCTCGGCCGGTAAAGAAGTTTTGATCCAGAACCCCCCCTATATATCTACTCAAGGATCGAGACAAATTATTTTTCAAATATTCGTTTATTCGATGTTACTCTTAAGACTGGTTTTACAGTAGGTACAAACGAGTATCAAGTGACCAGCCTTGTTATATTTCTCATATCTCCAAAACTGCTGAGGTTGCTGAAATACTGGTGGGATGCGCTCGCAATAAACAACACACGTTATTTCGTTACAAAACTTTCGTTTTATTCCATATTTCTTGAAACTAGCTTATAATTAACAATGTTTCCTTTAACATATCTGTACACAAGATAGACAAGAGGTGTCGAGTTTGTCGCAACTCTTCATTTTTTTGGCCACGCAATTGTAAAACGACGCGGCCATCGAATCATTTTTTACATAATCATCCGTAAAAATATCGACAAAAGCATCAAGCGTGTAACCAAAATGCATATAATAGAGAAACATAACACGAAACTGACCACACACGTCGGAAAAGATACTCTGGAGCTGGCGCGTGTTGTACCGGTAGCGAGGACAGTTTCTCCGCAGACGACGCACGTGGTGTGGGATGAAGGGCGCAACTCCGTAGCTGTACGGCCCGCCTCGTTTGCCGGATCGTAGTACAGTCGTTCGAGGATCTTCATTTCAACCTGAGTCTCAACCAAGCACCGTTTCCCATATCTAATTATATATAATTATATATAATCAGATCTAATCATTTGTTTTTGGACAATTGAAATAAAACAGTTGATTAAATTAAAAAAATTATATAAACTATCGTTTTATATCTTTTTCATGTCGCAGTGATCGGCAATCATGGGTGTTTCTGATAATTAACTTTTTTTTTGTCGATGAAAAATTTCTCACTGTTTCTTGCGGGGATTCGAACCCAGGTCCTTCTGCGTATCAGTCGAAGCTTCTACCACTTGGCTACTTCACGTATTTAATAGTTGACATTTTCAGAATGTCTGTATGTAATTTTGTCACGAAAATTTTATCAATCTTAACGATGTACTTAATATTGATTATGATGATCGAACGATTTTAAAATTGTTTTCATATTTTAGGGAATGTGAGGCAATATGGCCATTCTATATTTTTCAAAAAAAAAAAAAAAAAAAAAATGAGTAATTTGAAGATGCTATTTATTCTATTTATTGGAAGAAATTATGAACGATTATTTTATTGACTGGAGTAATTATATATTGAGTAAGATATCATTAAACCTAATCATAATATATACACAATTGTCTGTGATTTAAACATAATAGGTTTCATATCAATCAGGTCTGATCAGATCTGATCAGATCTGATCATATAGAGACCTATATATGACTATATACATGGTCACCAAGATGGCAGTGTTGGCCAGATGTGATTGGATCCAGTTATCCCTGATGGGCCGATTCAACAAAATTGTCGTTGGAAATGTGTTGAGGTGATTGAGATATCGTTGATCATATATTGGTAAAACATTGTGGACGTTGGAATTGTATTGGACGCGAGTTCTTCGTTGGCCCGTCGTTGTCAGCGCGTTGGAGGACAACTATTGCCGCATGGGCGAGCGTTGGAAATCTATTGGCTCACCAATATAAGATACCGCGTTGGCCCGTCGTTAAGGCCCGGCCACGCTCAAACGCGAACGCAGACGCAGACGCAGACGCAGTCGCAAAAATTAGTTCCTAAAAGCGCAGGTAGGTCGCTCTCCTAGCGCGAAATTTGAAAACATAACTTGAATAACATAACCACAAACGAAATAAGCTTTTAGCACAGAGTGAAATCAGTTTCGTTAAAAAAATACAAAAAAGTGACCTTTCAATCTCAGTATGGATGAGGAAGATATTGCTGTAACTATTATTCTCATTTCTGTAATATTATGGCTGAGAACAAGACCTCGTCAATGGGGGGTTCGTCCAATTTACAGGTTAGTTTATTGTTGTTCGGAGATCATTCTCTATCTTATCATATTTCTACCATTTATTATTCGAAGCATTACAAGTTACTAACTATAGTTATTATTTCTTATTTCAGACTTCGTAAACATCAAGGCGAATACTGGAATTTGTTCTGTGAAATAAAACGCGGTGATCCGGATCAGTTTTTCAGATACTGCCGAATGGATAGTGAAAAATTCGATGAGCTGCTAGCTTTAATGCAACCTTATCTAAGGAAAAGTAAGACTCGCACAACTTTAATACCGGAAGAACGTTTAGCTCTGACTCTAAGGTATGTAATTGTATGTCGAATATGCATCGCTATCATTGATTATATGATATTAATTATACTAACTCTTTTGATATTTAGATACTTAGCCACGGGCGACCAAATTCATTCCATCGCTTGGGGTTTTCGTGTCGGACGGAGTACTGCTCGGATGGTTGTAATAGAAACTTGCGAAGCACTATGGACTGCATTGTCTCCTACTTACCTTCCTCGTCCCACGCAAGAAAACTGGGCTCGAACAGCTGAAGATTTCTGGGAAACGTGGAACTTTCCAAACTGTGTCGGCGCCATCGATGGAAAGCATATTGCTATTCAAGCTCCATCGAACAGTGGATCGCTGTATTTCTCATATAAGAAGATGCACAGCATTGTATTAATGGCAGCGTGTGATGCTCAATATAAATTCACCATGATTGATGTTGGCGGACTTGGATCAGACAATGATGCTGGCATCTTTGCCAAATCAGAATTCGGTAAAGCGTTGATGCGGGAGCAACTCGATTTACCGCCAGAGGCACATCTTCCGAACACAAATATTGCATTTCCACATTTTTTTGTGGGAGACGAAGCATTCCCGCTAAATCATGCAATCATGCGACCGTATCCTGGGAAACAGTTAACCGAGGAAAAATCCGTTTTCAATTACCGTTTATCTCGTGCACGACGAGTCATTGAGAATACTTTCGGGATTTTTGCTTCAAGGTGGAGAGTTTTTAGAAAACCTTTCCTATCTAGTCCCGAAGGTGTAGACAAAGTAGTGCTGGCTTCAGTGTGTCTACATAATTATTTGATGTCACATGAAGGGGTATTAGCAGTGGCTGCGAGACGCTATTGCCCTGAATCATACGTCGATGCTGAAGACGCAGAAACCAGAGAGTTGCGACCTGGGAATTGGCGAGCAGAAGGTGGAGGTTTAGGTGAAGTGCACATGTTACGGGGTGGAAATCGGACTGCGCGTCATTTTATTGACCTGAGGAATAAGCTAGCAGCCTTCTGTAGTAGCAATGAAGGCTCTGTGCCATGGCAAAATATTCATGTTAATAGAGGTAGAGTAGGATTCCCATAGTTGCCGTAAAAAATACTGAGTACTGAACCAAAATATATTTACTTTAAATCGTCATACGATCTTACATATCTTACATATAAATTATGTAATAACATCATATCAACTAATGGATGGTTGTGATTAGATTATAATAGCTTATAGATACTTGTGATAAAATTATATTACTTATAGGCACTTGTAATAGAATTAGCTTACTTATAGATACTTGTAATAAAATTATATTGTCTTTATTTGTACACAGCAACTTTTTACTCCAGTTCCTCATCGTCAAATTCTAAGATTAACCGCATGATTTCACCTTTCACTAGATTTTTTTTACGCGGTGGGAATCGTTGTAGTTCAGCCGCAACACAATCAGCAAATAGCTGATCTGCTCTTGGAATTTCCTGTGGAGTTGGTTTCATTTTTGTCAATGATGATAAAGCACCAATTAAGGCTGCATTGACCTCCTCATTTCTAATAGTTTTTCGTTTCTTTCCATGCGTATTCATTCTGTGATTGACTGTATTGTTCGAATTAGGTAGATTAAATGCCTCGTTTGGGACTTGGTAATCTTCTGGCGAAGCTTCGTGAGAGGTCGATGAGTTATCATTATCTTCTGAATTACTCGATATGGTTCTAAATCTTGAGGTAGATGGAGTAGATTCGATAAATGACGAGCCAGGAGATGGAGTAGCAGCAGGCGAAGCTATATATTGATTGTGAGGTGAGTCTAACGGTCTGTCAGCAGGTGGAGAAACTAGTGGAATATGGATGGTTCGACGAGCTTCACATGCCGATTGTTCTCTATTACGAGCCATTTCTCTTGGAAATGTTGCAATCGGTTGCGGTAAACTCACTGATTTTGATGCTGGAACGAAAGTAGGTCTTGGATGCAAATTCATCGAGGAGGTCACAGGCGACTTATAATTCCCGGTTGTTCTGAAATGAGTACCGTGAATAAAATCATATAAATCTTTACTACATGCACCATAAACCTTGTATACGTACTTTCTGTGGTGAACAACCGTTTCCAAGAAATTCATGCTGCTCAATAGTTGTCTCGAATTTTCGCTTAACGTAATCGCACCACTGCCACTTGGTGGATCCAGTTTTCTCTTCTCACGTCCATACCTATCTCGAAGTGACTTCCATCGCGTTTGGCACTCATTCACTGCAAAGAAGACGTTTTATTAAATGGGAAAATGGGTAAAAGTCAAATTAAATAAACTAATTTGAAAATGAGAATTAATAATTAATCAACGTACCAGACACTTGCAATACTTCGCTTATGCTGATCCATGAATTTTCTTTTTTCTTTATATCTTTGAAAGATTCATCTTTTTTGTCGTAAAGGTGTGGATAACTTTGTACTAGTGTTATTAACAATGAATTATTATCTTCATTCATTTTAAATCAGAATTACAAACCCGCACAACTGAACCGTCAAATACGACTACTTCCGACGTAATCGCAAAATTAGGAATGATTCTAAAATGGTGTGCGCTTATTTCCCCAGATATTTGTCCAGGATCATGCGCAATTCTACTGGACAATAGATTTTCATTGGTTCTGTATTGGACAAGTCGCGTCGACAACCAAT
Source organism: Tenthredo mesomela (assembly GCA_943736025.1). NCBI lineage: Eukaryota > Metazoa > Arthropoda > Insecta > Hymenoptera > Tenthredinidae > Tenthredo > Tenthredo mesomela. The sequence continues at coordinate 14,998,576 of OX031020.1, read as the reverse complement.
AGCGGTTGAGTTGTGAACTGCGACTGCGACTGCGTCTGCGTCTGCGTTTGCGTTTGAGCGTGGCCGGGCCTTTAATAGCGCGTTGGAGGACAACTGTCGGCAAGTTGGGCAAGCGTTGGGAATCTGTTGGCTCACTAATATTAGATACCGCGTTGGCTCGTCGTTGACAGCGCGTTGGAGAACAACTATCGCCGCATTGGGCGAGCGTTGGGAATCTGTTGACTCACTAATATTAGATACCGCGTTGGCCCGTCGTTGACAGCGCGTTGGAGGACAACTATCGGCGCATTGGGCAAGCGTTGGAAATCTGTTGGCTCACTAATATTAGATACCGCGTTGGCTCGTCGTTGATAGCGCGTTGGAGGACAACTATCGGCGCATTGGGAAAGCGTTGGGAATCTGTTGGCTCACTAATATTAGATACCGCGTTGGCCCGTCATTGACAGCGCGTTGGAGGACAACTATCGGCGCATTGGGAAAGCGTTGGGAATCTGTTGGCTCACTAATATTAGATACCGCGTTGGCTCGTCGTTGACAGCGCGTTGGAGGACAACTATCGCCGCATTGGGCGAGCGTTGGGGATCTGTTGGCTCACTAATATTAGTTACCGCGTTGGCCCGTCGTTGACAGCGCGTTGGAAATCTGTTGCCAACGCTCCCAACAGGATTCCAACGCGTTTCCAACGCACCTTCAACGTGTTTTCAACGCTTCCAACAGGTTTCCAACGATATACCGGCCACCGAGCCGGTACCAACGCGTGTCCAACGCACCTCCGACGCACTTCCAACGCACCTTCAACGTGTTTATAACGCTACCAACAGGTTTCCAATGGAAAAGTCGTTGGAAAAGAGTATTGGATTTGAAACAAATCAACTGATCTTCAACAGACTTCATCCGTTGACGTCCAATGATTGCTCAACGGGATATCAACGGTTGGAAATACGTTGGAAAATCGTTGAACTGGCCCATCAGGGATAATATAACTTTATGCATAAATAGACATGGAAGCATATCTAATTATATATAAGTAGATATAGTTTGATCCGATCAGATACAGTCCGATCCCTCAATAAGGCCTCCCTCAATAAGCCCGCTTCCCCAGTTTGTCGCTCGCAGCGTTCCCCCACTCCGCCTATTAAGACATAGCGTAGCGAGGAAAGAGAGAGACGGAAAACCATTGGTGCGACTAGCGAAGAAGGCAGAGTGGGGGTACCTCATTTCGTGGAAAAACACTTCCCCTTGGCGGCTTGGGAGGGCTTATTGAGGGATCCCACTGTATAATCGTCAATGAAACTATGTATAAACTTATTCAAGTTAGATCTGATTACGTCCACTTATGCATGGACCTATGTATGATTATATCTAGGTCCATATATAATTATATATAATCACCGACATGGTAGTCTCAATCAGGCACGATCAGATCCAATTATATATAGATCTATGTATAAGCATATATGGTGTCAGATTCAATCATGCATGATCATACATGAATCTATATATAATCATGCATGATCATTAGGGCTAATCATTTTGGGGTCATATTTTTTGATTTGCCCTCGCACCCCTCAGAATGTGAGTGTATGAGGTCAGTATTACTACCTATCAATGATAACCAAGGTGCGATTTTTTGGGGCCGGTTCAGAATTCCGAATCTTCAAAGCTCCGAACGGTCAAATTTCCGAATTTATTCTAAACGATTTCATAATTTCCAGAAAGACTAGGGTTTAGAAAATTAAAACTTCGAATGGTCTAAATGCAGATAGCTCAAGACTCCGACAGTCCAAACTTCCGAAAGTTCAAAATTCCGAAAATACAAAATTCCGAAAGTTTAAAATTCCGAAAGATCGAACGTGTTCTTAACGTGTCGATGAAACGACGCGCGACTTGATGTTCAAGTTTCGAAGTTTTGGCCTTTCGGATCTTTAGCTTTCGGATCTTTAGCTTTCGGAATTTTGAACCTTCGGTGTGCTGCGATTCGGAATTTTTTAAATTGGTTAAACAGACTTTCGGTGAAATACCCTTTCTGATAACTGTGAGTTCGTTGCATTAAAATTCGAAAATTTGACCGTTCGGAGCCTTGAAGATTCGGAACTTCGAACCGCCCCCGATTTTTTTTTGGCGTGGCCCATTGCAAAAGTATTTTTCCCATTTAAATAACACGGGAAATGATTTTTTTATTTTATTTGGAATTTTATTTCGTTCTAACGAATCATCGTGTTGTAAAAATCAACACATATTCTTGTACGAAATTGAACGATCTCCAAAAAAGGTCTGATACGATTTTTCGCTAGGTCGAAAAAAAAGTCGTCATATACCGTTTGAGGTTGAACTTTAACCTTCAATAACTTTCAAACGAGTGGACTTAGCGAAAAATCATATCAGACCTTTTTTGGAGATCATTTAATTTCCTACAAGAATATGTATTGATTTTTGCAACGCGATGATTCGTTAGATTGGAATAAAATTTCAAATAAAAAAAAAAAAAAAACATTTCCCGTGTTATTTGAATGGGAAAAATATTTTCGCAATGGGCCACGCCAAAAAAAATCGCACCGTGGTCATATTGATAGGTGCTGATACTGACCTCATACACTCACATTTTGAGGGGTGCGAGGGCAAATCAAAAAATATGACCCCAAAATGATTAGCCCTAATGATCATACATGAATCTAAACTACTCAACAAAATTAAAGGCCCCCTCCTAGCATAACCCCCCATTTTCAGACGCCTTGAGCGATTCACTTGAGATTAGGACCAAGGCTAGTCCAAAGTGTTTCCAACTTGGGCCCGAAGCCGATTTTCTGTATCTTTAAGGGTTAACCAACCCTCTGCGTAAAATCAAAGTTACAGGTCTGTGGCACCGGGTTCCAACATCGATTTTGCGGCTAGCCTAGGATTCCGTAGCTGGGAGTGAAAAGTTACTGCTAGGCTAAGGGTTGTTCAGGGGTTGGTTGCAGTTACTCAGGGACAGATGGGCTGCAAGTGCTCGGCTGAATCGCGAAAACGATTCGGAAACACTTTTGTGTCTCCGATGCTCGAAAATGTGTCAAAATGTTTTGTCCAACCCCGGATGATAGAGGGATGGAAGCAGAGGGGTTGAATAGGCAAGGGTGTATGATTCAGCAGTGGACCGAATCGTCTGGCTCGACCAAAAGTTGTTCAAACATTTTTTGGGCACAAAATCGGTGTTGGAACCCGGTGCCACAGACCTGTGACTTTGATTTTACGCAGAGGGTTGGTTTTTGGAGTGCCACATCGCAACCCTTGAAGATACAGAAAATCGGCTTCGGGCCCAAGTTGGAAACACTTTGGACTAGCCTTGGTCCAAATCTCAAGTGAATCGGTCAAGGCGTCTGGAAATGGCAGGTTATGCTAGGAGGGGGCCTTTAATTTTGTTGAGTAGTTTATATACAGGGTGTTCCAGACCTCGCGACGAATATTTCACAGGGTAAATCTTGATCAAAAATGGGATCGAAATTTCCTCAGCCGATTTTTTCGGAGATGCATGGATTTTCCGTTATAATTATTTTAATTTCAGCTAATGACATGCGACTTATAAACGGCCGTTTGTCGGTGTAATCACCGCTCGGTTGTGTGCGCGTCTCTCGCCCTATTGTCGCCACGAAAAAAGTGCACACAACCGAGCGGTAAGCACACCGACGCGCGGCCGTTCGTAAGCCGCGCGTCATTGACTGAAATTGAATTAATTATAACGGAAAATCCATGCATCTCCGAAAAAATCGGCTGAGGAAATTTCGATCCCATTTTTGATCAAGATTTACCCTGTGAAATATTCGTCGCGAGGTCTGGAACACCCTGTATAATCATGCATGATCATACATGAATCTATATATAATCATGCATGATCATAAATGAATCTATATATAATCATGCATGATCATCAGGGCCTGGAAGTTGGGGCCAACAATCAGACGTCAACAGAGAGCTAAAATGACGCAATAATCACAAGCAAAAAGACGAACGCGAGCAAGTTACGCGCATAGATTCATGTCATAGCCTATAGGTGAAATGTCGGAACCAAAGTGAGGTTGGCTGCAAAACACGTGGATTGAAGCTGAAAACCCTGAAGTTGTCAAAGAGATGATTATTTTTATTATTATTTTTTTTTCTTATTTTCTTACTTGATTTTTATCTTATTTTTTGTCTTGATTTTTATTATCTTATTTCCTTACTTGAAATATATATCATTTTTCTTCACACATGAATGGAAACGCCGATTTCGCTACCATTTTTTAGGTAGCAAAGTCCTGTTTTGCCGACCGGAATGCGCTTTGCTCCCAATAATGCTTTGCTTCCAATACTACTTCTACTTTGCTCCCAGAAACGCTTTGCTCCTAGTTTCCCCTTCCACTTCGCTACCAGAAACGCTTCGCTCCCAGTTTCCCCTTCTTCTTTCCTACCGAATCTGGGCTTGCCCTTCTGCAGTTCAGTCAGTTCCTTACTTACCGACACGTCAAGTGCGAACCTAACCTTACGGTGAAACACGGTACTAACGAACATTATCATTCCATACGGAACTTGCCAGTCTCATATACATGTAGATTGTATACATACTTCCGTGCGTGAAAGTGGAATCTTTGGCACTTGCCCTAGCTTATGCTAAAAAGGGATAGCCACAATAAAAGGAAAAAGAAGAAGAAGAAGAAAGTGGAATCTAAAAACATGAATAATTCTAAAGATAACGAAGATATAATCCCACCTCATCTGGTGACTATCGCAAGGCACGTCACGGAAAATGCTTTACCCGAGAAATCTACACTGAGAGAAAGGATTTTTTGAACCAAGCAAATATATTTAGTTGAGGCATATTTGTTTCGATTGAGTATTCCTCATTAGACTCGAACATCACGTGTTTATTCCAAACTTTTCGGTGCAGTTGGTTTGACCAAATAATTCAGTCAAATAAAATTGTTGATTTGACTGAACCTTCGCTTGTTTCAATTGAAGTTTCAGTCGATTTCAGGGGATTGAGTTAACTGATTACGCATTTGATTACAACGTATATTTAGTTCTTATAAGTCAATTTCTGTTGACTGGAATATAATATTCATTCAAACTAAATAAAAGTATGAATTCAACTGACAATCTCATGTTTCGACATGAACCACATATTTTGTTGATCGAATTATAGGTATTGATTGACGTAATCGAATGCTTGATTTGTACAAATTATTTCAACGAGTAATACAAACTCAACGTGTTGTTGTTCCAAACAAATGTTGGATTCATAATACAAAATTTTGTATTGCTCTGAATGTACCGGATGGTTTTTATAGATAATATTACACATATTAATTTTAGGCGTTACAGTAAGTGAGAACTCTTGAAACTCTAGGAAAGAAATTGAATTGAGAAGATATTTGGAACTCGGATGTTCAGTCAAGACATCTTAGCTGCATTAAAACGCTGATATTATTTAGACAGATGCCAAGTTCGAAAGAAATAGAACAAAGTGATTACTTATTTCAATAAATAGTTTGGCGTAGTCGGTAGAGCGTGCGATTAGTAATGCGAGCGAATGCGTGCGTCCCGGATCGAATCCCGGCCGAAATAATGCGATGTTTTTCTAATCTAAAAATCCTTACTTTGTATTAATATGCGGTTAATTACAATTAGTAGGTGTTGTTCAACGCATCATACATTGTAACAAATTCATTATAACAATCTGAATTTATTTTATAACGTTCGACCTAGATCCCTATCTGACATTTTTTACATTGCTATTAGTCATTCCAATTCAATATTTTGTTAATATAACAGCACGAATTATCACAAGGAATGGATACGTTGTGTTACTGACTGAACACTCTGTTAAATCAAGCATTTATGTCGCCAAAATGATGGTTCCATTGCTTGGTTCAACTGGATATTGAGTTCCGGCTACTATTTTATACAACTAAATAGTTTGTTTCAATTAACACAACATTCACTTCCCCATATTTGATCGCCGCATTTTGCTCAGTCAAATGAATATCATTTGCTCCAACAAATCCTTTCTCTCGGTGTAAAGAAAAGTACTTAAAAACTTACGATAAATTTATAAATTGGCAGAAAAAAGATAATACGAATTCATTCGCAGAACCAGTACTGCTTGCATACTTCAAAGAATTGTCGCAACACGTGGCACCCCCCACTCTCTGGTCGATACATTCGATGCTAAAGACCATAATTAAGAACAAAAAAAATGTCGACATCAGTAAATACCATCAACTAATGTACTTTATGAAGCGACAGAATGTTGGATATGAATAAATAAAAAATAATAATAAAATAATAATAATAATAATAATAATAGAAGCAAATAAATCAAAAGTATTGACTCATGAAGAGGTCGAAAAATTTCTACGTCAAGCTCCGGATGAAAAATATTTAGCTGTCAAGGTAAATTTACAAATATTAAGGTAAATTCAAAAATATTAGTCATCTATCAAATTTCATTATCACATTTTTAGACTGCTTTGATCATTGGGATATATGGAGCATGCAGAGGTGGAGAGCTGTGTAGTCTAACAATCGATAATGTGACCGATAAAGATTCGATACTTCACGTTGTCATCCCAGATACAAAAACTCATTTACGAAGATCATTTGTTATCGATCAAGAATATTGCACCATCGTCAAAAAGTATATCCCTGCTTAAAATGACCGATAGGAAACGATAGAACCGGACAGATTTCCGGATAGGATTCCGGATAGACGTTCCATCCGTTGCTATCCGTATTTCATCGGTCACGAAAGTCCTGTCCGGATCCTATACGTTTGTGTCCGTGATTCGTCGAAACGAACATCCGTAGGCTCGGTTATCTATCTGGCTTCATTCGGAAAGTATCCGTCACCCGAATCGGTTTTGGGACTGTGTAGATTTCTATTCGGTTTGGATCCGGCAATTCTAAGTTGGAATCGGGTCTCTGTCCGTACCTATCCGGTTTCGATCCCGCAATTCATACCGTGATTATTTACAGCAGTTTTTCCAAGTTGGGTTCGGGGCTTCTGTCCGTACCTATCCGGTTTCGATCCCGCAATTCATAACCTGATTATTCATATCAAATTTTCCAAGTCAGATTCGGGGTTTCTGTCCGTACCTATCCGGTTTCGATCCGGCAATTCTGAGTTAGAATCAGGGCTCTGTCCGTACCCATCCGGTTTCGATCCCGCAATTCATAACGTGATTATTCACATCAAATTTTCCAAGTTGGATTCGGGGTTTCCGTCCGTACCTATCCGGTTTCGATCCGGCTATTCTAATGGCGTTTTCCGCTCGGCTGCACCGTCCTGCACCGTCCTGCACCGTTGCACTGGTGTGAGCTTTAAAATTAGCTCGCAGAGTGCGCTGTGGTGCAGGCTCTTCGAGTTACGCGTCTTCCGCTCACAATTTCCAATCCATTTACCCGCGAGTCATTTGAATCTGTTTTTGACGCGGGCCGTTTGAAGGTTACAAAATTTCAAACTGGTATTTGAAATATTTTTTACATGTATGTTGTATGGTTATATATAGTTCGAAAGTTGTGTATTAAAATACGTTTAGTTAATTAAGTGTAATTGTGACAGGTTACGAAAGATCGGTTTCAAATAATTGTTTAAAAACGATCCATGGATCAATAAATTTTTGAATCATCCTCATCATCGTCGAGTGATGGCGATGAATACTTATGTTTATTAGCAGACGAAAATAAAAATAAATATAATCCCGAAGTCGTCATCGATTTTTTAGAATCATCATCGTCATCAAGCGACGATGACGTATTTGCAACACTTAAAAGAAGCAGGCCTCGGGTTCGTGATTATGTGAAAAAAACCGTGCATTATTACACGGACGAAGAGGTAAGTTTTATTTTTTGTTAATTTCAATTGTGTTTTCTAAACATAAAATACCTATTTGTAACGCAATTGATCTCTACTGTTTACGAAGTTTAAGCAAACGTTTCGTGTTGGGAGAGCGATGGCAACCCGGTTGATGCAGGAATATGAACGATCGGAATTTCACCCACCTGGAATGTGTCTGCATGGTGGCTCAGAATATAAATCCGCAGAGGAGGATATCTTATCATTTCTCTGGTTTTTTGCGTTATAATGTTTCTGCCTTCTATCTGCCTTTTCCAATATTCATGTACATGTATTAACTAGCAAAACTTGTGCATTCGATACTAGTCTGAATGTGATGATTTAAAATATTAATTCCATTCGTGTTCACGGCTCTGGTTGAATGGATTTCGTAATAAAGATAATTTCTCGATTCAAAGGTTTGCTGGGAACAAATGTTGCCTCAGGGATGTGGCGGAAAGATTTGGAACGGGAGTAACAACTTGTTTCAGGCAACATATACGAGTTATGAATTTCCTGTTACATATTGCTCCGAACGTGATCAAATTCCCGGATAATAAAGAAGAAGCTGCTGCAAAATTCGAGCAGGTAATAGAATCGACATGCTTCACTTTTCGGACCGTAGATTTATTTAGAAAACATTAATATGGATCGATTATCGTGTACTGTTTTTTGGCCTTTGTTCTTATTTCTCTACCGGTCATCAGTCTTGATATTCTAGTTTTCGTTGTAAATAAAAAAATATCGTTACTATAGATAATCGAAAAATAAAAAAATAAAAAATACTAATAGAATTTTTCTCTGTGAATGACCGTTCGAAAGCTACAGCTAGCTAAAGTTCATTTTTGCATATTTAAAAATTTTGAAGGTCATTGAAGCGCGTAAATAAATCAACTCTTATGAAAGAAATTAAGTGATTTTCGAAAATAAAAAATTCAAAGCTAACGGTATATGGTCTTGTCCGCCTTTTTTTATTTACCGCAAACTCACAAAATACCTTCTCACAACATAGACAAGACAAAGCAGGATTTAAAGTGAAAATCAATCTGAAAATTTCGAAGATAATTATATAGCTGAATACGTACAACCTTCTCTAACCATTAGTTGACTTTTATTTCAATTACAACCTTTTACCGTTAATATCGGAATTTCTCAAGTATGAATACTATGAAAATATTTTTGCGTAAATACTGAGAAAAAATTGATATGCCCTTCAAACTTGACATGTCGTAAAAGGTCGCATATTAGCGCATACGACCTACCATTAGACACGAGATTAGCATTTTAATTCGTTATAACCTTATGTTTCAGATTTCGGGATTTCCCAATGTTATCGGATGTATTGACGGATCCCATATTCCTATTAGAACACCTGCCGGAAAATTGAAACATACGTACGTCAATCGGCATGATTGGCCATCACTGACTTTACAAGCCATATGTGATTCAGACCGAAAATTTATCGACGTATTCACCGGAGTTCCTGGGAAGATGCATGATGCTAGAATCCTCAATTTTTCGGACATAAATCCGAAATTGCCTGAAATATGTGGGAACCGTTATCATTTGCTAGGTGATGGAGCCTACGCTCTTCGAACCTGGCTTTTGGTACCGTATAAAGATTTTGGAAATATGACGGAAGAGGAACGGAGGTTCAATTTCAAGTTCTGCGCGACAAGAGTACTTATTGAGAACGCATTTGCACTGCTAAAGGGCCGATTCCGACAGCTAGCCCTACAAATCGACATGCATACGGTGGACAAGATGTCAATATTTATAATTAGTTGTTGTGTTCTACACAACCTGTGTATTGATCATGGAGATGAGTATAATTTCTTAGTTGCTGCCAACCACGTTATAGGGCTGATTGCTCCGCCTCAAAATAACGTTGCCGAAGTCGCAGACATTGCACTGCGAAGGGCCGGCGTTCAAAAACGGGAACAAATTAAGCACAGCTTTCTTTGATACATAACCTGCGGCGTATTCCTAACTGACGACCTTGTAAATTTTGATCACAACAATTTTCTGCACTTATAAATGGGGTAGTCGAAATGAAGTGAGCAAAGTATGTGAACGAGCCTCACCGATTCGGTCGCCGATTTTTTTTTTTTTTTTTTTTCATTTTATACCTCAGCAAAGACACACTTTCTGAAATTTTTAGACTGTTTCCAATTATCGTTCCGAAGCAACGATTTTTTGAAGTTTTTCGTAAATCTGATGTAACTCGAAATCCGTACGTTTCATCACCAAGTCACACCTACAAAAAAGTTTAATTTTTTTCTTTCAGATCTTGAGTTGCTTAATGTAAACGGTAATTGAAAAAAGTATAAAAATTACAGAGAGTAGATCTTTTTTAACTAGAATTGCTGTGCGCTTATCACGACATGTATAGTAACTTGCATTAAATTATAATAGCAGTTCAGTAAAATTATCATTTGACGCTCGTCTGTAAGTATAAATTTATTTCTTATTTGCAATGCACATACATATAATTATTGTTCATTAATTAATTTATGATTATTTAATTATTCAATTATTATTGTTAATTCATTCATTCATTATCAATCATGAATTAAATTACCATTATTTATTCATCAATCCATTATTATTTTATTTATTACTTAATTCATTAAATATGTGAAAGTAGTATATATTACATTTATAATCAGAATATTTAAACCAAGATAAATAAACCAGTCACATGGTCAAGACATAGTTATTACAGATTCTATCCGAATCCAAAACTTGTATAGATGTTGTGTAATCGTGAAGAGAGGTGTGCTAACAGATCACACATGTAGCATAATTCAGATTTGAGTAATTCCACGTCAAGCGGGACAGCTTTCTGACCTCATGTTTTCTGATTTGGGTATCAATTTTTTAAAAAGTTTTTTGTAACAAATAATGAATAAGTACATCAAACAATTTTTTTTTTTTCAATGAATTTTGAAAGAGCGTATTTTCGATTTGTTGCCGCTTTTCCGGAACTTCAACCTCGTGTAACTTTCAAACTAGGGGCGATGAAAATAAAATAAAAATTGTATGATGTATTTAGTTGTTACAAAGAACCTGTGAAAAAATAGATACCCAAATCAAAAGACATGAGATTAGATTTCACCCATTTTTGTCCCGCTTGACGTGAAATTATCCCTTTAATGGAATAATAGCAGTAAGAGTAATGAAAAAAAGACTTCGTTGGCACAGTGCCTGTTTCCTCTACAGACCATTTTAATTCAAACCAGAGTTGTAAAAAAAAAAAAAAAAAAAAAACAACATCATCGAATATATTTTCCCGATGGTAACATGTTCTTACAACCGTTCTTCAGTTTAAATTACGTAATTCAACTTCATTTACAAGATATTCAATGAAATGTCAGGTAGCTGGAATATGGTCTGTATAGGGCAATCAAGCACAAGGCGACGGATTATGAAGTGAAATAAATAAAATAATAAAATCAACGCAGCTCATTACTCAGAACTACTCGATTTATCTGCTTTGTGATTTCCATGCATCTTTTTAAAAACTTTTAGTTTCTCTTTGTGTCGCCTATCTTTCGAAATCTCTTTCATCTTTGCAGATTCTATGATTGCTTCCGCAATAGTCATATGTCTCACTTTTTTTTTGTTAAGGTCAAAATGTGCGGCATCGTGCATTTTTTTGCGCAATAGTTTTTTTTTATTTACCGAGTTGGAATTTTTAGCGTCTTCTTCATCGCTTTCATCTGACAGAGAAGACGAAGAAGTCATGCTGACGTCTGCAACGTGTTCTGGCGCCTTATTGTTTTTCCTCTTAAGTACCCCAGTACTTCTGCTAGGTTTCAATTTTTTCAAACTTCTAGCACTGCGAAGGATTTCTGGTTGGACGCTGTCGTCCAGTGTCTCGATGACATTCAATTCATCCTCGAAAGGCATATCTTCAGGCATGTCTTTTTTTGCAGCGCCTGATTTTGAGTTATTAGTTATTACAGCCTTCCTGGCTCTCATTACCGATTTGAATCTATTTTCGGTTTGAGTTGCAGTTTTATTCAAACCATATTTATGAAAAAGTTTACGAGAAATTGTCGACCAAATAATTTTTTTGTTCTTAAACTTCTTTCCTGGTCCCATGTTTTGCATATAAATTCCGTATTTGTCGAGGAGATACTTCGTCTCTTTTGTGCCAAATTCTAGAAATAGAAAAATGTCTTGGATGTAATAAATGATCAATTGACCATAATATGGACATTCCCTAACAAATGGGTGAGGGATTACAACTAGACTTGACATATGTATAGCATCCGCGGGCCTTCAAATACAGTCTATTTGCTTCTAATCAAATTTTTTTAAAATTTTTTCGGTAAAAAAAAAAAACGCAAAAACGCAATTTTCAAAAAGTTGACAAAATTCTTAAAAAATTCATACGCGTTTAGAAAAATTCACAAATCATTTTCACCCGAAAAAAAAGTTGGGTCACCGGCTAATTTCTTAAACAGTTTTTTTTGTTCCATCAATTTGTTGATAACTTTTTTGAATTATTATTATGCAAAATCCATCACCCGAGGATCTTCTATATGCTTGATTTTTTTCAGATTTTTTTCCCATCGAGAAGTATTCAAAATCTTCTTTGAAACCCACGTTTGGTGGGACTGTACCGGAAGAACCACCTTAAAGTTTGCTAAAGCAATGTAAATGATGCAATTTAAAACGTTTTTCAATTTCGAAAAAGTATGAAAAATTTTTGGGGTAGGCCATTTTGTCCCCCTCGCCCCTATGTATTTATTTATTTTTTTACAAAGTTTCGATTAGTTCGTGATTATGGTACTTATCATCCGAATTCTTCAAGGAGTATAGTAGATTCTGGGCCGATAATAATAACTAGTAATCAAGAAGAATACTTCGGAAGAGAAATTACTGACCGAGTAATCTGAATATAATACATGAATATATTCGGATGGATGTGAAACACTGTCGGGGTCGCGATTAATTATAATAAACATATAATAAACATTATACTTCAAGGTACTATTGCGTTAAATTCAAATTAACCATATTAGTCAAAATAGGATTCAATTGTGTCATTAAATTTACCTGTGCTCACGTGATTTTTGTCAAAGTTTTCCTCGTTGCTGCTGTTGCTGCTTCCAGCCTCAGTCTGATGGAAGTCTTGAGAAAGATCATCACCACTCAAAGTGAGGACCTTTTTATTTATTGTCACGTCTAATCTTTCTTCTATAACTTGCTCCCTACATAAAGAGAAAAAAAATTACATGTATTGCTTAAATTATATATATTACTTACTACATAAAGAAAAAAAAAAAAATTACATATATTACTTAAATTATATGTATTATACTTACTCAAGGCCCCGAAATCTAGTTATTTTTGAAATCGTATCACCCTCGATGAGGATACGTCCGTCGGCGACCATTGCGTAAATGTATAGCGTAAAATATTCATTGTCAGCTGGCAATAAAATAAAAACGAATTCAAGAGCTTGTATAATTGACATGATAGAAAAAATTAATTTTGGTTTAGAATCAACACAACCAACAGCTACATAAATAAATAAAGAATACTTACTTAATAATTTTTGGTACTGTTCGATTTGGTCCAAGTTCAAATCAATACTGAACGGTATGTTATTCACTTTCCCACTAACGTACAACTCCATTTTATTATTTAGTAGTTAATGCAGACATGTACAGGGACAGGGAATCGACGACCAAGCTATTTTGTTTGGATCCTTCTTCTTCATCTCCCGATCATTTGTTTGTATTTCCCGCTACATCAGAAACAGTCTCGAAGCAGAAATTGTGAGCAGAACACGCGTATCTCGTAAAGCCAGTACGACAGCGCACTCTGCGAGCTAATTTTAAAGCTCACACCAGTGCAGCGGTGCAGGACGGTGCAGGACGGTGCAGCCGAGCGGAAAACGCCATAAGTTGGAATCGGGGCTTCTGTCCGTACCTATCCGGTTTGGATCCGCCAATTTATAACGTGATTATTCACATCAAATATTCCAAGTTGGAATCGGGGCTCTGTCCGTACCTATCCGGCAATCCATAACGTTATTATCAATACAGCTAATATTCTAAGTTGGATTCGGGGCTCTGTCCGTACCTATCCGGTTTCGATCCCGCAATTCATAACGTGATTATTCACATCAAATTTACCAAGTTGGATTCGGGGCTTCTGTCCGTAGCTATCCGGTTTGGATCCGGCAATTCACAACGTGATTATCAATACAGCTAATATTCCAAGTTGGAATTGGGGCTCTATCCGATTTCGTGCCGTATCAATTGATAATCACGTTATGATTTGCGGGACCGAAACCGGATAGATACGGACAGAGCCCTGATTCCAACTTTGAAGATTTGATGTAAATATAATCACGTTAAGATTTGCGGGACCGAAACCGGATAGATACGGACAGAGCCCCGATTCCAACGTTGAAGATTTGATGTAAATATAATCACGCTATGATTTGCGTGACCGAAACCGGATAGATACGGACAAATATTTTCAAAGTTGGAATCAGGGCTCTGTCTGTACCTATCCGGTTTCCATGTTATGTACATTACTTCAATATTTTCCCGTAAGGCGGCGACCACCGCTTTCGATATTCTCGCGAGTACTACTTATAGGAGTTGGTGAGTATATATTGTAACGGATCAGGCGACATAGGCCTGACCGTTAGCAATTTAAACGCCAACAGTTGCGAACGTCGAACGATCTAGAACGTTCGACGAGAGCGACATGTCGAGTGACGTCATAGCAAGTATATAAGTCGAGACACAGCTCTCATCAGCAGCAATTCTACGGTATAGCACCGGGTTGACTCACAGCACTTTTGCAGATCAGTCGCAATAGGCAAAGCGCCTTGCGGACTAGTAGACTCACTTTAATATTATCTCGTTCTATCTCAAATCGCAAATTTCAACAGAAAGTCAAATAGAATCAAAAAATAAAAGAAAAGAAAATATCATAAAAGAAAATATACTATTTAATCAGAATATAGAAAATTGAATTATAAAGTAAAATAACGGAATATTCCTTTGAAAACGACGAACCTGTCAAACATCGCTTAGCGATCAAAATTAGTTTTCAATATAGAAAATTAGCAAGTAAGGAACACTGTAAATATAGGATAAGTATTTGGTAGCAACCGCTAGATTTAGTAAAATAAAATAAATCGAATTCTTGATTATTTAAAAAAGTAAGTTACTCTATGCAGATCCCTTATCCGCCATTTCCAGGTCTTTCTTCATCGATAAAACTAACCAAAGCTAGATACAGCCTTAGTGTGTCTCTGACGCACTCAGGTCTGGCACAGCAGGTTCTATTGTTTAGAAAATTGGGAATAAACTAACTTTAACAAAATTAAAATCAAAAAGGTTAGGTGGGTAAAGTGCAGCCTTAGCGCGTTTACGTGTTCAGGTCTGTGGGGAGGCGGCTTTAGTTGCACGGCGACTCAAGTCCGTAATAGGGAACATTAAATTATTGATTTAAAGGTCTAGAAAATAAAATTCGAGCAAAGAACTCACAATTACACTCGGTTCGCGATACCGGTGGTATCGCTCAAGAACCGAAACGTAACATTTGGCGCCCAACTGAGGGGCTTTTATAATCAATATTTAATAAAAAACTTACTTAAAAAATATCTACAGTCATTTATTCAATTTAACTTAACTTCGTTGCACTAATTAATTTAACTTCATTACTAGTAGAGTCATTTTTGTGGATTACGTCAAAGTCCGTTGTCACGACCAGGAAATGGCGGACAAGGGATCTTGCATCAGTCTAACTGTAGATCAGGGACTGGGGGGCAAGGATTCAGATAGGCGTACACAAGAAATGAAAAACACAACGAATAACATAAATAAAATATTTATTTTTGAAAATACAAAAAAAATCGACGATAAAACAGAAAACGAAATGAGTTTCAGAAAAAGGCTCGAAGAGCAATCTTTAAAATACAAAAAGGAGTTAGAGGAAATAGATAATAAAATTAAAAACAGTTCAGAAAGTACAGAGTGTAAAAGTATTGATCACAAATCGTCGGAAAATGTCGACAGCGACATGTCAAATTCAGATAGATTAGACATAATGGCATTTCTAGAAAAGATAGGAGATAAGCTAGACGAAAAATTCGATTCGCTAGAAAAAACAATATTAGAGCCAACGGAAAAAACCGCGGAAAAGATTGACGGGTTTAAACCCAGAGAATGTCAACACAAAATCGTCGAAATAAATAAAATCGAGCCAGTAGAGCCGGTAGAATTTAAAAAGCAAAGTAACGTCGAACCGAATCACAAAATTCAAAACACTTCAGGGCATAACGACCCAAACAACAACAGCTATCATCAGCAGACAGATGAGCAAGAGAGAAACGAATTTTTCGTCAACGCAAACAAAAACTTAGAAAATAGATTAAATATAAGAGATCAGCTAGCTAGCATAGGATTTAGTAATAAGTTAGATTTAGAAAAGATTAAAAACAATAAAAATAATCCCGTTAATCCGGTAATCGGATTAATTTCTAACACTGTACTCGGATTAGAACAGAAAAATTTTGAGACTGATTTAAACGCAAATATTAAATGTCAAATTGACTTTAAAATAGCACAAAGCTTGGATCTTAACAAAAATCTCACTTCACCGCACTATGATTTAGTCATTGAGTTAGGTAATTCGCGAAAAGATTTAAACAAAAACGCAATTTCATTGCACAGTGAGGTAGAGATTAATTTAGATAACGCGCTAACAAAGCCGAACAAGATCACTTCACTGCACGTCACACTAGAGAAAAATCCAGCTGTCATCTATGAAAATCCGACGCGCACACTTCATTTCACTCGCGCAACACGGATGAGGAATCCCAGCTGGATGGAATCTAGAAAAGAAAAAAAAGACGGATTAATAAACTTAACATTAATTCGAACAACACAGGATGAAACAAAAGCACCGGATCTGACTGATCGGATAAGACGATATGCTGATTACCAAAATTATAATCCGATTATCAAACGACTAACCGCGATCAAAAAACACAACGAGCAAAAATTAAGAGAAAACCAAAGTTTGCAGTACCACGTGAAGCCAGGGGGCTCGAATAACACTGACACTGTCGACGACTGCGAAGATCTGCTCACCGGTGATCCATTCGTGGTATCCGTAAATCAGCTGTCTTAAGTTCCACCGAAAGAAACGAAGAGGTATACCTGGACAGACAAGGAAAACGACAATAACACCGACATAGACGATACAATAAGACGGAAGACAAAGACAAGACCAATTAATAGAACGAGATCGACGTACCTGTGGGTTCGAGTTCCTGTTTTCCATTTATGCAAATGACGCCAATGTCGATCTCTGTCGATCAAATCCAACGCAGAAAAATCTCAGTGCACGGGGATTCTTTTTGAAGAGGAGGAGATCGCTGAGCACCTGCAGAGGTGCATTTCTATAGAACACCACCGAAGATCCAGGGTGCACAGAACTAAATCCACGGTACACGTCACAGCCACAATCCACGAGTCAAAAAACGGCACCAACGACGAAACTACACCGAACAACGATAACTCGATCATCGTCCTGCCGACAATCGAAGATTGTCAGAAGTGCCAATGATCGAAGGGGGCAATGTAACGGATCAGGCGACATAGGCCTGACCGTTAGCAATTTAAACGCCAACAGTTGCGAACGTCGAACGATCTAGAACGTTCGACGAGAGCGACATGTCGAGTGACGTCATAGCAAGTATATAAGTCGAGACACAGCTCTCATCAGCAGCAATTCTACGGTATAGCACCGGGTTGACTCACAGCACTTTTGCAGATCAGTCGCAATAGGCAAAGCGCCTTGCGGACTAGTAGACTCACTTTAATATTATCTCGTTCTATCTCAAATCGCAAATTTCAACAGAAAGTCAAATAGAATCAAAAAATAAAAGAAAAGAAAATATCATAAAAGAAAATATACTATTTAATCAGAATATAGAAAATTGAATTATAAAGTAAAATAACGGAATATTCCTTTGAAAACGACGAACCTGTCAAACATCGCTTAGCGATCAAAATTAGTTTTCAATATAGAAAATTAGCAAGTAAGGAACACTGTAAATATAGGATAAGTATTTGGTAGCAACCGCTAGATTTAGTAAAATAAAATAAATCGAATTCTTGATTATTTAAAAAAGTAAGTTACTCTATGCAGATCCCTTATCCGCCATTTCCAGGTCTTTCTTCATCGATAAAACTAACCAAAGCTAGATACAGCCTTAGTGTGTCTCTGACGCACTCAGGTCTGGCACAGCAGGTTCTATTGTTTAGAAAATTGGGAATAAACTAACTTTAACAAAATTAAAATCAAAAAGGTTAGGTGGGTAAAGTGCAGCCTTAGCGCGTTTACGTGTTCAGGTCTGTGGGGAGGCGGCTTTAGTTGCACGGCGACTCAAGTCCGTAATAGGGAACATTAAATTATTGATTTAAAGGTCTAGAAAATAAAATTCGAGCAAAGAACTCACAATTACACTCGGTTCGCGATACCGGTGGTATCGCTCAAGAACCGAAACGTAACAATATAGAGGCGGAAAATATCATCTATATACTTGAGAAGAAAAAAAAAAAACAAAAAAAAAAACGAAAAAAAAAACCAAAAAAATGTTATGTCTGAATTGGGATCTTATCCCCTGTTTTAAATACTAGAGTATAACTGAGGGATTGTTGATGGAGGAACAAACGTGACAGGGTTAGAGAACTAATAACTTTATTGATAAGTACTGTCTAGGATTATAGGTGTATAAGTAATGAGTGTCGATAATTCGTACAGGTAGAATAGGCTGAGTAATTTAGGAGTCTTTTGTAAGAGGGTTGGTTAGGAAGTCAGTTAGGAAGAATGTATGAATAAAAGGAGAGTAGAAGTAAAGGAGATGAAGGTTGACTAGGAAGTGTCTTATTGTAATCGTAATTCGTTAGTCGTGAGGTCTTGAGGTAAAGGTGGGGATTAGAGGATTGCAGACCGATGCACTTGTGAGTGCCGTGTGCAGCGGGTTAGCGTGAGAAAGATAGCGAGGTAGGAAGGCAGGAGGTAAGGTATCATCCAAGGAGATATGATAGCAGGTTGGCGAGAGGAACGTGGAGTAGGATGTAACACCCCCCGCGTTAGAGGGAACATATTGATTGGATACAAGAAATATGTTTCTAAGTAACGTAGTTAGATAGGTATAGTTGTAAGTAAACATTTGTGAATTATAAATGGATGTATGTGTGTGGTGAGTGGACTAAGTAGTGTGGCATGAGCCTTTATTAAGTCCGGTAGTACAAATGATAGTGTGATGAGTATGGTTCGAATATGTATTATTCTCATATTGATATTAGGGTTGCATATCGGTAATATTGGCAGTATGCGGAATTACAGTTTTATAGTAATTCTAGTAGGTATGTGGTTGTCAATGAGATAGCGTATAAAAATGCGTATGAAAGTATAGTAATAGTGAGGAGTATAGTAGGTGTATGTGTACAAGGATTGTGCTATCCAATTGTTATCTAACGTTTGAATTGTATTATAAAGGCTTAAGTCTAAGCAAGTGATTACAATTTCAAAAATATGGGTGATGGTATGTATTAAGGTTCTGTATTGTAGGTTTCCGTAGGTTTATAATTATAAGTTCACAAATAAGTGAATGTTTAATGTGTTATGAATGTTGGTGATATTATTATCCTAATGCTAAGGTTTGAATGATATTCTAAAGGCTTCAGTCTAAGTAGGTGTTCAAAAACATTGGTAATGGTATGACTTAAAATCTAGCTTACATTAGTCGAGTTTATATAAGTAGTTCGTCGTTGCCTGGTGTATAGGAGGTGGGGCTTTGCTTAGTGAAATATGGGAATTGTGGATAAGTTTACAGTATGGTTCTTTTTCAAGTCTTCATGTATCTCGGTTAGGTTCAGAGGCGTATCTGTAATTATTTGTCTTGTTAGTCTCGTGTGTGTGCTAGTTTTAATTTGTTGAAGTATTTCTAATAAGTAGGTTTTGCCTTTGAATTCTGCTTCTTTTAGGTTCATTGTTGCTTGTTTACGTATGTCGTACATGTTATTAGGTCAAGAATGAAGATATTGTTTGTAATTTTTTTTTTTTTTTTTTGTCATATTGATGGGCAGTGTTAGTTGCGATTGTTTAGTCAGAAAAAAGGGGGAGGATGTGGCGGCGGGCGATTTAGTGGATCTTCAGCCGCCGGAACTTCTAATTTCCTTAACAATGAGGGTGGTAGATTCATTCGTGTGAGATTCGCTGTTTTACTGATTGTTGATTGAACGCGATATGGTGTAGGTCTTGTGTTATTTCTTCTTACTGTTTTACCTCGGATGTCGGATGATTGGGAATTTGTTTTATGGTAAAGTCTCGGGAGTTTTTGTTCCGATTTTTTATTCATCGGTATAGCGTTTGTTTCTTTGGTGTGTGTCTTTTTGCGGATTATTTTGTTTACGTTAGACCAGACCGTGGTAATGTTATACTTCTGACGACTGTGTAAGTGATTGTCCGAGTCGTGTGTGTAGTCCAGGTGCAGATTATCTACCGTTGGCTTGCGTCGCGGTGTTCGGTAACCTGGTGATAGTGAATCGTCGTGACGTTGGTCATGTGTGTTGTTGTAGGTCGTGTCGATAGCTAAACTATTCGAGGGTGTTGGTGTCGCAGTATTTGTAGTTTGTTTGATAGTAATGGTAGTAGTAGTGTATTTATCATTCGTCTCATGAGGCGAAGTTTTCGTTTTTGGTTGTGGTCCTATGTCGTTAATCATAAGAATTGATACAGGGTTTTCATGAGCATCCGTAGAAGGGGCGAATAATTCGTCTGTGAGGTTTGGATGTTGTGTGTCATAGGGTTGTTCATAGTTTATCTGAAAATCATCGTTATTCGCGTAGTCAGTGTTTGTGTAATCAATTCTAACGTCATGTGATTGGAATCTGTCACTTGGTTCGTATTTTTGATTTGGGTAGTTTTGATCAAGGTAGATCTGGGATTGTTGGCTGTGTTCACAGCAATCTACCGAGTGGCCAGCTCGCTTACAGTAGCTGCAGGTCGGCGACGGATCGTAAGGCGGTGTCAGTTTCGAGTAACTGTCATGTAAGTCATTGTATGTTTGTTCTCTCAACTTCCGTCTTTCTAACACTATTCTTTCCGCGCTTACTGCCTTATCGATTGCCTCGCGCAACGTGTGAGGTTTTTTCGTTAGCTACTCTTTGTTCTAAATTTTTGGATAGGCCTTTTATAAATGATCGTAATGCATTTTCGTTAACATTTTCGGTCAGAATTTTCGCGTGTTCGCTGGTTTCTTCGTATTCTATTATTTCGTAAGCTTCTTCTACTAATTCTTCTATTCTAGTACCGTAATTTAGTGCGTTTTCGTTTTGTTCTTGGTACGCTTCATTTATTGCTAATTGTACGTCTGTTAGTCGTCGTTTAGGCTCATAGTATCTTTTCAGATCGTTGATAATTGTTTGCAAAGAATCGAGGTTACGTCGCGATAATGCTCGTTCGGCGCGACCTTCAATTTTCGAACGTACAATTACTGTCAGTGTAAACAGATGGCGCGGATTTATCAGTTTCTTTGCATTTTCTACTTTCGAAATGAAGGAACTTATCGTTACATTAGATCCATTGAATGTTGGAATCATCTCAATAATGACTTCCCATGGTAGGTACGGAACGTTAGTTTCCTTTGAGTCAGGCATTTTACAAGTTAAGGTTTACAACTAATTATGTAATAAAGTTAAGTAATTTGGTTACATTTAGTGGGTTTACAAACCGAAGAATGTTATGAAAGTTGTAGGGTGAGTAGTATTTCCGGTTTGCATAGGTTTCCTGTTATAGTAATTCGTTGAAATGGTGGGAAGGTAACATTTCGAGGGTTGTAATCCAGGCAGTTCTTCATCGGTATAGGTAGTTGTCGTGAAGTCGTCACTGGAATAACTCGTTGGAGCGAGTTCGCTCTTTGTGGGGCTCAGATGAGCCTTTGAGGGGCAAGGTGCCTTGAAGTTAGTCGATGATATTCGGCTTCTGCTCTTTGTTTTAGCAGCAATCTACTATCGGAAGGTTGATAATAGTCACTGATCGTAACGCGAAGTATAGTAAACCTTCGTGTTTGTTTTAGTTTTAGTTTTAGGCAGGAATCTACTATCGGCAGGTTGATAATAGTCACTGATCGTAACGCGAAGTATAGTAAACCTTCGTGATCGGTTTAGTTTTAGCAGCAATCTACTATCGGAATGTTGATAATAGTCACTGATCGTAACGTGAAGTATAGTAAACCTTCGTGTTTGTTTTAGTTTTAGCAGCAATCTACTATCGGAATGTTGATAATAGTCACTGATCGTAATGCGAAGTATAGTAAATTTTCGTGTTTGTTTTAGTTTTAGCAGCAATCTACTATCGGCAGGTTGATAAGAGTCACTGATCGTAACGCGGTGTGTAGTAGACCTCCGTGTGTTTGTCTAGGTTTTCGGTTGTGCAGTTTTTCGATATTTGATAACTATGTTTTGTTTCACAAGTTGTAGGTAATGTTTCTGTCGTAGTTGTATTTTTATATTAGTTTTGCGTCTTTTGAGTCGTTTCAGTCGGAAGAGGGTTATTAGTTCACACCACTTGTTTTTTATTTTTTTCACTAGTTCACTGGTTTATGTCACAATTTGTTTAGTTTGAAGTTTATATCGTCATGGTATTGGTTTCGTTCGTTCACTTTTTTTTTTTTCAAATACCCTCAGTAACAGGGGGACCGCCGCTGCCACCAGTGTTATGTCTGAATTGGGATCTTATCCCCTGTTTTAAATACTAGAGTATAACTGAGGGATTGTTGATGGAGGAACAAACGTGACAGGGTTAGAGAACTAATAACTTTATTGATAAGTACTGTCTAGGATTATAGGTGTATAAGTAATGAGTGTCGATAATTCGTACAGGTAGAATAGGTTGAGTAATTTAGGAGTCTTTTGTAAGAGGGTTGGTTAGGAAGTCAGTTAGGAAGAATGTATGAATAAAAGGAGAGTAGAAGTAAAGGAGATGAAGGTTGACTAGGAAGTGTCTTATTGTAATCGTAATTCGTTAGTCGTGAGGTCTTGAGGTAAAGGTGGGGATTAGAGGATTGCAGACCGATGCACTTGTGAGTGCCGTGTGCAGCGGGTTAGCGTGAGAAAGATAGCGAGGTAGGAAGGCAGGAGGTAAGGTATCATCCAAGGAGATATGATAGCAGGTTGGCGAGAGGAACGTGGAGTAGGATGTAACAAAAAAACCAAAAAAAAAAAAACGAAAAAAAAAAGAAAAGAAAAAGGAAAAAAAAAGGAAAAAAAAAAGAAAAAAAAAGCTTCAATTTTTTGAAAATGGATCCGGATAGAACCATACAGGAAAAATGCCTAGGGCGGTTACTTTCCGGATATAACCATATAGGAAGCCTATCTAGACATTCGCGAAAATGGCAGAATAAGCCCGCATAGCACCAGATAGGGACACGACCAGAATCCCGGACGAATTCCGGACAAGCCCGGAGGTCTACCGGACCCAAATTACGTATAGAACCGGACACACTGCCGATCCGGTTTCTATCCAGTTTCTATCCGGACTTTTAAGCAGGGATGAGTCTACGACCGAAAAAAATTTCTACCAATAGGTTTTTTATATTTTATCGAAACGGTAAATGCACTCAGCAACCTGTCGGCAAGAACAAGCTGAGTAGCATGCCGAGTGAGATTGCAGAATATCTGGGATTGCCAGACGCCAAAAAGTACACTGGCCACACTTTGCGCCGGACATCAGCAACGATACTTGCCAACGCTGGTGCTGATATGATGGCAATTAAACGACTCGGCGGCTGGAAGTCGGACCGCGTAACAGAAGGCTATGTAGATGACTCAACGCACAGTAAAAAGAAACGTTCAAATCAATTGACAGAAATGCTAAATACCAAACCATCCACTTCGACAAGTAATTCTGAAGTGCTGTCAGCAAACAAATTGGAAACCAAGACAAAAGAGAATTATGATTTATCGTCATTCTCTGACTCTACTGCCAACAAAGAAAACGCATATTCAACTAACTCAAATAACGAACCAACTGGGATTCATTATCATTTTCACATTAATTCTATTAATACCTTTAATTGCGAAAAAAAAAAAATAGAATACCGTTACTATAGACTATATAAAAAAAACTGTACCTGTATTATTTACTTATAAAAATCCTTGAAAATTTATATGTTATATGCAATAAGTTCCAAAGAGTTATATTTTGTTGATATGATATTTAAAAAAAAATAGAATACCGTTACTATAGACTATACAGGGAAGAAACCTTGATACTGCACAGTCGATGCGCCTAACTGCGCATGCGCCAAATAATTCAATTTTATTGGTCGGTGAGATGGTCCCGCGATAATATTATGACGTATGAGGCAGGGGGGCCAACTTGCGAGAAATGAAGCAAGAGTTGTCAAACTTTCGCGCGTAGACTAGTCAGTTGAGGTTATGTTGTTGTTCATTTTTATTTAACGTGAATTATCAAAATAAAAGTGTCATTTGAGATTATAACCTCAAAAATTCGTATCAATTACATCGCCGCCAAAAACAAAGTTTGACAGCTAAAACTCGGGATGGCTAACCTGCCTCAGCGGACGACGAAACTCGCGCATGCGCAGTCAGGCACTTTGACTGTGCAGTATCAAGATTTCTTCTCGGTATAAAAAAAACTATACCTTGTAACAATCGCGACTTATCCCCAGTGGATTTTCCCCTATATTTGAATAAACCGGACGTTATCTAGAAATTAGAATCTTTATCTAATTAACGAATTAATAATTCGGGACTCTTTCTCGTCTATGAGTGTTTAGCCTATTTATTTATGACAGTTCTTATTTCTACGTATTCCCATATGATCGCTACCTCAGAAACTTTCGTACCGTTGGCGTTGATTATATGAGAGCTTTGGAAGTATAATCGCAACCTCAGAGTATTTAAACCCGTCAGTGTTGATTTTCTTAATTTGATTATTTCTACTGTCAGGATAGAATAAAATAATCGCAGCTTCAGAGTTTTTACACCCGTTAGCGTTGACCGTCTTATTTGGATTGATTAGGATAATTCACGTCCTCGGAGTATTTAAACTCGTAAGCAATGAATTGATAGGAAGGAATGATTTTATAGGAAGGATGTCGTAACCGCAAAGTCTTTCAACTTGTTGGCTGCGTATTTGTGATTCAATAATAAATGTATTTGATTAATTATTATTTGATTAATAAGCTCGACAAAATTTGTTATGTCAATTACCTATTTAATTGTTTGAATTTACTGATCTATAATGAGATCCCGAGCCGCTTAACCCGTTCTCTT
The DNA here is from genome assembly GCA_943736025.1 of Tenthredo mesomela. Taxonomy (NCBI): domain Eukaryota; kingdom Metazoa; phylum Arthropoda; class Insecta; order Hymenoptera; family Tenthredinidae; genus Tenthredo; species Tenthredo mesomela. The sequence continues at coordinate 14,973,376 of OX031020.1, read as the reverse complement.
ATATAGTAGCTGTCCCCACTACTTTTTGACATTGCGTCAGCAATTGCTTACTACTGAGCGTTTTCTATCTCTTTTTGATTTTGCGTTTCAACGAAACTACTAGGCTTTCTTTGTTAAACTCTATTTTGAGTAACTTTTAGCCAGATAGCTTCATACTCTATTTCTGCTAATTTTGTCGATCTTTATTTTCGTTTATTGAAATTTCTCTTTTCTTTTACTCATGTCAATATTCACATTTACATCATTATATGAATATCGTTACAACCTGTATTATTTACTTATAAAAATACTTGAAAATTTATATGTTATATGCAATAAATTCAAAAGAGTTATATTTCATTGATATGATATTTAAAAAAAAACTATATTTCGAAATATATAATAAGTTCTGAAAAGTGATTATTTTATTAGCATAATATTAAAAATGGCTATACTTCCAATAACAAATAGTATATATTGTATGTACACAAAGAGAGAATAAAGTTCCTATATTATTTTCGATGAGTTTTTCTAATTGTTGCAAAAGTAATGTTCCCATGTACTCATGTAATTTTTCTATATAAATTAATATTTTAGCTTTCATAATACAGATATTTTTTTTGAATCTTATGGAATGAAATAAAAATAATAGTATCAGTTTTGCATATTTCGTTTCGTTCGGTTTGAAACATAAACTGAACAAAAATTAATTTTTTTTTTCCCTGGACCCGCCGCACAGTGGTTCCAAATCCCGAATTGCTGGCCAAAAACCGAAAAATGAAGTTTCTATTCAAGGAATTTTACCTGTGGGGTCAGGTAGAGGGGTATTTCGGGGAACCCTTCCAAGGGTCGGTAGGTTGCAGGTGTTGCATTTAGCCGTTGGGATTTCATTCGTAACGGAGCGCTCGAGCAGGTATAGTCGGTCGTGCGCTACGCTAGAAAAATATCGTTGTGTTCAAAGTGATATATCTTCAAGTAGAATTGAGTTATTTTAATTCTGCAAAATGGAGTCTCTTCCTGGATGTAAGTACACTTATTATATCATTGCGATTTCTTATATTAATCATACACCGAGCGACAAAAATTGTGAACATCTACCGTAAATTCTCGTGCTCGCTGCGGAAAAAAGTTATGTTCATATTGAGTAAAAGTTAATAATTCTAAATAATTCTAATACTGGTTAAGTGCCACGTTATTGTATACACTCTTGAGTAATACCTCACCAAAAAATTAGGTGCACCAAGTTGCCCCTCTGGTAATAGTGAATTTTTTAATAAATGGACGCGGGAATTCAGGCACGGCGCGTGCTGGCGCGGCATGTATACTATACTGCACGGAGAAAAATTTCTCGTAGAAACTACCATACAATTATTGCAGTTTGAAGACAGAACGGAGGTATAGACAGACCTACCATATTTTTCTGGTAGTTCATTCAATAAAATCTTGTCCGAGTCACAATAATATCACGGCTGTGACAACATTTTATTGGTCGAACTACCAGAAAAATATGGTAGGTTTGTCTATACCTCCGTTCTGTCTTCAAACTGCAATAATTGTATGGTAGTTTCTACGAGAAATTTTTCTCCGTGTGTGCGAAGTGCACCACAGTAGGGTGCGAATTTAAGTGATTTGTTTCTCATAAATATAATTATTATTGTACCGGATTCGACTATCATTTTCATTAACAAATCATTACTGATTCTTAAAAATGTTCTATTATTGTCTAACTTTTTAATTGATTTTCCAGGCTCTCGTGATAGCAGTGAGGCGGTCAATTTCACGCGAAAGGAGTTGTTTGATTTATTCGCTGATCATTTGAATGATAATGCGAATGACGTGTACGAAATCTTGGAGGTCGAATTGTCTAAAAAATTCCATTGCTCATACACATTATCTGCGGATGAAAAACAAACAATTCGCAAGTTATTATATGATATGAAAGACAAATGGAAAATAGCTAGAAGAATGAAGGCGAGGTTTATGGACAAAAATACGGATTGGCTAAGCAGAATCGTCACCTTTGGAAACAATACGGAAATTTCGAAGGAGAACAAAGATTCAGATGCAGTTCGTGGGCCTGGTCGACATTCGCTGAGCTTCGAGGACTCCAGTGAGCGGTCGAAACGGAGAAAAACTGCAGCAATTCGTGAGCAGTCCAGTGCCGAAGAGCTTGCATTTGCCACCCACTTGAGTCTTCGAGCTGCAGGAAAATTGGATGCCGCAAAAGTGGTAAAAGAGGTTGCTCTGGGCAGTCCTACAAAAGCGTCCAAATACAAGGAAGCCTTACGCACTGTTACGGACATGACGACCAATCGTTATTCCGCTGATGCTGCGTTATCTCTTATAATTGAATACCGCATGTCTAAACATGTATATCAGGGAATACGGTCTGGAGCACTGGAACTAAATTCGAAGATATACCCACCGTACAAATCTGTGTTGGAGGCGAAGAAAAAATGTTATCCACCCAAAGATGACATCACGATTACTGAGAGTAAAGCTGCGGTCAAACTTCAAGCACTGTTAGACCATACAGCGAGTCGCATTTTAGCAGTGCAAAGTGAAGTTTTGCATCTCCTCCCATCCAGCGAAATTTATAAATTGAATTTTGTCTGCAAATGGGGATGCGACGGAACATCTGGGCAAAGTACATTCAAACAAAAATTTGATAATGACGACGGAGATAAAACAGACGCAACTATTTTCTTCACTTCCCTCGTGCCACTGCAGCTCGTGTTTGTTGACGGGGGTGATAACGAAGGAATAATCGTGTGGAAAAATCCACGACCCTCCTCCCCTCGATTCTGTAGGCCAATAAAAATCGAGTTTTTGAAAGAGACTGCAGAAGGCACCCGAAATGAAGTTCAAAACATCAAGGAACAAGAAGAGCAGCTTCAACCTTTTCATACGATTGTGAACGGAAAAGAAGTCACTGTATCCTACAAATTGGCCTTAACAATGGTTGATGGAAAAGTCTGCAATTCACTAACATCTACTGCATCAAGTCAACGATGTTATCTTTGCGGTGCTACATCCAAAGAATTCAACGACATCGACAACATTTTGAAGAGGAAAATAAATGAAGATCATTTACAATATGGGATATCATCACTGCACGCGTGGATTCGTTTTTTCGAGTGCCTTATACATATTTCATACAGATTAGAAATTAAAAAATGGCAGGCCGATAAGAAAAGCATCGAAAGTCGGAAAAAGACCATCCAAAAAGGTTTCCGTGAACGATTGGGACTTTTGATTGATCAACCAAAACAAGGATATGGCAGCACGAATGACGGTAATACTGCTCGTCGTTTCTTCCAAAATTCCGATGTTTCCGCATCTCTAACGGGAATAGATGAGGATCTAATCAAGAGATTCCACGTGATCTTGCAAATAATATCGTGCGGGTTTGAAATAAATGTTGATGAATTTGAAAAATACGCTGTAGAAACAGCCCGTAGATACGTGCTACTATATCCTTGGTATTACATGCCGACTACTGTGCACAAACTTTTAATTCACGGCGCAAAAATAATAGGGGTTTCCATGTTGCCGATAGGACAGATGTCCGAGGAAGCCCAGGAATCTTGCAATAAATATATAAAATCATTTAGACTAGACTTTGCTAGAAAATTTAGTAGGAAACAAAATATGGAGGATGTTTTTGCGCGGCTTTTGATTTCATCTGACCCTGTTATCTCAAGTTTGCGTAAACTACCAGCTAAGTCAAGCAAATCATTATCGCGTGAAGCCATGGCTTTGTTGGAATCGCCAACTGCAAACAAACCAAGAGTAGTTGCAATGTCTGACTGCAACGACTCTAGCGACAATAACGATAGCGATTCGGATAGCAATTGGAGCCTTTAAGCTTTACATAATTTTATTATATGAATGTAATATTTAATGTAATTTCTTAATAAATAAGTATTTGTATTCAAATTCGTATTTACATTTACATACTTTCCCAATGTACTATATTCTACACATGTACGTAAAAATAAATTATTTCTATTCAAAACCCCCTGGTAGCAAATTCCTTAAAGATTGAGTCAAGTTTGAATGAAATTATCCGTCATTTTTGGGCCATCATTTTGTTTTTTGAAAATTTGACTTCAGATTCGTGTTCAGCGACCTCAAAAACCCCCCGGTATCAAATTCCATAAGGATTGATTCAAGTTTCAATAAAATTATCCGCCATTTTTGGGCCGCCATTTTGTTTTTTGGAAATTTGACTTCAGATTCGTGTTCAGCGACCTCAAAAACCCCCCGGTATCAAATTCCATAAGGATTGATTCAAGTTTCAATAAAATTATCCGCCATTTTTGGGCCGCCATTTTGTTTTTTGGAAATTTGACTTCGGATTCGTGTTCAGCGACCTCAAAAACCCCCCGGTATCAAATTCCATAAGGATTGATTCAAGTTTCAATAAAATTATCCGCCATTTTTGGGCCGCCATTTTGTTTTTTGGAAATTTGACTTCAGATTCGTGTTCGGCGACCTCAAAAACCCCCCGGTACCGATTTCCATAAGGATTGATTCAAGTTTCAATAAAATTATCCGCCATTTTTGGGCCGCCATTTTGTTTTTTGAAAATTTGACTTCAGATTCGGGTTCAGCGACCTCAAAAACCCCCGAGTAATAAATCTGATAGCGATTCGATAATACCTTCCATTTTTGGCCAGCGATTCGGGATTTGGAACCACTGTGCGCCGTGACGCACACACGTCTGTTGCAAGTCGGCTTTGCAAGGATCTTGGGACTCTCACTCATCTTTTTCGCTATTTATGTTAGAAATAGTATTTTTTGGTGTCATGAAAAATCATTTCATGACAAACGCCTTTTATCTCATTTATTATATACGCCAATAAAATCGGCTTCCATTCATGTGTAAAAAAAAATATCGTGTGCTCCACGGGAGGGGGCGATTTCGCTCCCTAGGTGCACAATATACTATTCTGACACGATTTTTATCCTATTATTTGTCTCATTTTCTGTCTTAATTTTTACCTTATTTTCTGTTTGATTTCTGTCTTGATTTTTATCTTACATTTTGTCTTGATTCTTATCTTATTTTTTGTCTTGATTTCTGTCTTGATTTTTATCTTACTTTTTGTCTTGATTTTTATCTTACTTTTTGTCTTGATTTCTGTCTTGATTTTTATCTCGATTTCTGTCTTGATTTTTATCTTATTTTTTGTCTTGATTTTTATCTTGCATTTTGTCTTGATTCCTCTCTTATTTTTTGTCTCATTTTTTGTCTTGATTTCTGTGTTGATTTTTATCTTATTTTTTGTCTTACATTTTCTTACTTGTTTTTTATCTTATTTTTACGTAAGTCTAGTCTATTTTTTCAGTCTCACTCACGTGATCATTCAATAAATATATCCTATATAATATATCCAAGACCAACAGTAGACATTGGCGTAACTACGGGCCCCCCCCCCCCCCCCCCCCCCCCCAGGATGTTGAGTGCCCACCCGAGAAAGATGAAAAAAATGAAATTGAAAATTTCGGATGTATATATTCGGGTAAAGCGAAGTGAAGGATGGTGCCAGGCCCCCCCCCCCCCCCGGAGAAAAGTCATAGTCACGCCAATGACAGTAGATAACATTTTGTAACAGGAAAATAGAATATTAATATATAAAACTCAACGTCAGCGTCAAAGTCCTTAGTTAAGGGGGTATCCCCACCTTTAAATGGGTTGACATTCTGAGAAAGAGATTGATATTTTACAGCGAATTTGAGAGTCTGATCAAATCCAAAAAAATCATTAAGTTTAGGGAGGGTTTGACCCTCATTATCCATACTTAACATTGAATATTACTTTGAGTCTAATAGTAGTTACGCTGAATATAGAAAAATACAAAATTACTCGGTTGTCGCAAAGAATCAGTAGTACCGTTGGATCGATTCTGGAATTTTTGGTCTGCAATTGTTCAGAAGAGATGTCTCTATCATATGAACATAGAACTTTTTGATATTACTATTTTTGGTTGAGATAATAGAAAAAGTAGAGAAAAAAAATTGAAAAATTAGAAAAATCTCAGTAAAAACTAAGCGAGTCAGGCAATTTTCGCGATATCAAAAAGTTCTATGTTCATATGATAGAGACATCTCTTCTGAACAATTGCAGACCAAAAATTCCAGAATCGATCCAACGGTACTACTGATTCTTTGCGACAACCGAGTGATTTTGTATTTTTCTATATTCAGCGTAACTACTATTAGATTCAAAGTAATATTCAATGTTAAGTATGGATATTGAGGGTCAAACCCTCCCTAAACTTCATGATTTTTTTGGATTTGATCAGACTCTCAAATTCGCTGTAAAATATCAATTTCTTTCTCAGAATTTTAACCCATTTAAAGGTGGGGATACCCCCTTAAGGTTAATCATAGTTAAAATACAATTCGAACATCCTATACAATTGTCCAAATTTCGCGCTATTTACGCCATTGTCAAAATTCGAGTTCAACAGCGTACGGACGCTCGAAATTAAGCTAATGCGCAAGCGCCGAAATATCGACCCGAGATATCGACCGAGGAGCGTACAACACGTGCCGACACACACACTCTCACGCGAACTCTCTTACGTTTACCTTCGTAGACGACACTCTCACGTAGCTTGTTGATCGATAACTATTGTATTTGACTATTGTGTCCATCTTTAGTTGTGACTCTCACATCATTGTCTAATTATAACTGAATTGTGTCAGTCGCCATAATTACTTTGTCATATTATATTATTTTGTTAAGTGGTATAAAGTCGCCAATTCAGGCAATTGTTAATTGTGTAATACTAGTAAAATTGTCAAGAACTATAGTGCTAATATATATAAAACAGACGCCTAAGGGTCGGACTTTGACGACAATTTGTAAGTACAATAAACTTGTATATTCTGTCCAACTCTGTCTTTCTTTGCTCTTGGAAATTTAGATCCTCCCTACCTTGGGTCCTCCAAACGAACTCCCTTGCGAATAGAGTCTATACATTAAAATGTTAGCTGACTAGAGCGAAGTCGATAATTGTTTTTGTTAATTTTGATAATTAACTGGCGCCCAATAAAATTTAGTATTTCGAGCCTCGACAGCTTTGACCCAGGCCGCGTCGAGTGGAAGCGTTCATAAATAATATTAGTTAGTTTTGTCAAATTATTAAATTATATTTAGTAGTTAGGCGAGATTAACAAAGGGAGAGAACGCCTTCTGTCTCAATTTTTAATCATCTCTTTGACAACTTCAGGGTTTTCAGCTTCAATCCACGTGTTTTGCAGCCAACCTCACTTTGGTTCCGACATTTCACCTATAGGCTATGACATGAATCTATGCGCGTAAATTGCTCGCGTTCGTCTTTTTGCTTGTGATTATTGCGTCATTTTAGCTCTCTGTTGACGTCTGATTGTTGGCCCCAACTTCCAGGCCCTGATGATCATACATGAATCTATATATAATCATATATGAATCTATATATAATCATACATGAATCTATATATAATCATGCATGATTATATAGGATTAGACAAAAACTTTTTCCATCGGGTCTACTACTTTAAGTTAAGTTACGCACATCGAATTTTTCGGCCCACCCGATGGAAAAAGTTTTTGTCTAATCATATATAATCATGCATGATTATATGAGTGGTTCTCCCAAAACAATCATTTTTCGGGCTGAAAAATTGAACCAACAAAAAAAGCTTTTTTTATATATAGGGGAAAGGTGGGTAGCCCCGGACAGCGGGTACCCCCGGTCATCTCAAGTTTTGGACACTCACGAACAAATAAATTTGAAACATAAAATGCGAAAATGTGACCAAGATCGTTGCCCTAATTTTCACGTTTTATTTTTCAAATTTATTTGTGCGTAAGTGTCCAAAACTTGAGATGACCGGGGGTACCCGCTGTCCGGGGCTACCCACCTTTCCCCTATATTGTAACATGTCCAGTTGACACGAGGGCGGTCAACTGTGATTGGTCGCCTGAACACAGGCGATACGCTGGACAACTCGCCGAACTCGCCTGTGACGTCACAAGCGAGGATCAAATAGTATATAAACCGGCGGAGAGTGAAGACATAGCACAGCAGCACATTAGTGGTATAGCACCCTAGCGACTCATTCTACATTATACCGGTCGTCTTGACTGGGTAATAACTTAGCTTCACTCAATATATCGATATATCAAATTAAAGCATAAAGCAATTCAGATCAAATTATATTTAAAAGTCTATTCTATTATATTATAGCACAGCAGATTTAATTACAGCTCATTGACTAAAAATCGAGGGGCCGTTCACTCTCGAGTCAGGCGAACATTGTCGAACGATTTCCAGCGGTTCGAAACAATTTCATTTCGTTAAATACCCAAACGCCGGACTCCCTACTTTAAGTACGTTAACACTGCGATTTCACAACCGTACGCAGTACTGCGACCTATGATGACTACCGACAACAACGCGGTATAACAGTATACGACTTTGCCTTGCGGACACCAACGTACAAGATCTACTAATACAAGATCATAATATCAACACATATATGGTACAATAACAGATGAGAAAAATTGCGGCGAACTGTGGGCGAGCTAGGTGGTCTCGGGTGTAAGTCCCCGGATAGGCGTCCGAAGATCCTGGGTTCGATTCCTGGGTTCGTCCGTTAATTTTTCTCATCGAAATAATCTTTCACTACCGACAACACTATGCCTAACGATTCGCATTCAATTCTTTTCGACTCGCCCATTATTTCCACTAATTCCACCGACTCGCACCTTATTTCTATTAATCCCACCGACTCGCACGTTATTTTTTGGTATCATAGCCGTAAAATTCGATTTTACGACCCGTTTTCAGTCCGTAAAATGATTTTTCACGGACGTACCCTGATGGCCCCTGCGGACATGAATTTTGTCCGGAATCCCGTCCTGCGCATGTCCAGAGGACATTTACGTGTCTCTATCTATGTCCGCCAGACATTCAGGCGTCTGCAATGGTGTCTTGAAGACTTGGTAGCGTCTTGAGTAGTGTCCCGAGGTCCAAATAGCGTCCATTACCATGTCCTTGAGACATTCTACTGTCCTCACCCAGGTCCTGCGGTCATCCTCAATTGGATAACGAGGTCCGGAGGATATCCCGAACTATTTGTCCGAATTCGAGTGTCCTTAGTGTTGTCCTGAGGATCCAGCAGTGTCTCTGGCTATGTCCCCAAAACATTTCACTGTCCTTACTCATGTCCCACAGTCATTCGCGGTATAATGCTGCGGCCCGAAGGAGGTGCTGATTTTTTCGTACAAATTTAAACGTCCTCAGTGGTGTCTTAAAGACTCAACGATGTCTCCGACAAGTCCTCGAAACATTTTAAAGTCCTTACTCATGTCCCGCGTTCATTCGCAACTCAAGGTTGGCGTCCAACGGACGTCCTGATGACTTTGCGCAAATTCAAATGTCTTCAGTGATGTCTTGAAGACCCGGCAATGTTTCTAGCCACGTCTCCGAGAAATTGACCGTAGTTACTCATGTCCTGCGGTCATTCACAACGTAAGGATGAGGACCTACGGATGTCCGAATAGCTTCGCACAAGTTCACGTGCGCTTAGTAGTGTCTCAAAGACTCAGCGATGTCCTGGCTGTGTCTCCGAGACATTTGATTATTCTTATTCATGTCCTGCGGTCATTTACAACTTAAGGTCGATGCTGTCCCCAGGTCACTGTGATCTCGCCTCAGGGTAGTACAGTAACATGTCATTACGTGTTCGACGGGCTACTTATGCGCCCTTTCATTCACTCCGTTCGTTTGACGATATTTTCTGCTTTCCTTCTCGGGTAACTGCAAAATCGGAGAAACGCCTTTTACGAAAAAGGGCTGAGGATGAGGTCCGACGGATGTCCTGATGGCTTCGCGTGAATTCGAGTGTCTTTAGTGATGTCTTGAAGCACCAGCAATATGATATGTAACCAGCAATTATACGTCCTGATATTCTAATCACGTGTCTTATACATGTCCCCCACGTGTCCCCAAACCCAGCGAAGAATTCGACAAGACATCCTGAGGACATAGTGAAAACGTCCCGCGGACGTCCTGGTATTCTAATCATGTGTCTCATAAATGTCCGCCCTCGGTCTCGAAAACAGGCGAAAAATGTGGGGATGCATCCTGAGGACATGATCAAGACGTCTTGCGGATGTCCGGGGCGTATCTCATCATGAATTCACAATGTCCTTTTTCTGTCTTCGAGCCGTCCTAAAATGACACACTAGGACGTCCTGAAGACGTCCGCGACGTTTGTCCGGATTCTGTCCTGTGTAGGTCCCAAGGGGCCATCAGGGTAGGTCCGTAAAATAATTATTTTACTTACGTAGGTCCGTAAAATATTTATTTTACGTACGTTGGTCCGTAAAATAATTATTTTACGTACGTTGATCCGTGAAATGAACAATTTCTAAAATCAGCCATTTTCCGATCATAAATCATTTATGTCGGTTATTTTTTAATAACAAAACTTTTTCCATCAGTTGACAACACTAATAAAAAACATTTAGTTTGAATTACCGTGTATTTTTTATTCATTTATGCATCTATTCTTTCCTTTGATTCATTTTATTTATCTATTTTATTTTTTTCATTTTTTTTATTCATTTATTCATACATTGTTTTTTTTTTTTCTTGATATATTTTTCCTAACTGAGTGCGCAAGATTCGATTCTTTTTTCACATTTCATTCTCAACACATTGACTATTCTTATTGTTGAAATGAAATCTATTTTTTCGGTACTCGGGGGGCTTTGCCCCCCGAACCCCCTACCGGGGCTGCGCCCCTGGACCCCTCACAGGGGTGAGACTGATCAATGGTTTTTTAATTATCCATACAAGTTACCAATGCTGTCGAATTTCGCGCAACTCGTTTCACAAAAATGTGTATTTTTGGCGATTTTCATCGTCGCATTGTCTTGTATTTTTATAAAGAGCGATTTTAGTTGCGAATTTTACGGCAAAGATACCAAAAAATAATGTTCGTCACCTGGCCGTAAGATTTCACGGCCTCGCGTGATCCCGGCATACTCGGACCGGCTTCGCCGGTCCTCGTACGCTGCGATCACACTCGGGCCGTGAAAATCACTTTCACGGCCTTGTAACGAAAAATACTATCCGTTATTTACCGTAAATTGCATAATCGGAATCCTTTTTGATGAGATGTATTGATTTAGTTACTATTTTCAATCACTTTCCATAATGAACAGAAATAAATGAATACTCTAAATAATTTGAAATATGAATATATATTTATCGTGAATTTATTCTTTCTTGAAACGGTCATGATCGATGAAATGAATTGTGAAAAGATTTGAACGTACTTTTTTCATGTGACAACGTCTGGTAGGTATAACCTTTTTGCTGTGAAAGTTTGAAATTTTGTACAAATCATATGTTTTACTTTCAACCGAACTTAGGATCGATATGCTGGTGAATCAAAGTAAAAAAAAAAAAAAAAATGAAGACTAAATACAGGATTCAGATGACAAGGTTTTGAATCAGTTTGGTGAAAAAAATGTTTATTTTTTACTCGCATCGTTAGATTCGAGCTTATTTTATAGATTAGGTAGTATAATAGTACATTATGTCACTAGGCCGATTAAGTATTTTCCGACGAATTTGAGTTTATAATCCGAGCCGAAGGCGAGGATTATGATGAAATTCGTCAGAACTAGCTATTTTCGTATCAAGGGCGTGAAGTTGAACTTTACGCCCGCAGGCAATCAATCAAGGTCGCGTGATTGCCTAAGAGCGTAAAGTTTTACGCCCGTGGTGCGAACAATATTTTTTGTCTTGGTGGCGTAAAGTATAACGCCTTTTTAGCCTTGTTTTGCGAGTGTCAAGTTCGACTATACGCCCGCAAAACAGGGCGTAAAGGCGTACTTTACGCCTAATATGACGAAATAGTAGATTACGATACAAGTGCGCGAAGTACGTGATTCTCGCACGAGTCTAGCTTCTAGTCTAGTCTCGCTTCGCTCGGGCGACAAAAAGATGAGTGCGAGGATCAGGTACGCGCACTTGTGTCGTATACTATTTTTCCTAACTCAGTGTGCAAAATTCGATTTTGCGCACGCAAATGAGTGTGCAAAATAGTACTTTCCCGCACTAGTGCGCAAAATAAATATAATCGAAACGCAACACCTTTTCTTTGTGTATTGTAACGTTGAATGGAAGAGAGAGAATTCAAGGTGCGGGGAGATAGAGCTGGTAAACGTAAATAAACAGGATCGGCATCGTTACCAATTCTTTTAAGCGGACACTTCATCCATCTTATATACAATAATTTGTATATACTTGAAAATTTAATATTTCATACAAGATACCAATGTTGTAGAATTTTGCGTAGCTCGTTAGGAAAAATAGTATACGTAACTAGTGCGCATAGGTGTCTCCCGCACTCGTCTCTTTTGTCGCCTTCGCTACGCTCGGGCGACAAATCCGACTCGTGCGGGATTCACCTATTTTGCGCACTAGTTACGTAATCTACTATTTCGAAACGCGGTGTGAGAAGTTCGACTTCTCATGCATAGAGAGCATTTGAGAAACACCCGATTTGCGCACTCTTACTGAGTGTGCGTAAAGCAATTTGCTTCTCGCACGCCGTGCATTGGAAGCCGTGCACAGCGCCGTGCACAGCGATTGGAAGAAAATCTTCGCTATTCGCACAGGATTACAGATTTACGACTTATATAGACTGTAACATTGCATTTTGCAACGCGTGTTACAAGTGACTCCCGAACCCTTAGACGACCATAGTTACGTAGGGTGAATGCATGAAAGAAGCATGAATGCGTTAGGTTAGCCCCGAGGCTAGAAAATCTCCGAGAGGCGACCGTGACCGATCTAAGACTGTCGAATCTATTTCTTATTCTTTTTGTTCTTTTTTCTACATTTTTCTCTATTATTTGGGAGACATGGCCGATATTTTCGAGTACGAGGCTGAAATCTACAGAGACGGAGGCAACAACGAGGCATTCGACGATAAAGCCCGTCAATTACGCTTCTGAAGGCGAAAAACTGCAGTGGAGTCTACCAGAGAAAGAGAGAACGCGGGGGAGTACCTAGGGTACTCAGCTACGAGGGATAACGGTGGTGGAAGAGATTCCCGCCACCCCGAAGAGCCAGCGAACCGCGTTTCTCCTGCAGGAACCGTTATCATCAGAGCAAATTTTGAGTTTAGCGCGGAGCCAAGATCTAAGCGGTCTTACGTGAGGCGATCTAGTGGTCAATACGCAAATTATTAGGCGATCATATGACCAGGGTGCGAACTATCGACACCCGGCGGTCGAAGATCACTCTGGCGTAGGCTTGCCTCGCAGATAGAGCGCCGAGCTCAGAGCTCGCTCTAATTGTAGCCTTTTCTAGTACTCCCTGCGAGGGATTTTCTGTTATATTTTTTTTGAGTGATTGAGTTCGAGTTAGTGCACCCATTGCAGCGTAGACCCGAGGGCTCGTCTTCGAGACCACGGTAAGCGTTAGCCAATTTGACTCATACTAATTTGAATTCGGCAAACGGCCATCAGCCATCTTGTCTTGTCCGAGCCACGAGGCTTTTAGAGATTTTGAGAATCAAATTAAGACGACCTCCGAGTCGGTAGGCCGCCACCAGTGTCTCACAGCATAATAGAGTTTTGAGTTTCAGTTTTGCGTAATATTTTCGAGTTTTGTGTCGCGTATTAGTCATTCTATAGAGCCGTAGGCTTCGCACCTGAGTGCGAGAAAGACAGTCATAGTACGTCACTGTCGCGCTCTCTCCATCTCACGAGGAGATACCGATCATTGTTATATTTCGAATTTCGTTTAGTCTTTTTGTTTCGCCTACGATGGCAGAGTTAGTTTAAGTTAATTTTAAGTAATAATTCTGGGAATTAGTTTTGTTAAGCCTTGCGGGCATATCCCGATCTTTTAGTTGTAAATTTTGTTCCGCGAGGGACGTATTTGTCGAGTTATTTATTATTTTTCTTTATTTTGGTTTGTTATTGCTCTCCTACGTGGAAGCTATTAGTTTATTTATTATTGTAAAACTCGTCATTTCTATTTTTCTATTCTATTTGTTTTCTTGAATAAATTTTATTTTCTTTATTACATTCAAATCAACGAGTCGTTAATACGCCACGCTAATCCTTCATTAATCCCGACCCCTCTCCGCGGTACTGACGCTAGCCGGCGCTCAAGTATCTGTAGTTTGTTTTTTTTTATTAGTAAGATTTTCAGAAATTGGCGATTATAAGCCTGGCGCCCAGCATCTTTGTTTTATTATTAATTTTCAGTTGGCCAATTGTCGAGTGGACGGTTCTCAGACTAGCTTTCCGGTCTGGTCTGAGGACCAGGAAAAATCCACGTCGCAAGACTCAAAGTGGTGACTTGGTTATGGTTTCAAAAATCGACACAAAAACACTATCTTTCGGTCGAACTTCTCACGACTCGTTTCAAAAATACTTTTTCGGCCGTATGGAATACAGAATTTTATGTGTCCAGGCCAAAAACCGCGTTTAAACCGAGCGAAGCGAGGTTGAAATCGCGGTTTTACGGCCTATGACACATAAAAATACAATATTGTACTGTTCAAGTTTTCAACCTTTATATTGTCTTTTGGTGTTGAAAATCGTTATATTCTCAGCATTTTCAACACCCTTACAAATAACCTATAGCTATACCTTTAAACATATACTTTTAACAAATTATATCTATATCTCTTACTTCTTCAGCAAATTTTAACAGAATTATGATCTTTCATCTCGTAATACTAATAAAAAATGGTAACACACGTTTGTTAAGTAGTGCTATTTTTAAAGTCTGTGCTTTATTTCACTATAAACATCGTTACTTAGGCTAACTAGGAGAGTATCGCACCTCCGGGTCATCGATCTTGACCAAACTTATAGGGGTGATTTCTTGAGCCAAAATATGAATTACCTGCTGAATAACTCTGTCTAATGGGCCTTTACTCTGTCAATTTACCTAAATGTACAACAAAAATCAGCGTAACCTGGGTTTTGCAAATCGCCACGAAATAATCAGTTTTTGTGCTGCGTTATGAGATTCTACATTGCACTGAATATTTAAACATTAAATAGTCATTATTCTACATTGGATTCTTGAAATTTAACATCCCAGCTATAGAAAATCACTTTATTCTGGGCCTATTGACACATTGCTACTAGTAATCATATTAAATATTCAGCGCAATTTAGAATCTCATAACGCAGCACAAAAACTGATTATTTCATGGCGATTTGCAAAACCCAGGTTACACTGATTTTTGTTGTACATTTAGGTAAATTGACAGAGTAAAGGCCCATTAGACAGAGTTATTCAGCAGGTAATTCATATTTTGGCTCAAGAAATCACCCCTATAAGTTTGGTCAAGATCGATGACCCGGAGGTGCGATACTCTCCTAGTAAGACCGATTTCGGTGAATATCGGGGATGGGAGTGTAAGTCTATATTGCTTTATTGAAATATATCCGTGCACAGCTACTTCAAGCAAAGTTAAATTACCATTGCTGTCAACATTAAACCAGTGGCATAATACTCCAATAGGCTTCTTATTGCCGCTGACATTGGCAAAAGTATTTGAGTATTCTATATTCCTCCAAATTTTACCGGTCGTATATGCAAAGCTAAGTACGAGACCGATTATACTATTATCACCATCACTTGTTTGGAATAGACACCAATCTCCGACTCTTACTTCCTCAGATATAATTGTACAACTAGGTTTGTAAGTTCCAGTAGATCGTTTATGTTTTTCATATTCTGAAGTTCTTACCCTTTGTAAGCGGTCACCACTTAGTTTGGATACCTTCGAGTTAAGCAGTCAACATATTGATGACTTCCGTACAACGATTTCCTTTCCTAGGGAATCCTTCACGACTGTAAAGGGGCTATTTGGATTAAGGTCAATTTGAGTCTCGGAGTAGTCTAGTAATTCTAACGTTCCTGTTATACTTGATAAAACTGTCAAATCTTATAACGTACTTCAGTATCACATTCTTTTTCTGCTTCAGTCTGCTGATTAGAGTTTGTGGTCGAGGTTTTAGAAAAATCTTCACAATCTGAGTTATCTTCGTCATTAAAAACATCTTCATCGCGTGTATTATAGTTGCGTATGGTCCGGGTTTTGATGTCATCTGCTTTTCGTATGTCGACTTGCATGCCTAACATAGAAATCATGTAAAATGCATCCTCCTTAGCACGATGAAGTACACTTTTGATTCTGGAGTAACTTGGGAGCGTACAGTTTTTATCCAAAATGACTATGGGAGTTGAGATATTTTTATCTTGAACTTCATAAGATGAATTTAAATGTCTTGTCCGTGGGAAGAGAAGGTTTTCTCCTTCAGAACTGAAGTCCATGACTGAAATATCTGCCTGCAATTGAATTCGTTGGATTCTGTGAAATGCATCTAGAAGACTGCAGTTACCAACAGTGGAACACGTTGTACTAGTCGATCTTAAGTTCCGAAAAAAACTCTCACATTGTTGGCTGCTATATTGCCAGGGTAAAAAATGTTCCAGCGAATTCGTGTCTATACAAGGTGTCCCAATTTAAAGTACGCATTACGTTTTCAGCCGACCTAACGTTTCAATTGGAAAATGTGTCCTACAAAAGTTGTCCGGTTCAGAGCCCTGTTAAAAATTTCGTATAGAAACGGATAGAATATGCAGAAAACGCTATAGAAAAAGATAGAAACGGATGGAAACGGATACACGAGCTATCCGTTTCTATAGCGTTTTCTGCAATTCTATCCGTCTCTATACGACATTTTTAGCAGGGAGGGGGACACATGAAGAATTTTCTTTTTGCGGTCCAGCATCATAATTGGTGATGCTGTGGAGGATGGACCAGTTTTTTCAAATGGAATCATACATTTTTGTTGCAAATCAAATATTCTCTATTCTAAAATGTACAATTTTCTCAGGAAACTTTTTTTTTGTAAAATGAATAGTTCGTGAGATAGAACAAATAAACAAATACCACCATCAAAAGGAAAACCTCTCTGTGATATGTGTGATATGTCGGAGCATCAGTGGGGTGACTATTGTCACAAAGTACCAAATTCCACGGTTCGTAACTACCGCCAAACGGTCATATTTCTATAACGCCATAGTCTCACCACCGTGTTCCCGAACTCATCGAAAAATGTTTAATTTTTCGCCACGGGAACTGGGGGCGACACTAAAGAAACACTCTCTTAGAAGCTCGTAAGACGAACAGGTTAAATAAAACGTGCCCCCGATATACTTGATAAAAAGTTATAATATACGCATAAGACAAAGGAATTTACATTATAAATTCAGTCAAAAGTGTATTGAGAAAGCTATTAAGATACAGGAAGAGCTGGGTTAAACCTTATATTAATATAAGTAGAATTAAGTGAACTTAAAAAGATAAGTGATTATTGTGAAAGTTGTAGGTGAATAAATAAAGTATATTTCTTCACATCTACCTCATCTCTACAAGACTTATTCACACCTCAGAGAACCTCTTCAACTGGTGCTGTACTCAAAATATTATAACTATACCTAGCATAAGATTCTTATCCGTTACATTATAAGGGAATAGTACATTATGTCACTAGGCCGATTAAGTATTTTCCGACGAATTTGAGTTTATAATCCGAGCCGAAGGCGAGGATTATGATGAAATTCGTCAGAAAATACTTTTTGGGCCGTATGGCATACAGAATTTTATGTGTCCAGGCCAAAAACCGCGTTTAAACCGAGCGAAGCGAGGTTAAAATCGCGGTTTTACGGCCTATGACACATAAAGAAAGTTTCGTAAAAAATCAACAGGTACGAGGGCCTATATAATAGCCCCGAATCCACGACGCCTAACGTCGGTAAAAATTAGGTGGCGCTCAACGACACAGCTAGTCCAAAACAAATGGCAAAGTCCTGGTGCACACGGCTGAGAAAATTAACTTCCCTCGTTTAAATAATAGTGAAAACTCAGTACTTGTCGCATTCTTGGCGCCCAACGTGGGGCAAGGCTCGAAAACACGGAAAGAAAATTAGAATAAAGAGCAATTTTAACATTAGAATCAGTCATATTATATACACGGTATAACGGAATTATTCAAATCAAAGTATAGCTACTAGAGACAAAGAAATTCGAGAAACATCTAAGGCTCGAACGTAAACAAACACCTGAAGCCTGAAGCTAAAACGTAAACAAGACACGGCTTGCCGCGTCGAACCATTTCAAACGCTCGACGGAGTGACGTAACGACTAAACTTCTAATACAAAGGCTAACAAGGACAGTATTAAGAAGCTTTCTTTCTCTAGCTTTGAATATTCAAACCTGTATATAACCGACAGTAGGAATTAAGAATTTATTATTAACACTATATGTATACATATATACCTCTATTATAACTAACAACGGAATTCCAATAGAATTGCCGACTCGAACTAGAAAACCTAGAATGAACCAAATTTTCTTATACAAAACATCCTACTTACCGACAGTAACTCAAAATAAAACGATACCGACTTAACACGGCGATATCGACCAGAAGGATAACTAACCTAATAGATGTTATCGACCGGCTTAAACTCACCCTGCTGGAAGTTCCGAATAGAAACTGTTGGCAAATTCAAAGCCAACGATTCAGCAGTGATCTGCGCGTCATAGCGCACCAGCGCACAGCGGCAAGACTGCTCACTACTTACTTATCGACAGACCAGCTGTATGGTCTTCTGATAAATAAATCATACACGTTATATTTAATCGATACTTATGTTCACTATAGTTTATTTCATAAAACCTCGTTCAGTATTCCAGCCATAGTTATAACCAACAGGTTATGGGCCCAGGAGAGGTTTAAGCAGATTAAGTGAACATAAAGTCCAGTACAGATCTTCAGAGCACGTGGAATTTTAAGGTTAATCATGGCAGACATATTCCGAGCAAACATAACCAAGCTTAACAATGATAATTACTCCGTCTGGAAATTTAAAATGGAGCTCTTACTCATGAAGGAAGTTGTGGAGCCAGGTTAGCACGGTAAGGCCAACAGACGAAACAGCTGCAGCGGTATGGCAGAAAAAGGATGATAAAGCAAGAGCAACGATAGGGCTACTCGTGGAAGATCCCCAACTCATACATATACGCAAGGATACGACGGCGAAAGGGGTATGGGAATCATTGAAAAACTACCACGAAAAATCGACGCTTACAAGTAAGGTATACCTCCTAAGACAGATTTGTAACTTAAAGCTAAGCGAAAAGGGTAATATGGAAGAACACATCACAACGATGCAAGATTTGGTGGATAAGCTAACGGCGCTTGGCGAAGAAATAAAGGAGCATCTCTGCGTCGCCATGCTGCTCAGCAGCCTACCTGAAACCTATAGTACAATGATTACCGCATTAGAGAGCAGGCCAGAAAAGCAATTAACACTAGGGCTAGTTAAAGGCAAATTAATCGATGAATATAAAAGAAGAAAAGGTGTTCCGGATTCAGAGGATTCAAGTACGGCATTGAGGGCATCACAGAAAAGGAATATAGAAGGAGGACCAGAAACGTCGTGTTTCTTCTGTAAAAAATCAGGTCACTTCAAGCAAGACTGCCGCCAGTACAGAAAATGGAAAGCTAATAAAGAAAGGAGAGAAAAGGTTAGTGAAGCTAGAGATCAAAATGAGCAAGCGGATTGGGTTTGTTTCAGCGTTCATGAAACCGAATGCCAGAAGGACGTCTGGTATGTCGATTCAGGGGCTACAAGTCACATGACCAATAACGAGAGTTTCTTCAAGACTTTTGAGCAAAAGAAGATGCGAAACGTAGCTCTCGCCAACGGTCAAGGCGCAAAGGTATTGGGAATCGGTATGGGTGAATTACATTGCCTGAATGGGAAGAATGAAGCAGTCAAAGTAAGCATTAAAGACGCATTATATGTCCCAGACCTGACAGAAAATTTACTGTCGGTAAAAAGGCTAACAGAAGCAGGCTATACGGTAGAATTCAAGAGTCAAAAATGCGAAATTTCTAAAAATAACAAAGTAGTAGCTGTAGCGGATCTATTATCTAACATGTGTAAGTCGCTGACGTAGGGACTTAACTACGATGGTTGAGGGACAAGGTGAAAAAACCAACACGTGTTGTTGCAGTGAACAATATAACTGTAATTAAAGAAATACTTAATATAAATACATGACTATGAATAACTTATACACTATACCGGCTTTACCTGAATCAACACAAATTGTTGGTTGTAGCAGAGCGAGTGCGACTATGACGCAGCATAGCTTATCAGCGACTGGCTCCTCTCGAGTCCAGTCGTTCGTAACAACGCTCAGCTGACCAGTCATGTGACTCGCGTATGTCGGCAGCTAAGTTTGGGGAGCCGTCAAACTTACATCCCCCCACTTAAGATACACACCCTGGTGTGGAGGATGGGAAGTAAGGGACTAGTTTAATAGCATGGAACATATTTGATTCATTTTTTTTCACACTGTCAATGATAAATATCACATCTGATATTTTCTTTTTTATTTTGTATGGACCTATTCTAATCGGATCTAATTTTGCTCTATTTAATTTGCTGCTATTCTGTATATATACTAAATCTCCTTCCTCATATTTTATATCTACTAGCGTATTTGGCGCGCTGCGCGCGCCTCAGCCATTACCGTATGTGACGTATTTCCATAAATTTTACAATAAAAATTAAATGTTTATTACAAGAATCATGGACATACGTCCCATACTATCATACATATACCTATATTTATAAATATATATATATATGGATATTAAATTAGAAGGATATATGTGTATTAGACTGTGTCAAAAAAAAACCGACATCTTCTTTTTGTTCGGGCCCTTTCGAAAATAGTTAGTGCTTAATATAAAGAAAATTGTCCCCAAAGCTTAGCTATGTAGCTCGAACACAGAATTAGCGCATTTGAAAATAAGATTTCCCATGTATTTCAAATGGCAAAATTTGTTTATCTTAGTTTTATTTTTATAATTCTCTTTATTCAACTGATAAGAATAAAGTGAATATACGGTTTTGAAGGAAAAAAAATTTCTGAGAAAATGCATGAAAAAAAAATTTTTAATTAATTTGTCGAAAAGTAAGTAGTAATCAAATATACATATGACTTTTAAACCACTGTAACTCGTTAACGGTTCAATCGAGCAACTTGGGCCAAAGGACTATTTTTGTAGATCATAAAATTCTCCACAAAACCGTATATCCACTTTATTCTTATCAGTTGAATAAAGAGAGTTATAAAAATAAAACTAGGATAAACAAATTTTGCCATTTGAAATACATGGGAAATCTTATTTTCAAATGCGCTAATTCTGTGTTCAAGCTACATGGCTGAGCTTTGGGGACAAATTTCGTTATATTAAGCACTAACTATTTTCGAAAGGGCCCGAACAAAA
The DNA here is from genome assembly GCA_943736025.1 of Tenthredo mesomela. Classification (NCBI taxonomy): domain Eukaryota; kingdom Metazoa; phylum Arthropoda; class Insecta; order Hymenoptera; family Tenthredinidae; genus Tenthredo; species Tenthredo mesomela. Next base: position 14,951,969 of record OX031020.1, on the reverse strand, counting down.
AGAAGATGTCGTTTTTTTTTGACACAGTCTAATGTGTATATATAACAATATATATAATAATTGATACAACCATTTAACTATTTTTCAATGAAATCAATTATTTATTTATTCATTCATTTAAAAAATGAAATTAGCAAAGGCCTTTCATATTTTTGGTTTATCTAGTTTTGGGATATGTATTTATTCAGTTGATTATGAATTAAATAATTCTTTATAAACTGTAACGGAGTTTTCCAGAGCTCTAACTCCGCACCCTACGGCGTTCCTTGATAAAGATAATTTGACAAAAGACTAAGATATAGAGAGTTGGGCGCCAGACACTGAAGTGTCGTTTTTCACAAGAATCTAAATAATAGCGATAATCAAAGGTACTACTAAACTGCCGGAACGACGGCCTTAAAGCGTCAGCTAACTCAGATTTTCTGCGATAAGGGTAGAGTGGGTGGATTCACCTTAATAATTAATCGGATAAAATATAGAACACCAGATATAAAATTCCTTCGATGAAATCCGGAGATTTCGTATATTGTTCCAAGATAATTATAATATAAAAGTGATCAAACACAAATGACCGAGTGCAGAGAAAATGACAGATATTCAATTTACATAGAGATAGTTTTCAAGATAATAGTACAGAATAATATTCAAGAGATAGACAGCGTTGGAATAATGCGGAACAAAGAATATAATATTAGTGAGTCTTATTGCGTCTCAGCGGTAATATAAAAGAAACGTAAACACGCCGGTTAGCTAGCTAACGCCGTAGAAGCGATACAATGCAAGCTACTCTACTTTCCAGGTTGCGTATCACCGAGCGATACGATACTCTCGGCAAATTTTCTAATAGCGGCGAGCTAGCGGTATTTATAATAATTATTCAAAGATAATTAACGCAATAACTAATATAAACGACTCGACAAATACTGTAGACCAAATTCGCAAATACAAGGGAGATTATTAATTCTAGAAGATACAGGTGACCATAATACCTCGCTTAATCAGCCTCAAATTAATTAATTGAGATGTATTCTCTTTTTATAGCGACTCTACGGCGGTAATTAAACGAGCTATTAATCGATATTAGATAAGGAATTACTTAGGTACTACGCAAGAATCAAGATAGCAAATTAATCAAATAAACAAGGATAATCAGAGCTAGCAAAGATTTTCAGAGATAGCGCAGATTTTCAGAGATAGCGAGGGCATTCCCAAGATAGTGGAGATATTTAAAGATAGCAGAGATACTTAAAATACTAAGATAATAAAGAAATAGAATAAAATAGAACTAGGAATAGAACAACTTAGAACAAGAAATGAACAACTTAATACTATGACTTTCTACGTCAGCCAACCCACGGGGAGTTGGATTACAAGCGACACACCATGCGATATTATACTACGTATTACTCAAATATATTATAATAAATCAAGGATAGCGAAATATAAGATACAGAACAGTCTCAAGCGAGAATGTAGATCAGAATAAGCAATCAAATAAGCGTTCGCAAATCATAAGCAAATTAAGCAGCGATATTAGACTAATTGGCGAAATATAACCAAGCGTAAAGATAATCAAAATGGCTGAAGGCAACTATGAAGTGCTTTTACGGAATTCAAATCACATAAGAGTTCAGCGGTAGCTTTTGTGGATGTTTCTAGCAAGTAGTGATCATAAAGACCTTACCTTAGTGGTGAGCTTCTTCTGGCACACACTAACTTAACTTTAACTTAACTGATTACTCTAAGAGCGAAAACTATTATCCTAAGGCGAGAGAGAATTTAGAGCACGTCGTTATGGCGACAAGCGGGACGTAGAAGTGATGATTCTTCGCAGACAATTTGGCGAGCTGGCTCCCAGTGAGGTAGGTCAAGGTGGGGAACCTATCAGGACCAATTAATCGTCTGATTGGTCCTGCGAGCGACAAAGTTCGAACAGTCAACTCGTCAGTTGACCAGTTCGAAGCGTAATCTTATTGCCGGGCGTCAGGCGTTACTTCACGCGCTTCACAGCGACAGAACCACCGTTCTGCGGTATCTCAGCTGCGAGATGGCTGGCGGGAGGGTGTGACCTTGGTTCTCGTTGAGCTCTTCCGATCCAGGCGATATCCATCCCTCGGGATGTCCTCTGCAGCGGCAATCCCTGCGATAGATGACCTACTGCAGTCTTCTGCCAGGTCTAGGTGTCTCATCTGAGTCGCCACCTCTTCGTGACCTGACAGAGCACGTGGGACGTGTTCCTCGTCCACTCTTACGTAGGATGTCCTCTGGCGATACGTTACGTCACTCGTCCAGGTATGGACTCTGCGTGACGTCGGCTTCAGATTGCTGGATCGGGCGATATAAACTGACTGCACTCGACGTAACAGTCAGATGCTGGGTGACAAGATGCATCGGCTGGCAGGAGGTCTTATGGGGACCCTGTTCACTCCCTAGCGATAATTCTCCAAGGCCTACATCCCTCCCCGTAGATGTTGCGGTACTATCCTGAGCACGGCGCCGTACTGGACTGCGTACCGTCGGTAGCATCTCCGGAGCGGAAGTTCTTGTAGCGGAAGTTCGGAAGTCGTTGTCTTCTTTATCTCTGTCTCTCTCTCTCTCGCGGTACATTAACAGAAAAATTCTTCAAATTAGTCTAATTCTATTGCTTATAAAACAGGTGTGTCACTTGTATCCCGAGGGTCTAGACGGCGATATTCTCTCTCTCTCTCGATATTACTAATAAAATACATGCCAGAAGGGCTCTAGTGACGGCAGCTAATCTGCAACGTCACAAAACATAATTCTTCACGGTTGTATTGTTTCGTTGACTTCCAAGGTAAATTTTCAATGATTGCCACGTCCGCACTCGTGATAGAGCTACATATAGTTGTCCGTGATTGAAAACATCTTTTCGTAAATCAATTCCAATTTTATCAAAGGTTTGGCCCTGTGATTTGTTAATCGTAATCGCAAAGGCTAATTTGATGGGGAATTGTCTTCGAGTGAAAGAAAATCGATATACATTTTCACACATCAAAGTAATTCTATTTAAGAATATTATATCTCCTGCTTTATCTCCAGTTAGAAGTTCACACAATAATAGATTTGTTCCAGCTTCTAGTAGTAATAATCTCGTGCCATTGACTAAACCTTCATTGATACTCAAATTTCCGATTAACATGATTATTGAAAATTGTCGTAATCGTACGGTGGAAGACTATTCGGAGACAACGAATTTAAATATTCCGGTACTAAATCTTGATTGATTCTATTATTGTCGTTACAATTTTCTGCGCTATGGACGCTCGTATAAATACGTTCAGTAGTTAAGTCTAATAAGTCGACGACTTGTCTATTGATTTTATTCACATCTAAATTTCTTGCTGCTAATACTGCATATTTTGAAGCTTCTTTGTATTGTTTTCTGCTGAGTATATCTTCATAAATATCCTTCGCTATATCGATGTCATCATTGTATGTACAATTGGAGGGTAAGTTTAAATTATCAACCTCATCATTCAAATCTCCAGTTCCAACTTGCAGCAAGAAGTCAGAAAAATTCTTCTCTTCTTGTAGTGCACGCATATTGATAGTCAATTCGAATATTTCAAATAGTTGCCACAATGGACTGAATTTGATTGATAAGTTTACCGTTTCACTGCGAGTACCCCGAATATTTACCGGAAGTAATTGTCTGAAATCCCCTCTCAATATGACTATTTTTCCTCCAAATGGTAACGTGTTATTCATTATATCCTGTAAAATTGTGTTCATTATTTCTAATGCGTAGCGCGGTGCCATTGGTGCTTCATCCCAAATGAAAACCTTTGTTTCTTTCAAAATATTTGCTTCTTTTGAACCCACTTTAATTGTTGAAGTAGAATCAACGTACTCTCTAAATATGAACCAGTGAAAATTTCACTAATTCAATCAGTGATTCAGTTTCTCACTGCAGAATCAGTCATTTCGGTCAACATACACTGTATAATTAGTTAATTTGTTCAAAACGGTGAATTACGACTGGCTAACCAGTGCCTTCGTGTACTGTTTGGCCAGTGGTTCCTTCTTTGCACTGATCCAGCAGTGTATTACGGTTACGACCATCCCGCGCATTCTTACTGTACGCGCGTCTCGGTGCGTTGTTGGCAGAAGAAAAGCAAATTTTACCGTCAAGTGCAGTCTATAGCTGATAAAGTAGGTTATGTTTTAAAACTAAGAAATGCTGAATAACTGAATAATAAGTTATTATGTCTGAAAATCTTGCTGATCTTCCGAAATATCAGTCTCAATCGGTTTTTTCATAGAAACTGATAGAGGTTATGTTTACTCAGGATGTTCTTCATGTGCGCTGTATTATCTATGAGGCGGTGGTTACATGGCTATTATAAGTCTATCTCTTATGTATGTATTACTTATTACAAGAATATATAATATATAATCTTTTCAATGTGCAGCAACTTCTGTATTGCTTGTACATACATATATTATAACACATTGCTCGATCAGTAAGAACGTGCTTTTCGAAATCACTGATCCATCAGTGAGCTAATTTCACTGGTTGAATCAGTAGTTTTTCACTGATTACCAGTGGTATACTTATAACTGTGACTATCAGTGACTATTAACTGAGAACCAGTGAATTTTCACTGATTCATATTTAGAGAGTATAACGGAACAGGTAATCCTAATGTTTTGTGGACTGTTTTTCCATTTGGTAGTAATGTAGTAGCTATACCTGTGTAAGCCATAGAACTGATTTTTTCCTTTCGCCCAGTAAATAAATGCCATTATGTAATATACAGAAATGTTTTGCCTGATCCACCCGGTCCGTCAATATAGAATGTTTTATGTAATGTCGAATCGTTAATACTTTGAAGTATGGTATCAATTATAATTTTTTGTTGAACATTAAGTTTTTCATAGTTGCCTAATCCTATATCCATAATCTTATCGTATTTTTTTTCATCTATTATTTAACTCATATTAATTTCCGGAGGAATTGGCATTGCCGGGAAATCAGTTCTGTTCTTTCGCAGGGAATTATGGGTAATATCCCCACCACCTCGGCTCCGCTCGGCTTTCCTTCCCCCTCCCCCCAGCCCCGCCTTGGGCCCTTCGATCGAGTCATGTGAATTGATGGGGATTGCCCATAGATTTCTCGGAATTCCTGGGGATTCCCCATAGGTTTCCCAGAATTCCTGGGGATTTCCCATAGATCTCCCAGAATTTCTAGGCATTCCCCATAGAATTCCCAGAATTTTTAGGCATTCTCCATAAAATTCCCAGAATTCCGGGGGATTCCCCATAGATTTCTCGCAATACCTGGGGATTCCCCATAGATTTCCCGAAATACCTGGGTATTCCCCATAGATTTTCCAGAATTCCTGCGGATTTCCCATAGATTTCCCAGAATTCCTGGGGATTTCCCATAGAATTCCCAGAATTCCTGGGGATTCCCCATAGATTTCCCAGAATTCCTGGGGATTTACCATAGATTTCCCTGAATTCCTGGGGATTCCCCATAGATTTCTCGTAATACCTGGGTATTCCCCATAGATTTTCCAGAATTCCTGGGGATTTCCCATAGATTTTCCAGAATTCCTGGGGATTCCCCATAGATTTCCCAGATATATACATATATATGGTATATATATATATATATATATATATATATATAGGGGAGAGTGGGGCAAGACCGGCAGTGGGGGCAAAACCGGCACCAAAAAAAAAAATGACCTAATGGTATTTTCGAATTCAGGCGAGTCATACGAAACGCCATACCGAGTGGTTCCGCTGAAAGCGATAAAAATTTTGGAGGGTGGGGCAAAACCGGCACCAAAAAAAAAGCGGCTAAATCGTATTTTCGCGATGAGGCGAGTAAGAAAAATCTGTATTCAACGTATCTCTGCTGAAAACGATAAAATACCGGGAAATGGGAGATAAACCGGCCAGACGCTCTCTCTAATTTCGTCGAATCTTCTAATTTCTAGAAAACTGTATAAATAATTGTTCTTTCGATTAATATTTTTCGCTTCATTTCAAATGGTATAGTAACAGCTCGTTTGTTAGTCTCTAAAACTTTTCTATTTTTTCTTTCATTAAATTGATTTTTCTATTCTTTTTCTATTTTTTTATTCTTTTTTTTTTTTTATTATTTTTTTTCTATTTTTTCTTTTTTTTTATTTTTTTTTCTTTTTTTTAGCTTTTTTTTACTCGCCTCATCGCGAAAATACGACTAAGCCGCTTTTTTTTTTTGATGCCGGTTTTGCCCCACCCTCCAAAATTTTTATCGCTTTCAGCGAAACCACTCGGTATGGCGTTTCGTATGACTCGCCCTAATTCGAAAATACCATTAGGTAATTTTTTTTTTTTGGTGCCGGTTTTGCCCCCACTGCCGGTCTTGCCCCACTCTCCCCTATATATATATATATATATATGGGGCATTCCACGCCAACTCGACCTGCCGCGGACCCTCACCATTTTTGATTTCTTTTTTCTTCGAGTATGATGGAAGAGAGGGCGAAAAATGAACGTCTGAATTATTTCAGATTTTTTGGGCCCCCGGTTCAAAAGTTGATTTTCTTTCAGGTAGAAATGTATTTGCGGATCCGTTAGTCGTACGAAAAAATCACCCAAATGAAAAAGTTTGCCAATAATATGAGGTGAAAAAAACTAATTTTTTTAGAATTTTGCAATATTCGTGGACGCTGTTTTTTCGATAAAACACTCTTAATTTGGGATTTCCACTGTGTTAGCCGTCATCGATGTTTGTTAAATTTTTACCATAAATTCTTTGTGAAAATACGAAACTTTTGAGACTATGTCGAAAGTGGTACTAGCTCTGGTTCAGATGCCAGAATTAAATGAATTTTGAATAAACTGAAAATACGAGTGAAATGGACGCACTGCAAAAACGATTTGAGCTATGTTTGACGTATTGCATTTGTATGATACTATATCGCGTGTCTAATGGTATAAGGTCGTATCCGCCAAAAAGGCGATTTTGGTGGTAAAAGGTCGTATACTTTTTTTTTTTTTTCGGCGTTCACTGTAAAAGTACCCAAAACATATGGATTCATAATTGAAATTACCTGCAAAAATAAATAAAGGTGAAAGGTCGTATGTTTGGTGGATCCACTCTTTTACCACCAACTTATTCTTTTTCATCACATTTATTAATGGTATAAGGTCGTATCCGCCATTTTTTTTTCTCTTTGCAATGGTCCAAAAACTTCTGAATCGCAAAAATACATCGATATTTCAGAGAAGTCGGAAATTGAGGAAAAAAAAAAAAAAAAGGGCGGATACGATCTTATACCATTAGACACGCGATATGGTACCATACAAATGCAATACGTCAAACATAGCTCAAATCGTTTTTGCAGTGCGTCCACTTCACTCGTATTTTCAGTTTAATCGAAATTCATTTGATTCTGGCATCTGAACCAGAACTAGTACCACTTTTGGCATAGTCTCAAAAGTTTCGTATTTTCACAAAGAATTTGTGGTAAGAATTTAAAAAAAAATCGATGACTGCTAACACAGTGGAAATTCCAAATTAAGAGTGTTTTGTCGAAAAAACAGCGTCCATGAATATTGAAAAATTCTAAAAAAATTAGTTTTTTTCACCTCATATTATTGGCAAACTTTTTCATTTGGGTGATTTTATCGTACGACTAACGGATCCGCAAATACATTTCTACCTGAAAGAAAATCAACTTTTGAACCGGGGGCCCAAAAAATCTGAAATAATTCAGACGTTCATTTTTCGCCCTCTCTTCCATCATACTCGAAGAAAAAAGAAATCAAAAATGGTGAGGGTCCGCGGCAGGTCGAGTTGGCGTGGAATGCCCCATATATATATATATTAGGGTGGTCCTTATTTAGGGCTCGGACGAATTTTTTATCAGACGCCCCCCAAATCGACTCCAAATAATTCAAAAACAATACCCTAATTTTTTCAGATTTTTATCTAGACTCTAACCCCTCCCACCGAGAGGGTGGATTTCCCCATTGGAAATACACGTGTTTTGGCCATATTCTCAGGATATATTTTATTCTAAAATTAAAAACTTTTAGAAAAATCTGTAACTGCGAGATTTTAGTGTTCATTGGTGCTACTATTTGAGAAAAAAATCACATTATCATACGGGTCAATCTAGACGAATTGCACACCCTTCATTTGAGAAAAAAGAGCAGATTAAAGGGTGTGCAATTCGTCTAGATTGACCCGTATGATAATGTGATTTTTTTCTCAAATAGTAGCACCAATGAACACTAAAATCTCGCAGTTACAGATTTTTCTAAAAGTTTTTAATTTTAGAATAAAATATATCCTAAGAATATGGCCAAAACACGTGTATTTTAAATGGGGAAATCCACCCTCTCGGTGGGAGGGGTTAGAGTCCAGATAAAAATCTGAAAAAATTAGGGTATTGTTTTTGAATTATTTGGAGTCGATTTGGGGGGCGTCTGATAAAAAATTCGTCAGAGCCTTAAATAAGGACCACCCTAATATATATATATATATATATATATATATATATATATATATATATTGTAACGTGCCAGGCTACCCTAGCCTGAGCGGTTACATTTGAAACTATCAACGGTCGTGCGAAGCGACTAGAAGAGTCTCGAAGCTTCGCACAACGACGAGCTGAGTGACGTCACGACGGGTATAAAAGGCGTGACGCCGCTCAGCTCACCAGCTATTCAGAGGCACAGCGCCTGATAGACTCACCAGCTATTCTAGGGTAGACACCAGATAGACTCACAGTTACTTGCTGGTCATCACGAGCATAGAGCTCTGATGAACCGTTAGAATCATCTATTCATATCAATATAAATTATAAATTCAATTTCACTCAGAAAATCAATTATCGAAAGTTAAGAGCATCAGCTAACAGAAAATACGTCAAAGAATATTATTAAACCAATTATAGAACAATCAGAGATAAAGTAAATGATAATTTAACTAGGAAAAGAATAGCAAAGACATAATAAAAGATTGTATTAAAGTAAGTAAGACATAGGCAACGTGTAAATATAGGTTAGGGTTGCAACCGTAGTTTTAGTTAATTAAATAAATATATTTTTGAACGTTACAAAAAAGCAATTTAATCAGATGTCAAACCCCTTCCTCCGCCATTTCCAGGTTATAGTTTAAATCTAACAGAAAGCTAGATACAGCCTTGGTGGATCTCCGATCTACCCAGGTCTGGCACAGCTATTATTTGGGAATAAATTAACTTCATTAAACTAACATTTAACAGTTAAGAGGGTAGAGTGCAGCCTTAGTGCGTTATCGTACTCAGGTCTGTGGGGAGGCGGCTTCAGCTACACGGTAGTTCAAGTCCGTAATAGGCACGGCTAATAATTAATAGTAGAAGTCTCAAACAAAAATAAAAATCGAGTAAAGAAAACACAATAACCAACCGGTTCGCGTCACCTTCAGTGACGCTCACTATCCGTAAAGTTACAATATATGGTATATCTCTCTATATTATAAAGATATATCGCCGCCGCCGCCGCCGCCGCCGCCGCCACCGCCGCCGCCGCCGCCGTGTCAGACTTTCCATGGCCTCCTCAACCCCGCTCGCTACCTCCCGCCCCCCCCCCCTTTCCATGGCCTCTTCGACCCCGCTCGGCTCTTTTCGCCCCTCCCCTCCCCCTTACCCTTAGGATGGGTTAGGTCGTTTCAGGTTAGGTTAGGTTGCCTTGGTCAGGATAGAGTAGGTTAGGTTGGTAACCTAACCTAACCTGACCTGACCTTTGAGGTGTTAGGTAACCTAACCTAACTCAGCTAGGTTATGTCAGGTCAGGTTGGGTTAGGTTGCCATGGTCAGGATAGAGTAGGCTAGGTTAGGTTAGGATGGGTTAGGTTAGGTTGCCTTGGTTAGGATAGAGTAGGTTAGCTTGGTAACCTAACCTAACCTTACCTAACCTTACCTGACCTGACCTTTGAGGTGAGGTTAGTTCAGGTCAGGTTGGGTTGGGCGGCCTTAGTCAGGATAGAGTAGGTTAGGCTGGTAACCTAACCTAACCTAACCGTACCTGACCCCTAACCTTACCTGACCTGACCTTTGAGGTGAGGTTAGGTCAGGTCAGGTTGGGTTAGGTTGCCATGGTCAAGATAGAGTGCGTTGGGTTGGGTTGGGTTAGGTTAGCTTAGGTTAGGTAATCTAACCTAACCTTTGTCAGTATCCCAGCGATCTCGGCTCCGCTCGGCTTTTGTTTATCCCTCCCTCCCCTACCTCTTGCCCTGGGCCTCCTCGACCCCGCTCAGATGTTTTCGCCCCATCCCCCCAGCCCATTCGGCTTCCCTATCGAAAACTATCCTGGATAGCCGAAGATAGCCGAGGACAGCCGAAGAGAGCCAAGGGGAGCTGAACCCGGTCCTCCCCTCGGTCCGAGCGCCCAGGAAAGGGAAAGGGGGAAGCAGAGCCGAGGAGAGTCGAAGAGAACCGGAGAGAGCCGAGGATGGCCGAAGACAGCCGAAGATAGCCGAGGATAGCCGAAAATAGCCGAAGATAGTCGAGGATAGCCGAGGAGAGCCAAGGGGAGCCGAACCCGGTCCTCCCCTCGGTCCAAGGGCCCAGGAAAGGGAAAGGGGGAAGCAGAGCCAATGCAGCCGAGGAGAGCCGAAGAGAACCGGAGAGAGCCGAGGATAGCCGAAGATAGCCGGGGATAGCCAAGGATGGCCGAGGATAGCCGAAGATAGCCGAGGATAGCCGAAGATAGCCGAGGATAGCCGAAGATAGCCGAAGATAGCCGAAGATAGCCGAGGATAGCCGAAGATAGCCGAGGATGGCCGAGGATAGCCGAGGAGAGCACAAAATGTCTGACACGGCGGCGGCGATATATCCTAATAATCTCTACACACGACTTCAAGAGATACGAATCCGAGGACCTGGACTACGAGAACTACGAAGCCGAAGACCTGGACACTGGAAATACTTAGCGAAAGACTTGGACAACGAGGAATACGAAACGAAGGACCTGGGCAACGAGAACTACGAGGCCGAGGACCTGGACTACAAGAAATACTTAGCGAGTGACCCGGACTAAGAGATCTACGAAGCCCAGGACCTGGACTACGAGATATACTCACTGAACGACCTGGACAACGAAGAATACGAAGAACATAAAATCCACGGATTATTTGAATTTTAGAAACAACTGATACAAATTAGAATATGGGGGGTTGGCGCGCGTAGCGCGCAGGGGGGCGAAGCCCCCCTAGTATATATATATATATATATATATATATATTAGACTGTGTCAAAAAAAACCGACATCTTCTTTTTGTTCGGGCCCTTTCGAAAATAGTTAGTGCTTAATATAAAGAAAATTGTCCCCAAAGCTTAGCTATGTAGCTCGAACACAGAATTAGCGCATTTGAAAATAAGATTTCCCATGTATTTCAAATGGCAAAATTTGTTTATCTTAGTTTTATTTTTATAATTCTCTTTATTCAACTGATAAGAATAAAGTGAATATACGGTTTTGAAGGGAAAAAAATTTCTGAGAAAATGCATGAAAAAAAATTTTTTAATTAATTTGTCGAAAAGTAAGTAGTAATCAAATATACATATGACTTTTAAACCACTGTAACTCGTTAACGGTTCAATCGAGCAACTTGGGCCAAAGGACTATTTTTGTAGATCATAAAATTCTCTACAAAACCGTATATCCACTTTATTCTTATCAGTTGAATAAAGAGAGTTATAAAAATAAAACTAGGATAAACAAATTTTGCCATTTGAAATACATGGGAAATCTTATTTTCAAATGCGCTAATTCTGTGCTCAAGCTACATAGCTGAGTTTTGGGGACAAATTTCTTTATATTAAGCACTAACTATTTTCGAAAGGGCCCGAACAAAAAGAAGATGTCGTTTTTTTTTTGACACAGTCTAATATATATATATGTTATTTAGCCATTTCCGTGACACCATTTTTTTTTTTATCGAAAATAGTGCGAAACGACCTCAACTTTTCAATCCCGTAAGCCAAATTTGATTTCTCAAAACCTTGCGGATTTGAGAAGCAATTTTATATGAATTGTACATTTTGGTGACACTATATATATAAATCTTTTCTGAGCATTTGTGCATTTCGATGACACTATATTGTAACATACTCGGTACTATTGCACCTCGAATCACGCCAGATCCAGAACAAAGGAAAGGATTATACTAATCCTCTACGTTCGACCAAGTGTCTGACGTCACGCTAAGAAGAGGGGATAGAGAGTATATAACCAGCTCACGCGTTCACTCGTTAGCGTAGTCAGGTAGAGCACCGGTGCGACTCACAACTTAGATAAAATTAAATTCACTTGAATAGCTTCAGATCGCCTAGATCCGAATAACTAACATAAAATCATGATATAGAATAAATTCAATTGCCTTTAGATAAAATATCACTGGTCACAATTCAAAATATAATCGAAGAGAATGAGAGGAAATATAACGAAAACGAAATAGAATCATAACAGAAAACATAACCGCGCATAGCCTAGAATATAAAAATAGAATATACAAACAGAACGAAAACCTAAACGGAACAAACAAACAAACGCGACTAGAGTCACGAAATTAGAATAGGAGTAGAATAAGTAAATCATTGTAAAAATTAGTTTATTAGAATTCATTTGAATACAATATTATTTTCTTATTTGAACTTTGTCGGATATTTCAGCACTGACTCCTAACTAATCAATTTCCATCCCTGAATAAGCCTTATAGGGACCAGCTTTGGATCATTCCAAGTGCGTACGGCGTTGGATTAACTTCCCGCGTCCGAGGGCCAAGGAAATACGATTCCGAGTCTGAGACACGGTCTTGGAATCGCAAGGTTCCCGGATCCGAGTAAAGAATAGGTTTTGTGTTTAGGAAAGCAGGCTTGGATTCACTTCCCGGCTCTGTTCGAATAGGAGAAGGATCGGCTTTGGTTCTACCCGAGTCCGAAGGGAACAGGCTTTGGTGGAGTAATCTACCCGAGTCCTGAGATAAAGTAAATTCACAAGGTTGCATAGGTGGCTTTTGGTGGCTAACCCATCCTTTTCCCTACCTACGTACCTCAAAGAAAAGCCCTAATAATTTTGATAATTTAAATCCCTTTTTATATAGGTAAAGAACTCACAATAACTGCGGGTATCTCTCAACTTTCGGGTTCAAGATACTCGCCAAAAGTTACAATATGTACAATCTCATATATCGCGTGTCTAATGGCATAAGGTCGTAAGCGCCAAAAAAAATTTTTTTTTGCGGATATGCCCAAAAGATTTGATATTGCATGAAAAAGATTTTGCCACCAAAAAAACAAGAATTTTTTTTTTGGCGCTTACGACCTTATGCCATTAGACACGCGATATATAGATTTTATATATACAATTATGTATATATAGTTTTTTTTTTTTTTTTTTTTTTTTTTTTTTCAATTATTATACAAATTCATACCAAGCAGGGTTGTGAAAATTTTAATTAAAAGTGTAATTCCATTAGTATAGTAACTCATATATATAGTTTTTTTTTTTTTTTTTTTTTTTTAATGTATTTATTATTATACAAATCCATACCAGATAGGGTTGTGAAAATTTTAATTAAAAATGTAATTCCATTAGTATAGTAACTCATTTATATAGTTTTTTTTTTTTTTTAATTATTATACAAATTCATACCAGGCAGGGTTGTGAAAATTGTAATTAAAAATGTGATTCCATCACATTTTCAATTACCATTACTTTACAAAAATGTTCAACTACATATTACGCATGTCATGAATAATCAAATCGGATATCGTATTGCTGAAGTAATTAATGGCTAATGACCCTGATACCAGGTGAGTGAACGGTGATTGTCGAACAATCATCAATCCACATGAATATATATAATATATGTCGGCGCGTGATATTTTGGACACGCTTTCTCACGGCTGGGGTGCGATGCCATAACTTTTATCACTGCTATCACTGTCGATAGATATCATAAAACAGTCTATTTTGTCTGTTTTACGTACACGTTTCACTCTTATGACATCTATCGACAGTGTGATAGCAGTGATAAAAGTTATGGAATCGCAGCCCTGTAGTGTTTATTAAATATCGAGACTATTGGTTTATGTTTAGTCTCAGTATATTTGTTAGTATTGAGATTAGAAGCTAGACGCCCTTAGAGTTAATAAGTGGCGTAGAGAAGGGATGCAAGACATGGGCATCCTTGTCGAACGCAGCCACAGCCCGGCGGTGGTGATTCTTAAGGGACATTCAGATTTTGAACTGAGCCAAAGAAGGATCTCATTAGAAGATCTGGTCTAAAGCATTTGCGATTTGATTTGAATCACGCCGTGGCGGTGGATTCGTTATTGTGTCTCTCTCTACGCGTTAGAGTAGAATGGTTTATTTGTTTGGTTGTAGTCTGGGATAGTTAACATCATCAAACACAATTATTAGATTTGATTTCATATTATTACTTCTTGTGAACGATCAAACAGCCTGCAAGTAAAGCCATAGCTGACCATTAATACCGCTCGACGCTCCGACATATATATACAGGGTGGTCCATTTTAATCTCCGCAGGCGAATATCTCGAAAACTAACAGTTATAAAAAAAAAAGTTTCATACAAAACTTGAAGGGTTTCGAAGGGGAAAGATGATGCTGATATGTGTTGACTTGTGGACTTCGCCAATTCCGAGATTTCGCAAGTAACTTCGGCTTTTAGATAGGGAACACATGTTTTGGTTGGGGGCAGCTGATAGCGAGATCAAAGACGCATTCAAATACGGAAGCATTAAAAATTGGAAAAAAAAATTTTGCAAAAAAAATTCAAAAAAAAAAAAAACGTTGATAGAGAGAAAAAAAAAAAAGAATTTATTGAAAATTGAAATTAAAAAGATAACAAAACCTCTACATAGTCGCAACCTTGACACTGGTGTGAAGGCTTAAGTCCGGCATGAGCTGGAACATGTTGTCAGTGTAATTATGTCGGGCGAACTAATGCGGTTAGTTTTTTGCGTTATTGATCTGCGAATTTTTTTTACTAATCTGGTGCATTCAAACTTTGAAATTTCAAAATTGGCGATAAAAATTTTGAGCTGGAGTGATAAACAATGAATGTGTTCGAAAGCTAGGGGCAAAAAAACAATCTTTTGCAAAAAAAAAAAAAATTCGCGAAATTTTTTTTTTGAATTTTTTTGGCAAAATTTTTTTTTTCAATTTTTAATGCTTCCGTATTTGAATGCGTCTTCGATCTCGCTATCAGCTGCCCCCAACCAAAACATGTGTTCCCTATCTAAAATCCGAAGTTACTTGCGAAATCTCGGAATTGGCGAAGTCTACAAGTTAACACATATAAGCATCATATTTCCCCCTCGAAACCCTTCAAGTTTTGTATGAAACTTTTTTTTTTATAACTGTTAGTTTTCGAGATATTCGCCTGCGGAGATTAAAATGGACCACCCTGTATAACATTTCGGTGGCGTCACGAAAATGTACAGTAACGTTCATTAATGGGTTCGCGGTGGCTAACTGTTTTTTTCGGACTTTTTCGGAAACGAGACTCCATTCTAGTCGTTTTTCATGTGCCGATAGCCGAAATTATAATAATAATAATTATGACCCCTTATAAAAATATTATATTATTTTATTTGATTGTATCCGAAAAAGTCCGAAAATAACAGTTACCCTGGTGAAAATAATTTCTACGCCAAACTACGAAAATGATCTACGAAAAAGTAGAGG
Source organism: Tenthredo mesomela (assembly GCA_943736025.1). NCBI lineage: Eukaryota > Metazoa > Arthropoda > Insecta > Hymenoptera > Tenthredinidae > Tenthredo > Tenthredo mesomela. The sequence continues at coordinate 14,936,244 of OX031020.1, read as the reverse complement.
ATTTCGGACTTTTCGTAGTTTTTTTTTACGTCAGATTTTACACAAAGTAGTAGTTTTTCGTAGATAATTCTAGAACGAAATTCGATCTGATTTCGATCTTTGTAGTAAATATCTGTAGTTCATCGTGATTTTTCGTATTTTATCATAGTTTTTCGTAGATAGTCGTAGAATGGGATAATACTGTATGCGATATTTGTAGTAAATATCCGTAGATCACCGTAGTTTTTCATGGATAGTCATAGAATGCGATACGATAATATATATATATATTATATGGGCATATCTCACAAACCTTTAACTTTCATGTAACTTGACTTACGGATTGCGAAAGTTAACTTGCAGGCAAAGAATTGGGTATTCATGCATGTAGCGAATTATTTTTGAGATACACGAAGCATAATCAATGTAAAAGAAATTATTTACTGTATCTACAAACTTCTTGTCCCTAATTGAAATGCAGGAATAAGCAACGTTGCATTGTGTAACTATGACTTTAACAAAACTTCGTACGGGATTTGCATTGATACGAAACTTTAGAAAAATTTGAAAAAAATAATTGGCTACGAGCAAGGTAGTATGAACATAATGTACGTAATTGTAGTCACCAAAATTCGTCTGCGATACTAGGGACACAGTACGAAGTGCTGTCTCTCGGTTTCGACATCGCACCTGACACCCAATGTTTCACGATTAAAAAACATCAGCACAAGCTAATTGGATGTATTTATCTACATGCACATGAAAGTAGAACTATCACGGATCGAAGGAACTAAAATTTACGTCTGAGAGTCAATTTCTTTTCTCGCAGTGTTCTGATCAATGGATACATATTGACGCGTGGAGAATAAATGTCAGGAATGTCTCGTCGTTATCCTGATAATCTGGTCAAGTAAGATGCTTATATTTGATACGAGTATATTGCTCATATCACGAATTATATCTTCAAAGATGTGCGCGATTATTTTATCAAAAATGACTTTTCTCTGGGTTAAAACGTATTGAAATGTCAGATTCGGGAATGTCAGATTCATAAATTCGTAACATGAATTTGCAACTATTCATTTTTTCAAGTGATCTAAATTATTTTCTGAGTCAGTAACCTTTGTAGCAGTTACCGTTTAACTTTTCTGTATACGATTAAAGTGAATTAATTTGAATAATAATAAAAATAATAAAAATGAATAAAATTTTTAATTTGAATAATACATATAAAATAATTTTTTTTTTTTTTTTTTCTAGTTTGAAAATAGTACTCTAGTACGGCAGAACAAAGATACAGATAGTTCTGACATCAAACCTACAGAAAATGAATAATTGTGAATATAAAATGGCAGTATTATTTTTTATGCGCGCACCCAGTATAATATGAATTGTACATGAATAGATATTGTTTTATGGAGGTCTTGTGATGCGAGAAAAAAATTGGCGACACTGTGTTTCTCAAATTAGATTTTTTTTTTTTGAGCTGCGAAAGTTAAAGGTTTGTGAGATATGCCCATATATTGTAACTTTTCGGATGATGAGCGTCACCGAAGGTGACGCGAACCGGTTTGTTTTCGTGTTTTCTTTCCTCGATTTATATTTTTTATTGAGACTTCTACTATTAATTGTTAGTCGTACCTACTACGGACTTGAGCTACCGTGTAGCTGAAGCCGCCTCCCCACAGACCTGAGCACGTAAACGCGCTAAGGCTGCACTCTACCCTCTTAAGGGGGTATCCCCACCTTTAAATGGGTTAAAATTCTGAGAAAGAAATTGATATTTTACAGCGAATTTGAGAGTCTGATCAAATCCAAAAAAATCATGAAGTTTAGGGAGGGTTTGACCCTCAATATCCATACTTAACATTGAATATTACTTTGAATCTAATAGTAGTTACGCTGAATATAGAAAAATACAAAATCACTCGGTTGTCGCAAAGAATCAGTAGTACCGTTGGATCGATTCTGGAATTTTTGGTCTGCAATTGTTCAGAAGAGATGTCTCTATCATATGAACATAGAACTTTTTGATATCGCGAAAATTGCCTGACTCGCTTAGTTTTTACTGAGATTTTTCTAATTTTTCAATTTTTTTTCTCTACTTTTTCTATTATCTCAACCAAAAATAGTAATATCAAAAAGTTCTATGTTCATATGATAGAGACATCTCTTCTGAACAATTGCAGACCAAAAATTCCAGAATCGATCCAACGGTACTACTGATTCTTTGCGACAACCGAGTAATTTTGTATTTTTCTATATTCAGCGTAACTACTATTAGACTCAAAGTAATATTCAATGTTAAGTATGGATAATGAGGGTCAAACCCTCCCTAAACTTAATGATTTTTTTGGATTTGATCAGACTCTCAAATTCGCTGTAAAATATCAATCTCTTTCTCAGAATGTCAACCCATTTAAAGGTGGGAATACCCCCTTAACTGTTAAATATTAATTTAATGAAGTTAATTTATTCCCAAATAATAGCTGTGCCAGACCTGGGTAGATCGGAGATCCACCAAGGCTGTATCTAGCTTTCCGTTAAGATTTAAACTATAACCTGGAAATGGCGGAGGAAGGGGTTTGGCATCTGATTAAATTGCTTTTTTATAATAACCAAAATCTATTTATTCAATTAACTTACTCTACTGTTGCAACCCTATTTTATATTTACAATGTCGCCTAATAACTACTTACTTGTTATACAAGACTTTTATTCAATGTGATTTTTTCTTTGTTCGTTTTATTCAATATAATGATATTTTTCAATTTCTCTATTTTCTTAGTTTATGCTGTTATCTTTTATTTTTTATTTTCTATATTTTTGATTCTATTTGATCTAGTGATTTTGATAAATTATATTTGAAGTGATAAAGTGATTCTAACGGATCACTAGGCGCTATGCCTTTAGTGTCCGAACAATAAGAGCGTAGTGAGTCAATTAGGTGCTTTACCATGGAATTGCTGGTGAGCTGAGCAGCGTCACGCCTTTTATACCCGTCGTGACGTCACTCAGCTCGTCGTTGTGCGAAGCTTCGAGACTCTTCTAGTCGCTTCGCACGACCGTTGACAGTTTCAAATGTAACCGCTCAGGCTAGGGTAGCCTGGCACGTTACAATATATATGGGGAATTCAACGTGAACTCGACCAATGTTTTTTCCTCATCATCTTTGATTCGCTTCACGATTTTTTATACGATTCCACGACCTCGAAAAAGCACTGCTGAATTTTTCCAGATTTTTCCCTCCAACCGTTAATTTTTCATGATTATTCAAACCCATTTTGAAATTGGCATTTTTCGAAAATCTCGAAAAATTCTCAAAAATCTTTTTTTTTTTTTTTATTTCGATCATTTCGACTCCCCTCCCATGATAGGATCCTTATTCCTTCTTTTTTTCTCAGCACTTTTAACATTTTGAACAAACGAAACACCATGTTCCAACGTTTCGAAAATTCTTGAAAAATTACGAAAAATTCTGTGTTTAATTCTGAATGTTTTCGCGTGAGACCCACGATGACGGATGAAAAATAGTATATTATGCTGCAAGGACCGAACGACAGTGATTTTTGATCAGGGTGAAGTTGGCTGAACGAGACGAAGGCGAGGGCGAAGCCCGAGCCACAGTCGAGTGCAGCCAACTTCGCCCGCGTCAAAAATTACTGTCAATCTGTCCATGCTGCATACCATACTTTTCATAACAAGCGCACAGAAAGTGGGGTTTGTCCTCATTTAGAGCGGAAAATCAGTCTTTGAGTCAGGATTCAGGTAACCCACTAATATATATTCTAACTGGATAGCCGATCGACCAAAATCGACGTCACCGCATGGTGGCAACGTTCGGAACTGGAGGACAAATATTTTCATTTTTGACCAGCATTTTTGTCCTAGGACCTGAAAAACTAACGAATTGGATCCTGACTCAAAAAGACTTATTTTCCGCTCTCAAATGAGGACAAAAAAACCCCACTTTCGGTGCGCGTGTTATGAAAAAGTTGTTTTGATCCTGCGTAGCAACGAACGGGCCAAGTTTTGCATAAAAATCTGCAAAACTTAGCCCTCTCGATGCCACGCAGCAAAACAATCGGGAAATATCCGATAATTTTGAAGGTCTTGTGGTATTACTACAGACAATATTTGAGAATTGGTCTTGAGAGTTCAACACTATATCGGCATTGATTTGAGGCAGTGGAACCTATTTTTTATACCGTGGGAACGAAGAATAATAATAATTCCCTCTGCGGGGGGCTTGAAAAAATCCTTTTTTTCGTCCGTCATCATGGGTTTCTACAGTCCTCAAACAACGGAATATCAATTATACGAATACCTATCTACGAAAATTTACAAAGACCTACGAACGAAATGAAGCTAAATCATTTTTCGTAGTCTTTCGTACATATTGGTAGAACTGATATTCTTTCGCTTGAAGACTGGAGGTTTTCATCATTTTTCATGAAAATTCGGAGATTTCTACTTCCAAAACTACAGGATAAATTCAAAAAAAGACTTCGCTCCATTTTGTTTGTAGATCTTTGTAGATTTTCATAGATAATGGTAGAACTGATATTCCGGTGCTTAAAGACTGTAGATTTTCGGAATTTGTCGTGGAAATTCGTAGTTTTCTATTTCTGAAACTACGATTAATTACGGAAAACTACGAAAACCTACGAAAACCTACGAAAACCTACGAAAAACTATTCTACGATTCTACGACCTACGAACGAAATGAAGCTAAATCATTTTTCGTAGTCTTTCGTACATATTGGTAGAACTGATATTCTTTTGCTTGAAGACTGGAGGTTTTCATGATTTTTCATGAAAATTCGGAGATTTCTACTTCTAAAACTACAGGATAAACTCAAAAAAAGACTTCGCTGCATTTTGTTTGTAGATCTTTGTAGATTTTCATAGATAATCGTAGAACTGATATTCCAGTGCTTAAAGACTGTAAATTTTCGGAATTTGTCGTGGAAATTCGTAGTTTTCTATTTCTGAAACTACGATTAATTACGGAAAACTACGAAAACCTACGAAAACCTACGAAAAACTACGATTCTTTACGCTTTTTTACGCTTTGAGTGTTTTCGTATTTTGGCGTAGAAATTATTATGAATTAGAAAACTAAAACCACGTATTTGGACAGCGGTTGTCTAACAACAATCAGCCTCCATAAATATACGTATGTATATATATTTCAGAGCAAAAACATTTCAGTGACGTCAGGGAGATGTACAAATCATCATCCAAAGGGTCACCGGAATGATTCTACCAATGATTGTTCGGACACTTCGGTGACACATATCTATATCTCACAATCAGCGGTGCTGATCCAAAGCTCGCTCATTATTATAATTCCGCAAACGACCTGAGATTCTTACCCTACGCTCAACTGTCTGAAATCACAGATAAAAATGCAACTGAAGGGACCGATATTATTCCGCTGTACCTACGTTTCGTCTTGAGAGTCTGATAGTGATTTATGCGATCACTGAGTCGATCGTAGAAACCATCTGATTTCTGTTATTTTCATCGGTGTGGGTGGAAAATTGTACGCAACAACGTTCATTATCAATTGGGAGATTTAAAACACGTATTTGGACGGCCATTGACGAACAAAAATCGGCCGTCATGAATATTTGTATATATGGGGTATATTCTCGCTCATCCGGGACACTTTTCTGGGCATGAATCGCCGATTTTAGTGTCACGCAAGATTTTGGTTCTTGGCCAATCCCTAACAACAAATCCAGAGTCATATCCCCTGATTTTAATTGGTTCAGAAGTTATCAGATTTACAAAATACGGGCAAATCAGTTTTCGAGCGCACCGCACTGTCTTCAAACGTACGTATCTTTGGTTCGAGGGGTCCAAAAAATATTTTCAACCAGTGCTCTGGAATCAGAAAACTCCTACCTTTCACGCTGTAATATCCAAGATTTTCGACAAAATACTTTTGCCAACGAATTTTACAATGTATTTTTGTTTTTCGTCCTGTGACCAAAGGGCATAATTTTTTTTTATGAAAATGGACCGTATAGGTAGATCTCAATGTACTTGAAAGACCCTGCAATTTTCAAGGTGGAGTTATTTTTCATTTTTTTTTTTAATAATTTTTCAGTTTTTTTTTTTTAGGCTTTTTTTCATCTCTTAAGACGGAACGTGGGATACAGCGGAATAACATAGGTCCCTCTAGCTGCATTTTAATCTACGATTTCAGAGAGTTAAGCGTAAGGTGAGAATCTTAGGTCGTTTGCGGAATTATAATAATGAGCGAGCTCTGGATCAGCACCGCTAATTGTGAGATATAGACATGTGTCACCGAAATGTACAAACAATCACTCTTGGAATCATTTCGGTGGTCCTTTGGATGATGAATTGTACACACTGATCTCTATATAACTGGATAGCGGACGGGTACGTTTTCTACCCGTACGGCGTGAAATCAATTGGAGCCTGGGCAGGGGTTTGGGGGGGTCGGACGAAGGGACGATCTTGGGCCTAATTCTCCGCGAGAAATTTGACTAGACGTACGGTTCAAGCTGGCCTGGGTTATTGATCATTGATCAATTAAGTGATTTCTCAGCTTGATATGTGTACTTTTTGCACAATTTTGTTGTTTTCGGATTATTTCGACTGTAAATAATAAAAAAGGAAGCGATTCTCCCCGGAGCGTGTCTTCGGGGTTAGGAAAATGAGCCATTCGATTGAAATTCAGGAATAGAAACAGGTTATGTTGCAAATAAAAATTTTAGCCATCGAGCTTATTTTATTTCATACGATATATTGAATGAATCTAACTCGCGATTTGCAGCATAGTTGAATAATGTAAGTGCTGAAGCACGCTTCGACGATTGAAAAAATGTATACAATATGAATAACTTTTAAAAAATCGAATGACAAGAAAACCTCACGAGTAATAATTGTGGAAGTATAAATTAAACGTAAAATCGTGAAAAAAAAGTGTAAAATTATAAATAAATTGTCGGATTGTAAAATTATGAATTGATTGCAAAACTGTCAAATTGAAAATGAAATTAATTGATCAGTCAAAATAATAATTCTCGCATGAATTAATAGGCTTCGAACGATAGAGTCACTACTCAATGAAATAAACACAGACCTGGGACTAAGAAGGTCAATGACAATAACATGAATTTCAAGTAAAGATTCCTCCAGTCCTTCAGTGGTCTAATTGGACAAGGCGTCGCAGTACAAATGCGGAGGTCCCGGTTCAAACCCGGGCTGAAGGAATTTTTACTTGAAAAAATAATTATGATGCACTTCCGTTTTTTTCGGTCTATCTGAAGATTGCACGCTCTATATAGAGGTCAGCTTCAGTTAGAAGACTTCAAAATTTGGTTCGACTGGTCCGATAAATTCACATATGGTATGAAATAATTCTCGCAAATAAACAAATATTACATCTTCAATTAAAAAATTCCATGATTGAAATTGAGATTGGAATAACATGAGCCGTTAACGTTACTCTACGAACGGCGTTTATGCATTTGAACTACGCGAGGAGACTTTGGCCCAAACAAATTGCAAATGGCGCTGTTCAATTGGTTTCACTCGGCGGGCCCGGTCCGCCATCCAGTTATATAGAGATCAGTGATTGTACATTTCCGTGACGTCACCGAAATGTTTTTACTCTGGAATATATATAAACATATATTTGTGACGGCTGATTGTTGTTCGACAACCGCCGTCCAAATACGTGGTTGAAATGTCCTCATTGATGATGAACGTCGTTGCGTACAATTTTTCACTCACACCGATGAGAATAACAGAAATCAGATGATTGTAGCTTAGTGATTGTATATATGATATATCACTATCAAACGCTCAAGACGGAACGTGGGATACAGCGAAATAACATCGGTCCCTCCAGCTGCATTTTCATCTGCGATTTCAGAGAGTTGAGCGTAAGGTAAGAATCTCAGGTCGTTTGCGGAATTATAATAATGAGCGAGCTCTGGATCAGCACCGCTGATTGTGAGATATAGACATATGTGTCACCGAAATGTACAAACAATCATTCGTGGCATCATTCCGGTAACCCTTTGGATGATGAATTGTACATTTCCTTGACGTCACCGAAATGTTTTTGCTCTGAAATATATATATATATACATTAGGGTGATTCAAAAAAAAAAAATTTTTTTTTTTTCCTTTCACTAACAGGCTCAAAAGTTTCATTTGGGTCAAAAAGTATGCCTGTTAAAATATGAGCTCTTAATATTAATATTAAGAGTGGGCGCATCGCACTTTTCGATTTTCCATAAGAATAACATGGGATAAATCATTCTTGCTTCTTCTGATTTTTATAACTAGCAAATGATATGTCACACAGAGAATCTACATACATATTTTTGTAGAGAATTGAACGCTCTACAAAAAAGTTCTGAGTTATTTTCCAATAAGTCCACTCGTTCAAAAGTTATTCAAGGTCAAAGTTTAAGTTATTTTAATTGATTTTAATGTTAATTTTTTCAATTTAAATTTTTTTATTTTTTTGTATTTTTCGTTTTTCATTTTCCAACCAAAACATGTCTGTAGATTCTTTGTGTGACGTATCATTTGCTAGTTATAAGAATCAGAAGAGGCAAAAATAATTTATCCCATGTTATTCTTATGGAAAATCGAAAAGTGCGATGCGCCCACTCTTAATATTAATATTAAGAGCTCATATTTTAACAGGCATACTTTTTGACCAAAATGAAACTTTTGAGCCTGTTAGTGAAAGAAAAAAAAATGAATTTTTTTTTTTTTGAATCACCCTAATATACATATGGGATATTCTCGCTCATCCTGGACACTTTTCTGCGCATGAATTACCGATTTTAGTGCCACGCGAGATTTTGGTTCTTGGCCAATCTCTCACAACAAATCCAGAGTCATACCCCCTGATTTCAACTGGTTCATAAGTTATCAGATCTACAAAATACGAGAAAATCAGTTTTCGAGCGCATCGCACTGTCTTCAAACGTACGTATCTTTGGTTCCAGGGGTCCGAAAAATATTTTCAACCAGTGCTCTAGAATCAGAAAACTCCTACCTTTCACGCTGTGATATCCAAGACTTTCGACAAAATACTTTTGCCAACGAATTTTACAATGTATTTTTGTTTTCCGTCCTGTGACCAAAGGGCATAATTTTTTTTGATGAAAATTGGACCGTAGGTAGATCTCTGTGTCATTAAAAGACCCTGCAATTTTCGAGATGGAGTTATTTTTCATTTTTTTTAAATAATTTTTCAGGTTTTTTTTCAGGCTTTTTTTTCATCTCTCAAGACGGAACGCGGGATGCAGTGGAATAACATCGGTCCCTCCAGCTGCATTGTAATCTACGATTTCAGAGAGTTGAGCGTAAGGTAAGAATCTCAGGTCGTTTGCGGAATTATAATAATGAGCAAGCTATGGATCAGCATCGCTGATTGTGAGATATATAGACATGTGTCACCGAAATGTACAAACAATCACTCTTGGAATCATTTCGGTGGCCCTTTGGATGATGAATTGGACATTTCCGTGAAGTCACCGAAATGTTTTTACTCTGGAATATATATATACATATATTTGTGACAGCTGATTGTTGTTCAACAACCGCCGTCCAAATACGTGGTTGTAATGTCCTAATTGATAATGAACGTCGTTGCGTACAATTTTTCACTCACACCGATGAGAATAACAGAAATCAGATGATTTCTACGATCGGCTTAGTGATTGTATACATCACTATCAAACTCTCAAGACGGAACGTGGATACAGCGGAATAACATATCGGTCCCTCCAGCTGCATTTTAATCTGCGATTTCAGAGAGTTGAGCGTAAGGTAAGAATCTCAGGTCGTTATTTATTTTTTTTCCACACTTTTTCCGTACGTCTCAACCTCACGCGAAAGAAATACGCGTGACCCCTGAAAAGAAAGAAATCAAAACGAATGACTTCAGTCTTTCTGGTGAAATATATATACCGCGATAATCAGGTGAAAGAGAATGGTCCATCCGCCCAGGCAGACAATATTTCGTATTTTTAGGGGGATAGCCACTCGTTGCGCTGAAAAAATCCCTAGGGTGATTTTGGCGCGCGGTCGATGCAACTCGGCAGCCATTGTTAATACAAGCCGGCTGACTGTCAATACATCGCGGAAGGTAGACAAGTGTGGTTATGTTCGTTTATTTGAAGGAAATGATAAATAAAGTAAATGAAACCTACGTGAATAAGCTAGGAATATTTATCAAAAATCGATCAATTAGTTTTAAATGATATCTTAATGCAATCAACGACTTAACCGAAGCTATAACTGGAAATTAATGAGAATCGAAAAGTTCATCGAGAACAACTAATTTGAACGAAATTATCATTTAAAACTAATTGATCGATTTTTGATAAATATTCCTAGCTTATTCACGTAGGTTTCATTCACTTTATTTATCATTTCCTTCAAATAAACGAACATAACCACACTTGTCTACCTTCCGCGATGTATTGACAGTCAGCCGGCTTGTATCAACAATGGCTGCCGAGTTGCATCGACCGCGCGCTAAAATCACCCTAGGGATTTTCAGTGCAACGAGTGGCTATCCCCCTAAAAATACGAAATATTGTCTGCCTGGGCGGATGGTCCATTCCCTTTCACCTGATTATCGCGGTATGTTATTCAGCCATTTTCGTGACACCATTTTTTTTTTTTTCATTGAAAATAGTGCGAAACGACCTCAACTTCTCAATCCCGCAAGCCAAATTTGACTTCTCAAAACCTTTTGTATTTGAGAAACAATTTTATATGAATTGTACATTTCAGTGACACTATATATGGGGTAGTCTGCCTCAAGCGGGACACTTTTCTGCGCATAGGTCACCGATTTTGGTGCCACGCGAGATTGTGACTTCGAACCGATCCCCAACAAGGAATCTAGAGCCATTCTAGCTCTAGATTCCTTGTTGGGGATCCGTTAGGAGTCAAAATCTCGCGTGGCACCAAAATCGGTGACCTATGCGCAGAAAAGTGTCCCGCTTGAGGGAGACCACCCCATATATACATTTTTTCTGAGCATTTGTGCATTTCCATGACACTGTATATATACAATCTCATATATATAGATTTTATATTATAAAATCTCGTATGCATAGATGGTTACATGTACCGTTTTTTCCCCCATAAAATCTAACCTCCTTGTATGGTCTTTTTCTGTCGAAAAACAATATGTTGGTAGTGTAAACCATAGAATATAAGAATCGAGCACCGGAATCAGCAGAAATAGCGATATCGGAGTAGTAAGGCTGGATTCCCATGGGGCCGGAATTCACGGATCCGGAACTGAATCGGAAATCTAGGGGGTTTTCAAGAGCCAATCAGAGATGTTCCGGTCATTCTTTGTTGCGGGAGAATAATTTCCTACGTTCCCATGGTACGTAATTCACGGCGACGGAACGCTCAGTTGCGAATCACAGTGTTTCTTTCTACCGGTAAATTTAAAATCTATCATTCTGATTGGCTGCCGCTCGTTCCGGTATTAATAATTCCGGTCCATGGGAGCCATGGACTCGAACAGCAACGGATCCGTATACTCACACAACTATGCAGTTCCTATAAACCCGTGCTATAAACGCTATGCGAATAAAAATTTATTCAATCGTTAAATATGTATACTTACGGGATTAACAACGCGACTCATTTTTACCAATTCTTTATAATATTCAACAATAATACTGTCTCTCGTGGCTGTTTCACTGTTCACACATAGATACATACATAGGGCAATCCGTCGGTTTCGTTGACATATGACAAATGGCCGCAATGCACACGGAACGTACTGACCGGAACGTCTCTGATTGGCTCTTGAAAACCCCCTAGATTTCTGATTCCGTTCCGGATCCGTGAATTCTAGTGACTTTTTCTATGCGTAGATGTATACATACACGCAATACATAGAAAAAGTCACTAGAATTCCGTTCCGGATCCGTGAAGTCCGGCCCCATGGGAATCCAGCCTCAGGCTGCCGTCCCATGTAGGGCCGGAACGGAAAAACGGAACGGAACCTAGTGACTTTTTCCATGTATTGCGTGTATGTATACACCTACACATTCAACGTTCCGTTCCGTTTTTCCGTTCCGGCTCTACATGGGACGGCAGCCTGAGTCAAAGAAGTATCGTTTTTCTATTTTGGTGACAATTATCCATATTTCAGCAGTACTAAGATACAGATAGAGGTTCAAGATGTGTATGTTACGGAGCGAATACATTTCGGCGACGTTACGGAACTGAACAATTCAGCATCGAAAGGGTCACCGAAATGATTCCATGAATGATTGTTTGTACATTTCGGTGACACATGTCTATATCTCACAATCAGCGGTGCTGATCCAGAGCTCGCTCATTATTATAATTCCGCAAACGACCTGAGATTCTTACCTTACGCTCAACTCTCTGAAATCGTAGATTACAATGCAGCTGGAGGGACCGATGTTATTCCGCTGCATCCCGCGTTCCGTCTTGAGAGATGAAAAAAAAGCCTGAAAAAAAACCTGAAGAATTATTAAAAAAAAATGAAAAATAACTCCATCTCGAAAATTGTAGGGTTTTTTAAGTACATAGAGATCTACCTACGGTCCAATTTTCATCAAAAAAAATTATGCCCTTTGGTCACAGGACGAAAAACAAAAATACATTGTAAAATTCGTTGGCAAAAGTATTTTGTCGAAAATCTTGGATATCACAGCGTGAAAGGTAGGAGTTTTCTGATTCTAGAGCACTGGTTGAAAATATTTTTTGGACCCCTCGAACCAAAGATACGTACGTTTGAAGACAGTGCGATGCGCTCGAAAACTGATTTTCTCGTATTTTGTAGATCTGATAACTTATGAACCAGTTGAAATCAGGGGGTATGACTCTGGATTTGTTGTGAGAGATTGGCCAAGAACCAAAATCTCGCGTGGCACTAAAATCGGTAATTCATGCGCAGAAAAGTGTCCAGGATGAGCAAGAATATCCCATATGTATATATATATGGGGGATTCCACGTCAAATCGAACGGTCGATTTCCCTCACCCTTCCCGATCTGTTTGCCCTTTGACACAATCAAAGTACATGTTGTAAAGATGAACTGTGATTTTTTTTCAGATTTTTTTGAGCTAGTATTTTCTCACGACAGCTCATCGAATAAACTGATTTTTTGATTTTTTCGATTTTGCGCACCTACGTAACTCAAAACCTGGAAGACATATGAAAAAAGTTGTTCGACGAAAATTGAAGGTTTTCTTGTGAACCTTTCGAAAGTATTTTTTTCGCATTTTTCAAACCCCGTTTAAGTATAGTTTTGATAAAAAATCTTCGAAAATCATCTCTAACAAAAAAGTGCCCTAATCGAATTGACTGAAATTTATACACAGCGTGCCTTTTTCAATGTCAAAGATTGTCTGAAAATTTCATAGTGGGCGGAGTAGTGGTTCAGAAGATATATCAACAAATATCCGCGGAGTGCCGAGAATTCGGTGATTATTTGATTCAAACTTCGCGGCGTAGCAAGCTATTTGCTTACCCTGCACGTGGCACTGCTGCAAAATCGAGCGCGATGTTCAATTGTTTTACGTGCTGTTCATATCTTCAATTGACGTTTCAAGTACGATCCCGTCGTCAATCGAAGAATATAATATTTCCACACGGCGTGCGCAAAGTTCGATTTTGCGCACGCTTCGCGTGCATAAAATTCAACTTAACGCGTGCTGTGTTGAAAAATGAAATTCGATACACGTGCGAAAGATGATTCTCGACTCGTGTGATTATCACCCTCGCTTCGCTCGGGCGAAAAACTTCACACTCGTCCGAGAATCAACACTTTCGCACTAGTATCGAAAAGTACTATTATCATTCTTTACGTGTTTAATATTAAGTTTGCAACTTCCACCCGAAATAGTATATTGTGTACCAAGGGCGTAAAGTGGGCTTTTTTAGACCGAGTGTGGAGTTTGCAGTACGAGTCAGAGGCGAGGTAGCACGAGTCGAAGACGAGTGCGTCTGCGAGCCGAACATGCGATGCGTCTGCGACAACCATATTTTTTGTGACAGCACGATTTTCGCGTTTTTGAGCGATTTTGAGGAAGCGGGCAAAAAAATCGGTAGCGGGCAAAAAAAGTCGGTAGCGGGCAAAAAAGAATTTTTTTCGCCCGCTACCGACTTTTTTTTGCCCGCCGGTCAATAAACGGCCACTTTCAGCCCTATTATTAGGTCTAAAAAAACGCAAAAATCGTGCATGTGTTACGTAAAACAAATTTTGACACGTAAAATCGACGTTTTTGTACTGGCGGGCAAAAAAAGTCGGTAGCGGGCAACAAAAGTTCTTTTTAGCCCGCTACCGACTTTCAGAGGGTAATAATGAACTTTTTTTGCCCGCTGCTTTTAGCGGGCAATAATAAGCTTGTTTTGCCTGCTACTTTTAGCGGGCAATAATGAACTTTTTTTGCCCGCTACTGACTTTTTTGGACAACTACCGATTTTTTTCCCCGCTTCTTTAAAATCGCTCAAAAACGCGAAAATCGTGATGTCACATAAAATATGGTGTGCACCAAGGGCTAAGTGGGCTTTACGCCCTTGGTACACAATGTACTATTGCGGCCACGATTCGAAAATGCAAAGTCGATCCCGGGTATGCAAAAAAAAAACATTGTTTCGTCCCTGGCACTAATGGTGTTATGAGCAGTAAAATATTCTCTTATGCGACAGAGTCAGATGTCCATAAAATTTGAAAAAAACCGGCAACTCTGGCCAATAATCATCAATAGGTAGTTGAAATACCAGGGTTGCGATTCTGTAACTTTCCGCTAACTCGCTAACTCGCTAACTTTTCGCTCTAAGACCGTTGGTTGGCTGTGGAGCGTCCAATCAGAGATCGTTACGGGCCCCAACGATCTCCGATTGGACGAAGTTAGCGAGTTAGCGAGTTAGCGAGTTAGCGGAAAGTTACAGAATCGCAACCCAGGAAATATTACCTTAATAAAACCTGTTTCTTGAGAATTAAACTTCAGTCTATCATTTATTACAATTGCTGACATGATATGTGAATCTCAAACTGCCGGACAATATTTTTTAAGCTTATTCATCAAGGTAGGGATTCAACTATGCGTTGCGTATCGTAATACGGATTGTGTTTAACATTCATACCGCCATATTGTAGTGTATGGCTGAAAAATTCTACAGTTCCATGTAAACTATTACTTGTAACTTGTGAACTACTGTTCGGCCCATCATAAAACTTACAGACAATCTTTGGTATTGAAGAAGACATGCTGTGTAAAACTTTCAGCCAATTCGATTAGGGCACTTTTTTGTTACAGAAGATTTTCGAAGATTTTTCATCAAAACTACACTTTAACGGGGCATAAAAAATCACAAACAATTATTTTCAGAAATTTCATAGAAAGATGTGAAACTTTTGTGTTAGAACTTTTTCCATATGACATCTGGATTTCAAGCTATGTTAACTTGAAAAATCGCAAAATCGTTGAAAGCTGATTATTCGACAAGCTGTGGTGAAAAAATGATTGGTCAGAAAAATCTGAAAAAATTCAGAGTTGATGCTTTCAATACAAACTTCAATCGGGTAAAAGGGCGAAAACATCAAAAGTGGTCAGGGAAATAATCTGGTTTTTTCATTCGATTTGACGTGCAATCCCCCATATATATTTCAGAGCAAAAACATTTCGGTGACTTCAAGGAAATGTACAATTCATCATCCAAAGGGTTACCGGAATGATTCCACGAATGATTGTTTGTACAACTCGGTGACACATATGTCTATATCTCACAATCAGCGGTGCTGATCCAGAGCTCGCTCATTATTATAATTCCGCAAACGACCTGAGATTCTTACCTTACGCTCAACTCTCTGAAATCGCAGATGAAAATGCAGCTGGAGGGACCCATGTTATTTCGCTGTATCCCACGTTCCGTCTTGAGCGTTTGATAGTGATATATCATATATACAATCACTAAGCTACAATCATCTGATTTCTGTTATTCTCATCGGTGTGAGTGAAAAATTGTACGCAACGACGTTCATTATCAATGAGGACATTTCAACCACGTATTTGGACGGCGGTTGTCGAACAACAATCAGCCGTCACAAATATATGTTTATATATATTCCAGAGTAAAAACATTTCGGTGACGTCACGGAAATGTACAATTCATCATCCAAAGGACCGCCGAAATGATTCCAAGAGTGATTGTTTGTACATTTCGGTGACACATGTCTATATCTCACAATCAGCGGTGCTGATCCAGAGCTCGCTCATTATTATAATTCCGCAAACGACCTGAGATTCTTACCTTACGCTCAACTCTCTGAAATCGCAGATTAAAATGCAGCTGGAGGGACCGATGTTATTCCGCTGCATCCCACGTTTCGTCTTGAGCGTTTGATAGTGATATATACAATCACTAAGCTACAATCATCTGATTTCTGTTATTCTCATCGGTGTGAGTGAAAAATTGTACGCAACGACGTTCATTATCAATTAGAATATTTCAACCACGTATTTGGACGGCGGTTGTCGAACAACAATCAGCCGTCACAAATATATGTATATATATATATTCCAGAGTAAAAACATTCCGGTGACGTCACGGAAATGTCCAATTCATCATCCAAAGGACCACCGAAATGATTCCAAGAGTGATTGTTTGTACATTTCGGTGACACATGTCTATATCTCACAATCAGTGGTGCTGATCCAGAGCTTGCTCATTATTATAATTCCGCAAACGACCTGAGATTTTCACCTTACGCTCAACTCTCGGAAATCGTAGAATAAAATGCAGCTGGAGGGACCGATGTTATTCCGCTGTATCCACGTTCCGTCTCGAGCGTTTGATAGTGATTTATGCAATCACTAAGTTGATCGTAGAAAACATCTGATTTCTGTTATTTTCACCGGCTCGAGTGAAAAATTGTACGCAACGACGTATATATAGTCGAGCAGTGCCCGCGTCGGATCGATTCTTATCGTCCGACGTTTCAGTCCTATTCTGGATGAGTATGATGGCTTCATCTCCTGGAGATGTCTCTGTACGGTATACGCATCCGTTCTCGTAGTCCAGGTCCTCGGCTTCGTAGTTCTCGTTGTCCAGGTCGTTCGCTTCGTATTCCTCGTAGTCTAGGTCGTTTGCTCTGTATTTCTTGTAGTCCAAGTCGTCGGCTTCGTAGTTCCCGCTGTCCAGGTCGTTCGCCCAGTATTCCCTCTAGTCCAGGTCGTTCGCTAAATATTTTTCGTAGTCTAAGTCTTTTGCTTCGTATTTCTCGTAGTGTAGGTCCTTTGCTTTGTATTTCTCGTAGTCCAGGTCCTCGGCTCCGAGGAATACGAAGCCAAGGACCTGGACTACGCCAAATACTAAGCGAACGACCAGGATTACGAGAAATACGAAGCCGAACGACCTGAACTACGAGGAACACAAAGCGACCGACCTGGAGAACGAGAACTACGGAGCCGAGGACCTGGACTACGAGAACTACGTAGCAATCAGCGGTGCTGATCCAGACCTCGCTCATTATCATAATTTCGCAAACGACCTGAGATTCTTACCCTACGCTCAATTCATAATCAAAAGAGTCACCGAAATGATTCTACTAATGATTATTTGTACATTTCGGTGACACATGTCTATATCTCACAATCAGCAGTGCTGATCCAAAGCTCGCTGATTATTATAATTCCGCAAACGACCCGAGATTCTCACTTTACGCTTAACTCTCTGAAATCGCAGATTAAAATGCAGCTGGCAGGTCATTCACATATTTCCGAAAAAAAAGAAACATTTCGGTGACGTCACCGAAATGTACAATTTATGTTTATATGATAGTCACCAAAATGTATTCAATAACAATTGTTTGGACATTTTGGTGACAGTATGTAATTCGCACTGATACATGTAAGCGAGATCTATTTATTATCATAATCATTCAGACTAAGACCTCTGATTCAATTTCTGATATCAGAGTGATCGAGCTATCAAGTAATCAGTAAATATTGTGTCGAATTGTACAAAAATTGAAATTTGAAAACTGTCACGGAAATGTTCAAATGTCATGTATAGATGAATATGTGTTATGTGCATTTCGATGACTGTCGCCGAAGTGTACGAATTAACCGAAAAACATTTCGGTGACGTCAGGGAAAGGTCGTGAAGTCACGGAAATGCACAAATTATATTCAAAAATGTCATCGAAATGGCTAAATAACATACATATATATATATATATATATATATATATATATGGGTCAAAATCATGGAGGTGGAAAATTTGGGTTGAAAAGGATTTTTATTATTGAAATTACATAATATCATGGATTTTTTTACTTTGATCGATCAATATTGCTGGTAGTTGATGCTACATCAAGTAATTCCGCATAACATTTCTCCACTTTCATTTTTATTCAGTCTAACATGGTCGTCATATCATTTCGGGAACGCGTCCATATTACATTTTCTTCTATTCACATGGCAAAAAATGTAATGAAATCAACTCCGCAGAGATAACTATTTTAGTGAAAACAATATACTAAATATAATGTTTAGGATAATGGGAAATTTTCGGAATCAATAAAAAAAAAACATATTCTTGTGTTTTACCAAATGTTGTCCGACGAAAAATTCGTCATCCCGGGAACGCATTCATAATCTGTGAAAATATTGCGCGTGTAACGTAGTGGATGATGCTTACTAGAAGTCATGTAAAGTGACAGTGAACAGGTTGCCGGCGTGTCATCGTTCTTCCGGATTGAATTAATTATTTAATTGATAAGTACATTTCAATTCGATATTTGAATACCGTACATCAATACAGTATCATCACGGGAACGCTGTCAAACATTTTGTTTATGCGAATGATGAGACTTTTTATAGTAATTATGATGAATAATGAAAATCCCTCGCAATATAACCTCAGAAATACGGCATACGACGATGTGTGTAGAAATTTTGTGTGTAGAAAGGTAAAAACGTCATTTCGGGAACGGTCATTTCGGGAACGTTCCCGGACTATGACGAGCGTTACCGAAATGACGTCTGCGTTCCCGAAACGACTCTGTGAGGCAAATTCTTGTTCAATTATATGATTTTTCAGAAAAAATCATTTTCTGACAAAAAATTGTATTAGGAATGAATATTTCTTGTGCAATCAAAATTTCTCAAAAATAATAATAGTTCACTCATACATATCAAGTTACATGCTATGCACTACCATCACTTAGGGGACGCTACCATCACTTCCGAAAACGATGCAAAATCTAAATTAATGAGAAAAATGTTTGATTTCCCGCACTCAATTCACACGAATTTAGTGTGCTGCAAGAAACTGATAAAATTCAATCACAAATGAGATAATCAAAACTCACAAATATAAAATAAATTGAAGATTAGACTAGGACATTTTGCCATGAAGGCACTATTGAGTGAAAATCTGTTAAAAAATCTGAAACTCCAAAATGTTAGTTGAACTTTTCATGGTATAATATTTATTCAACACGTGCATGTAATAGGCCTTTTTTCTTGCATGTAAAGCGGATAGAAAATTACTAATTTGCAGCGTGGACTTCATGACTTCCCTAGGGAGTTGATATTCATTTTCACACTGCCTGCGCAAAGTTCGATTTAATATAATATAATATAAGTACATGAAATTCAACTTAATGCGCATTGTGTTAAGAAATAAAGTTCGATATACGTGCGGAAGATGATTTTCGACTCGAGTGATTGTCACCCTTGCTTCGCTAGGGCGAAGAACTTCACACTCGTCCGAGAATCAACACTTTCGCACTAGTATCAAAAAGTACTGTCATCTCCCAAGGGAAATAATGAATATTACCTCTCTAGGGAGATGATAAGTCCTTTTCTTGTAAAGGGAGGTAATATCCATTACCTTCCAAAGGAAATATTGGGTATTATCTCCCTAGAGAGGTAATTGAGTACATTTACTTCCAAAGGGAGGGAACTTTTTGAAGGAAGGGAGCGTTTCAAAAGTTTTCAAATTTTTTGAAATTTTTAAAATTTCAAAAATTTCTATCGTACATGCACGAAAAAAGGCCTATACATGCACTCTTCGAAAAAAATACGGTTTGCAGCAAGGGGGGGGGGGGGGGGGGGGGTAATTTCAAGCTCGGGTGATGACGTTGCATTCGTCTTTGTCTTGAGCGTTTTCGGCGCTCTCGACTCCGACTTGTGCAACATGATCTGACCCTTGCTAAAAACTACCCATTTCCCCCCCTTGTTGACCAATGTACTATTATTCTTACCAATTGAAACTGAAATAACGTAAAATGGGTCCATCCCAACGAAATCGAACATTTCATTTTGTATTTTAAATGACATTCCCGAAATGATTCTTTCTTACGCCATTGCTCTTAATATTGTCAATAAATTATTTAAAAGATAATTTTTTGCGCTGCCCGCTTACGTAATGATTGATGAAGAATAGAGCTATGATTTCAGCAAGTAATATTGACTCTAAAACCAAGTTGAATTTTTCGGAGTTTGAATACCAGAATTTTCCACCTCCATGATTTTGACCCATATATCTATTGTAACGTGGCAGATTTGATATTTAATATTTTGTATTTGTCATCTGCCACTGGACCGCGCCTCCACTCGCAAACGTGAGCGACCATGCTGCTGCCGTACCGAAATTCTTCACCGAAGCGCAAGTCCAACCTTTAGGCTATTAGAATACGTGTCTGCCTTAAGTTTTTTTTTGTGAAAAGCAGGTAACCATCGCCTAGGACATCGTGGGATTCGTCGATCGTCGCAGGATCATCTGGGGGATGTCCTGGAAACCTCGGCACTAGTAACCGCACCTAAGTCATCAGCCTCCGTCTCTGCAGCCTCGTCACCTGCCGGCCGGGAGAGGGCTGCACCTCCCAGCCTGCTATCGCCGCCAGCCGTTACCTCCCGGCCTGATTTTGGAAATGTTCAGCGCTATGGGTGCGGAGAACATGTCGGGTGTGGAAAGGCTTCCCCCACCACATTTTGGATCGCCGATCGACGATCACTCCGTTGCCGACCAGCACAGCGAAAACGTCGAGTTCTTACGTTACCTTTACCGTACCTTATCTTTATCTGGGGCTTATCTTTATCTTTTGTCTTTTTCTTTCTGGGGTTTCTTTAGTTTTTCTTTAGTTTGTTATCTTTTGGGGTTTTTTTTTTGTTAGTTTCGTTTCTTGCCTTCTGCATTTTTATTTTTGAGTGTGTGCTCTCTTTCTGACGCCGCCTGGGCTGTGACCCATCTAAAAGGTAGGCCTTTCTATCCATGACCTCGACCATCCGTCCCCAAGCGATTTTTGCGGCGTTGCCGATTAACGACTTTGATTCAAATTCTGCGGTCGACGGGTGGTCGTGGTCGGATATCTTTCCTAGGCTACTCTAGCATTAATTAGGCTAATTAGTATCTTTTCTGGACTTGCGCTGCTCGGGAAGAATCCCTTGCCGTCTCGCATACGTTACCTATAACTTTCTTTTTTTGCGTGCGTTAGTTTGCGTTTAAATGTTATCTAGCGTTCCTTTTTTTTTTCTCCTTGCGTGCATGCGTACGTTAAGTTACCTTTAAATATCTTTAGCTTCACTTTCTTTATTAGCTTGCGTTAACTTCAGTATCTTTTCCTTCTCTTTTTTGTATTATTTAGTTATCTTTTGCGGCATAACCGCCATATTATTGCATTGCGACGCCGGAATTAAATTCCGCCGCTACCTTTCTTTTGAATTGATTTATTATTGTATTATTCTGCCGTTCTGTAAAATCTTATGTTATTTATTTCTTATTTATTTTTGTATCGCTGCGTTTAATTTTGAAATTATAGCTACGTTATCGTCTACCTATATCTACGTAAAGTGTGTTATTTCTACGCCCCCACGTTCCCCTCTCCGTCTATCTAGTCGGTTATCGTCTCGTTTCGGAATTTAGTTGTTGCTTACTGCGTTTTGTTTTGCTAACTCTATCTGGCACCTTCGTGTGCCTGGCGCCCAACACTATCTTTTAGCTTTCGTTTCGTTTCTGTATCGTACCGTGTTTTGAGTGAGAATACGTTGGGACTTCTTTGAGCGGGATTTATTTTTCTATCTAATTTCCTCCGGGTAGGAAAATTGCTCGTTACACTATATGTATATATTTTTATGTATTATGTATATATCCATATGTATTATATATATATATATATATATATATATATATATATTAGACTGTGTCAAAAAAAAAACGACATCTTCTTTTTGTTCGGGCCCTTTCGAAAATAGTTAGTGCTTAATATAAAGAAATTTGTCCCCAAAGCTCAGCTATGTAGCTTGAACACAGAATTAGCGCATTTGAAAATAAGATTTCCCATGTATTTCAAATGGCAAAATTTGTTTATCCTAGTTTTATTTTTATAACTCTCTTTATTCAACTGATAAGAATGAAGTGGATATACGGTTTTGTAGAGAATTTTATGATCTACAAAAATAGTCCTTTGGCCCAAGTTGCTCGATTGAACCGTTAACGAGTTACAGTGGTTTAAAAGTCATATGTATATTTGATTACTACTTACTTTTCGACAAATTAATTAAAAATTTTTTTTTCATGCATTTTCTCAGAAATTTTTTTCCCTTCAAAACCGTATATTCACTTTATTCTTATCAGTTGCATAAAGAGAATTATAAAAATAAAACTAAGATAAACAAATTTTGCCATTTGAAATACATGGGAAATCTTATTTTCAAATGCGCTAATTCTGTGTTCGAGCTACATAGCTAAGCTTTGGGGACAATTTTCTTTATATTAAGCACTAACTATTTTCGAAAGGGCCCGAACAAAAAGAAGATGTCGGTTTTTTTTGACACAGTCTAATATATATATATGGGGCTTTCCACGTCACATTTACCCCTTTTGTACCTCACCCCCTTCGATTTGGATAATTTTTTAGTATGATGTTGCAACCGACCCAAAAGGGTCTCTGAATTAATTTCAGATTTTTCCAACCAACGGCTAAATTTAAAAAAAATCGAAAAGTTGATTCCGGAAACGCCATTTTTAAAAATCTGAAAAAATTCACACAAATTTCATAATTTAAAATATGATTTGTAAGCATCACTCGTTAATGGGATCTCAATATTTACTATTTTTTTCGCTGGTTTTTAGGTTTTTCATGTCAGAATTGGAGTTTTCATTTTTTAATCGGTCATAACTTTCTCAAATGAAATGAATTTTGATTTTTCTAAAATTTAGAGAAGTTGAAATCCATCATTATTTGAGAAAGTTATGACGGATTGAAAAGATGAAAACTCCAATTCTGACATGAAAAACCTAAAATCCTGCGAAAAAAATAGTAAATATTGAGATCCCATTATCGAGTGATGCTTACAAATCATATTTTAAATTATGAAATTTGTGTGAATTTTTTCAGATTTTTAAAAATGGCGTTTCCGGAATCGAATTTTCGATTTTTTTTAAATTTAGCCGTTGGTTGGAAAAATCTGAAATTAATTCAGAGACCCTTTTGGGTCGGTTGCAACATCATACTAAAAAAATATCCAAATCTAAGGGGGTGAGGTACAAAAGGGGTAAATGTGACGTGGAAAGCCCCATATATATATGGGTATATATATATCTATGTACGACACTATATATATATATATATATATATATATATATATAGTGGTATGGTATATATATATATCGACAGCTTAAGAACATAATCCCGTAAGCGCCAAAAATGGCCTATTTTTCAAACAATTTCTAATAGACGCCAAAATTTTGTTGGCGAAACGTCTGTCAGTTTGCGAAAAATTTTTTTTTTGGCGCTTACGTGACTATGTTATTAGGCTGGTTTTTTAGGCCGCATAGCTAGGCTTATATATATGCTATATATTGTAACGGATCAGGCGACCTATGCCTGACCGTTAATAATTCGAACGCCAACCGTTGCGGACGTCGAACGATCTAGAATATTCGACGAGAGCGACAAGTCGCATGACGTCACAAACAGTATATAAATCGAGACACAGCTCTCAGCAGGAGCAATCTTCGGCAAAGCGACCGGGTTGACTCACCGCGCATCTATTAAATAGCAATTCCATGGTATAGCACCTGATTGACTCACTACGCTCTTATTGTTCGGACACTAAAGGCATAGCGCCTAGTGATCCTTTAGCTTCATTTCGTAAAAGATTCTATAGTTCAATTTATATACAATTTCAAATATAAAATTAAAAGCAAGACATATAAATCAAATCGAACAAAATAGTTAAATAAAACAAATTAGATTCGTTAGCTTCAAAATTAACGGAATTTTCCTTATAAAACGACGAGCCTGTCAAATATCGCCTAGCGATACTATTAAATCTACGATACAAAAAGTTAGTAAGTAAGCAACATTGTAAATATAGGATAATCATTGGTTGCAACCGTAAGTTAGGATAAAATAAAATAAATCGAATTTCTTGATTAACTAAAAGTAAGTTATTCTATGCAGATCCCTTATCCGCCATTTCCAGGTTTTTCTTCATCCATATAACCAACCAAAGCTAGATACAGCCTTAGTGTGTCTCTGACGCACTCAGGTCTGGCACAGCAGGTTGTATTGTTTAGAAAATTTGGGAATAAACTAACTTTAACATAACTGAAATCAAAAGGTCAGGTGGGTAAGGTGCAGCCTTAGCGCGTTTACGTGTTCAGGTCTGTGGGGAGGCGGCTTTAGTTGCACGGCGACTCAAGTCCGTAATAGGGAACCTTAAATTATTGATATAAAGGTCTAGAACATATAAAATCGAGCAAAGAACTCACAATTACACTCGGTTCGCGATACCGATGGTATCGCTCAAGAACCGAAACGTAACAATATATATATATATATATATATATATAGCATATATATAAGCCTAGCTATGCGGCCTAAAAAACCTGACAAAAAACGTTACAACGCTTTTTTTTTAAAGAGGACTGCATTTTTATCATAGTATTTTTTATTTTGTTCATGTGTTTTCTTCGAATTTTCATATGCTATCTTTCTATTATTTTCTAGATTGTTTTTATTGTTTTCATTTAGTTCTTTCGGTAGCATAAAATCGTCTATTCCGGTTAGTAAGTATTTTGGAGTGAAACCTGTCGAGCTATGAATTGTATTATTGTATTCCTTTACACATTCTTGTGCTAATACCGACCATGGTCGGTTTCTTTCATTGTAAATTTTACATCTTATTCTATTTATCAAAGTTTGGTTGGATCTCTCATTCAAACCATTAGAGAAGGCACAGTCAACCGCGGTGAAAATTAGATTCATGTTTTCTGATTTTAAATATTGTTTGAATTCTCTCGAGTTTATACCTCCATATTGGTCTGTTAACAACGTTCCTACCTCATGTTTATTTTTTATCGATTTTACCAATTTTATGAAGTCTCTAGCACTTTGAGTTTTCGAAGTTTCGATAAACGCAAACCTTGTGAAATGATCTACAATTAAATGTAAGTATTTTTTTGCACTTCTGTTTCCTGCAAAACCTTCTATTGTGTCCAGAGAAATTATTTCGAATGGTTCTTCCGCGGGACCTAATTGTGAAAGCGGAGCTTTGTAATTCGCAATTCTGGATTTATTTTTTATACATGTCTCACATGTGCGACTTATTATTTTTATATGTTTATGCATATTTTTAAAGTAGAATTTTCTTGTTATCGTTAGTGTTAATTGTTTCACTCCCACATGTCCCTGTTTTTCATGCACGGTCTTTATTAGTTCGATGCCGAATTCTTCAGTTATCCAAACCTTCCTCTTATTATTTAAAGTTCTATAAATTATGTTATTCTCAATATCACACTTTTCGTCTATTTTCAGTTGCCTTTGATTGTTGATTATATCCGTTACATTAATAAAATTTACAATTTTGACTATTGAATGGTCACCGCCAATTTCTCGTTCCTGTAGGACTGGATTTCTAGATTGGCAGTCTGCCTCCAAATTTTCTCTACCTGGGTTGTATATTATTTCAAACTCAAATTGTGATATGTAATTTAAGATTTCTCGTAATTCCGGATCTTTGCAATTTTTAATATTAAAGTGTTCTAACGGTTTATGGTCCGTATAAATGATAAATTTATGACCCATTAGATAATATTGCCAGTATAGAATGGCCTCTTTAATCGCTAGGCATTCTATGTAGATAGCTTTTTTGGTTTTTTGTCGTTCTGTTAATTTTCGGGAGAAATAAAATACAGGTTTTAATGTTTTGTCTGCTTGAGGTTGTTTTAAAATTGCACCTACACCTTGTAAGCTAGCATCAGTGTAAATATAAATTTTACTATTCGGATCAAATATAGCTAAAATCGGTTCCGAACACAAACAATTTTTTACTTTCTCAAAATTCTCCTGGCAAGTATCTGACCATTTAAATTCCACGTTTTTTCTTAGTAGATTATGGAATGGTTCTAGTACTATTGAAGCTTTAGGGATATATTGTGAATAAAAATTTACTTTTCCCAAAAATTGTCTGATATTTTTTTTTTGTTTCTGGTGTAGGAAAGTTTTTTATCGCAATTACGTTATTGTTTAGGGGCTTTATACAGTTAAACCCTATTTCGTGTCCTAAATATATTATTGTATTTTGTGCGAACAAACATTTGGGTAAGTTTAACTTGAAACCATTATTTAATAACATTTCTAAAACCAATTCAATATGCATCAGATGATCTTCATACTTTTCTGAATAAATCAAAATATCATCGATGTAGTTTACGGCGAATGTCTCTAAGTTATTTCTTCTTATCATGCTAGATAAAGTCCGCTGAAATATCGCCGGAGAAATTTTAAGTCCAAACGGTAAACAGCACCATTGCCAGTGACCGTGATGTGTCACAAAGGCCCCTGATGGCCCCTGCGGACATGAATTTTGTCCGGAATCCCGTCCTGCGCATGTCCAGAGGACATTTACGTGTCTCTATCTATGTCCGCCAGACATTCAGCCGTCTGCAATGGTGTCTTGAAGACTTATGAGCGTCTTGAGTAGTGTCCCGAGGACCAAATAGCGTCCATTACCATGTCCTTGAGACATTCTACTGTCCTCACCCAGGTCCTGCGGTCATCCTCGATTGGATAACGAGGTCCGGAGGACGTCCCGAACTATTTGTCCGAATTCGAGTGTCCTTAGTGGTGTCCTGAGGATCCGGCAGTGTCTCTGGCTATGTCCCCAAAACATTTCACTGTCCTTACTCATGTCCCACAGTCATTCACGGTATAATGCTGCGGTCCGAAGGACGTCCGGATTTTTTCGTACAAATTTAAATGTTCTCAGTGGTGTCTTAAAGACTCAAAGATGTCTCCGGCAAGTTCTCGAAACATTTTAAAGTCCTTGCTCATGTCCCGCGATCATTCGCAACTCAAGGTTGGGGCCCAACGGACGTCCTGATGACTTTGCGCAAATTTGAGTGTCTTCAGTGATGTCTTGAAGACCCGGCAATGTTTCTAGCCACGTCTCCGAGAAATTGACCGTTGTTACTCCTGTCTTGCGGTCATTCACAACGTAAGGATGGGGTCCGACGGATGTCCGAATAGCTTCGCACAAGTTCACGTGCGCTTAGTAGTGTCTCAAAGACTCAGCGATGTCCTGGCCGTGTCTCCGAGACATTTGATTATGCTTATTCATGTCCTGCGGTCATTTACAACTCAAGGTTGATGCTGTCCCCAGGTCACTATGATCTCGCCTCAGGGTAGTACAGTCAAATGTCATTACGTGTTCGACAGGCTTCTTACGCGCCCTTTCATTCACTCCATTCATTTGACGCTATTTTCTGCTTTCCTTCTCGGGTAACTGCAAAATGGGAGAAACGCCTTTCACGAAAAAGGGCTAAGGATGAGGTCCGACGGATGTCCTGATGGCTTCGCGTGAATTCGATTGTCTTTAGTGATGTCTTGAAGAACCAGCAATATGTTTTGTAACCAGCAATTTTACGACCTGATATTCTAATCATGTGTCTTATACATGTCCCCCGCGTGTCCCCAAACCCATCGAAGAATGCGACAAGACATCCTGAGAACATATTGAAAACGTCCCGCGGACGTCCTGATATTCTAATCATGTGTCTCAAAAATTCCGCCCTCGGTCTCCAAAACAGGAGAAAAATGTGGGGATGCATCCTGAGGACATGATTAGGACGTCTTGCGGATGTCCGGGGCGCATCTCATCATGAATTCACAATGTCCTTATTCTGTCTTCGAGCCGTCCTAAAATGACACACTAGGACGTCCTGAGGACGTCCGCGACATTTGTCCGGATTCTGTCCTGTGTAGGTCCTAAGGGGCCATCAGGGGCTGTTTTGTATTTATCTTTGCTACGTAGCGGAATCGACCAAAACGCCGAGTTCACGTCGAGTTTCGTGAAATATCTACAATTTCTTACTCGTAATACTAATTCATCAATTCATGGGAAAGGTTGACTCTCTGGCACGACTATTTTATTTAATTCTCGATAATCGATACATAATCTAGACTTCTTTCCCTCCTCCTTTTTAAAAACTAATGTTACCGGTGCTGCATTAGGGCTGCTCGATTCTTCAATTAAAGCCGTTTTTAATAATTCTGCGATTTGTTTTTCTATTTCGGCTTTATCTTGCAACGAACATCTATATGGCTTTCTGGCTATATATTTATTTTCTGTGAGTTTTATCGTGGCTTCATAATTTTTTACAGTACCAACATCAAATTTTCCTTTTGCGAATACCTGATCATATTTCTTTTTCATTTTGATTATAGGATCACTTTCTTTCAATGTATTGAAATTTGATGTTGGTGTGTCTTGGGTACAATTTATTTTCAGTTTTTGATCTTTTTGGCTTATTTTCAACTTTTCGTGTTGGCGTAATTCAAATTCCTTAATACTATTCAATCCTAATAACATATCATCTTTAAATGATTCGCTTTTTATAATGAAAAAATCAAAATTTTTCGTAATGTCAAGAATTTTCATTTCTACCGAGACGGTACCTTCCGATTTCGAAGTTCCCGACAATGTTTTTATATTTCCCCCACTTATTTTCCTTTCTACATCAAGCCTCTTCCAGAAATCATAACTAATTAAAGATACATTCGCTCCAGAGTCATAAATGGCAATAGCTGGGATATTATTTATTAGTATTTTTACTTTTATAAGTGGGGTAACATCTAGTTTTTTGCCTCTTCGGTGGAAGAGATTAAATTTTGCAGTTCGGTGTTATTTACTATTTGGATTTTTTCATTTTTCTGTTTATTTTTGTTATTTAATTTAGTTCTACATAAATTTTCGGGATGATATCCATTTGGATAACCTATGCTTTCACAATATGCGCAAGGAGAGTTATTGTTTTCCCGTCGTTCATTTGATTTGTTTTGTTTTGATTTTTCGTTGTCTCCAATTCCTGAGTTCCTAAACTTATTTACCATAGGCTCCATTTTCTTCAAATTTGTCATTAAATTTTCGATTGTTTCTATTTTACCGTTTAATCTTGCTCTCACATAATTCGGCAAAGCTATTACTATTAAGTTTATTTGAGAATTTATTGTCAGTTCCGGATCTACATCGATCAGCAAATTCCGTTTTTTTAGTGCAAATTCAAAAAATGCCCCGTTCAAATATTTATACGTGTATGCATATTCAATCTCAGACCATGATTTTTGACCGAAAGTCTCAATAAAAGAATTATTCCAAAATTCCCATGAGTGGGTTAGTGAGTTCGTTTTCATAAATATCGCGTGCCACTCTAGTGCACTGTCTTCCAAAATAATCTCATAATTTCAGCGTATTTTCCTTCATGTATACTAAGACGATTACATTCACTTATAAAAATTTTAAGCCAAGCTTCCGCGTTCAAGTTTTTTCCGTTAAATTTTTCCAAAACCATATTTTTCGCTATGGAATGCATCGGTTTTTCAGGTGAAGAATTTTGTAATGAGGGAGCTTGAGGGAAAGAGGTGTCCATGTCGACCTCCAAATAATATTCGTTAAAAACAACGTTACCCTCGTCGTCCACATATTCGTCTCGGAGACCCTCCTGCGTTAGAGTGATGATTACATTTCGAAATTTGTTTCGTTCCTTCAGACTTTTGACTACTCCTTTTACTACTGAGTGTTCAAACAGTTTTGTGTGATGGGCGCTCGTTTGTTGGTCGGCCGGGAATTTGAAAATTTCTGGCTGGTCGGTCAGTTGAATAGTTTTTACCTTGACCACCGTTGTTTTGGAGTTTAGGGCTTCTGATGTGAAATGAAATCTTGCTTTAAGGTCACCCATGATTTGTGTTGATTTGTAAGTCGCTGACGTAGGGACTTAACTACGATGGTTGAGGGACAAGGTGAAAAAACCAACACGTGTTGTTGCAGTGAACAATATAACTGTAATTAAAGAAATACTTAATATAAATACATGACTATGAATAACTTATACACTATACCGGCTTTACCTGAATCAACACAAATTGTTGGTTGTAGCAGAGCGAGTGCGACTATGACGCAGCATAGCTTATCAGCGACTGGCTCCTCTCGAGTCCAGTCGTTCGTAACAACGCTCAGCTGACCAGTCATGTGACTCGCGTATGTCGGCAGCTAAGTTTGGGGAGCCGTCAAACTTACACATGTATGCAATGAGAGTTCCCCATAGAGCTTTGGCGGTCGAAGGAAGTGCGCATACGCCAAACTGCCAGCATAGTTGGCACCGAAGGTTTGGACACCGACACCCTGAGGATGTTCAAAACCTGGAAACAAAGGAACTGGTAACAGGTTTAAGAATAGAAGATTGCGGAATCAAAGAAGTATGCGAATGCTGCATCAAAGGAAAAATGTCTAGATGTCCGATTCCAAAGCAAGCAACTACCAGAGCATCATCCGTACTAGAGTTGGTACACACAGACCTCTGTGGACCAATGCAGAACGCAACACCCAATGGAAACAGGTATTTAATGACAATGATTGATGATTACAGTAGATATACAGAGGTGTATTTCTTAAAATATAAATCAGAAGCGACGAAATACATCAAGGATTATATCCAGTACACCGAAAATAAGTTTGGAAAGAAAGTCAAAGTCATCAGGTCCGATAATGGACGAGAATATGTCACGAAGGAACTACAGGAGTCACTTACCGAGATGGGTATAAAAGTTCAATACACATCACCCTATTCAGCCTTCCAAAACGGCGTAGCGGAGCGGAAAAACCGAACACTTATGGAAGCTGCAGGGTGTATGTTGATCGACGCAGACATAGAGAAAAAATATTGGGCAGAGGCAGTCAACACGGCATGCCATCTCCAGAACGTGCTGCCATCAAAAGCAGTTAACAGAACACCGTTTGAGCTATGGAACGGTAGGAAAGCCGACGTCAAACATCTTCGCATCTTTGGGTGCAAGGGGTATGCACATATACCGAAGGAGAAGCGACGAAAATTAGACGACAAAGCGATGTTGCTCACATTGGTGGGATATTCAAATAAATCGAAGGCTTACAGACTGCTTGATACGGCCACCAATAAAATAACCATCAGTCGTGATGTCAGATTCATTGAGCATGATTTGAAGAAAGAAGAGAAGAAAGAAGAGAAGAACGAAGGGAGGATACACGAAGAAAAGAAAAATCTGGAAAAGAAAAACTCAAAAGGGGGGAGAAATCATGATACTCCAGAAAAAAGGCAAATACCGAAACGTTCAGAAGACATCGAAATAATGTTTGAGGACGAATTCAAAGACGAAGAGCATCAAATGTCGAACGAAACATTGGAATCATTGGATGAATTCGAAGAAGCACACAGTTCAGCTCGAGACTCGACTCTGGAGCTATCGTTGCCAGCTGGTGACGAAGAATATATATTTCCAGGTAATCCAGACAATCTCAATAACCAAGAAATTAGAGTTTCAGAAAGACGAACGAAGGGACAACCCCCTGATAGATTCGGGCCCCAAGCAAACGTTATAAAGGAGTACGTAGAGCCGAAGAATATAACGGAAGCACTCAGCGGGCCTGACAAACATGAATGGATCAAAGCTATGAACGAGGAAATAAAGTCGATGGCAGAAAATTGCACTTGGGAACTCACTACACTGCCAGAGGGAAGAAAAGCAATAGGGTGTAAATGGGTATTCAAAAGGAAGATAAATACTGTCACCGGCTTAATAAGATACAAAGCGCGACTTGTGGCGCAGGGCTTTAACCAAAGATACGGACTAGACTACGACGAAGTGTTCGCACCGGTAGTGAGAGCGACAACATTGCGTTTGCTGCTCGCGGTAGCAACACAACAAAAACTCAAGGTCCATCACTTCGACGCGAAGACTGCATTCCTCAACGGAAACCTAACGGAGACGATCTACATGAAGCAGCCGGAGGGATTCATCAACGCAAACACAGCACTAGTCTGTAAACTTAACAAGAGTATATATGGGCTAAAACAAGCCGCAAAGACTTGGAACGAAAAACTTCACGGAGCTCTCGTCAAATTGGACTTCAAGCAGAGCAAATCTGACCCCTGTTTATACTCCAAAACGAAACCGCAAGGGGTACAATATGTTGCGGTATACGTAGACGACCTTTTGATAGCAGATGAGGACGAGGGAGAAATACAAACCACAGCAGATGGTCTTGAAGAAGAATTTGAGCTCACGAGACTAGGTGAACTGAAAAATTACCTCGGTATCAACATTGAAAGAGACTCAAACGGGATCTTGTATATGGACCAGGCGCAGTACATCCAGAAGATCATCGACAGATTTGGTCTACACGACGCAAAAATCTTCAAGACACCACTAGACACGAGCTACCTAAAGATAGCACGCGATGGTAGAGCCATGGATAACGGCGACAGATTTCAGAAACTAATCGGTGCGTTGCTGTACGTAGCAACTCACACGCGACCTGACGTAGCAGCAAGTGTGTCGATATTAAGCCAAAAGGTCAAGCAAGCGACCGAAACCGATTGGAACGAAGCAAAAAGAATCGCAAGATACTTAAAGGGTACAAAAGAATTCAAACTGAAACTAACCAACAACGCAGAAGGGCTGGTGGTCTATACAGACGCAGATTGGGCCGAGGATAGAACCGACAGCAAAGCTCACAGCGGATTTGTATTCTTATACAATGGAGGTGCAATCGCCTGGGCTTGCAGAAAGCAAACGTGCACAGCCTGGTCGAGCTGCGAAGCCGAATATATCGCCATAGCAGAAGCGAGCAGAGAACTGCTATGGATACGAAGACTACTAGAAGACTTCCACATAGAGCAAACAAAACCGATCCGAATCTATGAGGACAACCAGAGTGCAATAACCTTGGTAAAAACCGGCGAGTCGAGAAACAAAACGAAACATGTCGACGTGAAATATCACTTTGTGACAGACCTAGTGAAAAAGAACATTGTCGAAATACGATACTGCCCAACGGATGAGATGATCGCCGATATGTTAACGAAGCCACTAGCGGCTGTGAAGCTGAAAAAACATCGAGAAGGATGTCAACTAGTAGACGCCAAACAGATCATCGATTGAACGAGCATAATCGTTGAGGAGGGGTGTTGGCAAATTCAAAGCCAACGATTCAGCAGTGATCTGCGCGTCATAGCGCACCAGCGCACAGCGGCAAGACTGCTCACTACTTACTTACCGACAGACCAGCTGTATCGTCTTCTGATAAATAAATCATACACGTTATATTTAATCGATACTTATGTTCACTATAGTTTATTTCATAAAACCTCATTCAGTATTCCAGCCATAGTTATAACCAACAGAAACGGATAGAAAAAGAGTGTATCCGTTTCAACTAGGTTTCTGGTTCCGGATTTTCGTATATGTAATCAGATTATCAGGATAGAATATCAATTCGTTTTTATTGTGAGATTCGTATAGACCGTGAATACAATCGAATCGTCATGACTGCAATAGGTATCGATTCGTATCTATCCTACATTGGGCATGGTCCGTATAGGTTTCTATCCACATGCATTACCTAGCGGTGAAACAATACTTATCGTTATGTATCCGTTTCTATACGTTTCTTCCGCAATTTAACGTACGCTGCTTATCAGATGCTATTCGTTTGAATCCAATACGACTCTATCAGTCTGTTACTACCTTACCGCTCAGTCGTTCCGAATTAGAATCAATCCGGATGTATCCTATGACAGGCATGGTCCGTATAGGTTTATATCAGCAAACATTCTGGTTTACCCTGGCGGCCGTGCACGATAAAAACGGATAGAAAAAGAGTGTATCTGTTTCAACTAGGTTTCTAGTTCCGGATTTTCGTATATGTATAATCAGATTATCAGGATGAAATATCAATTTGTTTTTATTGTGAGATTCGTATAGACTGTGAATACAATCGAATCGTCATAACTGCAATAGGTATCGATTCGTATCTATCCTACAACGGGCATGGTCTGTATAGGTTTCTATCCGCATGTTGCCCCAGCGGATTTACTCATCATCGTCTATCCGTATCTATACTTTCTTCCCGCAAATGACGTACGCTGCCCACCAAGTGCTATCCGTTTGAATTCAATACGATTCTATCCGTTCACTGCTGCGCAACCGCTCGGATGATCCGAATTGGAGTCAATCCGGATTTATCTCGCGACGGGGATTTTACGTATAGGTTTCTATCCGCATGTTGCCCCAGCGGATCTACTCATCATCGTCTATCCGTACCTATACTTTCTTCCCGCAAATGACGTACGCTGCCTACCAAATGCTATCTGTTTGAATTCAATACGATTCTATCCGTTCACTGCTGCGCAACCGCTCGGATGATCCGAATTGGAGTCAATCCGGATTTATCTCGCGACGGGGATTTTACGTATAGGTTTCTATCCGCATGTTGCCCCAGCGGATCTACTCACCATCGTCTATCTGTATCTATACTTTCTTCCCGCAAATGACGTACGCTGCCCACCAAGTGCTATCCGTTTGAATTCAATACGATTCTATCCGTTCACTGCTGCGCAACCGCTCGGATGATCCGAATTGGAGTCAATCCAGATTCATCTCGCGACGGGGATTTTACGTATAGGTTTCTATCCGCATGTTGCCCCAGTGGATCTACTCATCATCGTCTATCAGTATCTATACTTTCTTCCAGCAAATGACGTAAGTAGAATAGGGCAGCTTTGGGGCGTCACAACAAACCCCCCTTTCCCCCCGCCCTCTCCCCCCTGGCGCCATACTTCCCCCTCAAGGTCGTCTGGACTCCCCCTCGATGTTGACCGTTGATGAGGGGGTGTCTCTGCCCACCTGTCCCCTCGCTATTTTTGACCCCTCTGCCCCCCTCGCTGTATTTTCAGGAGGGGTCGTTTCTCGCTAAAATCTTAAATACGCTACCCCTGTCTTACGACTATAAGGACGGGAGGATCGGGTTCAAGATTAGAAAATGCAATGACACGGTAATGTTCACATAAATACTATTTTTATTCAATTCTCAAGTACACAAGAACGGGGATGAGACAGCTTGTTTTCTTAACCCTATGAGTACATACAATTTCACACAATTCTTAGGTGACATATTGGAGTAAGTGCTATCTTAACCCTATGAGTATGCATAGACACACACACACACACACACACACACACACACACACACACACACACACACACACACACACACACACCACACACACGCAATTTGTGTTTATTCAATACAACTTAATTCTACGAGTACAATTTTTTATTTATATGCTTATACGAGTGGTTCTAAAAATTTCGTGTTGGGGTAATTCTACGACTTTGCTTTATTTTTAAATTTATATTCCCCAGAGGTACAATACTGCAGGCAACTGCTGGGGATAAAATTCCGAGATCTTGATATCTTGCCCTTACCGACTAACTTTTTATAAAATGTTCGTGCGATGGCGTCATTCTTTTCATAGTCGTCAGTAAATATATCGAGAAACTGGCGCAAAGTACTGCCAGCAGCCATAAAATAAATAAACATAATAGAGAAGTGTCCACATACGTCAGAAGAAAAGCTCTGCAGCTGCCTGTCGTTGTAGCGGTATTGCCGGCAATTTCTTCGGATTCTTCGCATATGGTCAGGGATGAGCGGTGGCAGTCCAAAACTGTCAAAGTAGGTCCCCTGTCCGGTGGGGGTGACGTAAAATGCCGCCCAATGCGAACCTGGTCGTGTGTGATCATCGATGTTGGAGACAATAGCTGTTGGGTATGTCCAAACCAAGGATACTCGGTCGGCTGCGAAAACCCCGCACGGGACCGTGTGCAACATCTGTAGGGCCTGCAGAATTTGTAGACTGTCCATATCCCTCGTCTTCGGATACGGTCATGCCTCGCGGTGATGACGTCGTAGTTGAATATAGTTCAAGTTGATCGAGAGCTTCGGAGATGCTGACTATGGATTCTTCTTCGTCTTCCGTCTCCTCCGGATATTCCAATTTCTTTGGTATTATACCAGGCGTGGACGGTCTAAGCTCGACAGAATTTCGTCGCAGAGATGACTTTCTTTCAGGCCGAGATGGAGGCTGTCGTTTCTCGTTTTTCGTCGGTATAGGTGGTGCAGCCACCTGTTCTTGTTCTTCTACTGTCGAGACGCTACGTTCGCCGTTCCGACACTTACTGTCGACCGCTGTCCTCGATAGGGAGATATAGTCGAACCTGTCGGTGGCTGACTCGACGCGAGGACTGTGGTCGTGGGCTTTGAGAAACTTGCTGGCTACTAACCACTTTTTCAGCTTAACGGCATTGTTTAATGCACACGTGTAATATTGTTCCTTTTTCACGCCGTAAAATAAACAATATTCCGGCGTTGCTTCCATCTTGCCAAAACTAGGACAGTTAAAGTTTTCCAAATTTACGATTTTCCGTGCGGTCGCTGTTTCCAAGTATCTCGCCTTCTCGTTGCCTCGGGTCAGAATACGGTGAGCAGTGCGAGCAATCTCCCTCAGATAACTATTTGGTTTTCGTAACGAAATGTCGCCCTCGAACCACTCAATCCCGTGATGATAGTAAGTTACGTGATTATTACGGGTCTGGTCAATGGAATGCAAATCTTCAAACGGGTGCGGTGGCTCGACAATCCAATGCGCGGAGTGACTTCCCTCCAGAGTAAGCACTGTCACTTCTTTCGGTATAAATTGTCGCTCGATGTCGTGAAATCCTTGGATATCAATGACGTAGTCCATATTTACCGCTTGACGTACGATGGCGAACGAATCAAAGGTTGAACGTCACGGTGATGGCGTGCGGCCTTTTAAACTCGCTCACGAGCTCTTGGTCGTAGCCCTTACCGCTTCGAGGACTCGGCTCCTCCCCCGTAGTGGACACCTGGCTGGCGGATGACGTGTTATTTTTTCCCCTAGCTGACGTTGGGCTCGTTTAACCGCAGAAATCCGCAATGACCTGGCGGGCGGCATTCACTTCGATAATATTATCGAACTCTGCGTAAACAATGCAGTTAATGGTTTTTTTCAATGCTTCGTCAAAGCGCACTTCGATTCTCAGGGTACCGTGCTTGATGAGAGACCAATGTGACGGACAGTTAGCTGAGAGATCCGGGGTCAGGTCAAATGCCATTAGACAGAATCCTTTCGGGTAACTGGTCCTGCTGATTCCGTTTCCCTCGTTGAGAAAATGTATACCTGTGCCCGAGAAGAGGGTGTGATAGGTCTCGATGTACAGATTACTCGTCACTCCGTCTGTCTTGAAATTCGGCTATAATGGTTTTGAAGGGACCTGGGAAATTCGGCGAAGGGAAATTCGGCTATAATGGTTTTGAAGGGTACCCCATCGACGTACAGTGACAAATAGTTCATGAGAAAGTTTTGGAAATTGAACGGATTCAGTTTCCTGTCTCCGTTGAAGGCCTTGTTGCTGACGAAACCTATTATCACGCGTTTCGGCAGTTGTCCAAGTATAACGTTGTTCAGAGTCTCGGCCTGTACGCCTGCGTGAATGGTAAAAGATTTCACCTCTACTCTGGTCACAGGGTACTTTGCACTACCTTGAGCGAGTGTCCGCGCGTGAGCCAATAGAATTCCAGGACTGATCTTCACGCGCCGCGCCAACAACGAGGTCTCGACGATGTGAAGACTATGCAAGGGCTCCGCCTCCATTATGCAAAAACTGTCTCGCGATCTCACTAGTCGTAGGCGCAGCTCTACACCGTTGAGTAGAAACTTTTCTTGGTTGAAGACGTCGCAGTGAAGATGACCGATCAGATCCACAACACGACCTTTATTCATTATAGCTTTACGTACAGCATATCCGCCATCCGCACCTTCCTCGTCAACGTCCCCCGTGTGGTTGTCCGTTGCGGATTTACCGTAGCCACTCCACAATCCGGCAGTAAGATGTGATTCCTTTGCATGTGGTGCGTAATTTAGTAGTGTCTCTATGTAGGAGCGATAAGCATACGAGTTGTTAGTCGGTGAGACTAATTTTTGATTGAAGAATACATCAACCTGACTGAACATAGAGTGAAGCAGATTGTTCACGGGACATGGCCAGGGATCTGCGGCATTTTGTTCGGTCGTTCGTCGAAATTGTACTCGTACGCTGAGCATGGTGTGCGCCAGGTCAATGTACTCGTCACCGTGTCCGGGTACGAGAAATTCGATTGGCGAATCATCGGTTAATGATGATACGGGCTTGTAGTGAACCCACTGACCGCCCTCGATAGATGTTTGTGTTGGCGGTAAGGTGAAAAGATCCAGCTCAGATTTCATACACTCCCCCGAGTGTGCGTGTAAAAATGCCATTGCTTGTTGACGTTGTTACCGGTATTGAGAGATTAACGGGGTCCAAAGATATCGGTAATTGCCCGCTTTTTTGGTCGCTTTCCACTTTTGGCAGCTGTCCCACGCCTAGTTTTAACGGTTGTCTTCTTTTTCTTTCTCTTGTTAGCTCCGGTAGACGGGCGTCCGGCGACGAGTCGTTTCAGACGGGTAAGCGTTAACTGACGCTCTGTACCTGCGGTCCCTTTTTTATATCCAGATCCCTTCATTAGGGCGTCAACTTTTTCTTCGACTTTTTGTTGCAAATTACTACCCGATTCCTTCACCCGTGTCTTGAACGCCTGTTTGAACGGTTTACGATTCCGCATGTCCGACAATAGGTTGGCACCATTGCGTAAAACCTCTTTTTCAACGTCCTGAGCTCCTCTGGTTAGCAGCGGTAATACTCTACGAAACAAACCTCCGAGAAAACTACCGATACTGTGGCCTCGCTGATGCGCCGCCCCGCGGTAGAAGTTTTCCATACCGCCGCCGCCGAGCTGCGCCTCGTAATGATCGATATAATAAGCCATC
Source organism: Tenthredo mesomela (assembly GCA_943736025.1). Taxonomy (NCBI): domain Eukaryota; kingdom Metazoa; phylum Arthropoda; class Insecta; order Hymenoptera; family Tenthredinidae; genus Tenthredo; species Tenthredo mesomela. Next base: position 14,896,991 of record OX031020.1, on the reverse strand, counting down.
TGAATTTTTCTCTCTGCTTTCTTTCGTCGTCTTCTTATTCTCCTTCTTCTTCTTCTTCTTCTTCTTCTGTCTCAAAGAGGCAGATCGTCTTATTGCTGAATACGGCGGAAGTGCAGTGTGGCCGTCAACGTCCCGTACTCGAATGGCATAGGTTCACCGGTATGCGTTCTGATATTGATTTCAATCGTGCGGAAACTTGTAAGCATCAGAGGCAGATAGTGCGGCGGAGAGAGAACTCTCATCTCAGACTCCCCCGTAAACGGAATGTTCTTTTCCGCATGCTTGGACGACTCGCAACAGGGGGGCGTAAACGTCCCCGACAATCCGAGGTTCCACGAGGTCGCAGTATACGAACATCAGACAGGAGGGTATCTTTGGCTGTATCTCCGCTCGAGGTTTAACCTTCGTCGCCTCGTACACCCTTGGTCGTATCTCAGTCATCACCGTTGGATATTTATCCCACAAGACCTGGTTTGCCGCGATGGTAAGCGGATAATGAATCTCGGCAAGTCCAACCTCCCAGACACCGGTCAACTCGATTGACCGCGGTAATTGAGTTATGTAGCAGCAGGTACGATTTTCCGGAAAAAATTGCATCGAACTATTGCTCGGTAAAGTAATATAAAACTGATCGCCCGTCATGACGTCCGATCCTTTCCGGAAGTGTGAATCGTATAGCAAACGCACCCTTACTGAATCCTCGCTCCTTGACTCACGTGATTTTGTCAAATCTGCCGATTTTATGCCGCGTGTTCTCCCTCCACCCGCTGAAGTTCAGGCTCGTAGAACGCACCGTCGATCTCCTCACCGGTGAGATCCTCCAACACGTAGACGATCGGCGAGCACGCTAGTACGCGACGAATCTTGAAAAGTTCTTCGCTCCAGTTTGCCACGTAGCCTTTCTCGAACGTACCCTTGGTTCTGCTGATCCGTACATAGTCGTTTTTGTGAAATCTCGGCTTACCCGCGGAACGGGGAGGGTAGCGTCTCTGCATGTGGGCACGCGCTTCCGCCGCGTTGCGAAGCGTCACCTCCGATGGAGCCATTCCGATGCTCGAGTGAACAGCTGCGTTGTAAGCTTGTACAACCTGAGGTAGGACGTCAACGTAGCGGCGCGTCTTCTTGTGCGTAAAGTATCGCCATAGTCGTTCCTTGAGCGTGCGATTGAACCGTTCGACGATAGCTGCTTTTATGTCAGGGTTGCGGGTGGTTCGGTACCTTATTTCGTTGTCGGCGAGTATCTTCTGAAAGGCGCTTCCGACAAACTCCTTACCCTTGTCAGTCTGCAGCAAAACGGGTCTACGTGGCGTTGTGCTCAACACGTGTAGAAATCCCTCGGCCACGGCTGCAGCAGTCTTGCGTTTCAGTGGGACCACCCACGCGTACTTGCTCAAGACGTCGATGACAACCAACAGATATCGGTAACCGTTGTTGTGTTTTTTCACAGAGCTCAGGTCAGCCAGATCAGCCTCCCACACGTCATCTATGTTGGAAACGTTGTATCTTGCCCGTGGAAATCTTCTTCGCACAGGCTTGAGCAGTGTATAGGCCTCTTGAGCAGCCAGCCATTTTCTAACCGATTCACGACTCTTATTTCCGTGTGCGGCCCGTTCAAGTCTTCGAGCGCCTGCGTACCCCGCGGGATGAAAGGCGTCGTAATACGTTTTTTCCAGTATTTCCATTATTTTTTCAGTCGGAGAGTCTTCCACCGGGGTCTTCCGGCGCCGATTTTTGCACGTTTCTCTGCGCTGGAACGATCGCGTGAAAGTCTTATATCCCCCCGACGATCGAACGATACAGGTGTTTCCTCTTCGGTGTCGTAAGACTCGTTCTCACCGATAGCCCCGCCGTGGTCCGCTAATCGTCTTCCCCGTCTCAGGCGCGGAAGTCCACTGGGAGTGAGGTCGAGCTCGTTCCTCGTTGCAGATGATGCGATCCACGAGTTCGAGATATCCGCAATACTGTCATTGTCGAAGGCTCGTATATCTTTCCAAAAATTATCGTTTCCCACGTATTCCCGCGGAACGTTGAGCGCGTGAAGAAATCGCGCAAACGGTACTCTGCCCACAGGGTCAAAGGTTTTTCTGTTGCGCATGGTGTGGTTTACCAGGTCGACGATATTCGTACCTGGCACAGGTACCCCGTCGAGCGAGATTGCCCCATCTTTGTTCCACGTCAACCGTGTCGAAGCGTCGCTCAGCATGCCCATTAGGAGTTTGGCTTTTGCGTTGAACTTGGCAGGTACAGCCGCAATTATTTTCCTCGCCTGTGTCGCTTCTCCTTTTTCTTCTTCTTCTTCTTCTTTGTTTGTTCCGGCGGCCTTGACATCCGTTTTAAACTGTTCTTTGTTAGCAATTTTTCCGTCCGCATTGTCGGTCTTCTCGTAAACATCTACTCGCAATGGTTTTCGCGACTCGTTTGCAAAGAACAGATAACGCTGCAGAGCCTGTTGATAAAGTTTCCACTTTTCCGCGTCATCCTTTGTCGGGTGTTTCAAGATATTGTTCATCTCCCCATCGAGCCCGGATACGGGATCGGTGCGAACAGTGGAATCAGAGTTAATCGTCGGCGATACGGCCGTACCCACCCCATCGCTGACACGCCGTTGAAATCTCTCGATCGTATCCATCCGAATCAAAACCATCTTCTTAGCTCGCTCCATCTCCACCTAGCGTGTCGAAAATAGGCTAGAGGCAAGAGTTTGTAGTATCGGTCCGAGCAGTAGAGTTAAAAATCCGTTTCCCCGCTGAACGAGTATTCATTTTTTGGTCTTCCAGGTACCGCGATTACCGGCCAATCGACGAAGGGTCTGCTTGTGACGGACGAGACGTGCCTTCTGCGAGCGAGACAGCGTCACGTTACCCTCCGAGGTGTTCAGTGCACACTCGCAGATATTCTTTATCAATGAGTTGTCGGTCGTAAGCAGCAATGCTCTTCTCTGTGCGGGGTTCAATTTATGCAGTGCGTGTAAAGCGAGGGTATTCGTCTTGCAAAAATTGGCGGGACCGCCGTGACGGGGCGCGGTGCGGGATCCTCGCGGCATTACAGCTGAACGACTGGTAGCCTGTGGGCGTTGCCGCTCTTTATATCCTTCCGAGGAACGTAGACGTACTGTTTCTCATCCGAGGGAAATATGCTGGTTCGGAAACGACAATTTTCCGGCGTTTATTGCTTCAGATCGAGCAGTAAATAACCGTGCGGGACAGCGGTGGCGTCGTGATAGGCCTCTTGAAGGAATCGCGGATCCTCCGGATAGACTTGTCGCGCGAGATGTTGAATCTGTCCGCGATCTCGGAGGTTTTTGAAGAAAACTATATAGTTCGCGTTGAGAGAGATATCTCGCTGACCGTGTCCCTGATGAAAGAGATTCTCGGTAATGTAGAAGACACTGAGATTCTTGTGATGACAGACTTTGGTGAATAGGTCGACGACTACGTTGTTAGACGCCTCGCGCATAAGATCGTCAATCACCAACAACTTGGGCGTCTTGTCACCGTCGTAATCGCTGTGTTGCGGCAGTCCCTCGCGGTACTCTATCCCGTTACCCGACTCTTAAAGCGGTTGCCACTCGTCAAAGTACTAGATGACGCGACTGAATTTAGTCTCGCACATGTTCTCGCTGTGACGCAAGAAATTTTCCACAAAGTTCGACTTGCCGCATCCCGATGGTCCGGCCACGATGGCTGAGAACGGATGCTTCCAACGTGTGTCCATTGTCGTAGTTTCTGCGTTGCGATCAATTTCTTCGACACGTTCTGCAAAAAGTTGGAGAAATGAAATATTGATGTGCGATGGTAATCGAAACACGGAACTACTCTCTTTATGAGCTCATCCCGGCGGCGGCGGCGCGGGCCCGGCGCGCTGATTACCAGCTGATACCAGCGCGCGCGACGTCCGTTGGACGAGCAGACTACCGCGCGCGGGGTGCGTGCGTCCCAAGCTCGTTTGTACGCACGCGCGCGCTGTGCAATGAGCTGATAGTCAGCGCGCCACGCGGCGGCTATGAGCTCATTTTTATTTTTATTTTATTCTCATTTTTTCGTATACATGCCAACGAGATATTTGAAAGTTATTCATCAGGAATTATTTCTCAATCCACTCACCTGTTTAACAGCCTTGACTCTGCGTCCGAGGAAATATTTTGTCGTCGTCAACCCGTAGTCAGTGTCCTGGTGGCTTTCGGCATATATACCGATCTTTCACGGCGGGGCGTCCGTCCGACGGTCTGTCTGGCAGGTGTCTGCCAGTCTGTCTGTCTGTCAGTACATCGCTTGGTCGAGCGAAGGAGTTTGAGTTTGAGTTTGAGTTTATTTGTAAGGCGCTCTGGGACTGGTCCCTTCAAGCGCTGGAAATACAGTAAATTAGACAGATAATAGTATGTAGTTGCCTCAATACAAGTCTCTTTAAGTAGTAGAGTTCTCTTTAAGGAGTGAGAGAGAGAGAGAGAGAGAGGGTTGCACCGCTCTGCTTATGACCTGCGGGTCGAGCTATATACCCTACGCGCGGTAGCCGTAGGGTAGCGTGTCAAAGTTACCTGGCAAACAACGTCTTTTGAGAAATAACGGTCTGCAGGTTTTCTTTTCAGTGCGCGTCACTACCTCGCGCATTACAGTTGTTCGAATCGCACGGTACTTCACTTCGATCGGATTCGCCCCCTCAACTACCATCCGGCGAATGGATTCGAAATTGACGCGACTACCGACCGTGTAATTCAAAGTAATTCCTTTGACCTTGCACACTTCGACCTCTTCACCGTCCGCACGACGTACGATAAACGCGTAAAATTTTGGACCGCCCGAGACGAAGGCTCGAATGTAACTTCCGTCACCGTAAGCATCCAGTTCGTCCGTCAAGTCTCCTAAAAAGTTACCAGTCGGCGGCTCGTAATCTTTCGGGCGGGTAACGTCGCGTGTGTAAATTACCGAATCGGTGTCGTAATAGAGAACGCGGCGGTCGAGTCTTTCCAGGTAGGAGTAAAGCTTCAAGCGTGCCTGAGCCGTGGTGTAGGCGGCTATTACCACGTTGGCAAGCGGCGAGGGACCGACACTATGGCGCGCGTATGCCCACCTGACGTACAACACGTTCTCGTTGACTGTCAGCAAATGCTGCAGCTCGATCTCGGGATCGGTCATCAACTCGAGCAGTTGCTGGCGGGTTTTGACGATGCTTGTTTTTGTCAGATTTTCACGTTGCCCAAACTTGCCCCAAAACGAGTTCAAACACAGCTTTGAAACAGACCGCAGCCCGGGATTTTTCTCAATTTTTGCTTCATCCAGGCGTATGCCTTCGACTCGTTCGTACTCGGCGAGGTAGCGTGCCTGCGTTACGTTATCGACGCATTCTGCGGGCCAACCGTTCGCCTCCCGCTTCATTTTCAGGAATGTGTCGATGTAGGCCGCGAATAGGCCGCCTTGACGAGTCACGGGGTCGAAGGAAGTAACCTCGTAGTGCCAGATCTCTTGCACGCTCAAGATTTCGTATCCCATTTCTACGGCCTTTTTCAACTCTACCGATACCCAGGTACCCTCAAACTGTCTGTCTTTGCTGTCCTCGTGAGGGCAGTCGTTTTGTTCGAAATTCAGGCAACAGGAATAGCACAACGCAAACATAAGCTTGTCGTGCATACGCAGAGGTAACACGGGGTGATACAGATTTCGCGGTGGTAAGACGCGACACTTAATCAAACCCTCGACGCGCGAGATGTCCTTGCCGGTCGGTCCCGTCAGCAGCTTGCACTCGTCTCCTACGTAAACGGTCGGATGGCCAACCGGGAATCGTCCGTTCTTGCAAACCCACGGGTACAGGGAACAGACGTCTACGTAACGGATCTGTTCCACCGCGTCATCAGAGATTTGACGGTAACGCCGTGTGTTACCGGTACGACCACCGTAGGACGCATCTCGCGGATTCAAAGACTCGGTATTGGCCGTGCTCGCGGTCAAAGGGTGCTGCGCTAAATATTGCCGCATATCTTCATTTTCGGCCAACTCCCGGTCAAACGCGCATTCCCAAATTTCCGTCACGCTGTAGCCCAGCTGCTTCATCCGCGAGGTCTTGGCGAGTGTTTTCTCGGCGCGCGCGTCAAGTGTGAAACCGTTTACGAGGCGCCGATCACGATTGATACGGAAACAGCGGCGACACCCGTGAAAGAAACAGCCGTGAAATTCCAGCACGTGTCTCGTCGCGTCACGGTCGACATAGTAACCATCCACCAGACGACCCGTTTCAGGTATACGATATTCTCGAGAGCGTCCAGCGTGCAATACGGTCTGTCCTAGCTCCCGCTCCATCCAAACGAGCCACTTTACAGCCTTTTGAGACTGCCGGTCGGCTAACCTGTAACCCCGAGGTGGGGGGGGGGGGGGGGGGGGGGGGGGGGGAAGATCCCTATGCGGTCCGGTTGTAAAAATTTTTTTCGGAACACAGCAGAGCAAGCCGACGTTATCGTGGTACTTTCTGTGAAAGGGCATACACCGCCGCACTCTAGAAATATCGCCCGAAACGCGATGCAAGCACGCCGAAGAATATCCACGTCGGATTTGCAGTAAGCCACCAGTTCCAGATCAAAATTAAACGTACAATTTTTTGCCACAGCGTCGTTGTACCAGTCGTAGAATGCCGCTCGCGCAGCACTGCTCATGATGTCCGGAGCGTAGAATCGCGCTGCGGGGAGCGGTCCCACGTAATCGATATTTTCCGCGGTATTGAAAAAATGCGGGAATACTCCTTTCACAGAACTAGACGCCAGTCCAAAGGCTTTCGGGAGAGCGGACAGGGGCATCGGCATGTACGACAGAGAATCCAAGAAACGCGTACGACCCGTGTCAAGCATAATAATTTTACTGCCGTTTAATATCACCGTCGGAGGCTCGACATCCCGCTCGACTATCCACCGCAGAATAAACTGACAGTCGAACCCTTTGGAATTGTGGGCAATGCAAATAATGCGACTGAAACCCTGCACCGGACGTGTTGCAAACTCGACCAGCTCTCTGACAGGGTCGGTCCTGAAAACGAACTCACGCACAAGGCCACAGAAGTTGCAGCCTTGTTTGATATCAGTTTCACCGATGCATCGAGTACACACCTGCTGCGCCACGCAAAGGTTAGGCACGTGTACGTTCGTCGCGGGGTGTCCGCGGATCGTCTGACTCTGCTGTGTCTCAAAATCGTAAAATATGAAAATGCAATCGCTGGAACGAGCTTCCGTTTTCAAGGGTGACATGAAACAGAAATGGTTGTGCGGCCGGTTACGATTACACGTCCGGCAGAAACGGGTTTCGCACGAGTGCGGACCGGTATTCAGATTGACGAGTCGGGAGCAATTCACGCACGGACGGAGCGTGAGGCAAACCGTCTGACGCGCGCTGAACGAACCCTCCTTACGATGCCTATCGAGACACGCGTTACCCCGAAACACACGCCTACAGTCGGGACATTCTAATTTAGCGGCCCGGTTGTCGCACTGCGGTGTACCCAGGCACTGCGGACATCGATGCGAGCAGCGATGATCGTTGCCTTTGTTGAATTTTTTGTCGCAGCCCTCGCAAAAAAACCTACCCGCCGAAGCCCCGGTTAAGTTGGTTATGGTGTCGAAATGCCGCTCGGCAGGATTATACAAAATATTCAGCCCACTGGTAACACTCAGGCGCCTGTCTGTAACACAAGCGGTGCCGTTGTAAAAGATCGCGTCCCCGGTACCTAGTTTCCCCAGCTCGTAAATCACGATCGCCAGTCCCTTGGGGGCAAAGAAATCTTGGAATCTATTAATTTCTAACATCCCACAACCCGTTTCGGGGATTACTATTCCAGCTTGTTCTACGAGCCGCAGTGCTTCGACCCGCTGCAGACGCGATCCAGGGTATCGTATTGCCTCGTACCGCTCGTGGAGCGACCCACTACGGCTCGAACCCCTCTCGGCGTGCGATTCCGCCACGACCAACGCTCGCGGTAAACAAAGCCCGTCGGTATTCACGATTCGAACAATCGACTTTTTCATCACCCCGGCGTGTGTCATCGGTAAGGCCCTGCCATGGCCGGATGGTACCTTGACTATATGAACCGTGACAGTGAAGACCTTGTCGATTTCAAACTCTGCTGCACTCTGTGTAACGCTGGAAACCAGCTTCCACAGATCGCTGTAGTGAGAATCGCGGACAGGCCGAAAAGACAACCATGCGGACCCCGCATTGAAACTTTCCGCGTGAAAAATGAAACCTACGTAATCATCCCCATGACAGGTCGCAGTGACGTATGTGTGCAAGTCTTTGAACGCACCCTCTAACCACTCTAAAGGATTCGCGCTGGCATTGGAAATATTTATTTTAACATTTAGTTTACGTCCGTCGATATCAAATCGCCTGACATGCCTCAAAGTTTCACCGAGAATACTAAAGCGATTTCCAGGTTCTAGCGGCTCTGGCTCAGCCTCGTCTCTCGTCACGCTCTCACGCTCATTCCTATCGCCCACTTCGCGGCCAGTCGGAGTATGGTCGGTGTTTTTTCCTTGCTCGTCAGGCGTCGTGTCGTAGTCGTCGCTGTCGTCGTCATAATCGGCATCGTCGGAATCAACGGCTATCGCCCCAGCACTCGGTAGCCCAGAGGTACTGGCTCCTTCGTTCACGCGCGTGAGGCGTAGACGGCCTCCGGTCTGTAAACCGGAGGTACAACCCTCCACATATTTGCGTACCTCGACGTTCATCGGTAACTCTGATGTGCGGTAGCCAACAGAAAATAAAAATTTTCAATTTATTTATCCATTTATTTAGCACCGGTAAACCGGCCCTATAGGTCAACAATAAGAATACAGATACTTGTACAGCGAACAGTATAAAACATCAGACATAACGTTAAGAATAACAATTAATACTAGGTTATTTATGAATACGGAATAATCTGTGAAAACACACACCCGCCCCGTTTATCAAAAATATCTCTCCGCCGCGGTCGAGGTATCGCGCATTGAAAATATTCCACTGTCGAAGGACGAGCCTGGACTGAATAACTGAGAAAGAGCCTCAGTGTCTGCCGTGGAAATACTGGCGTTCTCCTCATCCTCGTCCGCCTCCTCGTCCTCGTCCTCGTCTTCAGTCTCGTCCTCATCTTCGCTTTCATCCTCCACCTCCTCCTCTTCCTCATGTTCATCCGCATCTTCGGCAACTTTTTCCATGGCTACTTGAAGAACTGCGGGTTGTTCTGGTTGTCAATGGGAAAAGGAAATGTACGCACTGATAGATATATATGTGACACGGTACGCTTGCAAGAAGGCATGGTATACCGAGGTAATATGCCGAACAATACCTGAATCGGTGGTGACTTCCGCCCGATTCGGTCTTTGTAGCTTTACGGTCGACGCCTGGGACAGTGGATCGTACAGACTAGCGGTAACCGATGCTGTTCGCATATGAAAAGTGACTGTGTAATTATATGGATCGGAAAAGCGGCGCGTCTACTCGGCGGCGGGCGTATATCGGTCAAATAAATGGGATTCTTGATTTTTGTTATAACTCACCGTTGGGGCAATCGCGGGATGTCGACGCAACCGGTTCCTTTATCTCGGCTGAAGAAATCCGAAAATTGCTCGAGGGTCCAGCCCGAGAGAGCACGTGCCTTCTTGTTGTGGTGGTTTCGACCGCAATGGGCTCTGCAGATGCCTCAGAGCCTTGGCGATCGACTAGCGACGGCTGTTCCCCTGACATTTCCGCATCTTCGAACCGATCAAGGAGCTCGCACAACATCCCCTCTGTCTCCTCGGAATCCTCTAGCATGTTTGTCACTTCTGACAAGCGTAGGAAATTAAATTTCCTCAGAGTTAACTCACTTTACACCGTATAAATACATTCGCACCTTATGAGATGAAATCTTGACTTACCTCGGTATTCATTATATTCTGCGATCAACGGCACCACCACGGCAAAATGTTCGGTCCTCCGTCTCAACACTGTCTCGGCCGCAATTCTAAGGCACTCCCGCGATTTTTTAAAAACTCCGGCCGCGTGCATAGAACCTATGGCCCTCTCGCTACATACCCCGATAAAACGTCGCAGCTGACGCAGCAAAGCACCGGCAGACATGCGAGCGAGTAACCTTTTCCAACGAATATCGCATTCCAGTCCAATTGTCGAATCCTTCTGTTTAGCGTAAAACACGGCCATCAACACTGCGGCACGGTACACACTCGAAATTTCGGACATCGTGTTAGATGGTTTGAAAAATGTAACAATTGAGCAGGTAGGGTGAATCTCGAGAGAGAAAGATACAGAAAAATGAACAAGCGATATAGGCTCGATCAATGACTTCGAAAGAATGACAAAAATCGCGGAAAACTGGCCTAGATATACTACGTAGTACCCCTCACCCCGCTACCGTATGCACCTCTCACACTGAAAACGACGATAATATTCTCACGCGGGGGTGCCGTAAGATTTTTAACGATTCTCACGCGAGAATCCTAATGCATTCGAGCAGGCCAGCTGTAAAGCGCCTTTTTGCGAACTACTTGCCTTACTGGTAGTAATCCGCATACCGTATATTTTTGGTTATTTTGACTCGACCTTTTAGCGTGGGTCTAGGGGTTGTCTCGGAAATTAGGGGACAACGGCAGGTAATTAACGCCCCGCTGGTGACCGTTACAGATTGCGTCACCCCTGCAACCTGCCGAACGAGGGGGCGAAGACCAGTAGTCATCCAGACTGGTCACGACTGATCAGCTGCCTATTCGAACCATATTATACAATGGTAGGGGTAAACGTAAAAATCATATCATGACATTTTATACGTATATTAAAGCACGGTAACTGCAAAGCCAGATCAGTTCTTCGTCAACAGTGAGAGAAACAACATCTCATAATGGCTACACCCAAGACTAGTTTACCGCCGAGCAATCCACGTAAAATTGTAAAAACTCACTCTCAGTCGTTGAAACAGACAGAGAAACACCTACTACTGTCGACTACATACGGATTAAACCAGTCGTTCACCAAGAAAATCAATGTCGGTCTTGGATTGCGAGGGGACAGTGAGTACGAGCTGTTGATTCGACTAGTGAATAATTCTTCCGGAGATATTTGCCTGAAACTCGATTCGTGGATCGCGCTGATCGACGCAACGGACATCATCTCGGACTACTTCGCTTTCGATATATACGCCGACGCCCAGTGGTATTTCGATACCCTCGATCTTGGTGAATGCAAACTAGCATTCACGACAACTCACGGGGCAAGAGCAATCCGATTTGACGTACCAGCAGCCGACGCAGATATCTCATCAAACGCTATTGACAATGACGCACGAGCCGGTGACCACGAGGACGACCAACCAGCCGCTAAGCGCCAAAAACTCTATCAACCTTCAATCGTGATGCAAAAGACCACCTTTGACGGCCTGAAATTGCTAGTCCCCTGCGTACAAGAACGGATACGAATGCTGAAAAAATTGAAGGATGATGTCAATACGTGTAAAAAACTATTTGCAGAGTTCATCGCGGAAAAAGTCAAGATATTGCTACCTGCTCAGCCTTCCTTGCAAAGCATTTCGCAAATAGCTCTGAGGGAGTACGACGCGGCCGTCGAACACATCAAGCCCCTGATAGATCTCGAATTCCGTGCGAACTACCTTGACATTGTCCTGCTAGAGATAAGCAAACTTTTTCCCTATTACGTGACCGTTCAGGTGAAACAACTCATCGAAGCGCAGCCGAAGTAAGTGTTTCCGTTATTGAGACCGTCTGTCTCCGACGAGTTACACCACAGCCGCCAAGATCTCGCGGGGGTCACACCATGGTGACTGCTTGTGAGAAATAAAAAAAAAATTCCCATGCCTGAAACCGGGTCGAAACATTACCAGGACCTGCTGGGGATGATAAATCGTACTCGTGGAAACACAGTCACCCAAGTATCAAATAAACGCAACTTTTTTCAAACGTGTCGAATAATCATATGTAGGCGTGTGAATTATACATTGAATTAGTGCAATTTTGTGTGTGTGTATATATGTGTACTAGGGTGGTCCACTTTTGAACTTTTTTTTTTGATTCTGCGGGGCACCCCTGAACATTGTTCCAAATCACGTAGAAAAAATCTGTGTAAATCATGTAACCAATCGGAAAATATTTAGAGGTCGCTACCGAATATTATAGTATTTTCTCGATTTAATAAAGCTTTTCCTGTATAGCTTCACTTCTGACGCGTCGGGAGCTTCTAAATCTTAGTGATACGACTCAGTCTTACCGCACGAGGTATTTCTTCAATTGATATTGTAGTATGTTATACAGGGTGATTCAGAATTCGTAACGAATCTCTTGAAGGGTTAATACTTGTCAAAATTGGGATTGAAAGTTCCTCAGCCATTTTTCCGAAAAAATGATTTTTTTTTCTTGGAACAAAACTTTTTCCAACAAACGATTTTTTCCAATTTTTTTTTTCTTTCTATCATTTGTCAATTTTTTAAAATCCCAAATGATGTCAATGATTTTTTTTTTTCACAATATTAGAGAGATTTCTCGCTGACAGTTTCTTATTTGGTGGAAGATGCAAAAAAAATAAAAAATGTGTTATAGTTCCAACGAAAAAAAATGATTTTTCGGAAATTAATTTTTGAGAAAATAATTGTCTTGACTAAATACTTTTGCTTATATAGTTGCAAATAAATGTTCAATTGATTCATCTCAATATCATTTGCGGTACAAATGAATGTCACCTAAAATCAACCAACTTTGAGTTGTACCGCCACCCATATTGAGATGAATGAATTAAATATTTATTTGTGACTATATGTAGACAAAAATATTCAATCGAGTCAATTATGGTTTTTTTCTTTACTCATACAACATACTACATTACTACAATATTAATATAGAAGAAATACCTCGTGCAATAAGACTAAGTCATCCAACTAAGGTTCAGAAGCTGCCGACGCATCGGGAGTAAAGCTTTACATGAAAATGTTTTAAAAATCTAAAAAAAATACTAAAATATTCGGTAGCGACCTCTGAATATTTTCCGATTGGATTCATGTTTTACACAGATTTTTTCTACCTGATTTGGAACAATATTCAGGGGTGCCCCGTGAAATCCAAAATAAAAGTTCAAAAGTGGACCACCCTAATGTGTACACATAGGGTTAAGATAGCACTTACTCCAATATGTAACCTAAGAATTGTGTGAAATTGTATGTACTCATAGGGTTAAGAAAACAAGTTGGCTCATCCCCGTTCTTGTGTACTTGAGAATTGAATAAAATAGTATATTATGCAATAAGTGCGTAAAAATTTTACGCACGAGTTTCATACGATATTTTTCGACACAGTGTGCGTAAAATGAAATTTTACGCATACTATATCGAAAATAGTATTTATGTGAACATTGCCGTGTCATTGCATTTTGTAATCTTGCACCCGATCCTCCCATCCTTATAGTCGTAAGACAGGGGTAGTGTATTTAAGATTTTAGCGAGAAACGACCCCCTCCTGAAAATACAGCGTGGGGGGCAGAGGGGTCAAAAATAGCGAGGGGACAGGTGGGCAGAGACACCCCCTCGTCAACGGTCAACATCGAGGGGGAGTCCAGACGACCTTGAGGGGGAAGTATGGCGCCAGGGGGAGGGGGCGGGGGGAAAGGGGGGTTTGTTGTGACGCCCCAAAGCTGCACTATTCTACTGACGTACGCTGCCCACCAAATGCTATCCGTTTGAATTCAATACGATTCTATCCGTTCACTGCTGCGCAACCGCTCGGATGATCCGAATTGGAGTCAATCCGGATTTATCTCGCGACGGGGATTTTACGTATAGGTTTCTATCCGCATGTTGCCCCAGCGGATCTACTCATCATCGTCTATCCGTATCTATACTTTCTTCCCGCAAATGACGTACGCTGCCCACCAAGTGCTATCCGTTTGAATTCAATACGATTCTATCCGTTCACTGCTGCGCAACCGCTCGGATGATCCGAATTGGAGTCAATCCGAATTTATCTCGCGACGGGGATTTTACGTATAGGTTTCTATCCGCATGTTGCCCCAGCGGATCTACTCATCATCGTCTATCCGTATCTATACTTTCTTCCCGCAAATGACGTACGCTGCCCACCAAATGCTATCTGTTTGAATTCAATACGGTTCTATCCGTTCACTCCTGCGCAACCGCTCGGATGATCCGAATTGTAGTCAATCCGGATTTATCTCGCGACGGGGATGGTACGTATAGGTTTCTATCCGCATGTATTCCCTCAAGAGTCAAGACCCAGCGGCGGCACAGTTTATTACATGCTCGAAGTAAAGCACAATACAAAGTGCGATATGTTTCAGAAACTTTTCTGAAATTTTTGTATTCATTTCACATTTGTTTTATTTGATAATGTTCCTGGAGATAGTTTTGTATAAAAAATATATTTCTGACACCGCGTTATCCTTTTCTCCGGTTAGATGTTACAAGTTTGGAGTGATAAAAAAGGAGGCAGTTTTCTCCCCTTTCTCTTTTCCCCCTGTGCCCTGTGTGACTCCTATGTTTTTAGAGAAAATCCTCAAACATTGCTAGGATCAATACGGGCTGGGAAAAAAAGAACATACTTTTCGAGCATGTACATTAATAGGGTTGTCGTTAAAAAAAAAGTCATCTTGGATGGCCTTCAATCGGTTCTAAATGTGAAAAAAATGATTCTCTAATTTTTCAGATTCTTATCTCGACTCCCTATGGACCCTATTTTCACATGAACCTTTTTTAATTAGTAAAAATCGTAGTTTGAGTTGGGTCTAATTTAAATCAGCGAGATTACATCGGATACGTCCTGTGATTGTACCACATAGCTCGAGTGAAAAAATTGAAATTATTATTTTACATATATTAATATATTGATCAATTAATTTTTAATTTTTTTAATTTTTTTTTTTTTTTTACTCTTATCTTCTTTATTTTTATTTAAAAAAAATTTTTTTCGCGAAAATTAAAAATGAAAACAAAAAATATTCGAAAAATTAAAATAAGAATAAAAAAATAAATTAATTAATTAATTAATTAATCAATATATTTAAATATGTAAAATAATCATTTCCATTTTTTCGGTCGTGCTGTGTGTATTCTACCATCACAAAACGTATCCGATGTAATCGCGCTGATTCAAATTAGACCCAACTCAAATTAGGATTTTTACGAATTAAAAAAAGTTCATGTGAAAATAGGGTCCATAGGGAGTCAAAATAAAAATCTGAAAAAATTGGAGAATCATTTTTTCCACATTCAGAACCGATTGAAGGCCATCCAAGATAACTGTTTTTTCAACGACCACCCTAATGTACATTCACTCGAACAACCCTCTTACCACAAGCGTGTTACAAGAAATATTATCACATTCTGAAGAATTTTAAGTAAACCCACAGTGCTGATAAATGCTAAATTTATTGTGCAAGATCACATCACCTTATGACGGATACAGACATCTAGTAGTATAGTTTATGAAACGATTGTAATCATAATTCAAAATATAGTTCAGCAATGTTGGACAAATAACGAAAATTCTGCATACTCTGAATGAGGTCTAGGAAATAAGTTAAATCCATCTCTGTAAAGCTCCAAAGTGATTCATAATAGTTAACATACTATTTCATGGATTCGGTACTCTATACAAATAAAACAGATTCTGAATTAAGTGTTTATGTCATATCCAATCATATCGACCAAGTGACAGTAATTCTTAAGGTATTTTACAGCCAGTGCGCTAAAGAGCATATACATAAGATATCTTATCATCTAAGCTACAAGAGCCTTTTTTTTCATTTCTTGAAATCCAGAGAGAACCACCATTTATTTACTTCAATCATAAAATCTTATGAGTTATGACTAATAGGAACTTAGAAATAATAACATCTTGGAGTCTCTGCCAAGAAAAGAAACACTGCCGTGCCTAGTTTCATTTCATTTTTGTCATTTAATCAAGCATAGCCTTTGTACAGGAATGACAGAACCACAAACTTTATAGATGAACTTTCGTTTCATAATGTTAAACTCAATTATTAACATATTTAGGATATTAATATAGAATGAATACAATAGCCCGCTGGCATTCGTAAAGGTCGATTCAAAATTTCGGACGAATATTTCACTAGATAAATCCTTATCAAAATTGGGATCAAAATGATTCATAGCCAGTTTTTGAATAACGATTTTTTCTTGTTTTTTAACAATTGTGATCAAAATTCGTATGCTACTTTTTGTATATTCAGGATTCTTTTCATTTATTCAGTTCTTGAGAAAAACCGTGCTTATTGTATTTTCAAAATTCTTTATTTGGACATATTAGAAATAAAAAAAAAAAAAAGGGAATTTTGATCCCCATTTTGATAAGGATTGACCCTGTAGAACATTGGTTACGATTTCTGAATTACCCTTTATAATTATATTAAAGAAAGAGGATTACCAATAAGCGCTTGGTATTTCAAAGTAGGATTTGAATAAAGAGTGCTCCAAACTATTTTCATATTGTAAAAAAATTAACGATCTGATAACATATTGTCGGTAAGTTATGAGTCGCTCTCTTGGCCACTCAGTTAAGGAGAAGATACAGCAACTTCGAATTGTGTTTCCGAGTCGGCATCACTTGCAACTCCGTTTTCCTCTTGACAAGGAGGTGAAAATTGTGTCTCATCGTCTGATTCATCCACATTTCCTTTCTTCTTTTCAGGAATACGTGATTGAGATTGAATTTCGTCGTCTGATTCATTTGCACCTCTTTTGTGAAAGATTATTTCGATGAGAAAAATTAACGGACGAACCCAGGAATCGAACCCAGGATCTTCGGACGCCTATCCGGGGACTTACACCCGAGACCACCTAGCTCGCCCACAGTTCGCCGCGATTTTTCTCATCTGTTATTGTACCATATATGTGTTGATATTATGATCTTGTAGTAGTACGTTGGTGTCCGCAAGGCAAAGTCGTATACTCCCAGATAACAAAACGTGCGGACTCATGGCACCCGCACGACGTGCAACGCGATGTATCTGCACAAGTTCCGCATGATGATAGCACAACGTGAGAATTCAGAATGTGACCTCACGGTGGTTGCACTCGGTCAGCTCAATGTGCCGCATAGCGTGCGACCATCATGAGTGCGCATAATCCTCTCATGGTGGCCGCACTCGAATAGCACAATGAGTAGCATAGTGTGCGGTCATCATGAGTGCGTCCTGATTAAGCGTTGTCGAGGATTTAAAATAAATCTATAACCCGCCGCTCTATCGTTCTGAAGTAACTGAATTCCGAAAGGTATATTATATAAAATTTTGTGTATAATTCAACTTAATTGAAGGAGCGGCATTTGAAGTACACATAGTATATAATATATATTAAATAATATTATATTAATATAATATATAATATATAATATATAATATATAATATATAATATATAATATATAATATATAATATATAATATATAATATATAATATATAATATATAATATATAATATATAATATATAATATATAATATATAATATATAATATATATTGTAACTTTACGGATAGTGAGCGTCACTGAAGGTGACGCGAACCGGTTGGTTATTGTGTTTTCTTTACTCGATTTTTATTTTTGTTTGAGACTTCTACTATTAATTATTAGCCGTGCCTATTACGGACTTGAACTACCGTGTAGCTGAAGCCGCCTCCCCACAGACCTGAGTACGATAACGCACTAAGGCTGCACTCTACCCTCTTAACTGTTAAATGTTAATTTAATGAAGTTAATTTATTCCCAAATAGTAGCTGTGCCAGACCTGGGTAGATCGGAGATCCACCAAGGCTGTATCTAGCTTTCTGTTAGATTTAAACTATAACCTGGAAATGGCGGAGGAAGGGGTTTGACATCTGATTAAATTGCTTTTTTGTAACGTTCAAAAATCTATTTATTTAATTAACTAAAACTACGGTTGCAACCCTAACCTATATTTACAAGTTGCCTATGTCTTACTTACTTTAATACAATCTTTTATTATGTCTTTGCTATTCTTTTCCTAGTTAAATTATCATTTACTTTATCTCTGATTGTTCTATAAATTGTTTAATAATATTCTTTGACGTATTTTCTGTTATATTGATATGAATAGATGATTCTAACGGTTCATCAGAGTTCTATGCTCGTGATGACCAGCAAGTAACTGTGAGTCTATCTGGTGTCTACCCTAGAATAGCTAGTGAGTTGATGCGCGGTGAGTCAACCCGGTCGCTTTGCCGAAGATTGCTGGTGAGCTGAGCGGCGTCACGCCTTTTATACTTGTCGTGACGTCACTCAGCTCGTCGTTGTGCGAAGCTTCGAGACTCTTCCAGTCGCTTCGCTCGACCGTTGCTGATTCAAATGTAACCGCACAGGCATGGGTAGCCTGGCACGTTACATTAGCCCCCTTCGATCATCGGCTGGTCTTGTGATCTGGATTGCAAGCTGGACGATGATCGACCATTCGTTTTCGGTGTCGCGTATCGATGTCGGTGCAGTGCATAGTGCGTTTTCATGACCCGTGGATCGTGTTTTGTTCTGTGGATTATTTGGTGTGCACACTGGATCTTCGGTGATGTTCTTGAGATGGGCATCCCGGCAAGTGCTCAGCGATATCATCATCTTCACAACGTCCCAGTGCACCGAACTTCTTCTGCGTAGGACTTTTTATGCCGAGATCGACACTGTACGTCGATCTCGCTCTAGTAATTGGTCTTGTCTTTGTCTCTCGTCTCATTTCTTCATAGTATCGTCTGTGTCGATGTTATTGTCGTTAATCCTTGTCCCTTGTCTGTTTAGGTATTTGCCAGTGTCCGTCTTAGCGTGTGGTTGTCTTGACGGCTGGTCGCGTGGTACACATCGGTGGTGATTGCATCTCGTGCATTGCCCCCTGGCTCCACATGGTACTGTAAACTTTGATTTTCCATCAGTTTTCTCTTGTTGTGTTCTTTAATCGCGATTATCTGGTTGATAATCGGATTAATTCTTTTATAATCCATCCCTGGGCTCATCCCATCTGTCCAATTCAGTGTTTTCGTCCTATCAGGTGTTGTCCGAATCAATGTTAGTACTTCGTTTCTTAATCCATTCACTTTCTTTTCTCTTTCAGGTGATTTCCAGTCTTCATTCATCATCCGTTGTGTGCGCGTGGTGCGAAAAGGTGTGCGCGACGGATTTTTATAGACTTCTGCTGGGATTATCTCTAGAGTGCCGTGATGTGACCATGGATTTTCTCGCTGGCTATCTGGATTATTCTTCAATGCATAGTGCAGTGAAATGGTGTTTTTGTTTCGACCGTTTTGCGAGTTATCTAAATCTATTTCTAACTCATAGTGCGATGAAGTGACGTTTTTGTTTAAATCGGTGCTCTGAGCTATTTTAAAGTCGATTAGACAATTTATGTTAGCGTTTAAATCGGTATTGACATTTTTCGGTTTTTGTTCTAATTGGGTGTTTTGACTTAACCCGATTAACGGATTATCCGGATTAGTTTTAATCTTTTCTACATCTAACTTATTACTATTATCTATGCTAGCTAGCTGACTGTTTTTCTTTTTATCTAATTCTAAGTTTTCTAATTCTACTAAGTTGACGAAAAATTCGTTTCCTGTTCGAATTTTGTTTGTTTTGATTTGGTCGTTGCCGTGACTTTCGTCATTCGGTTCTTTGTTTTGGATTTTAAATTCTACCGGCTCTACTGGCTCGATTTTATTTATTTCGACGATTGTTTGTTGACTTTCTATGGGTTTAAACCCGTCAATCTTTTTCGCGATGTTTTCCGTTGGCTCTAATATTGTTTTTTCTAGCGAATCGAATTTTTCGTCTAGCTTATCTCCTATCTTTTCTAGAAATGCCATTATGTCTAACACATCTGAATTTGACATGTCGCTGTCGACATTTTCCGACGATTTGTGATCAATTATTTTATACCTCGTACTTTCTGAAATGTTTTTTATTTTATTATCTATTTCCTCTAACTCCTTTTTGTATTTTAAAGATTGCTCTTCGAGCCTTTTTCTGAAACTCATTTCGTTTTCTGTTTTATCGTCGATTTTTTCTGTATTTTCAAAAATAAAGATTTTATTTATGTTATTCGTTGTGTTTTTCATTTCTTGTTCACGCCTATCTGAATCCTTGGTTCCTAGTCCCTGTTCTACAGTTAGACTGATGCCAGATCCCTTGTCCGCCATTTCCTGGTCGTGACATCGGACTTTGACGTAATCCCCAAAATGACTCTATTAGCAATAATTTTGATTCTAATTTGATGCAACGAAGTTGAGTTAATAAATAAATGACTCTAGATATTTCAAGCAATTTTTCTAGCTAAAATTTGAATAGAGAAGCCCCACGTTGGGCGCCAAATGTAACTTTACGGATAGTGAGCGTCACTGAAGGTGACGCGAACCGGTTGGTTATTGTGTTTTCTTTACTCGATTTTTATTTTTGTTTGAGACTTCTACTATTAATTATTAGCCGTGCCTATTACGGACTTGAACTACCGTGTAGCTGAAGCCGCCTCCCCACAGACCTGAGTACGATAACGCACTAAGGCTGCACTCTACCCTCTTAACTGTTAAATGTTAATTTAATGAAGTTAATTTATTCCCAAATAGTAGCTGTGCCAGACCTGGGTAGATCGGAGATCCACCAAGGCTGTATCTAGCTTTCTGTTAGATTTAAACTATAACCTGGAAATGGCGGAGGAAGGGGTTTGACATCTGATTAAATTGCTTTTTTGTAACGTTCAAAAATCTATTTATTTAATTAACTAAAACTACGGTTGCAACCCTAACCTATATTTACAAGTTGCCTATGTCTTACTTACTTTAATACAATCTTTTATTATGTCTTTGCTATTCTTTTCCTAGTTAAATTATCATTTACTTTATCTCTGATTGTTCTATAAATTGTTTAATAATATTCTTTGACGTATTTTCTGTTAGCTGATGCTCTTAACTTTCGATAATTGATTTTCTGAGTGAAATTGAATTTATAAATTATATTGATATGAATAGATGATTCTAACGGTTCATCAGAGTTCTATGCTCGTGATGACCAGCAAGTAACTGTGAGTCTATCTGGTGTCTACCCTAGAATAGCTAGTGAGTTGATGCGCGGTGAGTCAACCCGGTCGCTTTGCCGAAGATTGCTGGTGAGCTGAGCGGCGTCACGCCTTTTATACTTGTCGTGACGTCACTCAGCTCGTCGTTGTGCGAAGCTTCGAGACTCTTCCAGTCGCTTCGCTCGACCGTTGATGATTTAAATGTAACCGCACAGGCATGGGTAGCCTGGCACGTTACAATATATTATTATAATATTATATTAAATATACATAGTATATTCATCAATTTCCGAGCTGT
The DNA here is from genome assembly GCA_943736025.1 of Tenthredo mesomela. Classification (NCBI taxonomy): domain Eukaryota; kingdom Metazoa; phylum Arthropoda; class Insecta; order Hymenoptera; family Tenthredinidae; genus Tenthredo; species Tenthredo mesomela. Next base: position 14,875,649 of record OX031020.1, on the reverse strand, counting down.
ATATCATCCTTTGTATAGATGCAGGTTATTTGGGGATACAATAAAGTTATAGTGAAAATATTCAAAAAATTGATGCTGCAAATTATAACTCATCGAAATAATGCGGATATATTAAGGGGACGTATACACCTTGAAAAATTTGAAAAACCCATTTTGGACAATTGACTGAAATTAAAATAATTAGAACGGGAATCCTTTTCCATTGCAGAAAAAACGGCTAAGGAAATTTGGATTCCGTTTTTGATCAGGATTTACCCTGTGAAATCCCCGTCATACGAATTCTGTGACACCTTGTCCTTGTATATGGGCTTTTCCATGACAACTGACCTGGTCGCTGATCCTCGACATTTTTGATTGGTCCAATTTTTTTTTATATGATAGTTGTCGATCAATTACAAACATTTACTAATTTTCAGATCTTCATCTCAATCCGCCTTCGAGTTATGAATTTTCGAAAAATCAACGAATCATCACATTTGTTCAACTTCAATGAATCGTAACTCTGGATAAAAAACCGATATGGTCATAAACAAAACGTCCTTCTCTCCGTCTTGGATTGTATTTAAACTCAAAAATAGGTAGAAGAATATGCAACGTTAGTTTAATCTTTTTCATACGCTTTGAAGTAAAAAAATCAATTTTCGTTAATTTCGACCCCTTCGATTTTTTTTTAAAGTTCTCGTATTCTACAGCCGAAGCCCGAATTTTTAAGACCAAAACGAAGACGGATTCCTTTTGGTTCCGTTCAATTCCTTCTATTTTATTTCGATTTCTGAAATTTGTTTGTATTTCGATTTATTGACAAGAATTGAACGTGGTCGAATGCCACAAGATTCTTAAAAATAACAATAAATGAACGCTTCATTCGAATCATTTTTATAACACACTGTGTTCAATATGTTTTGTATTTTCTGTCTATCTATGTAATTGGATAGTAGCACCATGTCAAATAAGTGTCCAAATATTGAATACAGCGATTAAACTCAAGGCATTGAATAAATCGTTGAAATACACAAAATTTAAATATTGAAAAATCAAAATAAAATAGAAGAAATTGGAGGTCCGTCTTCGTTTTAGTTTCAAAAATTCGGGCTTCGGCTGTAGAATACGACCTTTTTTCAAAAAAATCGAAGGGGTCGAAATTGACGAAAATTGATTTTTTTATTTGAAAGCGTAGGAAAAAGATTAAATTGACGTTGCATATTCTTTTACCTATTTTTTAGTTAGAGTACAATCTAAGACGAAGAGAAAGACGTTTTATTTATGACGATATCGGTTTTTTATCCAGAGTTACGATTATTTGAAGTTGAACAAATGTAATGATTCGTTGATTTTTCGAAAATTCATAACTCGAAGGCGGATTGAGATAAAGATCTGAAATTTGGTGAATGTTTCTCATTGATCGACAACAGTCATATAAAAAAAAATTTGACAAATCAAAAATGTCGAGGGTCAGCGACCAGGTCAGTTGGCATGGAAAAGCCCATATGTATTGTAACAGCGATTCCCACGGGTTCGGGTATTACCCGCAGGAACTACGATCTATTATCAAAAACAAAATTGGAACACCAACGCTGAACCTCCTCCGACTAGCAACGTAGATGTTGGGCGCCAGACTTCTGAGAGAAGTCCTCTCTCTCTCTCGCTCTCGTCGCAGCTAGCCTGTCGGTAGAGGGATATTCGTGGGGGCGAGAAATAAAAATACCAACACACAAGAAATATATTTAAATTGATTATTTATTAAGTAAAAAGAAAAAAAGAAAAAGATAACATTAATTTGTTCAGCCTGTTATCTGGCTTCGGCTTTCTCACCGCTATTTTGTGTTTATAAATTAAATTAAAGAAAAGAATACTAGAAGAAAGAAATAAATTAACTAAAGGACTCTACTATATCAAAAGGACTCTACGCTAAATATCTCCCCAAATAATAATAATAAAGACTCTAAATGATTTCGAAATAATTACTAATAATAATAAAGCTAGAAAAAGGTACAGTTATCGTTGACGATTATCACAGACAGGTAGTCTCTTCCTCGCTACTACTAGCTGGAGGTACAGCTGTCACGTCTATTTCGAGTACCTCGCTTTACGCGGGGTCTCTAGTCTCTGACTGACAGCTGTGCGCTCTACGGCTAGGAGGGGAAGGGATGCGGAACTCAATAATTCCGTACTCTGCCACTAGAGCTCTCTGACACGCAGCAGTCTGCTGCGACGCGTGACGTCAGAGACCTCGGGCAATATGGCGCCGACTCTGGATGCACGAAATCCTGCGCAGCACGGCTGAAAACCGGCACGCGGATGCGCAGAGTCGACAGGCTCGGAGAACAACAACAAGTTCGAAACTTGCCGGCTCTCAACGACCATGCGATACTATTATGACGGAATATAAAGCGGGACTCTCTTAGTACACGGGAAACGAAGAGCAATTCTTATGGATAACTCGAGACTCTGTAATTTAGGTGACTTTAGGAGACGGATTTTATGTTAGTTTGACTCTAGGTCGGAAAGATCCTACCTGATCGCCTACGGTAGCTCAGCCTCGTGTCCGACTCGTGGTCCGGGGATAGGCGAGGGTCGTATATTAGCAAAATCGGTATAAATCAAGTCCAAGTATCCAAATCACAGTCCAAAAACAGAAGCACCGGTCACAAGATATCTCCAAGATCACAATAACAACTCTAAACACCTCACAAAACTCTACAATAACTCTCTCTCGATTCAATGAAATTGTGGCACGTTAGGTATTCCTTGACGGCTAGACAATGAATGACGCTTCGTTTCCGCTTCGCTAATTGCTTATCCTCGCCGTTCGTCCTGTTAGCGCTAGCCGTTATCGATAGACCAATCCGCTGATCTACGATCGATATGGCTGCGCTAGGACGAAGGGCGGCAGATATTCAAATTAGCTGTACCGACTCGGTACTCTAGGAAATGTGTACGCTCGTTTTAGCTGGTATGGAGGAGGTCCGAACGTTTGCCACGTTACAGTATATGGGAACTTCAATTCGCATAACATTTTGTTTTATAGTTATTATCACTGTAAATGGAATCTGTGATTAAAAAAAAAAAAAATTATTAGCAGTCACTCTCAGTTCCTTTTTTTTTTTTTTGTTCAATTAAAAAATGTGTATTAGGGTGGAGTGAAAAATGCACTTTTTTTAAATCGCTATCTCCTTAGCACTCAAAAATTGCGTCTTGACATCCTGAAAACCCACACCAAAGGATTTTTTTATGAGACCACATCTTGAGGTGCCTAGATGAAGATTACATTTTTACTTCACTTTCGGGAACTTCCAGACTCGGATATATCCTTCCATTCACTAGAATGCAATTTTCAGCTAACAATTAAAATTTCGAATAATGATCGAATTGGCTTCATTTCAAACTTTTAAAGAAACAACAGAAATTTGGTTATTCTGAGTACGACACGGAAATAACCAAATTTCTGTTGTTTTTTTTGAAGGTTTGCAATGAAGCCAATTAGATCATTATTCGAAATTTTAATTGTTAGCTGAAAATTGCATTCTGGTGGAAGGAAGGATATATCCGAGTCTGGAAGTTCCCGAAAGTGAAGTAAAAATGTAATCTTCGTCTAGGCACCTCGAGATGTGGTCTCATAAAAAAATCCTTTGGTGTGGGTTTTCAGGATGTCAAGACGTAATTTTTGATTGCTAAGGAGATAGCGATTTGAAAAAAGTGAATTTTTCACTCCGCCCTAATGTGTATCCCCTAACGGCTTTTTTTCGGGGTATAAACGGGGTAGCAAGATGGTATAAAGTTAGTACAACGACGGTTTAGGTCGTTCGACCGTGTTCGTACCGTGGTCAGACGGTATAGATTCCGTCTGACCACCGTCTAACGATTGTGTTTTTGGACCACAGTCACCACCCTAACAACACCGGTTTTCTACCGTTGTTTGACGGTCGCTGCACCGTCTCAAAACCTGTATAACACGGTCAATATACCGTCAAAATGCTTGATCGACTTGGGTATTTCGACAGTCATTTCGCTATTTAGATGCCGTCAATAGAGGGTCATTGCACGATATTCCACCAGTATTATACCCAGCATCAGGAATTACTATATCGCGTGTCAAATTACATAAGTTCGTAAGCGAAAAAAAAATTGTATTTTTTATTTTTGGTGGCAAAATCTTTTTCATGCAATATCACATCTTCTGGGCATATCCGCAAAAAAAATAAATTTTTTTGCGCTTATAACCTTACGCCATTAGACACGATATCGTGATTCCCACATGAAAAAATTTTTTTTTTTTGCACCCAGGAAATTCGGGTTCAGGATCGGAATAAGGCGCATCAATTTGTAATATGTACACGTACACGGTTGCTAGTTGATTCTGTAATTATCCTTGTAATTATTCTTGTACTTTGTACCATTGTTTATATGCTAATATCTAAGTGTTAGGGTATAGCCGTATAGGAACCTCAAGATAACAGAGTTGGTATGACTGGGAGTAAAAGAAAAGTATGCGTGCGCAGAGAGCGAGAAAGGAGGGGAGAGTGCGGAGAGGGAGCGAACAGAGAGTCAGTGTAGAGAAGGCAACGAAGGAGTGAAGGCGGCTAGCGGCAGTAAGCAAAAAAAGAAAGAAGTAAAGTACAAAGTGATTAAGGTGGCGTGCCACGAGAATAGAATAAATACAAAGAAAAGGCTGTAAGCAGAGTATAAATACAAATAATAAACAATATATATTATAAAGAATAATATTAATAATAAACGAGAAGCATCCAGACAAAGAAACCTGAGTACTCCTCCATTAATCCTAACATAAGTGTTTCTGTGACTATTCTTGTAATTATTCTTGCACTTTATACTATTACTTTATTACTTTATCCCGGCCTCGCTCGATCAGTACCTAACAACGTTTACAAAGCTATTACTATACCTAACCCTAAGGGTGTATTTTATACAGGTATTAATACGTCTGTAGATGTAACAGTCAAGGTGGTTAATTAGAGGTTAGCCGTAAGTTGACTCGCTGAGTAGACGACTCAACCAGTTTCCACTTTGCCAGTTTAATAGGCCCATGATATACCCTTCTTCCTATATTCGGGGAGTTCATAAGTTTATTGATAAGTTTGAGTAAAAATACTGTTAATCTTTTGTAACGTTCATAATATAACATGAAACATATCCCTGGTGAAAAAAAAATTCTGGAAATCTCTGCAAATTTTTTCTGAAAAACTCTGCAAAAAGCTCTACATTTCTCTGTTATTTGGAACACTTTTCAGAGAAAAATCAGACTTTTTTCCAGAGAAAATTCAGAGTTTTTCTATAGAAATCTCTGCAACGCGAAAAATTCTTTCAAATCTTTCGTGCGTATTTATTGATTAATTTCCATGAAAATCTCTGCACAATTATGAAAATGTCTGGAAATCTCTCCAAGCTCGAATTTCTCCATCTGGCCTAGCTCATAATTATCTGTATTTCTATGCAAAATTCTGCAGAAACGCGAAAATGTCTGGAAATCTCTCCAAGCCCGAATTTCTCCATCTGGCCTCGCTCATAAGCATCTGTATTTCTATGCGAAATTCTGCAGAAATGCGAAAATGTCTGGAAATCTCTCCAAGCCCGAATTTCTCCATCTGGCCTCGCTCATAAGTATCTGTATTTCTATGCGAAATTCTGCAGAAATGCGAAAATGTCTGGAAATCTCTCCAAGCCCGAATTTCTCCATCTGGCCTCGCTCATAAGTAATCTGTATTTCTATGCGAAATTTTGTAGAAATGCGAAAATTTCTGGAAATCTCTCCAAGCTCGAATTTCTCCATCTGGTCTCGCTCATAAGTATCTGCATTTCCATGCAAAGTTCTGTAAAAACGCGAAAATTTCTGGAAATCTCTCCAAGTTCGAATTCTCCAGACATGAACCTAGGTGGAGGTATATGCCCGAACAAAAGTAGAGCACGTTCTTATCGGTTTTATATATTATTACACTGCTTAGTGTCTTTGTCGGGTGGTGACAAAGACTAGTGTCTTGTCGCATCGATCCTTGATCGATGGACAATGTGTGGTTTGGTAGTCAGGATCGCTTGATCACTGCACGACGTCTCGTGTCAAGTGGTCGGGCGCCGGGGTCTATATTTGCCTGGGTGTAGCATTTTACTCGCGAGAATAAAATGGCAGCTACACTGCAGGTGAATCGAGGCTCGGCGCCGCGTTGTGGCGCCGAGAGTAACTACGGCACTTGGGGAGATTCCGCGAAACTCTACAGCGGAGATTTCCAGAATTTTTTATTGAATACCACCAATTTCACCGAAAAACTGCGGATTTTTCTAGTTTTGTTAAATTTCTGCACTTCCTAATAAACACAAGATGATTGAAATCCCGTATAATAAACGTGTTCATTATACGTGTAAAAACTGTTGAATCAACCCTTTATACATTCATTATACCAAATAAATTAAACCTATAGTACAATGAATTTCCAGGTCTGATGTCCGTCTGTACGTGGATCTACGATTAATTTATCCACGTGCACCAAATTTATGCAGCCGGCGCGTTTTTTAAACGTCTATTAAATGGACCTGTGTTTATTGAGTTAGGGAGATTCCGCGAAACTCCACAGCGGAAATTTCCAGAATTTTACATTGAAAATCATCAATTTTTCCGCAAAACTTTATATTTTTCTGGTTTCGTTGAATTTCCGCACTTTGCGGGATTCCGCGAAACTCTACAGCGGAGATTTCCCGAATTTTTTATCGAAAATCATGAATTTCTCCGCACAACTCTGCATTTTTCTGGTTTTGTTAAATTCATGCACTTAGGGAGATCCTGCGAAACTCTAAAGCGGAGATTTCCAGAATTTTCCATTGAAAACCATCAATTTCACCGAAAAACTTCGGATTTTTCTGGTTTTGTTGAATTTCTGCACTTGCCCAGATTCCGCGAAATTCTACAGCGGAGATTTCCAGAATTTTTCATTGAACATCATAAATTTCTCCGCTAAACTCTGCATTCTTCTGGTTTTGTTGAATTTCTGCACTTGGCGAGGTTCCGCGAAATTCTACAGCCGAGATTTTTAGAATTTTTCATCGAAAATCATTGATTTTTCCGAAAAACTCTGCATTTTTCTGGTTTTGTTGAATTCATGTACTTAGCGAGATTCTGCGAAACTCTACAGCGGAGATTTCCAGAATTTTCCATTGAAAACCATCAATTTCACCGAAAAACTTCGGATTATTCTGGTTTTGTTGAATTTCTGCACTTGGCCAGATTCCCCAAAACTCTATAGCGGAGATTTCCAGAATTTTTCATCGAACATCATAAATTTTTCCGCTAAACTCTGCATTCTTTTGGTTTTGTTGAGTTTCTACACTTGGCGAGATTCCGCGAAACTCTACAGCCGAGATTTCCAGAATTTTTCATCAAAAATCATAGATTTCTCCGCAAAACTCGGTATTTTTCTGGTTTTGTTGAATTTCTGCACTTGGCGAGATTTTGCAAAACTCTATAGCGGAGATTTCCAGAATTTTTCATCGAAATTCATCAATTTCTCCGCAAAACTCTGGATTTTTCTGGTGTTGTTGAATTTCTGCACTTGGGGAAATTCTGCGGAACTCGGCTGCAGAAATATTCAGAATTTCCTAGATTTTTCCGACAAATGACAGAGTTTACATCTCTGGAAAACTCCAGATTTTTCGGCATTCTCATTTGTAGATTTTTGGAGAGATTTGGCAGAGATTTTTTTTTCACCAGGGTATACAGCATCCAATTAACTATTTCATCTTCTTCTTTCTTTGATAATATTGTTTGTGGTCCTGGTTTTGCTTTGGTGGCATCAGGGTTCTTCATTCTTCTACTAAGGGTAGTTACAGGTACATTATATGTACGTGCTGCTTTTCTCAAAGAAACTCCTGACTGAACAGCCTTCAAAGCGTGTTCTACATCTTCAGATTTGTAATTAAGTCTCTTCAACTTTTTCTTTTTAGACACTTTGCCAGTATTTATCAGAACTTCAGACTTCTGTTTCCCTCGACTCCTGAGATTGTGTCTACTAGACACTCCTGTACCTTTGCTTTTAGATTTTTCCTGCTTCTTTTTCTGCGCTTTCATACTTGCATATGTATTCTAAAATTAGAAAATTCAATTTGTACTATTGATATTTATATAAGTAATGCTGATCAAGAGAAAAATTCATCAGCCAGTATGTTCCTTCGGGAATCCAGTACGTTTATAGGTTAGGTTTCGATTTTTTCTATTTTCATCGGTACTTTACTCACCTGAACATTGATTTTCAATCATATGGATAATTACAACTTCTCTATTCTTTTTAATTCACGGAATATTCACTAAATATCACTGTGGAATAAAAAAAACTCAATTTGAAGTACTGTTTCATAAATACGTACAACTCGGCTTTGCACGTGTCCGTGGAATATGGAACACAGATTCCGTGTTCCATAAACCGGAACGTTTCGCAATTTATTGTACCTCTTATGAAACGCGCGAAATTCAACAAAATATCAAATCATCACACAAAAAACCTTTTGTTTTATATGAATTGTCGACTCAAGAGCTTTCAAACGAGCTATATAACATTCTCGAAAGTCTTTAGAATCAATTATTAATGGACGTTGAAAATGATATTATACTTGAGACTACTTAGCCTATTCACGCCAAGACCTGTCGTCTTTGACCGGATTTTAAGATACAAACACGCCAAAATTTTTTCAAACAATATATGTAGGCGTAAAATTTCCGTAAATTTATGTAATAATATCTTTCTGAATTTCTTTCCTTCGATAGTATCAAACATTTGTATTATTATTTAATTCCTATTTTTCTCACACTGTTTCATCAACCGGGACAGTGTTTCATAATTGGGCCGTTTACCTTACAACTTTTATAACTGTAAAATTTTGATAAACATTGCGCATGATACCGTGATTTTAGATTGTCAAAATTAGTGTTGATGGAAATCAATCGCGCACGAATAGCCTGTTCTTGCTGTCTCAAAGTCTTATCTTTCGTTTCCTGCAGCATAGACCGTATCGTTTCTATATTTGAAATAGTGCTCATTTTGGTGATTCCATTTTTCTTTTGTGCTCCGCAAATAAAGCAAACCTTGACATATTCAAACGAGCGCGAGTCTTTAAAAGCTTGTCTATGAGCCGCATTGATCGCAGATTTTCCTCACATGCTTTTTGAATATTACTGGCAGTTGTATACCAAACGTAACACTTATAGTGAATTTCTAACTTACATAAACCCAGAAGACAAATATGCTTTTCATCTTTTCTTTTACGACTGGCCTCAATAAACGTTGTCAAGGCTTTCTCACCAAGAATTTTTGTACTAATTGTCGTTAATTTTTCATTACAAACAATACAAATTTCGTCCGCTGGCAGACTAGCTTCGTGTTCAGGTTCACTTGGGTCGGGTGGGATCGTTTTATCCATTTTTGGATAGGGGGCGTTCATTAATCACGTGATCCATTTTAGCCCATCTTCGGCCCCCCCCCTCCCCCTTCGTGATCGTCCGTGAGGTTTTGGCGGACCCCTCCCCCCCCCTGCCCATTATCGCGTGGATTTTCCTTACCCATGACAAAACATGCGGATTAGATAGTCTATGGATATTCCACGCAATTATTGTGATCGACACGATTAGGGGCGTATGATAACGATGTATACTCTGTCCATAATTTACTGACTTAAAGAAAAAAAAAGAAAAAAAACAAAAAAATAGAATAAAGTTTAAAAATAAAAAAAATAATAAAGTTTATCGAAAATAAAATTTGAAAACCACTCACTATAATATTACCAAAAATGCAGAAAAAAATACACGTGATATTGGTCGAGCCCCCCTCCCCCGCTCGTGTGATCGTTCGTGATCTTTCCAAGTACCCCCCCCTCCCGTCTTGAGTCTCACGTGATTAATGAACGCCCCCATAGTTGTGGAAGCACTTTTTTTTGTAGTACACGGAAACTGTAAAGTACACATTTGACAGCGTGAAACATAAAAAAAAGATTGAAATAGTCAACGGAAATTGTAATTATTTTACTTACAACGTTACGTGAAAAATTATGTGTCGTGAACAATTGCAGCTAGCGCATGAGTGTCGCTTTGAATAATACAATAATGCACTCAGACGGTTTTCGACAGAAACTGCAAAATATAGGTACATGATTGTGGGTCTTATTTATGGTATTTTTAAAATTTCCTGTGGACAAAGTGAAAAAAGTTTGCAAATGAATTCTAAAAAACGTACGCGAAACTTTTAGTCTGTAGGTCAACTCAAAGTACTAACTACAGGGTAATGAAATTTGGCATAGGGGAGAGTGGCCTAAAGCGGGTAGGTCGCCTAAAGCGGGTACACGGGGAAACATTTGGCACAGCAGCAGTTCTCCACAGAACGTCAGCAGCGCAAAATGACGAGCTCTGTCGATTCCACGTTGTGGAGCGCCAGGCGCTCGACGCTGAGTCGCTGCAGTGCTACTGAGGTAGAGCTGCGCGCTAAAATGAGACTGTAGCAGTGCCACCTTATGACGAATGTCTGTTATACCATAGTTTTTACATTGTTGTTAGAGAGGAGCGCCTGCCGCTCCACTCAAGTTGGGCAGCTGTGAATCAAAACTCACACCACTGCGGTTCAGCAGCATGTGGAAGCGCTGCCGTCGCCTTACGTGACGGCTGCCGTGCCAAACGTTTCCCCGTGTAAGCGTTCATATGCTGCCGCATGCAACGCGAGTGTAAATGTGTACGTATGCCGTGATTACTCAAACACTCCCAAGTTTCAATCAGTCCCACTCGAGGATCGGAGGTGTGATATGGCATAACGAAATAAATATAGATAAATATAGATAAAATCTGAAAAGAAAATACCGTTGAGTAGCAACACGCGGCCACTCGCATCAAGATGGCGTCGGGACAGTCCACGATGGCTGGTCCACCAACAATCGAGAAACTCCGAGGACGAGAAAACTACCACACATGGAAGGTCGGGATGCCGGATGCCGGCATACCTGGAGCACGAAAGACTGTGGGAATGTGTGACACCTCAACCAGGAGAAAACGTAAACGCTACAAAAGACACAAAATCCCGAACAAAAATAATCCTAATGGTAGATCCAGTGAACTACGTACATGTTCAAAGTGCGAAAACGGCGAAAGAAGCATGGAACAATCTTCAGGCTGCGTTTGACGACGCGGGATTGACACGTAGAGTGAACCTAATAAGAACACTAGTAACTACCAAACTTGAAAACTGTACCTCGGTAGAGGAATACGTGAACAAAATCATTACGACTGCACACCATTTAGACGGCGTAAAACTAACGGTTCCGGACGAGTGGGTAGGAACCCTATTGTTAGCAGGATTACCAGAGGAATATAAGCCAACGATCATGGCATTAGAAAATTCGGGAACACGCATAACAAATGATTCAATAAAATCAAAAGTCTTGCAAGAAGTAAAAACTACGAGCTCAGAAAAAAACGCTGGAAGCGATACAGCGCTTTATACAAAAGGTTCAGAACGAAAGATGGACATCCCAGTCAACACAAGTGTCTATAAGAGCTCTTGTAAGAGCTCTTGCTTGAGACGAAAAAGAGAGTCCGATGAACGAGTTCTATTAGAAGTCTTTTAGACCTCATTACTTCGAAGTTAAATTATAGAGTTCTAAAAGAGGTCTTATTTTGGAGCTCGCGTAAACGGGTTCGCTGAGAAGTCTGATAGATAAGTGCTAACGAAACGTGAACCTAACATAACCTCAAATGACGTATGCGAACATACGATTACAAAATACCGACAAAGGCCAAAGCGTGATAGCAGTAATTTGTTACTTCGCTTGAAAAAATAGAGGTAAGTGTAAAATGCAATCAATAATTTGTATCACGTATATCGAGCTGTGTTTATGAATGTCCATCCTATACAATTATTCAAAAATGTTGCTCATATTATATGATATAAGATTCACAATTGTTGAAACTAACATAAATCTAACCTCACTTTTCTTTCTAGCACAAACGATACGTGAACTAGGTCTAGCTTCATGAATTGGCTGCAATACGCGGGCGATCATCTACGTTATCAACAAAAAACTCACCCGAGAGAGCTTTGAAAGAGCTCTTTCCGAGGCTTTGGAGAGCTTCGTACAAGAGTCAAAAAAGATTGCATAAGAGGTCTCTTGGACTTCTTTTAGAATACTTATCGATACTTGCCCGAGAGCTCTAACCAGTTTTCGCAAGCTCCCCTAGAGGTCTTTAGGAGCACATTTGGTTGGCTGGGATGAAAAGGGTTAAATGTTTCGTGGGCAATAAGTACGGCCATTTTGCATCAAAGTGTAGAAATAGACTGCGAAAAGACGATCCCAGTAATAGCGGCACGGAAAATCCCGCCAAAAACGCGAACAACAAAGACAGTAAACGTGCATACAGTGCCTTCTACACTGCCGGTAAGGTAGAGAACGGCGAGTGGTTTGTGGACTCGTGCGCGTCGGCACACATTACGGGATATGAACAATGGCTCAAAGAGCCACGTGGTAATTCGCGTAAGACTGTAACAGTGGCAAACAACGAAAAGATGGAAGTCACAACAGAAGGAACAATAGAAATAAGCATTCCTAACGGAAACGGAATCGGAAAATAAAGGCAAAGGACGTACTCTACCTACCTAACAGCCGCGTGAACCTGTTATCGGTAAGCAAAATCGTCAAGAATGGAAATTGAGTCATTTTTTCGGTAGGGGAAGGAAAAATAATAGATCCAGAAGAGAAGACAATAGCCACGATGACAGAAGAGAACGGAATTTACAAACTCGAAACAACACAGGAAACAGAAGATACGGCGTACCTGGCGTCGACAGATATAAATACACCGTGGCATAAGAGGTTAAGTCACCTCAATCAAAAAGGAATGACAGACTTGAGCAATGGACTAGCTCAGGGGATACAAGTACTACATGGGAAAAAGGACAACAACCCATGCGAAATCTGCATAAAAGGTAAAATATCAAAATTACCATTTTATGAAAGCAAAACTCAAACGTCGCAATGAGGCTGAATCTAGCGGCCGCTCGGAGCGCGCGGAGTTATTGCAAGCGAATATCAAGTTGAAATTTCGTACGCATACTCACGACTGGCATTCGAACTGAGAAAAAAAATTTAATCCCGGGGAACAATCTTTGGAGAATTATTGAATATTGGTAATCGCTCACTAACTGGCTGCGGCCGCTAGCTCCGGCCGCTAGATTCAGCCTCATAACGTCGCAAGGGTTAGAACTCATACACACAGATCTGTGCGGGCCAATGGAAATTACTTCGATTGGAAAATCACGATACTTTCTCACTTTTATTGATGATTACACGAGAAAGGTATTCGTCTATTTCCTAGAAACTAAAAATCAAGTAGCGGAGACATTTAGAGAATTCAAGGCGCAGGTCGAGAACGAAACAAGACAAAAAATAAAAATACTCAGGAGCGATAAAGGAACGGGATACGTTAATCAAACATTGAAGAAGGAATTAAAAGGATCAGGCATAAAGCACCAATTAACAGTACCATACAATCCCCAACAAAATGGTACAATTGAACTCATGAATAGAACGATCATCGAGCGAGCAAAATCCATGCTATTAGAAGCCGGCTTACCTAAAAGCTTCTGGGCAGAAGCAGTGAGTACCGCAGTTTATCTGATAAACCATTCCCCGTCCGAAAGAATTCCAGAAAAAACACCAGAAGAGGCATATTCTGGTAAAAAACCGAACCTGAGTCACTTGAAAATATTCGGAGTCAAGGCTTTGGCTTACATACCTAAAAAACTAAGAAAAAAAATGGGATGAAAAAGCCAAGGAATGCATATTCCTCGGATACTGCGACAACATAAAAGGTTATCGCCTATACGAAAAAGCAACGGGGAAGATGATTGTGAGTCGCGACGTAACTTTCTTCGAAAAGGCGAAGAAGATAAAAGAAGAAAAGCAGGAAAATGCCAAAGCTGAAACACATCAGCCAATTATCTATGAAGATGAAGACAAAGAAGAAGAAGGGGAAGATGTCGTCGAAGATAATAATCCTGAATCCGAGCATGAAGAATCAGAATATTATTCAGACACGTCAACCGATACAGTGGTAAATGCAGACGAGCAAGACTCAAGCTATATGAATTCAGACGGAGAAGCGCAAAGACTAGTGGAGGAACCACAACCCGCAACAAGAAAGTCTGAAAGAATACCAAAACCAAGGAAGTTAGACGATTACGTTACCTATTGCACAAACGAAGAAACAATGGAAGATCCACTAACGATACCAGAAGCATTGTCAGGATCCGATAAGGAGCTCTGGGGTGCGATTCTGTAACTTTAACGCAAAATTAGCGAAAAGTTAACGATTGCGTTAACTATTTCCCCTATTTTTCGCGATGCAACTGTCCGAGAATCAACAATTAAATACCTAAGGAAATCCGGCTCTGTGACGAGGTTCTCGCGATCGAGCGCTATCTTAAGGTAGTACTGTCGGTACATAGCTAGTCATAGCCTGGTCGGTCATTCTCGTGCCCTACGTCATTCGCCCCGTAGTTGACCTTGTCCAGATGGTCAAAGTTGTGACTGATGTTGCCCAGGTCGTCCGCTTCGTAGTTTTCACTCTTTATTGTCTTCCAGTTGTTGATCTCCGTGCTCCAGCATTTTTGCCCCGTAGTTGACGTTGTCCAGGTGGTCAAACTGATAGCTTACGTTGCCCAGGTCGTCCGCTTCGTAGTTTTCACTATCGTTATCATCGGGTTGTTGATTTTCGTCCTCTAGGACTTTCGCCACGTAGTTTACGTTGTCCAGGTGGTCAAACTGGTGACTTACGTTGCCCAGGTCGTTCGCTTCGTAGTTTTCACTCCTTATTGTCTTCGAGTTGTTGATCTCCGTGCTCCAGGACTTTTGCCCCATAGTTTGCGTTGTAATACCTAAAGAAATCCGGCTCTGTGATGAGGTTCTCGCGATCGAGCGCTTCTTAACAAATTCTTATCACCTACCGTAACGAGACTTTCATAGGCCTCGCTAACTATACCGATCTCATGCTATCTAAACGGATTTTCAGTGCCTGCCGTTAACGAGACTCTATTATATGTTCCTTATTTTAATTGACTAAATAAATGCCTTTAAATGTTGAAAAACTGCTTCTTTATTCAAAAAAAAAAAAAAAAAATAGTATCTCATTCGGCCTCGTAGATGCAGTTCTTAGGTGGCTCTTTTTGCCTCGATCAACATTCAACAAGTACAAGCTTACTCAAATAATAACGAACTAAAACATTATCGGTATAAGGGTCAGTCCATGTCCACTTGACCAGCGTTTGACCCTGTTCACATTTTTCTTTCAGTTTAAAATTAATTTATGTAGCGTAATTCCGGGCGAGATGGCCATAGGGGAGGATGGCCTTCGATCATATTTCTCATGCTATTCGATATATGACACTATAATATATAGGTACATATTAGACCGGTTCAAAAAAATCGACTATTCTTTTTCTTTCAATTTTCGCATTGAAATACTTTCGGGGGGCTGAAAAAAGATGCCTGTTAAAAGCGGAGCTCTTAATATTAAGATTTAGAGGTCGCTCATCGCGGATTTCTATTTTCCATTTGAATAGCATAGGAAATTTTTTTTTTTTTTTTAATAATTTTGTAGCTCACAAACCAATGAACAAATCCAAACGACTCAAACATATTTTCATAGGAAATTGAACACTCTACAAAAAGCTTCTCTTATCATTTTTTGATAAATTGACTCCTTCCAAAGTTATTCAAGCTCAAATTTCAACTTATAGTTGAGTAAACTATTTTTTTTCTGATTTTTTTTCCACAATGATAGGTACATTTTTTAGAGTGTTCAATCCCCTATCAAAATATGTAAGATTCATTTGGATTTGTTGATTGGTTTGTGAGCTACGAAATTCTGAAGAAAAAAAAAAAAAATTCCTATGCTATTTAAATGGAAAATTCAAATCCGCGATGAGCGACCTCTAAATCTTAATATTAAGAGCTCCGCTTTTAACAGGCATCTTTTTTCACCTCCCCGAAAGTGTTTCAATGCGAAAATTGAAAAAAAAAAGAATAGTCGATTTTTTGAACCGGTCTAGTACATATATACTACCTCTGAAAAAACCTCATGATTTTGATGGAGTGGTTTTTTGAATGATTTCTGCGCTATACATATTTTTATTCGAATACCCCTACGGTACGTGCTTCGCGCAACGAGACACACGACGACCTGAGTAACGTAAGTCATCAGTTTGAACACCTGGACAACGTAAACTACGTGGCGAAAGTCCTGGAGGACGAAAATCAACAACCCGATGATAACGATAGTGAAAACTACGAAGCGGACGACCTGGGCAACGTAAGCCATCAGTTTGACTACCTGGACAACGTCAACTACGGGGCAAAAGTCCTGGAGCACGGAGATCAACAACTGGAAGACAATAAAGAGTGAAAACTACGAACTACGACCTGGGCAACATCAGTCACAAGTTTGACCACCTGGACAACGTCAACTACGGGGCGAACGACGTAGGGCACGAGAATGACCGACCAGGCTATGACTATAGCTATGTACCGACAGTTCTACCTTAAGATAGCGCTCGATCGCGAGAACACAGATTTCCTTAGGTATTCAATTGTTGATTCTCGGACAGTTGCATTGCGAAAAATAGCGGAAATAGTTAACGCAATCGTTAACTTTTCGCTAATTTTGCGTTAAAGTTACAGAATCGCACCCCTGGAAACAAGCCATTCAAAACGAACTTCAATCTCTAGCGAAAAACAAAACTGGTGCTGACAAATCGACCAAAGGACAAGTAGTCCAGGCAATGGGTAGTTTTGACCGGCAAAAGGTCCCGGAAAGTCTAATTTGGTAGGGTTGTACAGTTTGGTGTCCTGATCGATATTCTAAGTTTTCGACCTTGAGCGACCGCCGCTCGCGCCGCCATCTTGAAAAATCGGTACCGAAAATCAGTTTTTTGTGAATATCCTCTTTACGGCGCCACCTAGGCTGCAAATAGTCATTATCGATCTTGTAGCTCACAAAATTCTCTACAAAATGTCTCGCTTGACCGCTTGTGTACGATCGATAGTTTTCCGAGATAGAGCGTTCCGAAGAGAGGGCAAGGCTCGAAAAGCGCGTTGTCCGCCTACCCGGGTGCCAAGTTTCGTGTGTATCGTCATACAGTTCGAACCGCTACAGTGGCGGATCCAGGTGTCTCAATTTGGGGGGGGGGGGGGGGGGGGGGGGGGGGGGGGGGGGGGGGGGGGGGGGGGGGGGCGATCGACGTTACCAGTATATTAAGGGGTGTGGGGGGTAAAAATGTACCTCAGTATAGTGGTGCTTCTAGAGGCATTTCTTCAATAACAAAACATTTTTGTTCATATTAATATTATTCGCATTGAAAACGTATTAAAACTTGTATTTATTTGGAAAATTTCCCTCCTTCCCAAGGTTTCGCCCCCCCCCCCCCCCCCCCCACCCCCCTTTGAATCTGCCGTTGTATGTAGCAACTATATTTAGGTTTCATAGGTCAGTAACAACGCTTCGTTGACGTTTCAGCCCGGAAGAGGGCCCTCTTCAGAACTATAATTGTTTGTTTAGTAAATTATAATAGGAA